>JAJKFL010000003.1:10510000-11110000 GCA_021186555.1 Reticulitermes speratus | reverse complement strand
CTACCAGCATGTTTACATCTGCTGCCCTCCTACCTTCCTCCATAACCCATATTTCCAGCTTTCACCTTCCATGACCAATAGTTGTAGTATGAACATGGCTGAAGAAATTGAACAGAGTTTTAGCATTCCAAACATGGTAATGAAGTGATACAATACTGACCTCGAATGCCACACACATATACTGTACTCATGTATGTACTGCATATGTGAAGTTATACTTTTCCACTTTCCATCTTCATCTGTTGTGACTAAAGAGAGCATTGTCATACGTGGCATGTACGGCTTCATGACAAGCTTGGTTTGGTTATTTTATTACATTAATCTCACACCTTCATGTGTGATATTGACAAGGGAAACAGCAAAATTTTAGGCAAAGAATTAGAACTTCCTAGGATGTGACCTTTCTTTTCTTCCTACCTCAGTTTCTTATTCATGGTGGGGATATACAGTAGCCTACACAGTCATGCCTCTTTTATAATTTGAAGAGTAACCCAATTCTGGAGAAAACCTCAGTTTAGTTTACAGAGAATTAATATTTCAATTTTTCCAGATGCACATCTCTAGTGTGACTGCTGATCATTTTTGAATCCTTGCTATCCTTAATTTTGAATTCATATCCCATGCCACCCAACTGCTTTAATTACCAGTAGAGTTGTGTTGTGTGCAAAATGAATAATCCAGACACAGTAATAGAGAGTACTGTGTATTAGGTGAAGATTAAATACCTGTACGTATACTTATGTACTGTTCAGATTATATTATCTGTATGTATGAAATGTTAGAACCACATTTATACTACTTTGCCCCTCTCTCCCCTGCTCTACTGTTTATTATACCAGAGCTTTCAGGGCAGATTTTTATTGATATTTTTACATCTTTTTGAGGCTCAAATGCATGGAAATACCGTGGTTCCCTCTTAAGAAGTTACCCAAGGGACCAAACATTGTTAACATTTTAAACTAGAAAACGTCATGTGTTAGAAGGGATTCATTAAAAACACTGGCTGTATTCCTACTCTACAGACTACTTATTCCTAGCCCTCTACAAGATGGAAATACATTGAAACAACGTGTTTTCTCTGAAACATATTTATAATTATATTGAATTATGGATGCATTCTTTTGAAAATGTGTGTTACTTATTCATTAACAGAAAGGTCACTAATTTATAAACATATCATAAATTTCACAAAACACTTTTGTTTTGGGTTCACTCTCACATCTTCACTAATTACACATCACTGAAATTATTTAGACAGAAAATTATTAATCTTTCTTTGATGTTATGCATCCCGTTGTTTCTCCTATTAATCTTCCATTTAGTGACCTTCCCACAATATGTACATTATGATACAGTTCACTTGCTATGATCAGTATGTTGCAGCTCAAGAAACATGTGATGGGTGGTTTGTTTCACTTTTTTTTTTCTCCCCTGCAAACAGATGGGACTTGTAATTTTCCAGCTTGATCAGGTTTCTTGTTATAAACTCCGGAACATCAGAGATAGAGCTGAAGAAGTGTCTTATCTGTTTCTAAGCACTTCACAAATGTTAGAATGGGTTTGTAGACTGCACGTGCTCTCCTCCTAATTTTTGCCATCTGCCTCCTGGCACAGCTGTTCAGTTTTTAGGCGTGTTTGCAAAATTGCAAAAAGCGACTATTAGCTTTGTAATATCTGTCTATTTGTTCGTCCGCATGGAACGACTCAGCTGCCACAGGACAGGTTTTCATGGAATTTGATATTTGAGTATTTTTTGAAAATCAGTTGAGAAAATTCTAGTTCCATTAAAATCTGACAAGAATAATGGTTACTTTACATGAAGACCTATGTACATTTGTGATAATATATCGCTCAATTGTTCTTGTAATAAGAAATGTTTCAGACAAACGTTGTAGAGAAAATCAAAACACACATTTTATATTCAATAACGTTTTTCTGAAAATTGTACCATTTATGAGATAATGTGGAAAAATGTGATAGAGCCAGACAGGCCAGATGACGATATAATTTGGTGCATGCGCATTGCGTGCTAGATAACTAAGGCTACAGATAACACACTTGGAGTATGTAGTACCGTATATTCTCGAATCTAAACCGCACCCGAATCTAATCCGCACCCAGTTTTTGGCGACTTCTTAAACGAAAAAAAGTTAGTTCGCGATTCTAATCCGCACCTTTCCTTCAACCACCCCTTGCCCACGGGGCGACTGATTGAATAATATTGGATGTTACCAATGCGTTAAAATCCGACGCTACGCCTGTGGCCGATGAGTCATACCGATAGAGGCGGGGTCTTTCTCAACAGACGTGCGCAATCTCGTCTGAAGCCAGCTGATCTTTAGTTGTTGAAACGTGGGAGGTGCTTTTTCCAATTTGTCGTGTACCGTAGTTATGGAAGAGGGTCACCTGAAATCTAAACGACTCTCATATACGGCAAAGTTCAAACGTGAAGTTATTCGGTGCGCAGAGGAGAATGGAAAACGCAAAGCCGCTGCAATTTTTGGAGTTGATGAAAGCAACGTTCGACTATGGCGGAAACACAAGGCAGCGATCAGCGGGTGTGAGGCGTCACGAAGGAAATTCACTGGACCCAAGAAAGGACGATTTCCTGAAATTGATGATGCAGTCTTCACGTTTTTTCAAGAGAGACGCAAGACTGGACTGTTTGTGAGTTATGATCTACTCGCGAGGAGGCGATAAAGAAGGCCAGATCTTTGAACATTCCTCGAATTATGAGTGATGACGGCGAGTCTGATGAATAATAAATTATAATAATAAATAATAAAATAATAGATTATTGTATTGTATTGTTCTTACGTTGTTTATTAATTACGTTAATTACGTTATTGTTATATTGTACAGCAGCTCAATCATTTTTCCAAAATCCAGCTCTAGACCGCGAATATAATCCGCACGCGAATCTAATCCGCATCTGATTTTTTAGCCCTCTAAAACTGTAAAAAAAGTGCGGATTAGATTCGAGAATATACGGTATTTATTGCTCTTCCATGGCAACAATGGTTACATGAATGCACCTCATTGTTACATTTATAGTACATTGCCTGTCTTGTCTGCTAAGAACATTGGAGAAGATTGTCATTAGTTTCCACATATTCCTTGAGTGATAGTGCTATATTCAGTTTAGTCTTCACTTCATTCCACATCTCTGCACCTACCACTTTGTCATGCCATTCTTCACAGCTTTTTAAGCAGTACTACTGTAATATTTACACCATTTTATTAGCAAAATCATAAGTTCAAAAAAGACTGCATTTCTTTCAACAGTGCTTGGCATACACTAAGAGGAACCAGAAAACATGAGGATCTTTGATGGAAAAATCCCACACAAGAAAGGTCATTACTTTACTGAGGAAGCTTAGAAATGTTCACTTAGCATAAACATTAGACGAATTTGGACACTTCCCATAAAGCGTGTGCATTAAGTGAGGAATCTCGTTAGGTGGAAATGTTTTTAAACATGATAAACTACGTCGTTCTCTGGGGATACGTGGGGACCAAATGTTTTTACCATTTTAAAGAGGTTATTCTTAACATAGGAAAGATAGTTCTAAAGAGATGTGGCTGTACAAAATCATTTTATGTTAAAAACCTGAAGTGTAATGAATACTGATATCAGGGGGAGAAGATTTTATCTGCAGAACTTGTGGCTGAAGCTGGGGCATGCCGAGTATTTTACTCAGTGGCAGTTTATTGACATGTATATGAAGAGAGTTTTTGAATGTTGGTGGAAATTCTTTCAAGTGTCATTGAAATTAATATTGCTTGTTCTCACGGTGTGTAATTTATTGTGCAGTGAGTAGTGGGCAGACGGTACGATTAGCTGCCCCCACAACAACTGTACTAAAGGCAGCCACACCTCAACAAGGAGGCAAACAACAAATTATACTTCAGAAACCTGGCACTGGCCCTGGAGGCACAGGACAACCTCAGATTGTCACACTAGTGAAAACCAGTCAGGGAATGACAGTAGCCACAGTAAGTGTAATTGAATGTTATGACAAACTAAGGATATTTCCATATCCAATCTTGTGATGAGTGATGTTTAATTCATTCATTCAATGGTTCTGAACCTTTTCTGTGACATGGCATGCTAAAATATACTGTGTATTTGTCTTAAGAGCTTCCTAATCACTGAGCCAATCACTGACGCTCCTGCTGCATCGTTGGGGTGTAGAAATCCAGACTGTTCACAAATTACAAATAAAAATGACCCAGATGTTGGAAGTGCTGTCTGTTTTCCATACATTTCTGGTGCCTCTGTAAGAGGTTTACATTTGTGATGTGAAGTTTTTCTTCCAAAATAAGAGGAAACTTGGAATCTGGTCTCCTGTGCAAGATAGCTGATGGATTGTTGATGAGAATGTTCAAGCCTGGAACTGGTTGCATCCAATAATTTCCTCTTTGTTATCACTTAGCATTTTGTTTTTTCTTCCGTCCCCATTTTTTCCTTCCCTGCTGCCCAGTAAATATGACATTAATACTAGGCCGGAACATTGTGACAGCTACAACAGAGGGCATGTCTGACCTCTGCAGTAATTTTGGTAGCTTTCTTTTGTGATTTGTTAGGTTATAGGCTCGTTGATTCCACTAGCAGATCAAATTTCCAGTCCCATCTACGTGGGAGGAGTGTCAGAATCTTCCACTTCAGCATCGTAATGATTTCCCATAAGCGCTACAGTGATCACAATGTAGATCAGAATCGCATTGCTCCAATTCACTTGTTAGTCTTAATTTTTACAGATGTGTGTGCACATGTATGTGTATTCATGTATAAACTGCAAACATATTAGGAACAAGTAACGAGCATTCAGAATAATGTAGGAAAAGTGAAATATGTAATAAATGTAAGGAAATATAAAACATAAATTAGATGTTAACCCTGAAAAACGCATTTAACTCTAAGTGATACACTGTCACAACTCATTACTTGCCTCTTACTGTGGAGGCCTGCGTTTGATCCCAGGCCAGCCCATGTGAGATTTGTGGTGGTCAAAGTGGCACTGGTAGGTGTTTTTCTCTGAGTTTTCCCATCAGACTGTCATTTTGCCAGTGCTCCATTCTCATATTTTAATTCAGTCAGCACTATATAAACTTAGCAGTTGACAGTGTCATCAAATAAAACAATTTCTGCCATAATACATTAGTTACTACATGGCATAATTTGATAATTTCTGAAAGAATGACAGGAAAAGCAAAAGAATGTGAATGTTGAAATTTATAGTTGCTTCTCTGGTTTAGGTAAAAGCAAGAACTTATGCTGTCTTGAGTTTGTTTCTGTAATGGTATGGTACACATGTTTCAGGTTCCAAAAGTTAGTTTAATTCAAGGGAAGCCAGGACCAGGAGGCCAGTTAACTACAATCCAGAGTGCGAATACCAAAACAATACCACAAGGAGCAACCATTGTCAAACTTCTGAGTGCAAACCCAGGTGCAGGTGTGTAAGTACCAGTGATAGAAATAGCTAGAAGTGTAGTCTTGGACAGGCAGAAGTCTTAGTAGTGGAAATCTCTGAATATGTGTGTGTGTGTATATATATACCGTATATTCTCGAATCTAATCCGCACTTTTTTTACAGTTTTAGAGGGCTAAAAAATCAGATGCAGATTTGATTCGCGTGCGGATTAGATTCGCGGTCTAGAGCTGGATTTTGGAAAAATGATTGAGCTGCTGTACAATATAACAATAACGTAATTAACGTAATTAATAAACAACGTAAGAACAATACAATACAATAATCTATTATTTTATTATTTATTATTATAATTTATTATTCATCAGACTCGCCGTCATCACTCATAATTCGAGGAATGTTCAAAGATCTGGCCTTCTTTATCGCCTCCTCGCGAGTAGATCATAACTCACAAACAGTCCAGTCTTGCGTCTCTCTTGAAAAAACGTGAAGACTGCATCATCAATTTCAGGAAATCGTCCTTTCTTGGGTCCAGTGAATTTCCTTCGTGACGCCTCACACCCGCTGATCGCTGCCTTGTGTTTCCGCCATAGTCGAACGTTGCTTTCATCAACTCCAAAAATTGCAGCGGCTTTGCGGTTTCCATTCTCCTCTGCGCACCGAATAACTTCACGTTTGAACTTTGCCGTATATGAGAGTCGTTTAGATTTCAGGTGTCCCTCTTCCATAACTACGGTACACGACAAATTGGAACAAGCACCTCGCACGTTTCAACAACTAAAGATCAGCTGGCTTCAGACGAGATTGCGCACGTCTGTTGAGAAAGGCCCCGCCTCTATCGGTATGACTCATCGGCCACAGGCGTAGCGTCGGATTTTAACGCATTGGTAACATCCAATATTATTCAATCAGTCGCCCCGTGGGCAAGGGGTGGTTGAAGGAAAGGTGCGGATTAGAATCGCGAACTAACTTTTTTTCGTTTAAGAAGTCGCCAAAAACTGGGTGCGGATTAGATTCGGGTGTGGTTTAGATTCGAGAATATACGGTATACACACACACACACACACACAGTACAACCCGGATAAGAAGTCCCCGCATAACAAGTTTTCCCCTGTAAGAAGTCTGATTTTTTAAGTCCCGAAATCCTATTGCTTTTAATAAGCTTCCCGCTTAAGGAGTCCCTAATCCTCTGGTCCCTTGAAGGACTTCTTAACAGGGTTCTACTGTATATATGACATCATTTGAATGGATGTTAATGACTTTCACAGCAGGTATTTACAGACAGTCATCTAGGTTCTGACACTGTGTAAGTTTCTAGGATCACACCAGTGTTTCAGTGGAACCTGCTTCCTCCATCCTCAGGGTAAAGTAATTGCATCCAGGTAGGTGTTTAACACTATGAACCTACACAGTATCAAAACTCAGACGACTGTTGTCTGTGACTTCTGAATGCCATACTAATTTTATACTACTACTACTACTGCTGCTGCTGCAAAGATGTCATGCCAGAACTGAAGTCCTTGCATGGTATATTCTAAATCTCTTATGTAAATAATTTGATAACTTGTAACAGAATGACTAAAAATGACATGCTGGTCATGAGTACAACAGTGTGTTGTAAATTTGTATGTATGTAGTACTATGAACTACACCAAAATAAAATGGCAGTAAATTCAAAATCTATACACAGCAAAGTGTCATTAAAAACATCAAGATTACAAAAATTTAAATTTTAGAAGTGTTTCTCATTTAGTATGCAACTTCACAATTTGGGTCCCCCACCCCCATTGACATTGCAGCAGAGTAGTAGTAGTTGCCACCGGCATTGCCATTGTTGTCGTCGTCGTTTTCCATACCTGAACTTCATTTGAGTTTATATATTTCAGTTTGGAAGAAAGCTTGATGTACACTAATCCACTTCTCATCCTAAGTCCATCCATTTGATAGAACAATCAATATTAAGCAGTCTGGGCACCTTTTCTTTACAGCAGGATGCCATTCATGGGTAGTTTGCATTGACCTAGGGTGTACTGCTGGTGGCCATTATCTGGTCCGTGGCCACATCTGTAAATTTTATGTATACCATAAAAAATTACACAATAATTTAGGAGGTTCTGGTTACGACTTATTGCACATGAGGTGCACAAGCCAGCCCGCAATAATGTTTGTGGCCCTTTGCCAAAAAGAGGTTGGACTTCACTGCTTTAACCTTTCAAGTGGTTGACAGTAGATTCTGTCTTCATTGTCCACCTGTTTTCTGTTAATTTTATGTAACGCAACACCGAACTTCTTCTTGTGCCACGATTTCATTTGGCATCACAACTGACGGTGCTCATGTCATTGCATTGACACCTTTTGAAAATTAAGTGAGCTGTCTGAACAGAATCTAACCATTGGTTTAAACGCTTGAAAGCAAGTCCAATTTGCTGGTGAAAAGGGCTTTCTTGTTGAATGCTGCTTTTGCCATGGCAGTCTTGGGTTTAATTTCATGTGTACATCTTGTATCATTTGTTATCATGCTACCCAAATAGTTGAAATATTCTCACATTCTCCGGTTGTTTTTATCTATCATAATCTGTATTGGGATGGTTACCTTGAGATTCTCATTACCTTAGTTTTTTCGACGTTCATTTCCATTCCATAGCTTCTTCCAATTTCAGTTAGTCTATCAGTCACGCCTCTAGCACCGCTTCTTCCTTAGCCAGTAGCACAAGGTCATCTACATAACGTAAAACCCCGATTTAATGTTTCCGCATTTAGTGAAATCCCGGATTTAGTGATGATTTTTTCATGTCTCTACAATAGCTCCATATAAACAGTGTATTATTTTCCTGCATTTAGTGAATCCCGATTTAGAGAAAAACCCGCATTTAGTGGAAAAATATTACGTACTCATACTTCAGTTGTTATTTGATGTTTCCCGCATTTAGTAAATTTTTTCATGAGCAAAAAAAATCACAAAGATACATATTGTACGTAAAAATAACGATATACGCTTGAAACATTGAGGCATGGCCTGCCACGATGGAAACACCATTCCAAATATATTTTAATATTTTCTATTTATAGTTGTATGATGAAGCTCTTTAAAGGAGGGATGAAAAATTGTTTAAAGATTTATGTCAATTTTGAAAATACTTTTAAAATTTTGAAATTATTTTTTGTAATCATGATTCATTACAGAAAATTTCATTTTCAATAGCAATAAGGCTTGCTTGTCACTGGAATTTGTTTCTAAATGTTTATTTTAAAAATATTAATATAAGTATTGTGCATAAAAAGTTGAAAAATGGATTTTTATTATGGAGACCATAATGGAACAATAAACAAGCAAAAAGATTAAATTTAACTCATTTTAATTGAAACCTCCATTTAATGAAAAACCTTGATTTAGTGAAATATATTCTAATCCCCCAGCAGTTCATTAAATAGGGGTTTTACTGTATTTCAGAGTGCGAATTACTTGCCCTTCTATTTTGAAGTTTCCAAACCCTTCAAGAGCTCCCTTGGTAAAGTATTCATTGCATAAGTTTAATAGAATCAGCAACAAACAGCAGCCTTGTCTAAATCCTCTTCCAATCTTCAAAACTTCTTATCTCCCCTTGGTCCAGTCTTAGTTTAACACTCTGATCCATATACAGTTTGATGATCATTCTTTTGCCCCAGTCGATACTGGTTCCCTTTAGGATCTGCATTAATTTGGTCCAGTTAACACAGTTAAATGCCATCTGCCAGTCTTAAATTTTCCAGTCATGACTAGGCATTAAATTTTTATGTCTTCTGTGATGTGACAACATGTGGTCTGATGGCATCACAACCAACAAGACCTTGGTGTTAATACTCCTTGCAATGAGAACCTTTAGTTTCATGACTTGTCTTGGTGCAAGAAAGTGAAAACAGGTTTCATTCCATAAAACAAGGTGAGCATGCAAAGGAATAACAAAAATGTAATGTAATGAGAAAAATCTGAAGTTAGTACTGTAACTTAAGCAGATCTGTAGCTTGCTTAAAATGTGTTGTTTTGGATGTTGCTATTTTCATGTGCAATTTGTACTTCTGTGACAGATGTATGAATTTTATAACATTGTTCCATTGCCTCTGATTTATTTTCAGTCACAAGTGAAATTTGTAGTTCATATTAGAAAAATCATATCACTCATGTAGAACATGGCAGAGATTGAAATTAGAGTTGTATAGCATGATTTATTATGAAGATCTTCTGGTCCACAAGACACCTGTCATAAGAACCTCAAATCTTATGTGATGTACAATGCCAAGTTACTAACACTGTTACTGTCTGAAGTGCAGAACTTGTATCTTAGTTTATACAGCACTGCACCTTAATTTTTGTAATTAAATTAAGCATTTTAATGAAGGCCGAAAACCGCATAAATCTGGTAAGACGGCTTATAGAAATTGGTACTGTTGGTTTATGCCCGTTAGTGTTCTTAGGCATTCTTTATGAAGTAAAAAAAGTGGATGCCTGAGGTGGAGACCTTGTCAGTCTTTCTGTGACCTAGTGTCAGTGGCTGAATCGTTTTTCAGATTTTCGTGAAATCCAGTGTAGGAGCTCTTTACAAAAAGTCGTCAAGCAGGCTTGAGTTTCGTGAAAATTGGCTCAGTGATAGTCATCTTTACTTAAGGGTCTTCATGACTTGTTATGGGAAAGCTTTACCTCTTTACTCTTTTTATTTCTTAACTGATTTGGGTGACATTTGGTATATGAGATCTCCAGGAAAAGATGTTGAGTGCTGGCAAATTTCATAAAAATTGGTGTTGTGATAGCCATGCTTTGCTTAAGGGCATAAATTAAATGTTGCCCCTTTGCTACATTTTTTTGTCCAATTTGGATAAAATTCATCAGGAGCTGTCCACAAAAATGTATTGAGTGATTATGAGTCTCATGAAAATCGGTACAGTAAAAGCTGTGCTTTGCTGAGGGGCACATGCGAATTTCTACCTACCCTTGCCACATTTGTTGTCCATTTGGGTGAAATTCAGGTTAAGCGATCTACACGTAATAAGTACAATTTATTATTTGTGAGTTTCTTGAGAATTGGGGCAGTGAAGACTGTACTTTTGACATGAATGAAATTATGTTTACTCATGTGTGTGTACTGTTAAAACATGTGACATATTGTAGGAAGAACACCTTGGTAAAAGAGTGTGTACTACATCACAAGAGTACACCACTCCAGTTTTGTTTTTAGCTGCTTTCACAAAATTGAGAAAAGCAACTATTAGGTTTGTCGTGTCTATTCGTCTGCTTGGAACAATTCGGCTCCCACTGAATGGATTTTCATTAAATTTGGTATTTGAGGATTTTTCGAAAATTGTTGAGAAAGTTCAGATTGATTAAAATCTGACAAAAGTAACGGGTATGATATCTAACTGAATTCTTCTCAGAATGAGAAATGTTTGAGTCAAAATTTGTAGAGAAAAAACACACATTTTATGTTCAATAAATTTTTTCTGAAAATCGTGCTGTTTATGGGATAATGTGGAAAAATTGGTAGAGATAACTAAGGCAAGAATACAGACACACACACATAATATTTAATGCTTACTGCTTTTCCCGGGAACAATGGTTACGCGAACACACCTCAGTGTTATGTTATATGTACATTGCCTGTCTTGTTCAGATGGTGGTGGTGGTGGTGGTGGTGGTGGTGGTGATGATGATGATATAATAATCACAATAATAACTATACTGAAACAGAGTAATACAGATAGATGTAGGTAGCGCAATCAAATAGGATCTGGACGGAATTTTTTTCTCTGTAACAGTAACACCATCTACTAACTGTTGTCCCCTTAAGCAGTGTCTTTGGTACTTTTACAGCAAACCCAGTGATTGTACCACCGTTCAAAGCATTTTGTGAGGTGCATTGTTCAAAACTTGGCAAGTGTGATTTTGCCTGAATCATGGTGATATCATTGGTTTTTGGGTCCTATGCATAAACCCATGTCTCCTTGCCTATGACTATCTTCGGAATGAATTCTGGGTCTCCTTTCAAGCCTCATGAACATCCTGGCATATATTGACATGATTCTGTTATTATTCCTCACTCAGTAGGTGGTGCACGGATTTGGCAGCAGTTCAACACGTTCAGATTACCTTTTAAAATGCTCTGAAGTAGCTAAAATGAAATTTCCAGCATGTCAACAACTGTGATTCTTCTGTTTTTGAGGACTGTACCTTCACTTGATCCCATTTTCATTTGTTTTGCTCATCAGTGGGTGTCATCTGCTCTCCAAAAAGCTACTTTCAACCTTTTGAAATTTCCCATAGCATTTTTCTCCAGTTTAAAGCAAAATTTGATGGAGACACACTACTCTTTCAAGTCTGCCATTTTCTAGGTATGCCAAAATCACATATGGAACAACACATGCTTGTACTTAACAAGACATTACTCAGCAATGACATGTGTTACAGCCTTATTCCAAGCAGAAGTGACTCAACAGACTAGCTGATTTGCACCTAATGGTGGAGGTTTGTGCTGATAGCAGTAGTGTCATCTTGCACTCACTCTGGGACCCTGTCTGTTCACTCCATGTGTTCATTTAATATGAAACACTGTGTAGCAATCCAGGGATGAATATTCTATATTTTTAGGGTACGCCCAGAGTAAAGTGGAATTCACACCCTTAGCATCTTGGCTGTATACTGGAAGATGGTTTAATGTGCTTTGGCATTGAACAAATTCCACACAGAAAAAGTCACGAATACTTCTGTCGAATTTAAGCTGATGTTAGAATGGGTCACTGATGATTTAACCAGCCATGTTTGCAGGTAGTTTTCTAGTTAGCCACCTGCTGAATAGAGCTGATTATAAATGATGCCTTGTAAGCAGTATTAATTTATTGTTTTATATGGATGTTTATAGTTTCCTTACAAACAGCTCATTTTCCCACATTTAATGTTTGCTCTTATTCAACATTATACACGTTCACAAAATCCTGATGTACAATGTTGGCTGCATTGATATTGACACAAAATTTTAAGACAATCAGAACAGTACTGACATCCAACAAGTGCAAACTGATTTGAAATACAGTGCCGTCAGGGCTGGCCCAAGACATGTGGGTGCCCCAGGCAGGCTAATAATTTGGCACCCCTTGAAACCAATAGTCTTTGAACTTTTATGGCCTAGGACAGAGGTGGTAAACATTTTTGAGGGTGTTTGCCCAAACTGCGCATAATTTTCAGAAAAATTTTTCGCGTGGTGAAACCTGAGTTTACTAGCACCATATTTCCAATTATTACATTTATGTCTGAGCACCCCTTGTAGGTTAGTGCCCTGGGCAGCTGGCCCGCGCCTTAGTGTGGCCCTGAGTGCCATCAATATGTGGTATGCATGCTGCATAATTTTGTACTTTTGAACAGTCAGTAGACATCACGTAGATACTTAACCCAACAAAATGCACTGTGTTATTTTCAGATATTCTATATTACATGAGGTGGATGGGGCATTAGCACATATGGGGGAGGCGAGAGGTGCATACAGGATTTTGGTGGGGAGACCTGAGGGAAGGAACCACTTGGAAGACCCAGGCATAGATGGGAGGATAATATTAAAATGGATCTTCAAGAAGTGGGATGGGAGGGCATGGACTGGATTGATATGGCTCAGGATAGGGACAGGTGGGGGGCTCTTGTGAATGCGGTAATGAACCTTCGGGTTCCATAAAACGCAGGGAATTTCTTGACTAGCTGACGACCTGGTTAGCTTTTCAAGAAGGACTCTGCTCCATAGAGTTAGTTAGGTAGTTAGTTATTTATTCTGTATTACAATATCTGTAAACCAATCTAACATGTTTCGAACCGTCATGGGACCATCATCAGGGATTCGTGTAAAAGTAAGATTGACACAAAATAGAACTAACAACATATGTACATATTAAAAAGATATAAAATGTATAAAAGATGATCAGTTAAAACTGCAGGCGATTCCGTAGTGGATCCCCGGTCTACTATGTACTGGAGATTGCCCGTTTATGTGCGGATGGATGAGATGAACCGAGCTTCAGTATGTATGCTGACATATGCTGTATATCCTAGCTCCCAGTTAATGGAAATAATGTTGAACCTTGTAAGTGATGCATGAAAGGCCAAAACACAGGCACCTTGTTACCCTTTACATTAAAAAAAACAAATAGCAGTGGTTAGATGTGTAGTGATGGAACAGCAGTGGACATAAATTGCTGAGTGTGTTGTACCATATAGTCACACAGTAATCACCAAGCAGTCAGGGCTGAGGGAAAAGGAGAAGTCATGGGGACTTTGTACTACAGATTAACACCAGGATTACTGTAAATGAGACAGTTTAGTTCTATTATACAGTTGCTGTACACCTTGCAATATTATTTTAGTTCTGATTAAATTCTGAGTATTGTATACTCATATTTTGAAACCATGTTCGTGCATTCTGTGTCCACACATCCGATGATGATTTCCGCATTCGGATCGTGTAATGCAGTCTTTGGTCCGGAACGATTGTGTTCGTAGTGCGCATGAGCCGAACTTTGCCGGGAGGGGAGCAGTTGTGTTTGTCTGTGCTAGTAATATGGCCGTTTGAGTTTGTGTGTCTTGGGAACCGGTATTATTCTTTTTTGTGAAGTTTCGTGACTAATTGTGTTGGTAACAAGAGATGCACACAAGTTGTATGTTTCCATTCTTGTAGTTGCTTAATGTAATATTTCTGATAACCGCACGGTTATATTTTACTGATTGATAGAAGGGTCCAATCCTGCTTTGTAGCGCTGTGTGTACGTTTTGCAAATAGCCTCGACGCACGATGACGTCGTGCAGTTTGTCGAAAAATGCAGTTGTGTGTTAGGCAAAGCACAAATTAAAGGTAACTTTTCAGAAAACATGGTCATTATTAGCATTTCTGTTATCGTCTGTGGTAGACCAGTTTACTTCCGATGACGACATAAGCCAAGCTACCGAAGGTTCAGACACGGCTGCGTAGGTGGCGCGGGAATGCAAGCAAATGTTTGAAGTTCGCCTTTTTCCAATTTTACGTTTTTATTTTCTTATCCGTTACACTGTACGCATGCATGTGGTAAAATAAACGCGTCATTCCATTTATCAACCGGAATTTAGTAACTTAAAAGTTGTACATATTGCTATCAATGGAGAAGTAGCTAAAAATAATGGAAATGAAGTTGTGTGTATTTCTGTCCTGTTTAAAAGTATTGTGTGCCGCCTGTAAAGTGCAGTGAGACAAAAGATATGGTGCTCATATCGGAGTCGTTTAAAATTTGCGTAATTGTGGTATCGCCCAGTATTCGTTGATAGGACACAGACCACGTGTTAACGTTTCACCTATGTAAGTGGTCGTTAGTACGAATTTAAGTGTGTGAAGTGTTTTATGTGTGGCTCCTCAAATATTGCGGTTTCGGCGTATACCGTATTCGTTTTTGTGCTTTAGTCTTTAGAGCGCAGCAGCCATTGAAGTGACACAAACTAAAGGTAAGAAGTGCATATGGAAGTCATGTCAAAAAGTGTGGATCATCTGTGCACCCTTGCTATATTGAGGTCTTTCAAGAGCAAGTAGTCCAAGTTTAATGTTGATGAAAATCTATTCATAATGTGTATCCATCCTTTCAGTTTAACATTAATGAGGTGGAAATATGTATTTTATGGGAGTACAAGATACATAGTTAAGGTGGATGGAAGTGGCAGGTTAGAGGCACAAGGGAAAAATTGGAAAACAAGGCAGTATTAAAAAACTGATTTAGACTTGGAAGTGGATATATTGGTTGAGGCATGAAAACTTGGTAGAAGTACTACAAATGATACAAACAAAAATTTTACGAACTTAGAAGAGTGTATCCCATAACTGATTGTTCCTTATATGTTAGTTTTGTATGTGTTCAGAAACTGTTGCTAGTGGATATAAATAAAATTAACCTTTAAATGACGTGTGGGTATTTAAATTTTAACACGTGGTTTAAAAAAGTGAGTTATAGTTGAACAGAAAAAGAAAATTATGAAACAAATGGCATATTGTGGAACATAAGACAGAAGTTATACAGCATGTCTTAAAAATGAAGTAAATTTTGTTATGTTTTGAATACATGAAATGCATTTCTAGGGATGTTTTCCTATGTG
Source organism: Reticulitermes speratus (assembly GCA_021186555.1). Classification (NCBI taxonomy): domain Eukaryota; kingdom Metazoa; phylum Arthropoda; class Insecta; order Blattodea; family Rhinotermitidae; genus Reticulitermes; species Reticulitermes speratus. The sequence goes on along the minus strand of JAJKFL010000003.1, from coordinate 11,094,448 downwards.
TGTTCACATATGTGAATGTGGGTTATTTAAAGTTTAAAGGCCTTTAAATTTGCATAACCAAAAAAAGATATATATCAGTATATAACTTGTCCATGGTTCTTTATGCCTGCTGCTGCAGTGCCTACAGTTTTTATTTTATTTATTTATTTATGTTTTATTAATGATACCAGCAGCTGAGACTAATGTTGAATGGTAGGATGATAAATGAAATAGAATGGATTTGGAAGGAACCAGTCATGGCCTGATTTCAGGTGGGCCTGGAGGGACTAAGGGAAACTATGAGAAAACCTCATTCAGGATAGCCAGTACCCTGGCCCAGATTTAGACCTAAGAACATCTTTCCTGAAATTTGGGGTGTGTTGTCAAACTTAACCACCACCACCTGACACTACCTTCCCATTACGAAACCTTTAGTATGAGTGATACAAATGGTGAAGGTGGTTTTTGCTAAATTGTTTTATTGTTTACTGTTTGGATATTGGTCAGCATCATTTGTCTGCAGTCAAACTGGCTTTGCATATCATAAATTCTGTTATTTGTGTGGTTTTTTACTGTCAAGCCTGCAGCAGTGAATCTGTGGAGCAAATTTGTTTGTTGAAGTTTTATAAAGTCTTCCATCTGACTGTCCTTTCTTATGATAGTGAACACAGAAATACACGGCCAAGAGGGACAAACTGTCCCGCGCAGGCACACACATTTAAAGTGAATATAATCCCAGTCATTAGTGGCTGCATTGGAATTAAATGCTGGATGATAAAGGTTAAGATATGGGATGGGAGCATGTGGACTTGCTCAGGGTAGGGGCCAGTGATGGGCTTTTATGAATGTGATAATGAACCTGCAGGTTCTATTGAAGTGGGGAATTCCTTGACTAGGCGAAGAACTATTAACATGCTCACTGCCGGGTATTTAAATCCCCGAGGGTGTTAAATTGCCAGCAATTTATTGAATGTTAAACAACTAGTCCGTTGTCTTATAAAAAAAATAAATTATGAGGAAACTATAAGAGATGAAAATTTGAAATTTTGAGCACACCTTTAGTAATGTTTCAGTGTTTGATATCATGTGTAGCAGCCTTCTGGATGGAGAAAAACACCGCAATGTGCGCAAACAAATCTCGTTTGTTTCTTAATATTTTTCCGTATACACACTCGACATCTTTGTGTAGGTGTCTTGTCTTCTTTGTGGGAAGGATATGCACGAGTTTATGGTTTTTCAATTCTCCATCAAGCCTGCCAGGTGGGTCACTTTTCAGGACTCATTTCGGTGGAGTTGGTGTAGGCGTTCTGCTCAAGTCTTGCAACTCGTCTGATGACGACGATGGTGTTGATACATCTTCTCTTGTGTGTGTAAGATTTTCACTGACATCCACTAAGTAATCTAGGAATGATTTGTGGAATTAGGGTTGGATTTTGTAAATACAACATAACTATTGAAAAGTGCACATTAGAGAAGGTAGAAAAAGAGTTTCTTAGGCCATTTTACAGTTTTATGGATGAAGAGGTAATAGGCAAGGTATTGGTCAGCTGTATCAACACCATGCGTGTGTGTACTGTAATCTACTATGCATTTAGATTTTTTCTTTGTGACGCCAGTACGTCTTGCTCGAGTCATCTACCACAGCCGCAGTGTGAAGTGTTGAAATCATGTTTACGAGTCTCTTATCTTGGTGCGTGACCAATAGTACCTCCTGTTTCCTACGAAAAGTGACCTCACCCTTCTTCAACTTTTTTTTGCCTCTTTGATTTACTCTAATTGTGCCAAACACTCAAATTGATTTTTGAAGCAGTTTCTCAGCCAGACGAACACTATTATAATAATTATCTTGATACAGATGGTAACCCTTCCCTTCATAAGGCTCTAGTAGAAGACTTACTGTGTGAGTCAAAGGCCCGCATTTGCCATCATATACAGTAGAACCCGGATAAGAAGTCCCCGCATAAGACGTTTTCCCCTGTAAGAAGTCTGATTTTTAAAGTCCCAAAATCCTATTGCTTTTAATAAGCTTCCCTCTTAATAAGTCTTCCCACTTAAGCAGTCCCTAATCCTCTGGTCCCTTGAAAGACTTCTTAACAGGGTTCTACTGTATCTGCATGTTGCAAGTATAGCGTGACATACCTTCACATACCAACTGTACCAGAATACCATACTTTGTTATTTTACCAGGGTTGTATACGCGAAAACGCAATCAACCCTGCCACCAAGCATGCCTACATCAAGTGAAATCTCTCTCTCGGGAATATAATTAGATTTGAAATTATTGACTACAGTGTCTAATATTGGTCGAATTTTGTACAGTTGGTCTTCATTTGCTCCTATTGCAGTATTTTCGTTAAAGTGTAGGTATCAGTGGATAATTTGATACCTGTTCCTAGGCATTGTTTGTGAAAAAATGGGTGTTAGTAAAATGCCTCTTGTTGACCAGTACCATTCTGACTTTGGTTTTCGAATTACACCTGTAAGCAACATTAGACCAAGAAATTTATTCATTTCATATATTGTCACAGGTTTCCATTGTTCACTATGTGCATGTTTAGTAACGGGTGGTGGCACTGTCATGATCTGTTGCTGTGCGTATAAATTTGTCTGGTTGACAACAGTTTGAATGAGTTCTGGAGTGATGTAATTTTAAACATATTCCATCATATCTGTTCCACTTTGAACAGCAAATTGTACTGCTGGATTTCCTGTGAAGAGTGGAATACTTGGTTGACGATCCTTTTTTTACAAAACCCGTCTACACTAGGGACCGAGTCTGAAATGTCATTCCCATCACTCTCCTCACTACTCGATATTTCCGGGACACAATCTGTGTCTGAATCACTGTCATTCGCAAGTTCCTCATCAATAGAAGCCACTATATCTGCTTCAGTTCTAAGCACTTTTCTTTTCCTAGTAACCATATTGCATTATGTATAAATAAACTCACAACCAACTTCACAGAAAGGAAACGTTCTACTGACTGCAGCCTCAGAAATCACTTGCTCAGCTCGAGACTAAAACAGAAATGTTGTGACATATTTATGATATTTTTGTACCCTAATGTACGTGACCAAATGCATATACTGTACTTTTTCTAGTTATGTCAGCTAGGGATTAATAAAGATGTGAAATATGTTTCCTGACCGAACTTATTGTGTGCGTGGTATATTTAAGGCAAAAGAGCAGAGTAAACTTTAGATCGACTAAAGTCGACACTGGCAATTTAAAACATAAATACTTAAATCGACCATGGTCAACTTTGGCAGTGAGTGTGTTAAGAAAAACCCTGTTTTGTGGAGTTTGTTCAATTTTTGGACATTCTTAAAAGTTGTGCAGATGTTTTATTATTTTCCACAGGTATTAAAAAGACAGATAATCTTTATTTGCAGATATATCGTATGGTGTATGTGTGTGTGTGTGTGTGATACATAACTGCAGCAGAAGTCAGGCATGGGTAATCCTGTGGCTGAAGCCAGAAGGGATGTAATCATATAGCTGGCATCATAATTTAAATTATTGGAAGGCAGAGAAAAACCACATGACAGACAAATACATGTTAATTATGCCAGCTGTATGCTTACATCACATACATTTTTGGACTTTGAGAATTTTAAACATTTGATTTCTTTGCACAGTGTAAAAAAGAGATGTATTGAAAGAACTTGATGTAATAACAGATTTTTGTAATTTTTGTGTGCCTCTTTAGGTGGAGCCACTGCGAAGGTACTAACGACCATGAAGACTATGCCAACAAACATGGTAACTGTGAGCAAAGCACCAGGGGTTGGGGGAAAGCAAACAATAGTGATCACAAAACCGGGTCCAGGAATGACAAGTGGCATGCCAGGGACAGCTGGTATGAGTGTTGGCATGCCAGGACGTGCTGCTGGTGGACCACAAATAATAGTGGTTACCACAGCGTCTGGCCTAAGGACTGTTCAGGCTGTGAGCACTGCACAGACTGCAATGGGTAAGTGTAACCTCAACTAATGAAATGCATGTTCTCTTATTTTTTGTTCATCATTGTTAACTGTAAATGTTGTAAGTTAAACAATACAAGTAACATAGGATTTCCCATTTTTATTTGGCACACTGTTAACCTGTTCAGTTTCAGTAATTGTGCTTGTTGAACAAAATTAGTTAGGCTCATTCCATACAGGCATCAATTCAGTGTGGTCTGTTGGAAAGACAGTCTGTTCTCACAATATTTTTTTTACAGCGTGTGTTTTCTAACAGCTGTCAGAATCATTGGCCCATTGCAAAGACCATATTGGCTGTATGCATCAGTTGAACATAGTGCTCTAGGAGTAGGTTTGTTTTTAATTGGTAGGGATGGCCAGCTAGACTACCTTCAGGGGCCATGCTTTCTGAGGCAACTTAGACAAGAGCCATGTCTTTTTTCATCAAGTCAGATGTACAACAGCAACACTGTACACTGTGTGAGAGAATACAGCCAGCATGTCCTATTAGCAGCACAGTGAAATACTGCTTGTTGGGGAATCCACTAAATGTGCTAGCAGTTTGTTCTAGAACATTCTTAATGAGAAGTCTCGGTTACTGTTTTTCTGCAGGCAGCTTGCGTGAACTGTGCACTTAATGGGCGTGAGCCATGTTGTTACCACCCCTGTTATATGCCATTAATAGTACTGTGCTTCCTGCTTCATCAACAAAAGAAATATTTAAAGATGCCAAGGAAATGCTGCTTGTAAATAATAAGTTGGATCACTTTATATTGTTTGTGAGAGATCATGTCAGGAAGCAGGAGAATTCTTTGATGATTATTGGATGTAATCACCTACATTTGACAACATGTTGGCCTGTGTTAAACATACCAGAATATTATTAGAACACCAGATTGAGGAATTGCATTTGACATAGAGAAATGCTGGTTTTAGCAAGCATGTAATGTTAATCAATAATCTGTGAGTTATGAGGAGAACTCAGAAGTTCAATTTTGGTTAAAATCAGACAAAAATAACAGACACTTTACAGAAGACATCTGTGTGTTTGTGACTGCTGTGGTCACCACATTACAGTGGTTGCTTTCAAGTCTGATAACAGTAAATAGTCACTGATAATAGTGGATTTTGATCTGCCATATTTCTTCATGCAGTTTGCATAACCCTTTTGCACCGGAATTAAGTGCCCAGTGTACTCTGTAAAAGACCGGGATTTAAATGGCCTGTCCATTACTTTGCATGTTATGTGCCAATGACTGTAGTGCTTTGGTGCTGGAGGGTCAATGAAGGAAAATAAAAATGTCCAATCATAATATTTATTAAGTCTGGGAATATGAAATTTGGTATGTGGGTGGATTATGAGTGTACCTTCAAATTGTGTACAAGGTATTGTTTTTAAGGGACATTACAAAATATTTTGACAGGGTGAAAATTTTATGTTAAGTTTGAATGATTAACTTAACGAAATAAACATAGATGTGTAAGTAGTAAGTTCTGCACAGAATTGTGACAGATTGAAACAATAGTGGTTCTGTTATATATGTGTGTGCAATTATGAGCAACCCCAAAAAGTGTGGTTGCTGTGGATTAGGTGTTATAACCACCAGAGAAGATTCAGGATGAAAAGATACAAATGTGTCTCATTGTTATGTTATATGCACATTTCCCATATCTTTGTTTTCAAATTGCAGGTGCTACACCATCCACTGTAAATGCAGTTCCATTGTCTGCAGCAAGTCATATCACTGGACCCGGTGGTGTAAAAATGATTGTAGTATCATCTGGGGCAGTGGCGGGGGTAATACGGGTAAGCCTATTACTATCACAGTGCCAGGCCAGCAAGGTGGGCCACCAAAAACTGTCACCATTGCAGCAAAACCAGCCAGCCAGACATTGTTGAATGCAGGAGCAGGCCAGATTGTAACTGTGCCAGCATCTGGCCTACAGCAGGTAACCCAACACCCACCCGTTTCCCAGACCCAACCCGAATCTGAAAGTCCAGGCTGCACGGATGTTTTGAACCCACCAAACCTGAACTGAGTTGTATACTTTGTTCATGTACCTATTTCATACAGTATAATTTGCAGTTTTAAACTTATGTATGTAAGTTCTTGAAAATGGTGTCAAAAAGATCCAAATATTTATTGCTCAGCCATATGCAAGCAAGTGTTTACTGCTGTTAGTGTATGCCATTGTACAAACATGGAAGTAGAGAAAAGAGTAGTTATCGAAAACAGTTCTGCAGAGTGTCATGTTTCAGAAAATTGCACACAGTAGAACTCTGTTAAACATCAGAAACTACTTATGCCAGTGTTTTGGTTCAACAGGATGGTAACATTTTCCTTGTGCAATTTTTAATCAGATCAAATGTGAGATATATGTTTTATATAATTCTCTGGGATGTTTGGCAAAGCAGTTGTACCCTTGAATGTGTGAAGTGGTTAAAAATATGAGTACAAATTATATTTGTTTTAATCTGTAATTGTTTTGGGAATTACACATTTCTGCTGTTGTATGTTAGGATATTTTACTTTCCCTTTTAGGTTTATTTGCCTTGAAAAAAATTCTGTAAGGTTTTTTGGTTTTAGTTTTCAGTTTCTGGAATGAGAGTGATAAATGTTCAAATTGTGTTGAGTTTTGTGTGTGGCAACTGCTAGCTTTTAAATGATCAGTTGTAACTGTAACACACTGTAATTTATATGCATAATGCTGTCCTGAGTATGCAGCAGATATGTCGAAGGAATTTCATACCTAGAGCTGAGAGAAGTATAGCCTCTTGCGAAATACTTTCTCGTTCCTGCCATGAATACTGGAGTGACTATTCATGAAGACATTTATTAAATTAACAAGACTGTAACAAAATGGAAAAGTGGCCAGATTTAATACCTCCAGTATTCTTAAATTTTTGAGATGAAAGTTTTCAATAATATGACTTAAGATAAACATATTCAGTATATACAGTAAAACCCCGATTTAATGTTCCCGCATTTAGTGAAATCCCAGATTTAGTGGTGATTTTTTCATGTCCTGACAATAGCTCCATATAAACAATGTAAACCTCCATTTAATAAAAACCTCGATTTAGTGAAATATATTTAATCCCCCACAATTCATTAAATAGGGGTTTTACTGTAGATCCTTTGTTTCTTCTTAATTTCCCCTCCACCCCCTGCATATGGCCATGAAGTCTGTTTATTGGAGGGTGATGAGTAATTCCCCGACTTTGATGTTACCTAGTGACAGGTATATGATATGAAGTGTCTGAGGGACTGTGTGTATACGCATTGGTACCTGTGAAGTACCAGCATCACTTTCATCCTGACGAGGAATGTCTTGTATCCATTTTCCACTCTAGAGTTTTTCATGTTTGTGCACATGTTCTAATCATTCATTGGATTGCATGCTGAGGAATTTTGATTTTTATGATATTTGCAAAATTGTATATAATAATTTCTTGAGTAATGTAGCAATTATTGCAAAGTTGGTGTTTAAGAAATTTTTTTTTGCAAATTCAATTTTATTTGTGCTCACATGAGCCTAGTAAAATGAGTACACAAATCAAACCTACTACAACAAAAATAATACATGGAATGGCCTGATCATTCAGTAGTAGCTGTATGATATTTGCTGAAGTTGAAGCGTGTAGATACAGATAGTTTTGCCCTTTGACTTCATAATCAGTTTCCAAATAATAATGCTGTGTAAACATCATAATTGAAGAATGAAATAAATACTCTATTAAAAGTACTATAGCATAATTTCATCAAGCTCGTTCCAGCAAGTCCTTGGTATCATAACAGATTAGTAGGTGAATTCTCTAACCTAACCAGTTTAAATCATGGTCAGTTGTGAGTTAATCTGTAGCAGTGTGAATCATAAAGCTCTCATTGCAGAATTCTGTCGAGTTGTGAGTGAATTCTTGTAGCAGTGTTGAAAATCTAAGTCTTATGGGAATCAACTTCACTGAAATGTCCAGCTGCCTGTATTCACATTGTGTCTTGCACTACCATACATATGCATTAAGACGCTTTAATTCACATCATCTTGAGTGCCTGTGATGGCCGATCTTTTATGTGTTGGGTGCAATATTGTTACTGACTGTTCTCCTACAACTGTTGTTGTTTGTCATTGCCGCAGTTAGTAAAATTTGAACATTCTGTTGGGTCAAAATTGACTCTTTGGTTGTAATTGACTATTATTTCATAGTTCAACAACATTTGTTTAAAAAAATTCTAATAATGTAATTATAGTTAGTTTTAACCTAATGGAATGCTTAAATTTAGGTTATTGTAGTTGTGAAAAACAAGTTTTAGGAGCAGGCAGGCTGTAATAATATGTATTTTGCTTTGCCAACACATGTAAGTTAGATTAGCATAGAGAGGTACTGAGGGTGATGCAGATTGAGCATCAAAATGTGTATTTTTAGTACTGACTGACAGTTGGAATAAAGGCTGTTGAACATTTCAGTGAAGTGGTTTGATCAAAGCCACATGGTAGGCGAAGCATTAAGTTCTGCTAGGGATGTCAACTGGTAAATGATTATCAGTGCTTTGGAGGCATGTGTCGCCTCCAAAATGTCTGTAACTTTATTGGTTGGCAGTGATGTAACATACCAGATGACTTGAATGTGGCCATAGTTTGTTGAAAGTTGTGCCCATTCTTAGCATACATCAGTACAGTGAACTTCTTTTATGGAGGTTGTGGCCATCTGAACAAATGCTACTGGTACTCATCGGTGGGTGGGTATGGACAGCTCCCATACAGTTACCCCTATATTTGTAAGGCTATTTGGTATAATTTGTCAATAAATTTTTAATTTTTCAAGTAAATTTTTTTGGGGGAGAAATGGGTTAAAATGTTGAAGCATGCAAGTTGGTTACATTGACATTTTGATTGTGCATATTTTCTTTTTAGGTAATTGTATTACCACATTACTGATTTCAGCAATGATAAGTTATGTTTCAGAAAGCTTTTTATCAAACTGGAACATTAAAATGGATTTAGCATTGATGTACTACTGACTACAAATAAAATATATGATTTTTAAGTGCAGCGTAAATGTGAATGCCAACGGTGTTTGTAGACACCCTCAGTTTTTTAGCTGTGTTAAGGTGTTGTGACCAAAACACATTCTGTTGTCCATTCATTGGATAGAGTACAGTTGGTACAGATTAAATTAATACAGTATTGTTTAAAATATATTGGACATTTTCTTCAGCAAGGTGTAAACGGATGTTACAATGTTGATTTGAATTCAGAACATCATTGTTAATGTGCAAAATACACCATTTTTCAACCATGTATTCTACGTTGGTTGGGTACACTCTACTGAACTTCATATCATCACATCCCATAAGACAAGCAGTCTTCATAGTCAATGCCATAAGAACCCCAATCTTTGTTTGTCATGTGTGGATACTTTTCATGTCATGGGAATGGTTCACTTATGCAAATTGTGGTCACTTGTCTATTTTCTAACAACTGTCAAAGGAAACATCAGCATTTGTTTGCTGAACGAGTTGAGGTTTGTTGTATTCCCACAACTTACTTTGTACTTAACGAGCAGGCAAGTGTGTGTGGTTGGGGGGGGGGGGCAGTTGGTATCATTTCGTGCATTGAGTGGTGTGTTCCTTGGCAGTTGGTGTTTGTATTTTGAAGCATGGAAAGTGAAGTAGTCAGATGGAGTGACATTAGAATTGTTGTGTTCATTAACAGAGCCAAAAGGACTCCCAAACAAGAACAGCACAGTGGTAGCTGATGCAGGGGGTGGGGGATTGAAGGGTCATTAAACATAAATTATTTTGTGAGAGAATAAAATAATGTGTGAAAAAATAACAAGCTTTTATTACAGAACACCATCCACTATCTCACTTTGCGTTTGCATAATACTTCTTCTTCAAAAATTTGTAGCTTATCACCATTTGTGGCGCAGGCAATGATGTTCTGTTTACTGTTCATTACCAAGTGATGAAAATGCAAGTCTCTAGGACTGCCTCATGTACCTTATTACTCAGGAGTTTTGGGAACATAATCACAATAACCAGGCAAGTATTTGGCAAGTGTACTCAGGAACAGATGTTTGCCATATAAACCAGTTGTGGAAATGGTAATGACAATTATTCACTTGGCTCCTTGTACAGTGCATCAGTTATTGGTGCATATGGAAACTGCCACTCATAGAAATACCCCATTAGATGTGTGTTTTATTCGTCTGTAGTGTCTTAAGAGCAGATTGGAATAAAAATTTGAAGATTGGATGGAGAAAATAGCAGTGTTTCACTGAATATATTGCAGTTCAGTTTGTTAAATGTACAAGAGGATTCAGAGTTGTAATTCCCTTTTATCTAAATTCAGATTTTTCTTCGTAGTTTACATTGTTGACATGTTGAACCTGTGGTTGGTATGGATATATTTTCTAATTAATTCCTAGATCTCCGATTTTCAGTGGCTGGGTTTGGGGGGGGGGGGGATTTCTGCCTCTAGGATTGCTGGAATATTGAAATATGCATGCCACTTTTCCAGTGTCTTTGTTTTCCGTACAGGTTATTCATTGTAGTTGTACAGCCCTAGTACCTGATGCTGCATCATTGAATCTACAATTCAGTCCTTCATGTACTTTTAGTTATTGCCATATTTTTGTGGTAAAATTTTGAAATTAATAATTTACTCTGAAAAGGTTACTGTGATATAATGTGCCTGATTTGATGTACCCCTCACCTTCATACCAGTAGTTTCCTTACAAACTCTTGCCTGCAGAGTACTTGTTAAAATTGCTTCACCCCTCTGTATGCATGTAACAACTTGAGAACTGTGAACAGATTTTCCTGAGTCTTGATATAGCAGAACTTTATAGCAAATTGTAGAGCTATTCACATTTTTGTGTAGATTGGACAGTTTTAGTGACTGCATTAACGTGAACAGACCTACACGTGTTTCTGCAAGTTTAACTTGTTAGATATTTATCAGAGCAGGAAGTGTTTTTAACAGAAGTTTCATTTTATGTCTAGCACATTATTATGTAAATTAGTCAGTTTTTGAGGTATTTGTACAGAAGTGTCAGGGTATATGCATTTCTGAACTTGTGTATGTATTAAACAGTCATCATTGGTCTTCCACACATAATATTCTGATGTAAAAGCAAAAGAAATTATTGTGTTTACACTGGTTGGATATTTATTTGCTTTATTCTTTTCTTGTGTTACTCCATTCAGTACAACTTTGAAGAGAGTATATTAAACAATTTGCATAAATATTTAAGTTTCTTGTGGTGTATGTAGTACCTTTGGTCAATGAATCTTAATGGTAATTGCATGTATTTGTTTAGTATACATTTTTTATTTTACTTCTTGCCGGTTGAATAAGTGTCACCTGATAGTAAACAGTTACATGTGAATTTAGCATTTATGATAAGGATACCAGTTATTATGATCTTTAATTATTCTACTGCATGAAGAGCTTTCCTTTCATGGATCCTCTGAAAGTGAGTGGCCCCTGTTCAGTCTAAACTGTATACTTGTTCAGTCTGCTGTTATAACTTGAACTTTTATCCTGCCAGGGTGAGTATTTAAATTTTTCCGTATGGTTTATGAAATAGAAAAAGATAAAATTGTGAAATGAATGGCATTTTGTGAAAAAAATATTCAGCATTTCATAAAAATGCTGTAAATTTCCTTGTTGCCTAAATGTATAAAATTAATTTCTAAAGCTGTTTTCCTGTGTGCATTCGCATATGCAAAACAGGTTTTTAAAGGTTAACATGTAATATGATATGCTGGGTCCAAGTTTGTAAGTGTACAGGAATTTCCTTCTGTTTCAATTCAGTAAATGTGTTTGCTGTGGATCTTCTGTGTCTGTCTAATAATTGTACAGTCCTTTGATATGCAGTTCAGGTGAAGCTGCAGGGGTACTGAAATTCTCGTCAGCAATATTTCAATGTGTTGGCATGAGTGGACAGTATAGACTTTTTTATTATTACAGTAAAACCCCGATTTAATGTTCCCGGATTTAGTGATGATTTTTTCGTGTCCTGACAATAGCTCCATATATTACTGTATTTATTTGTTTAAATCCATTAATTGTGTAGCTGTTCTATAGTATTTAAAATTTATTATGTAGAAATTAAGGGGTTTAGCGAAAGAATGATTTGTATTAGAGATAAGACCTCAGACTGGGTAAACAGTAGTGTTTCTTCTGAGAAAGTCCGACACTGTTACACTGTTATGGACTGTCTTTCTGTTTATGCTGCAGGAGTTTGGGCTTGCTTTAACCAACACAAATTTTCCACTGCTCAAGCATGTCTTCTTGAATCAGTTGTTTAGTACACCTACATATCAAAACCCCTGTAATAAATAATGTGTAATGCAGTTTTGTGTGACTGTGACACATAGGTAAACAGAGGGATTGCATTCTTCACGAGATCTGGTGGTCTTGCCTTTGTCAACACTGGTGAAAGCTTTGAGAGGTGTTATTTAGGCCAGTAAATTTCATTGTTGGAAGTCCAAGTACAAGATGCAAGTGCCTGTGGTGAAAGTCATCCAGTATGTGAGGGTTGAAGGATTTATGTCCTGTGTCACATGAATCAGGACTCCTGTAAGGTTTTATGATAAAACTGGCCAGGTTTGGATCCATACGAGCTATGAATCATGAAGGCATTCAGAGTAGTTAGGGCTGAGTTGGTCGATTCCAGACATATTGTAGGTGTTCATCATGACTCATATCTGCAAAACCTGTGTTCTTATTGCAACTTTTGTTTCACAGATTGTTTGATGTGGTTACTACTTTGTTCATATGAAACACAATGCTGGAGTGTTGTGAATATTGGCTAGAATATAACACTTGTTTCATTTTCCATCAGAAAGCACTGATGCCTCATATCCCTGTGCATGTAATGTCTCCATCTTTGGCCTGAAGTTTGTTGACATGCCTTTTCTGTTTATAATGAAGTAACAGTCCTGTTAGTGTATCAAACAGATGGGTGACACCCTAGTCTCTCTCCTGACTAGTTGGAGTAATGTACCGTGTGTAGGGACAGCTTTTGAGTAGTTTTTGAACATTATTTTACAAGATATATGGTCATGTCTTGTACACCCATTGCTGTCACAGAGCTTATTTGCTTTTATTCTGCCCCCTCCCCCCTTATTTTGGGGGGGGGGGGTACCGCCACAATCCCAATCTTGGAACTTCATCTGTGGACAAATTTGCTGTATGTTGGTACTCCGGGGAATGGGTGTTGCAGTAATTGAAAACCTTTCTCAGATGGTTTCATACTCTTGGGCTTAACATTTGCTGATTTGTTTGAAGTGAAGGGATCCCGTGATACATAACAAATGATATTTTTTCATGACATTTGAGTAGAATTGCTAGGTTTCACATCAGACTGCTGAGATAAATTATGTATCAGAATTAGAAACAGCTGTTCTTATTTGCACCACTGTTATGCAGACATTTCAGCTTGGTGTTCGCAGCCTATGTACTGGTTTTGAGGTAATGATGAACTGAATTTTAGTTGTCAGTGCACAGCTGTAGGTCTGATACGTGGCATGTTGCCTTCCACATAAAGTTGGTGCTCCATGAGGGTATAGGCTGTGAGGACTTTTAGTAATATTAATGGTTAAATTACTGACTGCTTATGTTCATCAAGCACAGATCAGTGGTTTCTACACAAACCACAACTTCTGATTACCCCATACAACCTGTAGTACAGTGGTTCTGAATGACTGGATTAGTGCTGTCTGGTGTGCAGTGAGTGAACAAAAAGGCAGGGCCTGTGTTTTTCAAAGAAACAGTAAATTCCTACTGCTGTATTCTGTTAATTATGGTACCATTCTTAAAAAACTTAACAGAAGAAGAAACAATGTGTCGTTAATTCATGTAGAAAGGTGCAATGGCCCTCGCAGCAAATTTTTCAGTGGCCACCTTAGAAGTGATGTTGGATGAACTGTTGATAAGTAGATTGTGGCCTCCCAAATTTCCAGGTTTGAATTCATGCAGTTATTTGTTAGCAACACCGAAGGTAGAATTTACATGAACAATCCACATTCTTTGCAAGAACTGACAGCCTTTTGTAAATAAATCATTTAGTATGCCATCGAACACACCTATCGTTTATTTAGAAACAGCTGCATGTTTCGGTTTACGACCATCGTCAGGCCATCAACACTATTTTAAAAATAAGGTAAAAATGCAATACACGTATATTCACCATATGGTTTTCACTTTATGGAATCCCACAAGTTTACAGTGTTTATTACAATGTAAAATTGTAAAATTTGGTCGTACAGTAGCTGATGGTTGTAACATTGTTGTAGGTCTTGGTAAGATGTATAATGATAAAATTAAAATGTTAAATTGTAAGATAAAATTAATAAATATTACTTGTGTGTGTATAAAAATACATTGGCTACCTGATATAATGTAGATCTGGTGGTATGTGTGTGTGTGTGTGTATATATATATATATTGTGTGTGTGTGTGTGTGTGTGTGTGTACCAGAACAGTGAGGTTGGTGGTATGAAGGTCTTCGATGTTTTTACTTATGTCATATCTTTTTTCTTGAACTGCATCATTTTATTATTGTAGGGTCTCTAGTGTATTGTGATAGTATGAGCGTGTTGGTTGTTCACGTAGCTCCTGACAGCCTGTGACAGCCACTTTTCAAAGATAAATCTCCAGCATTTCAAGATGAGCTCCATTGTGTGTAGAGAGATATTTCCAGAAGGTGTGGAACATGCTTAGAAGCTTGAGGTTGGCATTTCTGGCCTTGTTATGTAAAGTGAATTGAACTGCAGGGAAAAATGGGCCCAAAATTCTGAGTGAACGCTGGCTTTGTATACGATAAAGCTCCTGCGATAGCTGCCATACTGAGGGGACACAATTAAAAATACACTGCTGTCCTGTGAGTGGACTAACGACTTTGTAACTAACTAGCTAGTTCCATGGAGCAGAGTCCTTGAGTACTTAATAGTTCATCTACTAGTCAAGAAATTAGCTGCATGCTATGGAACCCAGAAGTTCATTGATGTGTTTCACAAGAGCGTACTGCCCCTATCCTAAGCCAGATCACTCCAGTCCATCCTCCCCCTGCCCCATCCTATTTTTAGAAGATCCATTTTAATGTTCAATTTATTCCTAGGTCTTTCAAGTGGTCTCTTTCCTGCAGGTTTCCCCACCAAAATCTTATATGCACGTCTCCTGTCCAACATGGTGCCACTCCACTACTCGTATGATTCTTCTTGATTTGTTCACCCAAACAGTGCTCATTACACAATCTCTTCCAATCCACTGAACCCTTTCCTCTTAGGCCCAAATATCTTCCTCAGCACCCTATTATCAGACACACACAGCATGTGTTCATCCTTCAAGAATGTGAAAAGTAACACAGATGCAAGTAGTTATCATGGCTGCAGAGAGGTTAGGAAATGTGTGCATAGTGTAGCAAACTTGGTGCATTTATTGTGGACCCATGCTCAAACATGCATCATCATATCCATTTTTAATCTTTACCATTATCTTGTATCATGGACACTTATCATTTTCACCCCCCTAGTTTCACACAACATTTAATGTTGTTTGCTGTATATTCCAGTTACTCATTTTTTGATGAGAGAGAAACACACACCACTTATTTCTGACACAGCTGATGCTAGTGTAAAATGGCAGCCTGTGCCAATTCATTACTTGCACAAACATGGTTTTGACATGATATGCTGCTCGGTAAAATCATTTTGGGAAATTCATGACAGCAATTTATATTTGTGCAACCAACATTGTTTGTTTTATTCACCATATGTACCACTACAGATATTCATTGCAGCTGTGATACTGCATTGTCTTCATCTTAGCAAACTGCATGTAACATACAGTCTCACGTATGCTGTTTCCATGTTAATTTGCGTTGTATTTTTCTGTATTTTGGTGTTACAACATTGCCCTGTACATCAGTATATGGAATTGAAACAGAATTCTGTGATGATGAAACAACGAAAATTTGTTATGCTATGACATCACCTGAGAAGATAAAGATTTTGCTCATGTTGCTGCTGGACCACTGACATATGCTTCCATTATGATGGAGTTTGATGCAAAACTTTGTGCTGATGGCTAATTTTAGTACCTAATAGTCTGTTGATTCCTTTTCCATTGATATTTTACTTTGAAGCTTAAGTTTCTTATGATACTTTATAGTAGTGCACAGTTTTGTCATAAGTAAAAATCATTATATTTGTCAGTACATATGAATTTATTGTTCATTTACTTTGGCTTTCCACAGTTGTGTTCCTGTGTCTCCCTTAATCCCAGACAGTGTAAGTTCTGTCTCATGCAGATACATTGAACATGATGCATTTGAGGGTCATATCCTCCACACTGGATGAGGTGTACTATATACTGCTCAGACTTGGAAAATATCACAAGTATGATGCAGGTCTGTAAAGGCAGTACTTTTGAACCATGGGGTACATGAGATGTATTTCATACACTGTCAGGCAAAGACAAAAAGAGCTTAAACATCTTCACAATTTTCTTTTGTGCAGCTGTTTCTGTGCATTGGATATGTCCACACTGAGGGGCGTATGTGAATTTCTATTCTGATACCATTGGGTATATCACCTGAGTGTGAAAAGGTTCAGAAATGCTGGCTTAAGGTGCAGACAGGTTTAATATTGTTGTAAATAATTTTTTCACCAAATTTACAAGACATGTCTTTTGTATATGAACTTTACTTTGCCCGCCTCCCAAAAAATCTGTATTATGAAATAGAATATAGTGCTTATTAATACAGTGATTGGGGGACATAGGCATAGACCAAAAAAGTGCAACTATCATTCTACAGAATTTTGCAGGTTACTTCATGAATCTCTCAGTAACACTTTCGGCTCATTATTCCTGAGTCACCTTAATGAATATTAGTTTTACTGATGCTGACAGCTGGGTTCCCATGCACAGTTGTGGATTCTGATATGTGCTGGGTGTCATGACCATCTTTTTTCCCTTATCAAGTAAGGAATGAACTTCAGTTCTGCACCTAAGTTGTTTTAATGGATGAAAGAAATAATCACCATTCTGGTTCAGAATATCAGACTGCATATAAGTTCATTTTAATAATTTTATTTTTCTGACTGAAATCCATCCAGATGTGAAGTTCAAAACAGCCAGTGTTCTTTTCTTTTTATATTCATTTATTATGTAGAATTTAAAATTCTTTTTTTTCTGTCCTAGTATATGGTTTGGCCAGTAACTTAACTGGTCCTGACACATTTGGCAACCTTTTGGTACCTTAAGACTTTAGTATCCGTTTGCCAAAGTATATGGTATCATACCCCATCACTGAGATCCTCTCACATTTTTCCCTGTTATTGATTTAGCCTCAGTCAGATCTGTTAGTTTGGTGCTGAGGTCCTGTCAGCAATGTTTAAGTGTGGTTGTGCCATTATGTGCTGCATTTTAAGGAAACCCTATTTTGTTTCTCCCTCTCAGCATTGCTGTATTTCTTTTAATAATCATGATAATATGCACAGTTACAGAGGATAATGGATTATTGCTTTCTGAACAGTTATTGCTGACATTTGAGGTTGTCACATTCATGAGTGAAGATAACTTCTGGGATGTGACCATAGTTTTGGTACCAATATTTCAGGGGGACTTGCTATTTCCTTCATCATGGCTGATTAATTAGCTACCCAGATGGAGGCAGCATGGTCCTCAGAAATGTTGGCACATGTCTAGTGGACTACATGGCAGCACATCTCAGAAGACAGGTATCTTCGTATTCCTTTTTGATTTAACAGAGAAATTACAGTGTGTTGTTTGCCATACATGTTGCTTACAGCTTTCAGTTTAGTTTTTTATGTTAAGCTTAATGCTGCTTGGCCATGACATGATGAATACTATTATTATGTGGCAAGTCTCGACTATCAATAAAGTCTAGAAGAGTGGTATTTGAGTTACGGGGAAATTGTGCATAGATTCGATTGAATAAATGTGATTCCTTGAAATGAGGTCAGGAGTCATTGATTGTAGAGTGATGGTCTATCTAGGCCATGCAAGCAACACTTTATGCCAGTCACTGTGCTAGTAAATGTGTCGTGACAAAACGTGACTTAACATAACTTGAGTCATTGATGTAGAAGTGGTTTCATATTGAGGATGTTTTGTGTCAGTACAGCAGCAGTAATGCTTGACTTGACTGTTAAATGCAAATTATAATTTGTATTTATTACAGTGTAATTCATTGAATTTTGCCACAGGTGATTAACCTTTACTACCTACATTCAGGTATGTGAACGCACATAAAAGAACACCCCCTAGAAATTCATTATTTATATTTAGGCAACAAGGATATTTACCGCATTTTTAAGACATGCTACATAATCTGTTTTATTTTCCACAAAATTCCACTTGTTTCATAATTTTAGCTTTTTCTCTTAAAAAATCATGCTTTTCATAAAGCATGCACTAAAATTTAAATACAAAGCCGTTGTTTAAAGGTTAAATTAACATGTGAGTAAATGAAGTGATCCAGTAGTAAATGCAGTGCACCAACTAGTGGTGTGTGTGATGGATTACTGCAAGTCATTTGGTGTTTTGTTTGTTCATCTTAGTTTTAAGACTTAGTAACACAAGATCATGTTTTATATATTTTTAGGATTTGTTACATGTTGAATTGATGTGACTTTTATTTGTGGTAGTTGCATATTGTTGAGTTGTCAGAGAAATAAGCATAAATTTACGCAGAACTTATTTAAGTAACGGTAATGAAATTGTGTTTTACGCAACTCGTCTGTTTGTATATTCATTTTAAAATGTTTGAGGGGTGCATGACACCCTAAAAGATAACAGAAAATGTATAGGAGGATCACAGTATCATGCCACTGATGTATATAAGTTTTACATTGAATATAAAGGTCCAGGATGCATGTACCATTGAGGTACTGGATGTATCATGTTATACTTAATGGTATGTAGTGACACACAAGTACAGTAGTCCCCCCCCCCCCCCCCCCCCCCCCCCCCCCATTTTTTATCCATTGACAGTTCTTAAGTGCATATGAAAGGGGGATTAAGTCAGTTGTTACAGAGTGTTATATTCATAGCCACATACTTTAAAAGAGGGCACAGAAATCTCCAGACTGGTTATAAGAAAGCTGCTATCACATGCTTTCTGAATTAATTTACAGTATGGGGATTTGGAGTTTGTGCATGGGAAAGGTGTGTATCTAATAAAAATATTGAAACAGACTTACTGCCCTTTTCACATTAGCCAACAAATTAGAAATTTGGAAATGCAGCATTTCCTGAATAAGAGATTTTTTTAAGGGACCAGTGAAAAAGGAGTTCTTAGAGTGGGAGAATGTGTAACTTGGATACACTTTAGTTTTTATCCCAAGCAATTATTTCATAATATTTCAATTTTAAATATCACAGATGTATAGTATCAGGTCAGTGTGGATTTGCATTTCTCTAGTGCTAAAGAAAAATTCATAAGAAAAAATATAATGGACCACCTAAAAATACAAGCCCAGTTATGTATTGATGTAGGTGCACTTTATTCTGCATTACCTCACTTCTGTCCTCCACTTCAGGGCTGTAATTTCACAGGCCTTCAGTTGTCATTAGGCCACAGCATATCATCTACTGCAGTTAAATCTTGTAAACTACACTTGAAGTTCAATAACCTTGCTGCAGCATCTCTGATAGACCTTCTTTTAGTAAAAAATGAATAATGCATTGTGGAAATGGGAATGAACAGTCAGTAGGTCATACACAAGCAATGAATTGATCCGCAGTCAATTGGAGACTGTGGTGCAGTTCAGCTATCAAGAAATGTGTTTCATAAAACCTTTTAAACATATGAATGTCACATTTTTGTGTAAGAGTCCACAAAATGGGCTTGTACAACAGGAAAAATTATTTTACACCAGAAGTTTATATGTGAGAAAATATAACATTATTCTTATGGGAGTTTTGGTGGGAGTTCTGAAATCCTGACTGTTTTCATGGGAAACTTTATGTCTGGAAACTTCTTATCCAGGAAACACTGTGTAAGTCCATTTTGCTATGTTGACTGAAGATTAGTGTCCACATCATTGTATATGAACATTTCCAAAAAATCTTTTTTTCCAGTCAGAGGGATTGATACAGTTATATGTTTTCCTTATAATTTAAGTTCAGTATATTATTAACATTATGTTACCAGAATGGTGATCAGAATGATGATAGCCTCACATGTTTACAGTGAGAATTATAAGTTCTTGTCATAGGGGGTGTGCGCATAATGCGTGCATACAGGTGTTCCATGTTGTAGGGGCCAGGCTTAGGGGCATGTTCTACACGTCCTTTCTAGCAAAATACATAGAATAAAGTGTATTTTGTTTTGATGCATATTGAGGTGAGTCCTATTGAAGTGATCTGATGCCACTGTAACTTCAGTTCCTGCTTGTACACTGTCATGTTTTAGTGTGTGTGTTGTGTTGCAGTATATTGGGGTGGTCAGAGTGCCTAGCATGTTTACAAATCAAGAATATGCCAAACTGCACTTCATGTACGATTTCTGTAATGGAAATGGTAGAGCTGCTGTGGTCAAATAACCAGCAACAGTATCCATTTTGCAGAATTTCACATCACATAATGTTGAGAACATAAAACAACTCTGAGGGAAATTTTCTCCATCCTGTGAGCAAATGCAGTGTCACCACAATCAGCAAAATGCATACAGTGTGGTAATGTGCATTTTGAACACATTTTGCAATAACCTTGAAACTTAAATGTTGTTTTAAACATTTCAAATTATGATTACGTAGGTGAGCGTAAAAACAGTTTTTTTGTTAAGTGCTACACTAAGCTAGTGCATAACTCAAATCATTGTGTCCAAATTAACTGTAGTTTATTAGAGGTTTTTGCTCTAAATTGCGTGTAAAACATGCTCCTGAAGCTGAGCTGCTACATTACAATACACTGTGTATAAATACATAGTGCTAGCAAGAGAGATTGGAGGTTTACAATACTCGAGCTGATTGTGAAGTGAGTGTCCAGATCAGAATATGTTTCAGTATAATGTTATTGATTCAGTATGATTGTGTTGAATTGCATACCAGCCATAAATTCTGTCAGCAACTTTAAACAGGTTTCTGTAAGTATAGTTTAAGAAAGTTTCATTGTATACTGATGGTCTAAAACATTGTGTATTTTGATTTTGCCTTTTAAAGCCAAGTGTTTAACAGAGTTCTACTGTATGAGTTGTGTTGGTATTTCGATTTAAGAAAGCGTCTTTTTCAGACAGTACATAAACTGCAGGATTTTCAGTTTCACATGACACATAAAGTAAGGTGAAGCAAATGGAATATTTTTCCTGAAGTAAGAAAGTAACAATGTTTGGAATGAGCTACAGTGTCAAGTATGCTCATCATGCACAATTCTGCCAGTGTATGCTGTTACAACATGGGCAGACAAAACACTTTAACCAGTCACTTGTATGGTTTTGTTCAAAATTTATGTAGTTACCACATTTCTCCCAGTTCCAGTAGTTACTGGGATTATTGTTCTGTCAACACAGACCAGGCCTGAGAATAACGGATTTCAATATTTCTCTCCCTGGACAAACACACCGCTGGTGATTGTCCTTGTCTTGCATACTGTGGAGACCATTTTGGTGTTTTTGCCATTAAATGGCAGGGATGTACTGTAAGCATTCACACATGATTTATATTCAGAAATGGACATCTCAAAAATGTCCAGTTCATAGGAACAGTACTACACCAGCCCACACAGTCGGGAATGTGTTTCCACTTAACGAGATGAAGAAGTAAGCAAATGAATATAGCATAATGCAGTGAAGTTGCTGTGCACTCTTACAATTCAATCTGTAGTTTTACAGTGTTCCCTTTGTATACTGTAGTTTCAGTCTGAGAGTGGTTTGTCTTTTCCACCACAAAGATGAAGGCCCAGTCGGCCCCCCACTTCGGCCAGCAAGAAATGTCGCTCATAGAGGGGTGTACATTATTGTATATGTAGTGCTCTTCATATATTTTCCTGGTGATATTTATAATCGGTATATTTAGGGAGCACTGCTGAAATACAGTTTTGGATTAATGACATATGTTAAAGCTTACCTGTGTAATAATTTTGCACATTGACATTAGCACTCTTTTAATTACCATGTGGACAGTAACATATTTTAGTGTTGCGAAGATCATGCCAGATTTAGTGCAGTGTTTGGTTTGTAGTTTAAGGAAACAAAAAGGATCGTGTTGATTCATAGACAAGTGTGGAATAAAATTCTTGTATTTGTATTGAGTAATTGAATTTTCTTTCACATGTTCTTTCTTTGGCCTAAGATTACTGCATAACATGTTTAAGTTCTGATTATCCCTAACAGACGGCTGTAGAAGGGCAAATAATAATGAGGATCATACAAGGTGTCGCAAGTTCCCAGAATGCCAACACAGTTGTCGCGTCAATCAGTGAGTGAGCAGTATATAAAGAGCCATGTGTGGTGAGATGTCTGTAGTTGGGTATCATTGCTGTAGCAAATAAGGCAGCACTATGTGAAGCACTGGAGGGGTTTGTACTAATACAGATGCAAATGGTAGGTGGTTGGAGCAATGCGTTAACATAAAGTTTTGTGCAGAGTTAAGAAAAACTCTGCAGATGTTAACTGAGACTTATGGTATATATGCTATGAAAAGCCAGAATGTGCAGTCAAACACAGCATAACCAAGACCAAAAGGCATGCATGTCACAAGTCCAAGTGGAGACATTTTTTTTTTTTTTTTTTTTTTTTTTTTTGTTTTATATTTTTTTTTTTAAGGTGGGTGTTCACTTTGAGTTTTTTAGACAAGGTCAAACAGTGAATCTGTATCGTCATTGGATATATTGGCAAGGTTGTGTGAGGCTTTTCATCAGAGACGACCTTCACTTTTGCCTGATGCTTGAAGCATGACAGTGTCCTGCTTATGATGCTCTCGCTGTCCAGGAGTATTTTTTTATTTTTGCCAAAAAGAAAATGAAATTGGGCCATCCACTTGTTTACCAGATTTGGTTGTATGCAAATTTTGGTTGTTCCCAAAACTGAACACAATGTTGAAGGGCAATAGGTTATTAGATTCTGTTGAAATTCAGGGACATGTGGCAACCATCCTGAAGAGCATTGCAGGAGAGGGGTGCCTGCAATATTTTGAACACTGGAAATACTAACTTGTTAAAGTATACTTTTGTACAAGTAGATTACTACAAAGGTGAGTGGAACTGCTAGTGTGTAATTGCATACAGCTTTTATTGGGAGCATTCTGGGAACTTAATTATGACACCTTGTATAATTTGTGCTCAGTACTGAAAAATAATAGGATTTTCAACTGAAGGAGGTTAAGATGGGTGTGGCATGTTGTGTGCATGTGCGATGTGAGATATATGCAGATTTTGGTTAGCGAAACCCAGTGGACAGAACATCATAGATTGAATCTTGCAAGAAAAGTTGGAAGAGTCGACTGAATTAATTTGGCTCAGAATGGGGACCAGTTGTAGGTGCTTGTGAACATGGCAGTAAACCTTTGGATTCCATAAAAGTTGAAATTTCCTAACCAGCTGATTGATTGTTAACTTAATGAACTTTCTTTTGTGGAGTTAGCATATCCAGGACATCTCCTATAATGTGTAGGCAGTGGGTGT
Organism: Reticulitermes speratus; assembly: GCA_021186555.1. Lineage (NCBI taxonomy): Eukaryota > Metazoa > Arthropoda > Insecta > Blattodea > Rhinotermitidae > Reticulitermes > Reticulitermes speratus. The sequence continues at coordinate 11,070,848 of JAJKFL010000003.1, read as the reverse complement.
CTACTACTCTCTGATCCACTTACTATTCGCAGTGGGTGAAGAACGTAAGGGGCTTTATCCCCATTTTTATGGCATTTGTGTACAGTCTGCCGTGAAGGAAATCAGAAACGTCTGAAATTGAATGCTTTGGTTGAGGTTCTTGTGTAAACCAGTTATGTAAATGCAGTAGATAGCAATACATATAAAATTAGAAAAGCCAAAATTTATCTCATACTGAGGTTAAGAATGCCTGGAACTGTGTCTTCCCTCTGTGCCTTTGTGGCATGCATGGGGACATCTTTATCTTCATGTTCAAGGACTAGAAAATAAATTGTGCTGGAAGTAGACATATGAAGCTGAACGTGTGGGCATGTCATGCAGTCACATCGATAAAGTACACATGAGTTTAAGTTCAAAGGACATTTGAACAACTGAACACCATGAAAACCTAAAATCTTTTGGATTTAAGTAATTTTTTGAAGTCTTGTGAGAATGAAATACATATAAAATGTCTTGGATTAGCCATGTTTTTTAATGTTTGTGTGTCATTTCCCATTCTGTAGTCTGGGTAAGGAAGTTAATCATATCAGGTGTTTAAAAATGTTAAGTAAGAATAAGTAAGGGATAGGTTTAGCAAGTGCTGTATAATTTTGCCAGTTTTGTATAATCAATTCATTTTAATGTCTTGAATATGGTGATTTAAATGCTGTGTTGCATTACTTTGATTTAAAACATCTGTTTTGGTTATTCTGAGTTTATGAAACGAATCAGATGAAAAGACACCAGCTACTGTTTCCAAATGCCTGTTATCAGTCCTTATAAAAACTACACTTCATGTAGTTTATCAGTAATTGCCTGTTATTCGTGTTAGGTCATTTAGGTAAATGGAGATGCAGGATCACACAGTTTTTGCAGTGTGCTGGGGGTGTGTCCTCTGTTACCTTCTGGCTTATTTGGAAGGTGTGCAGTCCAAATCTTGGCCAAGGTACTGTCTATCCTGACAGGTTTTTTTTGGTATTCCTCAGTCCCTCCAGATCTCTAAAAGGGCCACTACTGCTTTTGTGTTCAACCTCACAGATTTATTAGTCACTCACCCTACCATTTGACACTAGCCTGAGATGCTGACTGCATTGTTAAGTAATAAATGACCATGCTTTCTCAATGTGTCCAAAATAAATTCTGTTTTAGAATTAATTACGTTAGTATTCACTTAAATTCTTAACAGTGTACTCTTATTGTGGACACTTCTGCTTCTGACATAATAAAGATTAAAGTGTTAATGGTGTCACAGTTTTCGGGGCACATTTATCAAGTAGATATGAGAAAGTGGCTAGGAGAGCAGTTCGGGTACTGATGTTTTTTTCTCTGCAATATGCATGTGTGAACCTGGATTTTCATCTTGTGAGTTTAATGGGGACAAAAAGTTCTCAGAAGTTGCATGTGAAACCTGACATAAAATAAAAAACTTTTTACAAAAACGGCCATTGATGACTTTGTCTTGGGAAATGGGCGCATTCATCTCAGTAACTATTATTTAATGTATGTAAAGTATGTGTGTGTATGGAGGTGGTGTTAAACATATAGTTTTTTAGGTGTTTGCATAATCGTGAAAGAGCCTATTAGCTTCTTCATGTCCATCCGCCTGCATGTTTCAGTGTGGCTCCCGCCAGAAGGATTTCCGTGAAATTCGATACTGGGGAATTTTATGAACATCTGTTGAGAGACTCCAGATTTGGTTGAAATCAGACAAAAATATCAGGGACTTCATAAGAAGACAAGTGCATTTTATTCTTGTTGGCAACATAAATTTGCCATAAAAGCATATTTTGCAGCACTTATTTTTATATTGTTGACAGTGACGTGTACCTCAACAATACACAACATAATGTTGCATTTCTGTTGCAACAGCAGTTACATGAATGCACCACATTGTTATGCTATATGTACATTGCGTATCTTGTTATATTTGGTCCACATTCTGCTGTTTCCTAGTTCCAAAACAGTTTTATAATGGGGTCCTACATATGATTGAGTTTATAGATTCTGTGACCAGAAACATTTGTAAACCATACTTTAGCATATGGATGATAATCTTCCTTGCTGCGCTGATCTGAATACTACCCCCATGTTGAAATTCTGGTGTTCGATTTCAGTGACTATGCAATTTCATGTAGTGGTGGTGTTTCACTACCACCATCATGTTTTTATAGTAATTATGTGAATTCTAGTTGATAAAGCAAGCTCTGATTCTTTTGTGTGCACTGTTCTGCAGTGTAGATGGCCCTGCATTCATATAAAATCTTATATATTTGGGAGTTGATTGCCCTTGACGCAGCTGAGAAAGGTATGTGTCTAATTGGTGGGAAATGTAAATGTGCTGTTCCAGTATTGTCCCAGTACATTTAGAATCTGGACGTGCAGCTGAAAGAAAAAGCTTGCGGGTTGTATTTTTCTTGTTGTTGTACAGTCTTCTAGGGTGCAATGCTCCTCAGCTCTGGGAGAATACCCTTTCTCTCTCAGCTCCAAGATGCATTGGTTGAGTTTGAGAGGCTAGTACTGTTTAGAAATAGTTTGTGGCGTGTGTTTGGAAAAAATATGATCAGACTTATGAGCCAGGTTATGATCAGTATGTGTCGGCTTCCCGATGAACTCTGGGAATCATCATCTGGGTTGTGTTTACGTATGCAGGAATCTCGCAGGAAGAATTGAAATTACGAGGATATGCTAGTTCAGTTTGGCTTGGGCCAAAGAAGCACTGTAATAAGAGGAATGCATTGTGTGACAGCAGTTTAAACATTACTCACAGAACTGATTGAATGAAGTTGCATTCATTTTTGGGCGAAGATGCTGTGCCTTGTAATCAGTCATTAGATAACTTTGTTTCCAGAGAAGCAGTTTGCTTGTAAATGTGGAACCGCAAGTCATTGCTGTTGGGAAATTTGGTTTGGTGGTGCGCAAAACTAAACAGATATCCTATTCAGTGGCCAGAAGGGAGTCAGAAATGTTGTGGAAAGTGGATATTGGAATATATGTAATGAAGATTTCTTATATCAGCTTCTCTACTTCTAGTGATTACATACAATGATTTCTGTCAGAAAGTGTGTTAGAAGGTCGTAACAGACCAAGGTAACACATTCACAAACAGTGTTTGCCATTGCTAGTTTATTGTTTTGAAGTTCCATAAAGTTTGTATTGCGATTTGACCATAGCAGTTTCTGCTATACTTAAAGGTAAGTTGCAAGATGCACAGGGTTGAAGAACAGTTTGCTCTTAGAGGCATTGGTACATGATGGTTTGAAAGTGGAAATGCCACACTGCAAACAGATTATTCTGAGTGTGATCTTTGTAATGCTAGTGACCTGGCATATTGTGTTGTAGTATGTCCTAAATTTACACAGTGAAAATTGTTTTGTGTCAGATAGACCTTCAAGGTTAACCATGTGTAGCATTGATCAGCCTTGTGTTAAGCACATGCAGGAATTTTTTCCTTGGATTACAAATGTGTCATTTGTGGCATGTGAAGAATGGATTTTATATAATGTACACAATTAGAACTGACAACAGGTTGAACATGTTTCCTTAGGTTGGTTCTAAAATTTCAAAATAATTACAGTGAGTTCCATTTAAAAAAAAAATGCTTTCATTTAAGAGTACAAAAGTTTGATTTCATTTCATACACACACTTTTTTATATTGCATTATATTTCTGACATCTGTACATGTTTTTACCAAGGAGCCGGGGTAGCATAGTTGGTACAGTGACTAGGCTATGGTCTGGGGTTTGAATCCTGTGAGGGGCATGAGATATTTTCTTTTTTATGGCCCACTGAGCCTCTTATTCATTGGGTGCCAATTTTCTTTCTCGGGGTAGAGCAGCCAGGATGCAGTGTTGATTTGCGTCCATCTACTCGTACTGCTGAGATTAGGAATAAGTGGAGCTGTGCCTCTGCTCCTGTATGTGCATTCATGGTATGGACAGGGAAGAATTTACTCTGTCACAGTATGGGGCTCATAAATCATTAGAATTTTTAAAATGGTAATAGAGCTCAGTAAATTATCAGTCACCATTAATGTGACATTTATAAGATGATTCTCGTCTGTTGTCTTAACTTCAGGATGTTGTTCCTGATGTCATTCCCAGTCACAAATGTCACACACACACATCTGATTCGCAAGGGTTACGAATCACTTGAGTGCATAAAAGTAATAGGTCTTTGAGTACTTGCACAATGTTTTTGTTGCTGAGTTTGCAGCAAATTTTTCAAAATGACCACTCCCAGCCTTCATGTATATCCTTGCACCTCTATGTAGCATAATCAGTTCTGTAGGATTGTCCTACACACAGATCAAGCATCCAAAACATGATGGAGCAATTGATATTGCATTTTTTACTTTTTGCTGGTACACCAGATCGTAGATGTTCTGTCACAAATAAGAAGTCCAGGGGTTTGAGGTCTGTAGATGTGGGTGACAAATGTTACGGACCACTTTGATCGTTACATAAACCAGGTAAGCGTTGATGGAGACACTTTTTCATAAACATGCCCAGATGATGAGGCATGAAGTCATGAAGCACCCTGCATAGCTGAAGAGTGCTATCTTTGTAGTCAGTCATAAGAACTTAAAATCTCCACAATATACAACAACAAAGTCATCTGTTGGCACAACATACAGACATGTGTGGGAGTGGAGGTATAGCACCGCTTATTCTTTACTTTGGCACTAGGTGGGAGGTTTGGTGGTTAGCTTCATGCCCTAGCTGCTTTAACTCCTGGGGAAGATTTCCTGTTGCCCATTGAATAGGAGTGTGTGTGGGCCTCACAGCCTATCTGGATACATGGAGAAGAGAAAAATCTCTTACCCCATTTGGCAATTGGACCATGATTCCTCAGTTGTCCAGCCCACAGCCCAGTCACTATATCAACTGAACTGTCCCAGCTATTCACATGTGTCACTGGTTTATTATTTTAATCATTTGTTGTATGAAAGCAGTTGAAAGGTAATTTACATGCATCACTTGCCAGTACGCTTTTCATACTACAAAATTTGTGTTTTGATCCTGACTGAAACTAATAGTATGAAGTAGCTAGGATAGCTCAGTTGCTGTAGTGACTAAGCTGGATGATCTAGGGTTTGAATCCTGGCAACAAATTTTCTCTTCTCCAAAAACACCCAGACTGACTCTGGGACCCCACCTAGCGTTCTGTGCATTGGGTACTGGAGTCTTCTCTGTATGGATAGAGTGGTTTGAGTGTGAGGCTGACCACTTGCCTCCATCCACTGCCAAGCTTAAGAATAAGCAGATCTGTACCTCCATTCCCCTAATATGCCTTCATAGCATGTACAGGGACAACTTTACCCTTTACCTTTCTCTTCTTATCAGCCAATCACTTGCATTGGTTTTTACAAACACTTCTTGTGGAAAGTAAGAATACCTTTGTGTCAAACGGATTTATAATGAGTGAAACAACCTTGTGGGCCACTCTCTGGTGAACTAGGCATTTTTTTAAATCAGATGTGAATATGTTTGATTTCTTTGAATGAGGTTTGTATTATTTATCATGTAAGATATGTATAATCTTCACACATATCAAGTTTTATTATCAGCCATTTATTACAGGGAGTTTGCCCAGTTGTTTCTACTGCATATTTATTTCATATTCATGATGTTTAGTAATAAACAGCTTGATGTCATTGAGAGATTGTGCGATAATTATATACCTTAGGGAAGGAAGAAAAACAACTAAAGGCTGTTGTAGGGCATACTTTAATTATGAATTTTGCACAGACCAATTTAAATACCTAATTAAATATAAATCAGGGTGAAATATGATCTGAGCTGGGTGAATCTGTTGTCATGCTAGAATATTCCAGGCATCAGATGGTGCAACATTGTGTAAATTGAGGAGGAGTTCACTAAAACTGTAGAGATATTATAATAAAATTATGAACAGATGAAATACGCTTGTGCATTTTATAATTGTAAGTTGCGTTATCTCTATAAAACATATAGTGCTTGTATTCCATATGGAACAGAGCCCTAGAAAAGCAAATTTAACAAAGGTCTGTACTGTATTTATGTTTATACAGATTGCATTAAAGGTTTATAAATATATCTGAATGAAGTTTGCAAGTGTCACCTGTCAGAAAACTGTTGACTGAATGAATAAGGGCAAAGTAAAATGTACATATTTGCAAATCAGAGGCTATCTTCTGATCAGTATAAACACTAATTTATGTAGAGCAGGAAGTGTGCATGCACTTCCACACTATACAGTGGAAGGAAAGTGTAATCTGTTACCACATCTGTGAACTATATGAGATAACAAATACAGCTGAAGAGAAGTATGATAATATACTACAAAATGCAGGTCCTTGGATTGCTCTTTCTTCATTTTGTAAATAATTTTTATCCTCTCATCTCTGAATTTGGTGGTCCCTTTGTCTGTAATGTTGTGGTTTGTAATTAAATCAGGAATTCAATTTTCAGTCATTGTGAGTTATTGCCTGGTTTCCATGCCTTGTTTCCATTTATTATGTGCTGCCTGTTGCTGCAGATATTCTGAATGGTTGGTTTTGTGTGTGTGTGTGTGTGTGCGTGCATGTAAGTTACCAGCCTCCTACAAAATTCCAAACATGTAGGATCATACCATAGGCCCTTTAGCCACCTTTCCACTTCGGCAGCCACAGCATGTGTTATAAACGGGACAAGTTTGCAGTTTATTGTGACAGACTTATTTCCAGATCATGATGAAATGAATTGATGAAAACACCATGAAATTGTGATTCCATGCGTATAAAGAAGAAGTATATGGAAAATTAACTGTGCTAATTCCAAAGCTGGACTAAATCAGCAGAGCAGAGTTAAACTTTTTCCTTTGAAAACTAACAATTCAGTTTTTGAATAATAATATTGTAAGAGGGAGATACTAGTATTAGTTACAAAATATATGGTCTGCATAAAATTTGGAGCTTTATCAAGTTGAATTCAAACTTTCATCTCTGATCATACAGTTTTTCACAATGCAGGTGCAGCAGCAGTCAGGTAAATGGAAATATAGACACTAGAGTTTAATCCAGTGTAAAACATAGTACACTTATTGTTTTTTCAAATACTGAACACTGCTGCTGTATTGAGCTGCTGACTTAACTTGAACTGTTGAATGTTTATTATATGAGGTTCCAAACAAACCATCTGCATTGCAGTGGAAGCTCAAGTCATACTTAGGACATCAAACATGGAGAGCCCATATCATGAGAATATGTGCAATTGTTATGGACGTCACTTACAAAGAGGAGGAAATTTGTTTGTGTGTGTTGTTATTAAACACATTTTTGTGGTTGCATGAATTGTGTTATTTCATAAAGCTGAAATTATGTATATATTATTAAACAGATTCCTACAGTGTGTTTCTTGAGTGGTGATGTTAATGAAGGTGTACACATTGACCTTCTGAAATTGTGGATTAACGCGGAGTAAGTTGCATGTACAATTCAGAAAAAAGTGCACAGTAAAGAAAATAAGTTAACAGAATATTTGTTTCCATTTAACCTTCATAGAGCCAGGATGATTCAAGGTTCGAGTCCTGGCAGGGGCAAGAGATTTTTCTCTTCTCCAAAATGTCTGGTCTTGCTCTGGAGCCCACACAGCCTGCTGTTCAACAGGTACCAGAGTTCTTTCTCAGAATAAAGGGGCCGGGGCATGAAGTTGACCACTTGCCTCCATCTAGTGCCGAGGTTAAGAATGAGTGGAGCTGTACCTCTACTCCTCCCATATGCCTTTATGGGGTGGAGAGGAACAACTTTGTCTTTACCCTTTTAACTTTTATATATATATATATGTATGTATATGGAGAGAAAATTCTGATGCATTGTATTTAATGCGAATTGATCTACAATTTTGCATCCATAAATTTGCCTACCACTTGTTTTATGTTTATTTGAAAGCAGGTTAATTTACACTGTCTTCTTATTGTCAGATATTTAACTGTAATAATATAGTACTGAAAGAAATAAAATATGTCAATATAAGTGCATGAATTTCACTGTGGAGGTTCTTCATCACACCAAACGAAGAATGACTGTAAACAACAGAACTGAAGCCTTAGGATGGACTGATCTGGTGGTAACATGACTGTTTGGCCCAGGGTGTGTGTGTGTGTGTGTGTATGTGTATGATTTGGACACAGTATACTTGTGATTATGTTATTGTGACGTGTTTCCTATGGTCTGTTGTTAACAGCTAGAGAAGACATCAACTGTTGGAGTTAAGAAGACTGTACACCTCATTTCCAATATGGCAAGTTCTTCCAAGACAGGTAGTAAGGACACTGGCATGAATGTGGCATACCAGAAACAGCCAACAACAACATTAGGTAAATACACTATCCAGGACCATCATTATGTAACTTATTACAGTGTTTGGGGTCATAATTTTATCTGACAACTACCGGTTGCCACTTCCTGTCTTAACATAGCCCACTCAGCTGATCGCCCACACACACACACACACACACAGCAGAGTAGTAGTGGGCAGTGATGAATGATACTTGTTGGTCTTGTCAGATAAAATGACACTGTACAAAGAGTATACTAGAAACATTAATATGGTCATACGATGATTTTTCTGGTGAGATGTTACAAGTAGTGGACCTTTAGAATTTCTTTATCGAGTGTGTTGCATTCAACAAATCCTGCAAGAGTGTACATCAGATCATACTCATTACAACTCGTAATTTATATTTGGGAGGTCAAAAGCAGTTTAATCTTGGTGGCCACTTAGTATTTACCAATTCTCACTTCTCACATAGGCATCAATCTCCTCCATGGATATGGTGCAAAAAGTGTTTATCTTATTTTAAAAGGAAATACTTTAGCTAGGATCAGATGTATCTGCCACAGTCTGTCAGGGAATGATGCTACACAGAAAACTCTTATCTCAGATAGCAATATGGAGGAGACTCTGTGTGTTATATGATAGCAGTCATAAGACATTGCTTTTTACAGGCAATAATGCAAGTTTAAAGTTGGCAGCAAGTTTTTTTTAAATTTTATTCATTCATTCATTTTGTTCTCAAAGGGCAGGGGTTGGTTTGTCATTAGGAAATTAAAAGGGACAAAACTGCTATACTGTCTGATAGTTGCCTGTCATAGTCTTGATTTTAGATTGTCCTCCCTTTAGATGTTATCATCCGCATCAGTGTTAAAACATGGATGGTAACATGAGAACTTTGTAAGTGGATGGTGAATTGAATTCATGCAGTAGTGGTACTGCTTGACCAGGAGTTTAAGTCTTTTGTCTGCAGTACAGAAACAAAATTGCTAATTTTTAAATAACTGCAGTGACTTTATTGGGACATCTGTTGAGGTAGTACCAAACACATTGTGACTAATGTAGAAGTAACTTCATACTGATTTTATTGTTTCCTCTATATCATGTTGAGGGAACAGACTGTACCATATCAGCTTGTAACATTATTATAAAAATGGCTTGTAAAATAAAATACCTCACTTGAATGCTCTATTATATACTAAACAGGAATACTTGTGCCCTCACTTTCTTCCTTGTAATTTTACAGTGTCTTGCAGACCAGTTGTCAGGCAAACTCATTGTTACCTGTAACCATTTTCTCATTTAATAAAGGCGTAGAAGAAAGAAATGTTTCAAATAAGGGACCTGAGAAAACTGATGCTTCAGTCTTGCAGTCCGAAGATAGGAATTCAGTGTGACAAATAATGTCATACTTCTAGCATATTGCCCACATAAGGGTTTATTCAGTTCTGGTTTTGAAAATTCTGATTAAAGAAAGTACAGCCAGGATCCTTTATTATTTAAAAAACATGCTATATGATACTGCTTTAATTTCAAGAAAATCCCCATAAGCTAGCAGCTGTATCAGGTGATTCAAGTGAATTTAGTCACTGAAAACTTCAAGGTATATATGCTTTCATTTGTTGTATGTAGAGCATAATATTGAACCAACTCTAATATTAAACATGACTAAAAGTAATAAAAGCTTTTTTGTAGATATTACTGAGTGTTTGGTTGCACTAAATTTATTTTACTGTAATGTCAAATAGCTGAAGTTATGTCATACCTAGTGGTAGGGGACAAAAAATACACCACACATACAATTAATGGTGGTAATATGTATGTTTAATTTTTTATGGAGTGTCTTTATTTTCAGCATCGACAACAGATGGACCAGCAACAACAGATGCCTGCCCTTGCTGCATTGGCAGCAGAGGCAGGCCTTATTGACCCAGAGTCTCCTATTGAGGCTTCAGTGTCTGCAGAAGATCTTTTTCATGTTGAAAAAAATGGTCATGCCGAAGAGTTGTTAAAGGGAATTGAAACACGTGGAAATCCAGGAGATGATGCTGGAGGAACATCAGGAAACAGTCAGGGGGGTGATCAGGGAGGCAGTGAAGGAACAGCAGGTAATTCATCCGAGAACCCTGACAATTCTGACAATCTTGATGCTGGGGAAGAGAATAGAAATGGAGGGGGAAATGCTGGGAATCCAGGAGGTGACCCTCCTCCTCCTGGTGGTTATGGAGGATTCCCAGATTCTGAATATCTGGGACAACAAAATGAAGAGGAAGAAGAAGAAGAGGAAGTAGCACAGATGGAAGAAGAACATGCTGACGATGTGACTCAAAATATAACCGAGAATTTGCTGGACATTCCTCTTCCATTTTCCCAGAACCCTCTAAACTCCGATGTCAGTTTGACACAGAATCCCACTGATGGTCAAGCAGTTGGAGACCTGGAGAATCAAGTTACAGAGGCTCAGTCTGCTGCAGGTCAGTCAGATTTTAATCAGGCTGCCCCAGTACTCAGTTCATATGGAGATGTCAATTCAAGTGCAGGCACAGACACTGCTGACCCTCCTACACTGGCTGAAGAAGATGCACCACAAGAAACAGAACCAGATGTGGATGAAAATGTTTGTCCTAATAACCCAGGAAGTCCTGGAGGGAATGTAGGTAGCAAAGATGGAACTGAAAGTGAAGGTGGGGTAGGTATTTCTAGTATACAAAGTCTGCATGAAGGAAATGGAATTACGACTGGAAATGATGTTAATAGTAATGCCAGAGATAAAGGAAATTTGGACAACAAGGATAGTGGTAATCAGGTGCAAACTGGACAACAGCTGGTTACTGGAAATAGTACTTCGGAAGAAGGGTTACTAGCAAATACATCCCAGAGTCAAGGGGAAACTGCAGATACCAACAATACACAAGAATCCCAGGCAACAACGAAAGAGCTAAAGAATTATCTGAGAACACCAAGAGAAATGAACAGCCTTTACTCACTGCATCCCAGGCAGAGGAAGACAAATTGGATGCTGCCCAAGTTAAGACTGAAGAGCTAGATGATATAGATGGAGACTCAGGTGCCCTTGCTACATTGGCTTCAGCAGCCCTGGGTTGTGACCAGGCCTCAACAAATGGTGTGAAGGGAGAGTTACAGGTGGGTACATACCTCTGTAACATAAGGCCACTTTCTTTTGAACAAAAGAAATTAGTATTACAGGAAATAAATTCTACTGCATTATTATGACATATAGATGTGGACTGAAGTTGTGTTCTATACAGTTTGGTATCAAAAAATAAAAACAGAAAATTGTTGAGAGGTATGAACAGATTTGTTGGGATTTTTGAATATTGAATAATGGAATGAGGAGACTCAAAAACGTCATTTAAGGATAAAACATAAAGAGTTAATTATTATATTTTCTGATATATATATATATATATATATATATATATATATATGACACTTGTCTTCCCAGAAAATGCTGTGAAGTACACATTCATGTCATGGGCCAAAGGTATAGCCAGCTCCTAAAATTTTTCATTTTGAAATATGAGTCGGTCTCACAGTCCAAAATAGTAAGATATGTGTGGTACATTAAACAGTTGTAGTTCTGAAAGACAGGAAATGAAAAATTGTAAACCTGTAACTTTGTGAACTCATTATTTTAAATATGTGAGATAACAGTAATAAATAAATTATGCAAGCTTGTGAATGAATGTATGTTTTGCCAGGAGCATTAAATTAAGGTTTTGCAGTATGTTCCTTGAAAATGTTGGTATCCACATACATGACTGCACAGTGTCACAACCCAGAAGACCACATTCTGAATACTCACTGCTTGAGAAACCTCAACACTTACAGCCTTTGAAATAACTTCATTTGCCTACTCACAGGCCATTATTTTGAATACACTTGCCATCAGATTGTGAAATCTGTGGGTCCTATTCTTGATCCTGGCTGGTTTTGGTGGTAGTGGTGGTTTACATACCAGTTTGGTAATGCTGCTTGAAAACTGAAAATTTTACTCCCATACACCTGTGTTTTACAACATAAAGACATTGTAGTATGTCTTGAAAACTAAAATAATTGTGTTGGGTTTGCATGTTTGAAGTTCTGTAGTGGATGTTTAGTGTGGACAGCTTCAATGCAATATTTTGGAAACTGCTAACCGCAGAAAGGATGTTTCGTGGATGATGAGGGTGAACATACTTGGTGTTTAAAGCTGTGCCTACTGTTACATTCTCCTCACCCTGTCACTCAGCCCTAGGGGTATTTCTCATGTGTATTATTACTACTGATATGCATTTGAACAGGTGGTTAGACAGTGGACGGGGAAGCATAACAGCTTGAGGGACATAGAGGGGGTTGATGCATGTGATTTTGTTTTGTAGCCTCAGTGTAGTATTTACAATACTTGTAGTATGATATTTTAGGAGGAGAGGAATTGTAATATTTACAGTTCATAGTAAAGTTTCTCTTTGCATTAATACTTTTTAGTAACTGAAGTCTAATTTTGGGCAGGACTTGAAAGTAAAGCAAGAATCTGGACATCCTCCCATAGCAGAACTTGTAAAAAAGAAGGATGTACCTCTGTGGCATGATGTTGGTGTGATCAAAGGCACATCTTGCACAGTTACCATGTTCTATGTACAGTCAGATAATAAGGATGACATCAATCTAGAACATAATCAAGACGCAGTCACCAGTGATAATCTTCCTGACTACTCTGTGTTGACAAAGATCCAGCTGGAGCCCGGAACAGCGTATAAATTCCGAGTTGCTGGTCTCAATTCCTGTGGTCAGGGTCCGTGGAGTGAGGTAAGACAGACTTCACAGTTCAAATTAACAGTTTGTGATCTGTTTTGAGTGTACACAGTGAAGATAACTGACTTCAGGGATGTGAAGCCATATAATCTGGTAGAAGGGTACCATTGTTTCAGAGGAACCTGCTGCTTCCATCTTCAAGCAGCGGGTTCCGGCACAGTGTTTGTACCTTTCTACTAGACTACAGTGTTGAATCCCAGAAGACAGTAGTGTTTATATTCACTGCTCTTAAGAACCTCAGATTCACATTAGGAGCTATATGGAGGTCTAAAAAATATAAATAAATGTGTTTTCAATTCATGACTATTGCTAGTAACTACTTTCCTTGGAGCTACTATGAATTACAGCGACATGAAACACTGTGTAATCCAAAGGTATCTGACCCTTCCACAAGAATTGAAAGTTTCAGTAATATATCAGCTTTAAAAATTGTGTACTGTTAGATTTTCATCATTTTATAACATTTACATGTTTCTCAACCATCGTAAGTTTACTGTGGGATTGGGATAGCTCATCAGGATGATGTGGGAATCCAGGTTCAATTCCTGGTGAGTGCAGTGATTTGTTTCCTCTCCAGAGTATCCACACTACTGCTAAGGTCCACCCAGCCTTCTACTTAATGGGTACTTCTGGCCAGGGTAAAGCAGCTAAGGCACAAAGCTGACCACCTACCTCCTCCTACTGCTGAAGTTAAAAATGTATGGAGATACACCTCCCACTTCCTCATGTCAACATGACATGGTGCTTAATTAAACATAGAATATTTTATGTTATTCTACTGCAATCATAGTAATAACTACAACTCTACAGCATTCCTTCTAAGTTGTTATACTGTCTTCTTGTTGTATGACAGTGGTTGAGGTAGTGTGGTGATGAAAGTAATGACAATGATGATGTAAACTCACATTATATTTTCTGCCACACTCTGCCCAGTATTCATGAAAATCAGTCTGTTTTAAAATTTAAAGAAAAAGTAATGATAATTTAAATTGTCCCTAGCAGTACTGAAGTATTTAAATATACAATGTTGGCCTACAAGGGGACTTACATTAGAACAATCCATTTCAGTCCAGACTCATCCCGCAATTTTATTTCTAAGAAAATGAGTGGATGATTGTTATATTTTCAATATACTGACTGCTGACAGTTCAGAATTACTTTGAACTGCTTCTGATGTATATACAACATATTTTTTAGGTCTCTGCATTCAAAACATGTCTGCCTGGTTACCCAGGAGCTCCTTCAGCTATCAAGATATCAAAGTCAATTGAAGGGGCACATTTATCATGGGAGCCACCACCAAGCACAACGGGAGAGATAATTGAGTATTCAGTGTATCTTGCAGTACGTAGTGCCACTTCCCAGGCTCAGGTTAGTATGTGATGTATGACCAGTGTCATATAGTACTGATTTCTTGCTTAAAACCCCAGGCCAATTTGGGTGGGAGAATATATTACAGCTAAAGAAATTCTTCAATTTGATCACTGTCTGTAGCCCAAATCCACATCTCATGATGTATATTATTAACATATGTTTGCATTTAATACGCTTATGTTCTTTACACTAAAAAGGCTTTCCTCTGTCCACTGACTTGATGTGTTGTATGTGTTATTTATTTTGTGAATGCACAGGTAACCAGTAAGCTTTGTATGACAGAACTCATTTGATTAAATACTGAAAATAACAGAACTCTTTTATGAAATTTAATAAAAAATCCACTGAATGTAATTAAGTTGGGACTCTCAAAGTTTTTAATTCTAGGCTAAAATCATTGAAGCGTATAACTACCATACATTATAGCTTAATTCTGTGGAGAAAAAATGTTTCTATAGTGTTTGCAGTAAACCCCACCAAAGAAATTTCAGTGTCATGGAATGTGTATGCATGCATGTTTTAGGTATTATTTGTGTGATTGTTGCATTATGATCCTTTTCTAAAAAGTCATGTACATTAACCATTTGACGCATGATTTAATGCTGTGTAGTAAAACAGTCATTGTTTAGTGGGAGAATCGTATGAAACACATAACTACACTGTATGAACAGAAGGCAGTGTTTATGAATGTTAAAGCAGGTGGCACATGCAGTAACGACTGTGCTTTAACCTTTTAAAGACCTGCATTTGCTTATGCAAACTTACATAGGAAAACACCCCTAGAAGTTGCATGATTTCAGGCTTCTGTCGCAATGTAAATGAGATCTGCACTCTTTTGGGATTTTACACAGCGTAGAATACCAAAAGAGCACAGATCTCGCCCCTAGAGATTCATTTTATATCTTTGGGCACCAAGGAAATTTACTGCATTTTTAAGACATGCTGCATAATCTGTTTTATTTCATAATTTTACTTTTTCTGTTCAAATAATACATTCCATAAACCACGCACTAAAATTTAAGTACCCACACTGGTAGTGAAAGGTTAAATGGTTAGTAGGTACTGTGTAACAGGCCCTTTAGTAAATGTCTTCTGAGGATATGTGGATATGTATGCCAAAATAATACACTTAGCTTCATCTGTCTGCCTTTTAAATTTGAGTTTTAACTTCAGGGAGTAGAGTTTTGCCACTTACTCGTACTTGATGAGCGATATCCCAGTTTTCAACATTTGAACTCTCCAAGTATTGTCATACTGTAGTATCGTGGAAATGGGTGGTTTGAAAGATCATGAAGGAATTTTTAAATGTTATATACAGTTCTTATATATGTATTGTTAGGGTGATACAAAAACAGTGTCTACCACACCAACTCAGCTGGCTTTCGTTCGTGTATACTGTGGTCCAACCAACCAGTGCACTGTGCCAAACTCATCCCTCTCAGCAGCTCATATTGATGTAACAACAAAGCCAGCTATCATCTTCAGAATTGCTGCTCGAAATGAAAAAGGATATGGTCCCGCAACCCAAGTAAGGTGGCTACAGGGTAAGTATACCAGAGGTTACATACTTACAGACATCATTATCGTCGTCGTCGTAGTTGTTTGTTGTTGTTATATTTGTTATCACCTTTTTTTTTTACAATTATGTACCTCAAACAAAACATGTTTCTAGGGTATATAGTGTTGCAGCTATTCTGTGGTTGTAATATGTGGCATATGTAATGTTATTTCGCATGTAAAATGTTTTGTACTTTTGTTGTTGTTGTTGTATTATTATTATTATATTATTATTATTATTATTATTACTGTTATTATTATTTGTTGTCACCTTTCTGCATGGTACCTACAGTATATACCTGAAACAAACCATGTCTCTAGGGTATATAGTGTTGCAGCTATTCTGTAGTTGCATCAGTACTTCCCGCAGTATGAGTGCAGTGCCCAATGACTGTTTTCTGTAGTTCCATGACTTTGTCCTTTCCTGGTACATTGCTCAGGTATTTCTGAATGGTTTTGAAATGGTTCCATTTGCCCCTATTATTATGGGTATCACTTGATTTTACATTCTACATGTGCTGTGTTTATATCATAAAGTCTTTATATTTTTAGGATCTTCTCGGCTTCTATCTTGATCACTTTTCTGTCTCCTGAAATTGTAACATCTATGGACATGTATGTTTCTTTTTCATTATCGCAGATTATGATGTCTGGTTCTGTCGGTTTGCACTTGTTGATCAATAATATGGTTACCTTGCCTTCATGACTTGTTTCTGCTAATTTTGGTACATGCTCATACCAATGTTCATTGTCTTTATTATTATTATTATTATTAGTAGTAGTAGTAGTAGTAGTAGTAGTAGTAGTAGTAGTAGTAGTAGTAGTAGTACATTGCACATCCAGAAAGTAAGAACCGGTTGGTTGTAAAAAGCATTAAAGAAATTTTTAAAAATATCTTTACTGCAGCCTGTTGGTATCTACATTGAACTACTACTTCACATAGTTGTCATGTAAGTGAAGGCATTTGTCATATCATGGGACCAGCTTTTATGTGCCTTTTCTCAAAAATGGTTGCCACCAAGCCTTTCAGCCAGTAGTGCACTATGTCTTTTCTCTTGTCACTCCTCAGGCCTTGGCCGGCCAAAAATTTCTTAATGTGGAGAAACTTGGTGCAAGGTCAGAACTGTATGGAAGATGTCTGAAAATTTGTCACTTTCCGTGTTACGAGTAATGCACATGTACAGGCAGCTGCATGCGAGCATTCATTCTTTGAACAACCAACACCATTTCTTACATTCCCATTGTTCATTGAACCTTCACCATACCCTTCAACAATCTGCCTTTGAATTTCCACCGGATTAAAATTTTTAGCATTCAAGAGACTGTATCATCAACCGCACATCACAGGTAGCAGAATTTTTTATTTTCATTTGCATCTTTAATGACTACAGCAAATGAGGGAGGGGGGGGGGTACACCAAACTATGCAATACATATATTCTCCTTAACATACAGAAGATAACTAACTTTCACAGGAAGTGCGCAAGTCACCTGTGTGGCCACTCTGCATGATTGGCTCTGACTTTATGGACATGCCTTGTACTACTACTACTAATTAGAATTCAAAGTGAATTGTCTTCTTTTTTTAACCAGTGTATTGTTCCCTTGAATTAGGAACTAAGAACTATATTGTGCATTTTACAGATCCCTCTAGTCAAGTTAAGATGCCAGTGGGTATGAAACGCCCAGGTTCAGATGGCAAGCCAGTGTCTCCTGTGAAAAGGATGAAAAATGAAGATTCTATGTCATAGAGTGTTTGATGAATTGAGGAATAAAGTATGTGACACTAATTTTACTTGAAAAATGGCAACCAGTGATTTATATTTTTTCCTGGAGAAGTTTATTGTGCTTGTGATATAAATCATGTGCTTGGACATATGCACGTCAGTTTCTAATTGAAGCCAAGTAGTGTGTGTTGTGTGTTGACAGACATCTTGGTAGTGATGGACCTGCATTAAGCAATGTGTTTGTTTCATCAAAGATTTGAAGGAATTCACAGTTTTAATTAGTTTTTACACAATATTCAGATTGATTCAGTTATAAATTTTGAGCATAATGGTTCAATGTTATTCAAACAGATTTATTTCACAGAAGTCAAGCATTTTAGTTCATTTCCTGCAAGTTGTCTTACCTTAGTATACTATGAATAGCGTTTATGTAAGCTATACTTGTTACATTCAAATACAAGCATATTGCACTAGTTTCAAAGTTTATTTTCATTGTATAGTATATTAACTTTTCAAAGACCTGCAGTCACACACACAAATGCATGTAGGAAAACACCCCCAGAAATTCCATTTCATGTTTTTGATATTATATATACTGTGCATTTTATCGTGACTGATATCAACCAACAAATGCACAAGATTATTGACCTATGTAAAATGTATTTGAGACTCCTACATATGTTTCAGCAAACGAGTTGCCATCTTCAGGGGGTTTTTAGTAGGGAACTACAAGAACTTTTTACATCCAAGTATACAGTATGGTTACACATTAAAATTTTTTTACAGAGCATACATATGCCATGGTCATGATTTACAGATGTAAATGTACAAGATTTTGAGTTAAAAACAATAAAACACTATACCTCTGTTGCAAGCAGTAGTAATAAATAAATATTATACCTTAAAGCCCAGACTATAAAGTCATACACATAGTTCACATGGAACGATGCTAAAATATGAAAACATTGAAAAGTTAAAAGTGGTTTTTATAACTATTTTTAAGTGGTTTTGGGCCGTGCATACAAGCGTCGTGATTGATCTTGGGTAGAGCTCTTTAGCTGCTATAGTATACGGTTCTGTGTTATTCAGACTACCCTTTACATATTCTTATTTAATTTATATTTATATAATATCTTTCTGGAATGTACATGTACTTCACTGGAGACATGAATGTGATAGTGCATTACCTGATACGTTGACTCAGGGCATGTAAGTAAAATTGACTATCACAACATTACCCTCTTTTTCAGTTTATGATATGTCTACAAAACATTTTATTTCTGTAATATATCACAGAGGTTTCAGTTTTGCTACAGGAAGTGTATCTCCATTTTTACACTGAATGTCCTAGCCAACCCCAGTGGTTGCACTGTGCTGTAAGGCCTGTACTATTTTCTGTTGCTCCAAGACTGGAATCTTGGTTTGAAGCCCAGTTAGGCCATGGCTTTTTCTGTACTTTTAACATCCAGAATGGTTAAAGGCCCCTGCAGTGGGCTGATCCCTCATCCGAGGAGTCCATCTGTGTCTACAAGCAAGACAGAGAAATTTGGAAAATGAAGGCTCTTGACCACATTGGCCTGTGGTGTCATGGAAATGGATAGAGGGTTGTAACAAATAGCAAACATGTGTACAGTTTGTAATACACCACATCTAAATGTGCCTCTTCCCCCCCCCCCCCTTTATGCTGATGTGAAAAACATGTATTCCGTAATGTCATAAAAATACAAATGTATGATGCAAATAAGCCTCTTGCTTGGTCGTTAATAGAACTCATAATTGCAAACAAAGAAGGACAATAAATGTCCTTCCATATCAAATGCTGTCTCTGCATCTTGCCCCTTAATAAAATTATTCTTTTTATTGGCTGTACCATTTTATTCATTTATGAAACAGAAAAATGCTTCAATTGAAAAACATTGGAAAATATGTGTTAAAATAAACAGTGTAATTATGCTGGCCTCTTGTTAATAAAATGCATTATATTCCACAATCACACTGCAAGCAGCAGCCTGTTTTGTATGTGTCTGAAACTTGGTCTTCTGCACTGAGGAAAGACCATAGGCTGAGAATGTTCAAGAGTAGGGTACCAAGGAAGATATTTGGGCTGGAAAGTGACAAGGTAACAGGGTTAGAGGGAATTGCACAATGAGGAGGTTCATGATTTGTGCTCCTTACCAAGTATTATCAGGGTGAACAAATCAAGAAGAAATTGATGGGCAATGTGTGTGGCACAAGTGGGGGAGAAGAGATGTGCATTCAGGGTTTTGGTGGGGAAACTTAAAGCAAAGACAGTTTTGAAGCCCTAGGCATAGATGGGAGGATAATAGTAAAATGTATCTTAAAGAAATCGGTTGGGATGGCGTGGACTGACCTTGCTCGGGATAGGGAGAGATGGCGGGATGATGTGAATAAGGTATTGGGCCTTCGGGTTCCGTAAAATGCGAAGAATTTGACTAGCTGAGCACGCTTAGCTTCCCGAGGAGTCTGTTCCATGTAGGTAGTTATTTAGAAAGATTTCGAGTGTCTTAACGCCGGCAGTAATTAAAAGAATCGTCTTTCAATCTGAATTTAGATGTATATAAATATATTTAATGAACAGATAACCAAACGTACTATTACAAGCGTTAGTTCATTGAAGTCTACAAAACGCGACGGATTGTTACGCTATAAGGAATTTCCGAACTTTTAACATTAAGTTTATAGGAAATTGGTTGTCACAATAAGGTTTCAACCATGTCTTCTGTTCTTATTCGCATTCAATGCGTTGTCACACATGTAAGGAGGTTAGAACAGGTCAAGACAATGGTGTTCGATTTCTTTCGGAGAAAACGTGTCTTACGGATCTCACACGTAGCTGCGTAACTACGATGAAGTGTCATCATAAACGTTTTATATTGAGCTGCATTTCATTGTGTGATTGCGGGTGACGGGCCAGAGAATTAGGTAAAATGTCCCTCCAAACACGGATAAGAGCTGTCAGCAGAAAGCTTTTCCTCGCCACAGTTACTATATTAATCCATGGTGCCCTAGTACGTTTCAGTGGATGTCATTGAAAGCCATTATGCATGTTAGTTCAACAATGAGGCTGGTAGTATGTAATCCGTGGGTGCAATCACAGATGAAGTAAGTGGCTAGCAGTGGTGAATCTGTGGTGGTGAAGGCGGTAACGTTTTGACTCGTCTTTGTAATCTGGCGCTTGATGGGGGAAGGTTAGACGTTGCGTGGGAGAAGGAGGGCTGAAATTAATTGTATGATTCCCTTGAATTGTGGTATGAGGAACGAATAAGTTCATTTTGATAATTTATTGTATGGCCTGTGTATATAAATGTATATGGTATCCATTTCGCCAATAACGAGTAATCATTCAATGGCAAGTAGTCCTGATGTGAACAGGAGTCTAAAAGAGGCGTTATATGAGACGTTAAATGGGATTTTGTCACCCCATCATGATATTAGGATTGCTGCTGAAGAGAGAATTCAAGCATTGGAAGTCACAGAAGGTAATGAATAGTACTAATACGTTACAGTTACTAGACATAACCTCAATTTGTCTGTGTTTTCTGCTGTTGTGTCATGAACAGTGACCAGCAGTGTTCTTCCACTTTCCCTTTCCGTTCCTTCAAAGACCCACCGTCCTTTCACATGGTTACTGTAATAGCGGATTCTTTTCCTGAACTTGCTTTTGTCTATTTCAAGTGTGACGCCGTGTTCTTCTAATTGTTCTGTAAATCTTCTACACAGAATGGAAACATGCTTGTGTGTTTCTGTAGTTGATATTGTTTTTTGTGGCATGAGATGGGACTCTTTCTAGAATTATTTCCAACAACATTAGTATACTTCTGTCTGATAAACCATGATGAGTGTCTGAGATTCCTGGTAGCTGTACATTATTCTGTTATTTTCTTTTCTTTACTTGCAGGAATATTTGCTAATTCCCCTATTGTACCTCCACAACTACATGTTGCTGTTACACTTTAGGCAGTTCATTTCACTATTCAACAGTCTACTCTCCCGTAGAAATATTAGTGCTTTCTTGTGGTCTTGAAACAAGTAAGCAAGGAACAGCTTTGTTGGTATACCATCATGTCTGAGGAGACTTCGTCCTTAAAAGGTTCTTTATGTATTTTAGATATTTTTGTACACTTGCTGTGAAAGAAGCCTTGTTTTGTCACGTATGATGCAACTGCACTGGGGTCACTGCGGCTACTGATGCTTACAGAGGAGTCAGCTCCTTCTTCCTGTTATGTTATCATGATCTTCCATGTCTCCAGTGGTCAGTGGCAGAGCAAGTGAGTGAGTGAGTGAGTGAGTTATTGTGTGTATGCACGTACACATGTACGTACATACGCACCCACATGCACACGTGCGCACACACATGCACACACACACACATCACATCTACACACACACAGGAGATTTGTTCCATAAGTCATGACAACTATTTTTCAGCCAAAATAGAGTATATATGTTAGAAGCATGTGATGTGCTTGTAAATGTTACCATCAGATGGGGGTACCCCCAACCCTTGGTTTATGCCCTAGTTGCATTCCTGAAAAGGTGGGCGTAAATCAAGAAGTCATAAGTCAAAAATGATATTCCTATCAGAAATAAGGGGTTAGCATAACAGAATGCAACCAGGTATGGTACATTAAACCAAGAATGAGGGAATACAAATTAAGATGTGTTAAGTGGTAAGGGGCATTAAAGCAAAAAGGCATAAGACAATCAAGTGGAAACCAAGGGCTGGGTATTTATTATATATATATATATATGGGAGTGCACACACATTCTTCACAGATTCATCATTCACAAATGGAAGTTCCTATAGTGGAACAGTGTTGGTTTGTGAAAGTAGCAGTTCTCCAGAACGTAAATGCACAGGAATGACATGCTGAGCTATGTGAAGCATTGGGTGATATTGCCCTGCTCTGGTGAACAGTTGCAAGGTGGGTACAGGCATTCAAAAGTGGAAGAATGTCAACTGCCATCATGCATCATAGTGAAACAGTTCCATGTCTGTTCACACAAACATATTGGTCACCATAATTGAACAATGCATGGATGAAGACAGGTGCTGGACTGTGGAGGAATTAGCTGAACATACAAGGGTTTCTGGGTCTACAGTGTTCTGAATTTTCTGGCAGAACTTAAAAATGTTCAAGTTTGCTGCCAGGCGGGTGGCACATTGTTGAGCCTTCGGTGCTGAATGTTATATGTATGTAACATGCAGTGTGATGCTCAGAATGCAAAATGTTTTATAATTATATTTGCTCTTATGCGGCACCCACTAAAATTCTGGCCTTCTACGTATTACTATGGACATTTAATTCCAGCACCAGAGGGTTAAATAATGTGCAACATTGGGCACATTACAAGACGTATCAATCTGGAATGATTTTGCACATGGAACAGTGTTAAATTAGGTGATTTCAGTTGGCAGTACTCCGAATGATGTCATCCACAGTCATCACAGAAGTACAAGGTTTGACAAAATATGTCACTCATGAAGCTGATGCATATTTTGGCATGCAACATCCAATGTGCCCTTGTGGGTCATCTCTTTGCATAGGGTCAGAATGTGAATGCACAGTATTAAAAGTATTTTCTGAAGTACTACCTACACCATACTGTTGTGGAGAACCATCCAGAAGTGGTTGAAAATTCCATCATATTACATGATAATGCTATAGGCCACTCTGCAGGGACTGTTAACATTCTGTGGCATTAGGGGTGGGAAGTGTTACAATACACACCTTGTTCTCCTGACCTCAGTCCATGTGAGTAAGATCTGATTCCAAAACTGAAGCAGCCATCGTGTGTGAAATGAATTGCAAAAAGAGAGGACTTTTAACAGCAGTTTGGAGTGAGGTGGAATAGATTACTGGGTCAGGTGGTGCCAGTGGTGTTCACTTTCCCCATCATTGGCAACAAACTGCAGGCATCTTCGGGGACTACCTTCAAGGGTTTTAGCAGTTGGTACAAATGTTTTTTATTGTACTCTTTGTTCCCTCTTTACTCTGTGAACCAGAATAAAACCATGATTCAGAAGCGCATGGTTTGCTTGCCGTGGCTCCTGTACATATGGTTCCATCTGATCATAACCTTTATAAGTATTTGCCACTTGCTTTCAAATAGATATGCTCCATGTTACACATTGCAACATGTTTGGCCCAAAAAAATAGTTGCCATGATATAATAATTAACCCTCGAACAACCCTTTCTTGACAAGCCTGGCCTTTCATAGTACTACCAAGGTTAGGCTTAAACTGTTTCGTTTAGTGACCTATACCATGATACATGGGAGGGGGGAAATTATCCACCAAATTTGTTAACTTAAATAAAATGTGTTTGAATTTTCTGTATTCTGCAGTTAGCCCAAATGAAGCTTCTTACTAGTTCGTCTTGCACGCCCAATCTTGTGTCCATGAGATAGACGTATTTGTGACTGCAGTTTTTACTCACCAAACAGTAACACTGATTTGCCTCAGATCAGTGGGTTTTTTACCCCCAGGTCCAGAACACTGTGCTGTGAGTCTACGCAGTTATTTATTGATTGTTTTTCAGACTTTGGCATTCACCTTGCTGAGTTTACTGTTGATTCTGATGGTCCATTGCCTGTGCGGCAGCTAGCATCAGTTCTTTTAAAGCAGTATGTCGAAACCCACTGGTGCAATTATTCATCCACATTTCAGCCTCCAGAAACAACAGAGCATGCAAAAGTTACTATCAAAGAACTTCTTCCTCTTGGATTGAAGGAATCTATTAGTAAGGTATGTATTTTTCCTCAAACTCGTTGCTTAAACATACTATTGTCTGTAAGTGTTCTTAAATTAAAACACTGAATTATCATTGTAGTCCAGTGGTTGTGACGTGCATTCACTGTTGAAACGCCTTTCTGTATGTCTCCCAAACTACAGAGTTTTGCATCACAGAAGACTGCCATTTTCATACTCACCCCAATGAAAAGATCAAATCTCATATATTAAAGTTTCTAATCTGATTTTTTAAATCCTAGTTTTATTTTTTCAGGTGCGATCGTCTGTAGCATATGCAATTTCTGCAATAGCACATTGGGATTGGCCAGAGAATTGGCCAGGTCTGTTTGATATATTAATTAATTACCTATCTAGTGGTAATGAATGGGCTGTTCATGGAGCAATGCGAGTTCTCACTGAGTTTTCTCGTGACTTGACTGACATGCAACTTCCTCACATTGCTCCTGTGATCTTATCAGAAATGTATCGTATATTTCAAGATGAACAGGTAAGGGATAAGCTACAATTAAGTAAATTGTGTTTTAATTAATTGTCCAGTTTCACGTAACACATTGAGGTGAACAATTTATACCAACAAATGCACACAGACATATAATGTCAATAGTTTCTTTTATTAATAGCTTGCCCCAATACGTATTTCGGCGTGCTTACATCGCCATCTTCAGGGGGTCGTTGAAGTTTTTTAAGATAGACCACTATTTATAAAATACATTGTAACAGCCATAGTTATGCATAATAATTTTACAATGTTAATCAGTGTCACTATATATAAAAATTGTACAATGGTATATTAATAAAATTAATAAAACAGTATAAAATTATTGGGTAGGTTACATAGTATAATGTAGTGTTAGTGTTAGAGTTAGTGTGGATGCTTTGAAGGAAAGAAAAGTATCTTCTTTCTGCTGGGGACTGAACCACATTTCTACACCTCTCCAGCCTGTAGCCTAGTCACTATACTAACTGCACCATCCCAGCACCATTTGGAAAAGTAGGAAAGAGTAGAAACTGAGTTGTTCAGAATGGTGATCACTGCATAATACATTTTTGTTCTACATGTACATTCTTAGTCTCCTTTTTTTTCAGAAATATAGTGTTCGAATCAGGGGGCGAGCGGTGGAAATCTTCTCCACGTGTGTGTGCATGATTTCTGCAATGTCTGGCTACAATAATGGAGTAACAAGAACTTTACTGAATCCAGTTCTGCCTTCATTTTCTGAGAGATTTGTACATGGGTTGCAAGTGCCAGATGGGATTCACAGTGATTCATGTTTAAAAACAGACATTATAAAAGGTAAATGTATAAAATTACTATGATTTCATGTTCTTAATTTGCACCAATACTCTACTTTTAATATATGTATTTCTTTTTGTTGACTCTTCATTCTTATCAGACTATAGAAATGCTGATATAGGATATGTTTAAAATATTCCAGCTCTAGCACTTCTAGTGAAGCGAGTGCCAAGGCAGATATCACCGTGGCTGCCACAGATACTGCCTCCTGTGTGGCAGACTCTCACACATAGTGCAGACATTTACTTGAAGACTATTGTAAATGGAACTGAGGCAGTGGATGAAATTGTTGACTCTGATGGTGAGTTGAATGGAATAAATAATTGACCCAACTCTTACTGTAGGACAGGGTCTTTCTTGAGAAGAGGGTAGCTTAGCCTGTCCTGAAATGCCCCACCTTTTATGGGACCTGAAGGTTCCACAGAGCCTGCAGTCCTGAGGGCTAGTGAAACATTTTGTAGCGACTACAGTACTTTTGAAAGTACAAAATATTCAGTCTAAACACAACTATTTATTTCTCAAGGAAATCACCTACATGTTTTGGCTAAAGTATATAGCCATCATCAGGCTAATTATGAAAACAAAGAGAAAAAAATTTACAGCTGTGTGGGTTTGAGATCTTAAACCTAACAATATATATGTTATATAATATACATAACATAAATATGTATGCAGCCTCAGGAATGAAATCATATAGAGATTATAAAAATTGTATGGGTGAATAAGTTTTAAAAAGACTTAGAAAGGATGTTAGTATATGGTGATTATAAAATGTACTTACAAGATAAAATTTGGTGGAGTGGGAGCGTAGGCAGTATTTGGAGAGGTGGCCTGTATGTATTAGTTCCGTTGTGCAGTAGTGTCTCATTAGAACATGAAGATCATGAAGATATACTTGAAGATTTTGGACTTTTGTTATGTTGTTCTTATTTATGTTCAGAAGCGTGAAATGATATTGATATTTTTAATATATTTAATAAAGAATAAAGATTGAATTTAAGTAAAAGAAGGACAAAAAACTTATGTGTATTTGGATCTTATGGATGTTCATGTATAATTCGAAAATTGATTTATTTTTATTACTATTTTGAGTATGTTTCTGTATATTTCATATGAGATTTACCTCACGTAAAATCTTCAGATGGTCTTGGGTACAGCTGTTCCCTGTGGTGGTTGAAAGCCTACTGTGTGGGTGTTGCAACTTATCTAAGGGAGGATGGGTAGGTGTGTAATCTACATCATATGCCCTTCACCTTCAATGATAGCCTAAAAAATTTTATTAGGCTGTATAGTATGTTTGTCACTTAATTGGTTATCTTCTATAGTTTCTTTATATATGCAGAATTCTTCCAAGGTGTCCGTATGAGTGCCCTTTTTATTGAAGTGTAGGACTTGCATGGTGTTCTCCATCTCACCAAAAGAGTGTCTGTATTCTAAATCTCTTAGTGAAACTTCTGCCAGTTTGGCCAACATATGCCTTGCCACTGTCAGGACATGTGAGTTTGTATACGCCACTGGTAAGGTATTTGTTGTTGTCATGATGAAAGATGTTTTTTTTGGGTCTGAGATTGTGTTCTCTAGAATTTTGGTTTTAAAGGCTATTTTCAAGTTACTATGTTTAAATAGCTTGGTGATAAATGTTGTTTATGTCCCCATATATGTAAAGGCAGCCCAATTTTTCTTCTTAATTTTATCATTGTATGAGTTTTCTTCGGTTGATTTAATATGTACTTGTTTAGTATGGGGAATGATTTATTGTATAGGATGTCATGAATAATGTTTCGTTCTTGATGTTTTGCTGAAGTGTTTAAACAGTAGGGGTTTAAGCAGCTGTGCAGGTATCTTAACTGCGGTGTATTTATGTTCAATAGGGTGGCATGTGGTGTAGGGGATAATAGTGTCAGTAAAGGTGGGTTTCTGATATGTAGTAAATTGTACAGTACTTTGAAGTCTTTCGATCGAGAGATCAAGGTAATTAATTGTGTTATCAGTTTCTGTTTCTAAACAGGATTCCTATAAAGTGCATCAGGAACATGACAGAGCTGATCGCCTTCACATGGTGTCATGTGTGTTTAACTTTGAATTTAAGGATGTAGCAATTGTGTTTGTGTGTTATTATTATTATTATTGCTGTTTGGCCCATTATTTGCCAATTACATTACCTTGAAATGAGATGATCTTACTGCAGAACAACTGACTGTCATACATGTCATGTGAAGATAGTGCTTGACTATTGTATCATTAATACTCATCCAGTGACTAGCACAGACAGCACTACCACATATTCCCATCAGAAGTGAGAGCTTTAATTGTATGACTAGGAAGAGGAGGGGTGAAATATCCCTCTGCATCCTTCCCCTTCCATGAAGTTCATACACCACCTGTGTACACAGGTTGTTACACTGTGCCAACCTTTGTGCTGCAGTTTCACTTGTTCCCATGTTTCTCTGCCATCTTTAGTAACGCCATTTACAAACAGAAGAGCAGGTTTTAGTTTCTTCAGTTGAAAAGGGTGCATAAATTATGTACCTAGCAGTGTGCAGTATGACCATGAAGCAGCAGAACAAACTCCGCTTTATAACAGAAGTGAGAGAAAATGGCACAAAGCAGCAACAAGTCACTGAGTTGTTTGTTAGTTCAGACAAGGTCAGACTGTCACCCAGGCTGAGTATACAGAAGTATGAGGTTATGTGAAGCTGTGCATAGAAAAAGAGGCTTGAACTTTGCCTTGACAATTGGTCCGTCCATCGTGACAGTGTGCCAGCCCACCAAGTGCTGTCAAGCAGTTTACAGCATAAGAAATCCCATTATTCACCAGATCTGGCTGCCATCAAGTAATTTGTTTATGCTTTGGCAGTGTCTTGTTGCAGTGATGCTCCATTGTATGTATGTGGGCCTTATACATCTTTGTAGTGCAAATATATTGTTCTGATTGGATAGGATAATCGACTCTGATAGTCCCTCAGTGCTCTGTATGGACCTTTAATTCTTCATGTGACTCTGGTCTCAGTGCACCATATGGCCGTGAATTGATTAGGGTACCGCTCTGGCCTGGACAGTACGAATTCGGAGCCCAGTGTCATTGAAGGCCTGAGCACCATAATATGAAGGTATATGGTGAAGTGGGCCATAGCTGTTAGCATTGTTGACCTGAACACTAGATGGAGGTGAGTGGTCTGCTTTACCCCAGAGGAATGAGCATCAAGTAGACATTGTACATGATACTGGGTGGATTGGGTGGGTGCCAGGAGCAGGAGAATTCTGTAACCATTAAGAACAGAATATAGTGCCATGTGAATGTAAACTGTTGCTCCTAGTGAATGCCAGCATGCCTTAACACCATTTTCTGACAGGTGTTCAGTCATTTTAATTAGCATTTGAGCCAAATATTTATTCCGGAGGAGCACTCTTTCAAGCAACTATTACCATTGTCTTCCACTGAATTCTTTATAGTAGTGGTGGTAACTTTTTCTTCTCCTTCCCCTTGTTTAAGTGCAGCAAGACAGTTTTAATCTGAAAGCCCCAACTTAAATAAGTCATGTGCATTTTAAATGGATGAAAACATCTTCTGAGACATTTATTTATGTATTTCTGCTGAAGCTGTCCACAAAATGAGTGCTGTCAAATTGTCAACAACTGACCTCACATTTTCTGGTTTTTATGCCTTAAAGGTGCCAAGTTTGCTGAATTTCTCTCCTCTGTCTTGAGCATGACCTCAACTGGTTACATTAAATCACATGTGCCAAGCTTTTCACAAGCCTTTGCCATTCCAGTAACCATGGCTTACAGAGTGTACTGAGTTGATCATACGATATTTTCAGGTGAGGTTCTTGGCTTTGAAAATTTGGTGTTCAGCATATTTGAGTTTGTCAATGCATTAGTTGATGGCCACAAGTTATCCATGAGAGTGGAGTCAGTACTGACAGACTTGCTGTATTACCTAATTCTTTTCATGCAGATAACAGAGGAACAGGTGAGTAATTACAGTATAATGAATTTTATGCTCGGGTATGTTCATGATGAAATCTGAATACTGCATGTACCTGGATTTTATTTTCCTTTGATTTTTTCCCCTGTTTTGTTTATCAGTGTGTGCTTAGAGCTTTATTAATCACAAAATGATGATGTATACTTAAAATACACAACAATTTTTTTATGTTTTGCTTGCACTGTGAAAGTGTTAAAACCACATAAGGAGCTGCAGATTTCATGTGATATGTCATACCAATATATTTACATTTAAGAAGGTCGCATATTTTGTATGGTTGAGTGCCAGGTTCTGGTAGTCTGACGGGGAGTCAGAACATGTCCCATTAATATTCTTTCCACATATGGTAAACCCCCTATTTAATGAATTGCTGGGGGATTAGAATATATTTCACTAAATCGAGGTTTTCGTTAAATGGAGGTTTATTTGTTTATATGGAGCTATTGCCGGGACATGAAAAAATCATCACTAAATCCGGGATTTCACTAAATGCGGGAACATTAAATCTGGGTTTTACTGTAATTTGACATAGATAAGACGCAGTGGAATCAGCTGTGATATATGTAGCTGTAACAGAATGTAACCCATGTAGTTAGCATTTATGATTTGAGCTAAACATTAGTGAAATGTATCTAAAACTCAGTTTTGGAATCACTGGTGTCCACCATAAGGCACAACAGACATTTAAGTCGGGAATCAGATCCTTGTTTTAAAATGTTTGTTTTGAACTGTAGTTTGCAAGAGGCTACAGACCTGTAGTAAGACCAACTACAGAACATTAATAAAGCATTAAGCGGGAACTTCTTGATAACGGATAATACAAGGAGGAGAAATCAATGGCAAAATAGTTGCTGCTGTTTCAGACTTTGTACTTACAGTTCAACATATTTAAACTTTAGGTTCGTGTATGGACTGCAAACCCTAATCAGTTTGTTGAAGATGAAGATGAGAAAACATTTGCTTATTCAGTGAGGATATCAGCTCAGGATTTGTTATTGGTGAGTTTCATTTTTCACAAATTTGTTTGTTCTTTGTGTTGATGAAATTGTGGTTGGAAGACATTTTTGGTTGGTCTAATACATTTTCATTGATGTGCATTTTGTGTTTATTGTTTGTAACAATCTGTGATTGTACTGTTAATAATAATTATTTGACAGATGGTAGTAACATATTTGCATATGAATAATCAGTATAATGACACTGAAAAGGTTGCAACGGATTATTCTGATTAGATCTGACATCATTAAGATTGTAGCCAAGAATTCATGAAAATTAACAAATCTGTTCTACTTCCAGTTCTGTGGGAGGAATCACTCATTTGGACTGTAACTGAGTAAAGTTTAGAGACCACAAATTAAATTGCAGTTTTTTTCTGTGACATGGTGTCTAGGTTCCTTCCTGTGTAAGGGTTGAAAAAAGTGGACTGTTGAGACCACTGTGCTCTGCCTGCGTGCTTGCGCAAGTGTGTGTGTGTGTGTTCAAACATTTCCACTTTTAAACCAGTTGATTGATTTTCATGGCACTTGCTATGAATGTTATACATTGGAGGACACCAGCATTATACTTCTCACACTAATAAGAACCCCAGTGGATGCATGAAGTTGTCAGACAAGAGAGCCAGTGCGTGACTTGTAGGTCCTGAAATAATGTATGGTGGAAAAATGCAGTGCTTACCAAAATATAAGATGAGAGTTTTTTTCTAATTCATCGCCTGAAAAGAGGCTGGTCTCCTTATGGTCATGCACAAAATTAACTGTGTTGTGTGTAGATATTTTCGTAAGAATTGAGGACTGTGAACGGGAGCCATCTTGTGTTTTGTTAAGGACAATGTGAAACTTTTATTGAGCTACCAGCAGCATTTTTGGGAATGTAAACTAATATAATGGTGGCTGCGCAAAAAGTTCCTTCAGCTTCCAGTTTGATAGCAATGACTAATGAACCATTGGCGCTGTTCATATGACCCTTGGTACACAGTTTGATCATAAACATGCATTTACATTATACAAGTTTATCCAGTACTGTTCATTAGTCAACAGTTACAAACAGGGCAACAATGTTATTCTTTGAGGTAAAACAAATCAGATCATTTTCTGGAATTTCACATTCACAGTTACTGGAGAATGAATTGTGTATGTACATATGCATGTACTAGCTCCTGTAGAAATTTCTTAAAATATGTCATACATTTTTACTCTATTTATTGTATTTAAGTGAAAACTGAAGTAAAATCAGGCTAGGCAAACATCTGTAGAATTTCAAATCTGGGTGGTTTGAAGCAAAGGGATGCATTTTTTTCCTTTGCTTTTCAACTTTATTTAACCCTTTGTGGTCCAAATTATTAGTGTGAATTTCAACAGTCTGATCCAAACTAGTTTTCTGGAAAATCTCTAATTTTCAAAATTCAAAAACAGCCACTAGATAACAGGAGGTTAGGGAAAATTCAACATTAAACACTGTAAAATAATTTGCTGATTTGAGCTAGACATTGGAGCTGTTACAGTGGAAGCTGCTGTCGAATGTAACTCAATATTGGACCGATAAGGGTTAAAATATCAGTGTAAGAAAATTAAGCATGACTGGAATTCAGCTTCTGATTTGTGCTGGAGTTAATTTGTGAGCAAAAACATAAATGCAACAAATGAGTGAATGCATTTTGCTGGGTTTGAGTCCCAACAGGAGGCATGAGATTTTTCTCTTCTCAAGAACATCCACAGCAGCACTGGGGCCCACCCAGCCTCCTATTCAGTGAGTACGGGGTTATTCCCAGGAGGTTAAGTGGCTGGTGTGTGAAGTTGACCACTCAACTTAATCTAGTGCCATGATTAAGAATGTGTGGAGCTATACCTGTACTCCCCCTGTATGCCTTCATGGCATGACAGGGACAGTGTTACCATTTTGTATTGTATTTATTCCTCTGTTCAGTTGACTTGATGTATGCGTGTGATCAGTATTGCCTTCTTATCATTGCCATTTATTCTTTAATATTATTCTAGACACTCTGCTCAGAATTTGAAGATAATAGTTGTTCTGCGCTGTGTCAAGCTGTAACAAGACATGTTCAAGAAGCAGAGACAGCACAAGACTCAAATAATGGCAACTGGTGGAAAATTCATGAAGCATGCATGCTGGCACTTGGCTCGGCAAAAAGTGTAGTTGTGCAGAAGTTGGATGCTGGTGAAGTAGTCTTTGATTTGACTGGGTTCCTTCAGAATGTTGTCATTACAGATATGAATTCTTCAGGTCAGTGTTTTTGAGGCTGTGTTGCTTGTTACATGGGAAATATTTATAATAATGAGCTCTATTAAGCACCATAATTCTTGTAATATAGTAATGGTGGGCCATGTGGAAGGAAAAGATACCCTTCAGTGCAGATTCTATTATTATCACAAACCGCATAAGATGCATTTATTAACTTAATGGTTAACAGGTACACCAAAGAGAGTAATAATTGTGTGGCATCCAGAAAATGCAGTATATTTAGGACAACAACCACATGGTGGAGGGGAGACCTGACAGAACTATTGGTTGCAAGCATAGTGTGAACCTTAAAAGGGTCTAATAAAGAGATGAAACAAAATATTGGTTTCAATTTATGTTCATGTTAGAGAATTGTACCTAAGAATGTGTCTGGACAAATAATATAAACGTAAGTAATTGTTATGACCAAAGCTTGATCATGCATTCCTGCTGCTGACAACAACTTATTATGTCTGAGCCACGGTATATTTTAATGCAGAGGTGTTTAAACCATGGCCGGTCAGTTGTGTTTTGTTACCTGCAGCCACATTTGTAGATTATATGTACTATAAAATTACACAACAGTTTAGGCAACTAGGTGTACCACTTACTATGATCTTTATGTGTGTGGCCCGCAAACATGTCCTTAAAAAAGGATGTTGGACACGCCTGTTTTAGTGTCACTACAGGCATCACCTGCTTTTCTGTTAAACTGTTCAGCAATGTAGCTGCCGGTATCATGCCAAATTTTAATTGCTTTGTCGCAGTTCTTAACGTAGCAAGATTGTACAAGAATATCTGTAATGAAAATTGATCTTAATGGGTGGTTGTCACCTGGTTTCTATTGCATAAGACTGAGAAAATTCAGGATAGTGATGTCAACTCTGTTATATTGAATTATATAGATAAACAAGTTATCTTATCACTCAACAGTATACTACCAGCAAATCTTTACTTACCACATGAGTCAGTGTTATTTCTTATGTTCATTCGTCCATATCTGTCCTTCTCACCTAACTTTTTCTAGTCAACTTATGTAGTTACTCATACTCACCTAGATGCCCTTCCCTGTATGTGTCCTTCTCACCCAACTTATTCATTTGCAGTTACTCATACTCACCTAGTTGCCCTTCCCTGTATGTATTCTTCTCACCTAACTTATTCTAGTTAACATATGTAGTTACTCATACTCACCTAGATGTCCTTCCCTCTATGTGTTTCCACCTAACTTATTCTAGTTAACATATATAGTTACTCCTACTCACCTAGTTGACCTTCCATGTGTGTGTAGTCATCTTCTGAAGCTACTGTGGATGAATAAATGCCTTATGACTTCTAAGAGTCTTGTTTACTTAGATTTATATATGAGTGTTCAAGACTGCAATTTGCCTACAGCTTTCCAAACATTTATTTACCTCATAAGCCTGTAAGATCCTGCTTTCTTGAATTAAACTCAACCAGTGTGTACCAGATCGTCACTTTTGCATGGCCGTGAACTTCTTAGTACCATGGATGATGAATAGTGGCAGACAGAGCATGTTCTGCAACACTGTCTGCCCTTTCATCCTTGTCTCTAATGGTTCTCGACCCTCAACCAGTATAGTTCAGAGTCTATGGGTGGAACCACAGGTGAGCCTCCAAACCCTGTCACAAACCAGAGAGTTTAGCTAAAGCCCTTGCTGATCTAATTCCACCAGTAATAACACAATTTATCTGCCACGTTTGCTGAATGTTGCTCTGAATGGTGAAACTGTTGTATCATACTGCTTACATGGATTCAGCATTTAGACACTGCAGAACGTTTTACTTTATGCTTCCTACTGATGAAAAATGTTCTATAACAGGAATGTATTAATTATGATTAATTCATGGAATGACTAATATAAATGTGAAAAATATGGTAGTTACATACAGTTTATTACAGAAATTGCAGGTAGCAGTTGTGATTCTATACAATAAAGTTGTATCATTGACTGAAATGTATAGCACTGATCAGAATGCAACTTAACACAGAAGTATATAAATTGCACATAAAGTTGGCTTGTAAAGTAGTGAACACATTCATATGATGATTAAAATGTGGGTTATGTGATTTTTGAAGTTCTCGTGACACTATTTATGGAGATTCAAAGATTGAATCTGGTATTACATTTCCTGTACATTCATAGGATTCATTGACAATTAATTAATCATCTTGTTTTTGCAGCAGAGTTTTCCTTAGTTACTTTTATTAGTGGTGGAGGCATAAGTGACACACACACACACACACACACTACTGCAGAAATGCTTTCACTGTGGTGACAAATAGTGCTGTAGGAAGTATGATAACTGTGTCAACAATCAAGAGTCATTTTAACAATAACCAAAGTAACCACAATAATAACTCTTTGAGGTTTGTAAATGTACAGATATTCCATTGCAAGTTCGTGAGGATAAGATGCCAAGAATGCACGTGGAAACTGCTGTGTTGTATGAATTGCACTTTTGTAATTATGTTTCTTCTGCCATGATAACAGACTTCCACTGCATGTACATCCTGTGGCGTCTGATTTATTTATACTTGCCAATTGGCTGTGTAATTTCTTGTGCTCCGTAACCTTTGTAGTTGATGTTGCCTTGCTTAGAAATCTATGAATTCTTTGCATTCTTTTCTTTACAAAGTTTGTAAATTGTGTCAAAGTTTTTTGGAAGTACAAATGCAAAAGTTGCATTCACAAGGTGGCTACATGCACTCACTGGAGGAAACGTTTTTCAAAAGTCATTAGTGCAGATGTTTGCACATCCAGCAACTGTAACATTACTGTTAGCAAGTTTAATGTTGTCATTTCACATTGTAATGTCATTTTTCAGGTTCACCTTTCTTACTTGGTCGCTGTCTGTGGTTAGGAAGTCGATATGCACACTTTATGTCCACACCAATGATAGAACAGTTCCTTGAAGCAACTGTGTCAGGTCTTCAGCCAAGTCAAGTGCCAAGTATAAGGATATCAGCTGTTCGGTAAGTGAAACCTGTTTTAATGGAAGGGAGTCTCTGGTGGGTGGGTGGGGAGATTGTCTTGATTTATGTTACAGTGGCTTAAATATGTTATTGATACAAATGTCTCGGTGTTTGAGGACAAAGCATTGGGGAGAAGGCTGGATAAAATTACATAACAAAGAACTTCAAATTTGAGCTGTATGGGACATGTAAGATATGTAAAAGGTAGATTTCACCTAGAACAGGCCATGAAGGCCCAGAATGGGAGTAGAGGTTTAGCTCTACTCTTTCTTTAACCCTTGGTGCTAGATGGGGGTGTGTGGTCAACACCACTTTCCAGCCGCTTTTCCCTTGGGAAAGAGACACCATACACATTGTACAGGAGGCTGGGTAGGCCCCAGGGCTGGTCTGGATGGGTGCAGAAAATCTCACCCTCAACAGGACTTGATCCCCAGATCCTACAGCCTGTAGCAAATTACTGTACTGACTATGCCTTCCTGGCCCACGCATGTGACACACATGCGGTAAATTTGAACACCATAACATTTTATTACATGAAAGAAGGGATTTAAGTGACCATGTAAATAACTACCGTATATTCTCGAATCTAAACCGCACCCGAATCTAATCCGCACCCAGTTTTTGGCGACTTCTTAAACGAAAAAAAGTTAGTTCGCGATTCTAATCCGCACCTTTCCTTCAACCACCCCTTGCCCACGGGGCGACTGATTGAATAATATTGGATGTTACCAATGCGTTAAAATCCGACGCTACGCCTGTGGCCGATGAGTCATACCGATAGAGGCGGGGCCTTTCTCAACAGACGTGCGCAATCTCGTCTGAAGCCAGCTGATCTTTAGTTGTTGAAACGTGGGAGGTGCTTGTTCCAATTTGTCGTGTACCGTAGTTATGGAAGAGGGACACCTGAAATCTAAACGACTCTCATATACGGCAAAGTTCAAACGTGAAGTTATTCGGTGCGCAGAGGAGAATGGAAACCGCAAAGCCGCTGCAATTTTTGGAGTTGATGAAAGCAACGTTCGACTATGGCGGAAACACAAGGCAGCGATCAGCGGGTGTGAGGCGTCACGAAGGAAATTCACTGGACCCAAGAAAGGACGATTTCCTGAAATTGATGATGCAGTCTTCACGTTTTTTCAAGAGAGACGCAAGACTGGACTGGTTGTGAGTTATGATCTACTCGCGAGGAGGCGATAAAGAAGGCCAGATCTTTGAACTTTCCTCGAATTATGAGTGATGACGGCGAGTCTGATGAATAATAAATTATAATAATAAATAATAAAATAATAGATTATTGTATTGTTCTTACGTTGTTTATTAATTACGTTAATTACGTTATTGTTATATTGTACAGCAGCTCAATCATTTTTCCAAAATCCAGCTCTAGACCGCGAATCTAATCCGCATCTGATTTTTAGCCCTCTAAAACTGTAAAAAAAAGTGCGGATTAGATTCGAGAATATACGGTACTAACTTTTCAAGAGAAATCCTGCACCCTGAAGTTATTGCATTAATCTGTAAGAAGGTAGTGGAGTCACATTCAATAATGGCCTACATTTCATTTATTGAGCAATGTAGTTCAAATGGAAATGCTTCTGGCTTGTGTTGAGAAGGTGCTTCGTTCAAACTGTGACCAGAACACCAGCTGTCATGACAGATTTTTCATGGGTTTCAGCAGTCCCCCCAGGCAGTTGCTGGGATAATATGTCAAAGAGTAGACCATGACACTTCCACATCCTTCCCAATTTATTATTCATAATTATCCTAGACCTTACAGATAGATTCTTTAAATAAGCCATAAATAAATACCTGAGTTACTTAAGCCTGCTGCTGCAACCTGTTGATTATCTTAGCATGCTGGTGATGGACAGGCAGCTGGAACAGTCGTTGTCTTAGTATATTCTAAACCATTTTGTAAACATTTGTAACACTCAAACATTGTTGATTGGCTTAATGCCTCATTGTGGAATGCCACTTTTAAAAAAATCGTAAGTTTCCTTAGGAATTTTACCCATTCTATAACAGTTTCACATAAATGTGCTGTTCTGTTAAGAATGTTTTTAAAAATTGCAGATGCCCACTTTCTTTGAATCAAATAATTTTCTTTACAATGAAACATGTTAGGACTGAATGAAAAACTGCAACAGAATCTGGACAGTCTACAAATATCATGCCCAATCATCACATGGCCATCACATGATTTTTAAAGGAAGGTTGTGCGTGCAGTCTGAGAAAATTACCGTATATTCTCGAATCTAATCCGCACCCAGTTTTTGGCGACTTCTTAAACGAAAAAAAGTTAGTTCGCGATTCTAATCCGCACCTTTCCTTCAACCACCCCTTGCCCACGGGGCGACTGATTGAATAATATTGGGTGTTACCAATGCGTTAAAATCCGACGCTACGCCTGTGGCCGATGAGTCATACCGATAGAGGCGGGGCCTTTCTCAACAGACGTGCGCAATCTCGTCTGAAGCCAGCTGATCTTTAGTTGTTGAAACGTGGGAGGTGCTTGTTCCAATTTGTCGTGTACCGTAGTTATGGAAGATGGACACCTGAAATCTAAATGACTCTCATATACGGCAAAGTTCAAACGTGAAGTTATTCGGTGCGCAGAGGAGAATGGAAACCGCAAAGCCGCTGCAATTTTTGGAGTTGATGAAAGCAACGTTTGACTATTTCGGAAACACAAGGCAGCGATCAGCGGGTGTGAGGCGTCACGAAGGAAATTCACTGGACCCAAGAAAGGACGATTTCCTGAAATTGATAATGCAGTATTCACGTTTTTTCAAGAGAGACGCAAGACTGGACTGTTTGTGAGTTATGATCTACTTCGCGAGGAGGCGATAAAGAAGGCCAGATCTTTGAACATTCCTCAAAGTCGTTTGAAAGCCAGTAAAGGATGGGCCATAAGGTTCATGCACTGAATGGGGCTGGCGTTGCGGCATAGGACGACAATATGCGAAAAGCTCCCAAAAGATTTTGAACAAAAGTTGTTGAATTATCAGCAGTACATCATCAACCTTAGGAAGACGGAAAATTTTCTGATGGGGCAAATTGCCAATGCTGATGAAACGGCTATTTATCTTGATATGCCACCAAACTACAAGGTGGAGAAGAAAGGTGTAAAGGAGGTACTTTTGAAAACCGCTGGATGCGAAAAGCTTCGCCTAACAGTGATGCTGGCAGCAACTGCTGATGGGAGAAAACTACCACCCTTGCTAATTTTGAAAAGGAAGACTTTACCCAAATCAGAGGCGTTTCCAAAGGACGTTATAGTCAGGGTCCAGGAAAAAGGATGGATGACGGAGGAGCTGATGTTGGAGTGGCTGAAAATAGTATGGAGTCGTAGGCCTGGAGCCTTCTTAAATCAACCATCAATGCTTGTCCTTGATGCATTCAAAGGGCATCTCACTGATTCCGTGAAGGACCAGCTCCGCAAGATGAAAACTGAGCTTGTTGTCATTCCGGGTGGAATGACATCAGTGTTGCAACCAATGGACGTATCCATTAATAAGCCCTTTAAAGACAGGTTGAGGCAACAATATCTGACCTGGATTGCGGATCCTGCCCGTGAGTTAACAGCAACTGGAAAAATCAAACGCGCAGCTCCTTCAGAAGTGGCGCAGTGGGTGTCTGCTGCATGGAAAGCCCTCCCGGAGAGCATTATCGTCAGATCTTTCAAGAAGTGTTGCATAAGCAATGCTTTGGACGGAACCGAAGATGACATTGTATGGGAGGACGATGTTGAAGATAAAGATGATAGTGACTGGGTGGAGAGCACGGATAACGATTCAGTTATGAGTGATGACGGCGAGTCTGATGAATAATAAATTATAGTAATAAATAATAAAATAATAGATTATTGTATTTTATTGTTCTTACATTGTTTATTAATTACGTTAATTACGTTATTGTTATATTGTACAGCAGCTCAATCATTTTTCCAAAATCCAGCTCTAGACCGCGAATCTAATCCGCATCTGATTTTTTAGCCCTCTAAAACTGTAAAAAAGGTGCGGATTAGATTCGAGAATATACGGTAATATTCTTAACAGCAAAACATGTTAGGGCTGCTTGAAGAACTGTAACAGTTGGGACAGTCTACCAAACCATGCCCAATCATCACATTGCTGTCACATTAATTTAAAGGAAGGTTGTGCGTGCAGTCTGGAAATTTTGAGTTGCCTCTATATAACTCATGTAATGTACCAGTACTTTTCTGTTATGTTTTGTTTTCTATATTAAATTAAAGGAACATATTCATACAAAATCATATTCTCTTCTCAACACACTTATTAAATGAGTAATTAACATATAATTAACTACCTAATCAATTATTTAACATTCAGATTTATTCCATCTTGTAACTTTTTATTTCAGTGCAAGGTTTGAGATTGTTTTGGCTGTGAGAACTGAGATTACAGTTGTTGGAATGTGGTATCATGTAATTTCTTATGTGGATACCAACCTTTCAGAGGAATCTGCTGCCTCCATCTTGAGAGCACTCTGCTATGCTGTAGATGGAGGCAACAAGTACCTCAGAAATGTTGGTACCTCTCTACCAAGCTTCACAGTGTTACATTCCTAAAGACCATAATCTTGGTATTTGTTTGAACATTTAAAGAATGGGAATACCTGTAACCATCCACTCTCATATTAAAGCTCATTAGACAAGAAATTTGAATGCATGTTCTCTTTAGAGCTGTCCGGGGCTTTTGTGAACATTTGAAGAATTCAAATAACACACAGATGCTTGTGTCACTTCTTCCATCTGTAACGGATAATCTTCTGGGAATGGCTACTCAGTATTCATGTGAGGTCCTCAGTCTCGTGTTAGAAACACTTGCACTTGTTTTGTCGGTAAGTTGTTAAACTATTTACCCTATTTTCCCATCTAGTTTAATGTTTTTTTAGTTACTGGTGCAGTAAACTTAATTCATTGAAAATGAGATACATGAGTCAAAGCATGCTAATCACT
Organism: Reticulitermes speratus; assembly: GCA_021186555.1. Classification (NCBI taxonomy): domain Eukaryota; kingdom Metazoa; phylum Arthropoda; class Insecta; order Blattodea; family Rhinotermitidae; genus Reticulitermes; species Reticulitermes speratus. The sequence continues at coordinate 11,029,792 of JAJKFL010000003.1, read as the reverse complement.
TGTTATGTCTTGCATAACTTTATATAACCCTTTGAAGACTGATGTTCATCTAAATTATATATAAAAACTCACTTCATACTTTGCAGAGAACACAATGCAGCTTCGTTTCAAGACCAGTTGATTAAGGCTGCCATAGGTTGGTTAATTTGTTATGTCTTGTGGGTACATTATTAGTGTTTTTAAGATTTTTTTCAGTGCCTTAATTTCACCTGGAAAATGCTGTTTTGCTTGAAAGGTTTTATAAGTTGAAAGGCCAATTGAAGCCTTATAAAATGACCTTGCTGGTGTTTAAGCAGCATAGAGTATAACTCATCAAGTGGTAATTTGGTGAATTACATGTTATGTTCATAGCTGGTGTAAGCAACACAGTATGAAGTACTTCCTTGTTAAGAAGGGAAAGAAATTTAAGTTTCCTCAGACATATTTGTATAAAGATTTCTTCATATTTCATTGCCATAATTATAAGATGCTATATTTCAATGTCTTAAATATTGTACCAGTGAAGTGCTATTATAGTAGTATTAACTCATTAAAACATTTATGTCTGATTATGGTGATTTGGACTATAAGTATTTTGTCAAATTTGATTTTACAATAACATTGTTTTCAGGTAGTTGGAAGCAAATGATTCTGTTAAAGACTGCCAGATGGGTTACATTAGATGTCCTTATGAAATCTCTGAATTTTACTGTAGCTTAAGTTCGGGGTAATAATATGAAAATTATGTGCTGGAAAATAATTATTTGAGAAAATATGGGTGTTTAAGTAACGGAATTTGAATGTGACTGTGTACCACACATGGCGACCCTTATCTTTCATGGGATTTAATTGTTGTGCTTTAAAGTGCGATCATGATTTCTCTGTGTCTTTTCTTGTACCAATTGTGGTTAATATTTTTTTTCCTAACAAGATCGATAGAAACTTCGCAGCATCTTGTGAGTCCAGGGTCACTTCTCTTGCAATAGCCGTCTTCCTGAAATATAATTCTGGTGAGTTTATGTTTTCTTTATTATACATATATGTCATTTTTACTTAGAGTAGATGCTGGTTGGCACTAATATTGTGACTGTAGATTTTCTGTTTATGATATAATCCATGTTTTCAGTAGACTGTAGTTACTGTTGCTAAGAAGTGTTACAGTAGGGAACTGCTATATTGTCTTAACCTATTACGAAGATCATCATGGTTTTCCGTGGCTTGCTTTTAATGTGGAATGTGGTCACTTCCTGCTCTTTTGTGACTCGAAATTCTTATTAACATAGTGTGTGACAACTTTGTAGGAAATATGGGCTAAAACCTATGATATTAATCACTTACGTAGTGAAAATCGCATACCATTCAACATTGTTTCTACTAACAATGAGAGGTCATCAGACTGGGTAGTGGATTTTAGTGGAAATGGGATCAGTGGAAGGGAGACAGAAAATAAAGAGACAATCTTTCTCTTACATCCAGTTCACATCCCATTTCAGAATTAAAGAAATTAACCTTCATCACCAGCCTTTAAATCCCAATGTAGCTGCTGACAGCCAGAGTTATTTTCATTTTATGTGCCCATGTCAGCACCTGCATGGGATAGCATTTTCCCTTTCATCCATGAAGAGTTACCTTTAACAGGACATGGTCCAATAAAAGTTAAAAGTAACTTCATATTTTATCTGTGAAGATTTATGTACAGTAAACTGATCATCCACAAACAGATTTATGGTATGTCTGAATTGTAAATTCCAGCAGAGCAAATATCAGGTATATGATCATGGCATAGACATTATGATTTTTTTTTGTTTTAGGTGTTTGATTGTTCCATTTGTGTGCTGTCCCTTTAGTCTTCCTACTATCTTACTGCTGTGGGGAAACTTTATTGTATACTTTTAAGGAATGTGTCATTCACTTAAAAAGAGTGAAACTATTTCCTCATTCCTTCCCTGTTGATCATCTTTGCAGCAGGTACTTGCAGAACATTGTGTGTATGTGGTATTTTGTTAAAACATTTGAACTCAACTTCTTTTACTGCAGTTTGATAGAATAGCATAGAATCACAGTGAAGATATTCTGTAGAACAAGACGTCTCCAAAAGCGTGAGGAAGAGGGTCATGGCCTTAAAATTTTCTGGGAAAATCTTATGTAAGGGATTGGAGTATGGTAAAGCCACCTACCATAAGCAAATCGTGGTAAAAGATATTTATGGGTAACTGAAGATTAGTAATGAGGTTTTGAGGATACAGGTTCCACAACTGAATTACAGTAGAACCCGGATAAGAAGTCCCTGCATAAGAAGTTTTCCCCTGTAAGAAGTCTGATTTTTAAAGTCCTGAAATCCTATTGCTTTTAATAAGCTTCCCTCTTAATAAGTCTTCCCACTTAAGGAGTCCCTAATCCTCTGGTCCCTTGAAAGACTTCTTAACAGGGTTCGACTGTAATTTCATCATGCATACAGTGGTACTTGAATGGGAGTTTGAATTGATTACGGTACCCATTACGAGGCACTTACCAACAGTGAAAAGGCCAAATAATTGAAGCAGATAAAAATGAAAGGGAAAATGAAATTGCAAGAGCAGTGTTCATTTCAGAAAAAAGACTCTGAGTGGGTTGACAGGTTACTTGATTATACAAGAGGACACAATATTTCAGTCAACTGGTATTATAATACCAGTTGACTGAAATATCCATAATAAATAATTATTTATTATAGATTAATAATGTTGTCCATAGTTCACACAGTGTAGCTTTAAGTATTAGGATGATTACTGAAAGATGAAGTGGAAACCATGTGCAAGAAGAACTGTAACCTAATTTGAGACATTATCTTGGCATTTATCTGGAGGGAGTGCAGAAATCCATGAAGGAACCTCATGCAGGATTGTTGGTGTCTCGGCTAAGATTCAAGAAGGGCACCTTCCAAATGCAAGTCAGCAGCATTACCAATTGAGCCACTGATGTTAAATAGAATAGGATTCACGTAAGGAAGAAAAGAAAGGAATGTCCCAAATAGAAGTGTAATGTAAAGAGTTCACCATTTTCAAATTATGTGTTGTTTTGAATTATCACTATTTTTCCCCCTCCATGGCTGTGGATAAATGAGATTCTACCATTCTTTACGAACATCAATATTGTCACTGGAGTTAAAAATATTTTATGACAGTGATAGTAATGAAATTCCTTAGTATCATCATAATTCATATTAGATATTATTTAGTGCATAGGTAATTTTCCAACCTTGTTTCCAGTTTTCATTTTTGTAAAGTGTTTTATCCACATTGTTATCCTATCCATCCATCCTATGGCACTACAGCCTGTAGTCAAACCTTCGCCTCCCATAATTTCTATCTCCAAACTGTTCTATTCTGCACGGTCAGCTTCCAGTTGCAACACCGTAGAAGTCTGGCAGCATCTTCTTTTACTTCTTCCGATTTAAACCTGGGTCTCCCCACTGGTCGATTGCTTTCAGGACTTTTTTGGGTATATGGTTGACAGGGAAACCGAATAAAAACTCCCCTGATGCCGGAAGCAGCGACATCAGTAGCGACATGAAGCACAGAGCAAATGATGCTCGAGATGGTTCATGATCGTGTAGCAACAGGCGTGACCAGAGTGGTCTGAACGGCTGCTGTACTGCGATGTGGAAAGCAAATGGAAAAACTACCACATTATTACTTTTCCTGGATAGTCTCTTCCAGAAACAGAGACAAATGCCAAATGCGAGATGCTTCCTCTGGAGACAAAACATTCCGGAGGTAAACTACTCCCCCATTCGGATCTCCGGGGGGGAGTGTTTCTAGGGGAGACACCACGCGGTAATGAATACAGACAAAAGCAGAAGACACAGAATGAACAGAACAGCTTCAAGATAGGCACTTGGAACGTAAGGACCTTGAATCAAGGAGGAAAACTCGAAAATTTGAAGAAAGAGATGCAGAAGAACGCAGTGTCTGTGCTAGGTGTTAGTGAAGTGCGGTGGAAGGGTCAAGGTGAAATAAAAAGTGGTGATTATACAGTGTATTATTCCGGGGGTGACAGTGCTGAAAGAGGCGTAGCAATAGTAGTGCATAAAAGCGTAGTGAAAAGTGTTGTTAAGAAGAGTGTGTATAGTGACAGAATCATTGCTATTAAATTGCAGGCAGAACCGGTAAGTATTTTGATAGTGCAAGTGTATATGCCAACATCGGACTATGAAGATGACGAAGTGGAAGAGTTGTATGATATAATTGAAGAAATTCTTGAAGAGGATGGAAAGGGTGCGACAAACACGATTATAATGGGAGATTGGAACAGTGTGGTTGGAGATAAAGCACATCACAACACTGTTGGACCATATGGACTGGGAAGGAGGAATCAGAGAGGTCAAATGCTTATTGACTTCTGTGAAAGAAATGGACTTGTTATAACAAACACATGGTTCAAAAAACCTAAAAGAAGATTGTACACGTGGAAATCACCAGGAGATAGGAATCGATATCAGCTGGACTATGTACTAGTGAAACAACGATTCAGGAACAGTGTGAAGGATGTGCAGACACTGCCTGGAGCAGATATTGACTCTGACCACAATTTACTGGTTGCAAAGATCTGCACCAGATTGAAGAAGATCATGAGGTTCCACAAGAAAAAACCAAGATGGGATTTGGAGAAGCTATATGCTCAACGACAGGTAGTACACGATAGACTAGAAGAACAGCTTGGTGCAATCAAATGTGAAAGTGGGAATGTGGAAGTGCAGTGGAACAATATCAAGAAATGTGTGTTAGATACTATGAGTGGTTTGGTTGGAAAAGTCGAGAGGAGAGCAAGAAAGCCATGGATTACACAGGAGATGATCAGTAAAATGGATGAACGAAGGAAATGGAAGAATATCAACAATGAAGAAGGACGGAAGAACTACAGAAGACTGAGGAATGAGTTGAAAAGAGCCACGGACAACGCCAAGAAGGAATATCTGGAGAGCATATGCGACGAGATCATAGAATTTCAAAGAATAGGACGTTATGATTTAATGTACATGAAGACAAAGGAACTAGGTTGGAAAGAAAACCATGGGATTCAAAACATTGGCATCGAAGACTCTCAAGGCAATATAATAATAAATCAGAGAAGAGTACTGCAAATTTGGGAGAATTATATCACAGAGCTCTACGATCGAGCTAATCGACCAGAACATCTAGACGTCGAACCTGAAGATGAAGTAGATGAAGATGAGAGAGGCCCTCATATTTTGCAAAGTGAAGTGGAAAAAGCTATCAAGGAGATGAGGGATAAGAAGGCTACAGGAGATGATGATGTACCTGGGGATGTACTCAAATTGTTGGGAGAAGGTGGTCTAAGGCTAATGACACAGATGATCAACAGCATGTATGTAACTGGAGAATGGCCCAGAGATTTTATTGAAGTTACAATGATTGCCTTAAAGAAGAAGCCCAAAGCTACAAAATGCAGCGACCATCGCACAATCAGCATCATCGCTCATGCAGCAAAGATAGTAGCGAGGATACTTAGAAGAAGGATTGAGAGGAAAATTGAAGATGCACTTGGAGAAGATCAGTTTGGATTTAGAAGAGGAAAAGGAACTAGGGATGCAATTGGGATGCTGAGAATAATATCAGAACGAACCTTGGTCATAGATGAGGAATTGTGTGCTTGCTTCATAGACTGGCAGAAGGCATTTGACCGTGTCAACTGGACCAAATTAATGCAAATCCTAAAAGGAATTGGGATAGACTGGCGCGAAAGAAGATTGATCAGCAAATTGTACATGGAACAGAGTGTCAAAATACGACTGGACCAAGGGGAGACGAGAAGTGTGAAGATTGGAAGAGGAGTTAGACAAGGTTGCTGCTTGTCACCGATTCTGTTCAACTTATACAGCGAATACCTTACCAAGGAAGCTCTTGAAGGGTTTGGAGACTTCAAAATAGGAGGACAAGTAATTCGCACTGTGAAATATGCAGATGACCTTGTGCTACTGGCTAGGGAAGAAATGGTGCTACAGGGCATGATTGATAGACTAATTGAAATTGGAAGACGCTATGGAATGGAAATGAATGTGGGAAAAACTAAAGTAATGAAAATCTCAAGGCAACCATCCCAATGAAAATTATGATAGATCAAAAACAATTGGAGAATGTGGAATATTTCAATTATTTGGGTAGCATGATAACAAGTGATGCAAGGTGTACACGTGAAATTAAATCCAGAATTGCCATGGCAAAAGCAGCATTCAACAAGAAGAAAAATCTTTTCACCAGCAAACTGGAATTAAATTTAAGGAAGAAACTAGTAAAGTGCTACGTTTGGAGCATAGCTTTGTATGGTGCTGAAACGTGGACACTTCGGAAAGCAGATCAGAAGTATCTGGAAAGTTTTGAAATGTGGTGCTGGAGAAGAATGGAGAAGATCAGTTGGACCGATCGTGTGAGAAATGAAGAAGTATTACACAGAGTCAAGGAGGAGAGGAATATCCTACATACAATAAAAAGAAGAAAGGCTAACTGGATTGGTCACATCTTGCGTAGAAACTGCCTTCTGAAACACGTGATTGAAGGAAAGTTAGAAGGAAGGATAGAAATGACGGGACGACGAGGGAGAAGACGTAAGCAGCTACTGGATGACCTTAAGGAAAAGAAGCGATACTGGAAATTGAAAGAGGAAGCACTAGATCGCACCCTGTGGAGAACTCGCTTTGGAAGAGGCTACGGACCTGTCGTAAGACAGACTACAGAATGAATGAATGAATGGTTGACAGGGAGTCTGTACATGTCCAGCCCATTGTAGTCTCTTGAATTTAATGCAGGATACTAGGTCAAGATCTTATATTCTCCATAAAGTTCTTCATTATATCTGGTCCATCACCTCCCATTCTCTTTCACAGGTCCAAATATTCGCCTTAAGATTTTCCTTTTGAAACAGTTCAGAAGGTTTTCTGTTTTTTTGGAGAGTTTCCAGGTTTCACAACCATGCATGATATAGTCTTATTTTAACAAACTTACGTACCATCTGGCTTTTCATTACTGCAAGAAGTGAGTAGTATGCATTATTAGCTAGAATTAATCTCCTTTGTATTTCTGAGTGCTCATTATTATCATCTGTAATACAGGATCCTAAATGTACAAAACTGTTAACTAGTTAAATGTTATGCCCACCAATATATAAACACTGATCTGGATTAATTTTTGAGTGAGACATAATCATGGCTTTAGTTTTGCTGATGTTAGTACAGATGTTTCCTTAAGTTCCTGATAGACCTTTAATTGTCCTAACAATCCTACTCAGAAGACATATCATCTGCATATCCTGTAACTTGTGCAGTGTGATGTTCTAGGGTTCCTTTAACATTGACTGTTAACTTCCTGATGACATATTCAAGAGCAAAGTTAAATAAAGGTGGGGTGAGCCCATCACCTTGTTCAAGGCCCTGCCTTATTTTAAATGGCTCAGTCAACTGAGTTTGAACCTTCACTTGGACTTCTGCATCTTCCATTGTAGCTCTAACTAACCTCATTAGTTGTACGTAGCATCCCAGCATCATACATTATCTTATAGAGCTTTTCACGATTAATGCTGTCATCATAAGCTTGTTTGAAATCCATATATATTTGGTGCACCTTAATATCGTTCGCCCAGCATTTCTCAAACATTAGTTTAACTGTAAACAGTTGATCTATGGTAGATCTTCCCATTCTGAAGCCGGCCTGATATTCTCCAATTATCTTTTGTGTGTAGAGCTCTAATTTGAGGCATATAATGTTGGTGAACACTTTATAGACTGTACATAATAAAGCTATTCCTCTGTGGTTCTCATAACTCAGTTTATCACCCTTCTTAGGGATGGAACAAATTATACTTTTCTTCCATTCATCAGGTATTTGCTCCTGCTCCCAAATAAGGGTTTTTAAGTTATAGATAACATTTATGATTTTATTCCCTTCATACTTGAGAAGTTCAGCAGGAATGTTGTCTGCTCCAGGAGCCTAGTGGTTTTTCAGGGCACCTAAAACATCTCTTGACTTCTTCCAGAGTTGGGCATGCCACAGGATGTAAATCCTTATTTCAGTCAGAAAATTAATTAATTTCCCCTTCCTCATCATTACTATTCCCATTCCATAGACATGCAAAATATCCCTTCCATCTTTGTGTTATTTTTGTACAATCCCCAATAAAATTGCCCTGCACATCCTTGCACAGCTCTGTTGAGGGTTTAAAACCTTCCCTACATGATCTAACTTCCTTGAAGGCCTCATGCAAATCATTCTCTTTAAATTCCTCAGTTACCCTAAGTAGATGTTCGTTTTAACTTCTGTCTTTTTTCTCTCTCTTCCTACGTAATTTGTCTGTTAGTCTTTTTTCTTTTCATACTCTGTTCTCTGGCACAGGTTGGTCTACTGAGCCATGCTTTATATGTGTGGTTCTTGGATCTTATCATGGTTTCACATTCATATTAAACCAATCATTTCTGTCAGGTCTGTTCTCATATTCTAGTATTTCCATTGCTGTATTCATAATAGTATATATAAGAGTTTTCCAAATTTTATCAACGTTATCCTTGTCATGACTTTCCAGTGTTGTCTCACTAGTCTTTTCCTCTATGGCCTTCTGGTACATTGCTTGGACAGCTGGATCTTCAAGTTTTTGGACTTTTATTTTTGGTGTCATTGGTATCATTGGATGGGGCACTATCATAAGTTTTTCCCAATTGACTGTATAATTCTTCTTTCTGTGGGGACATGTACAGTAATGATGGATAAAGTAAAAAATTTGGTTTTTATTCTAAGTGTACATATCCTCTTATTGATAGATGTAAATGCCATAATATTCCTCTTTGTTACTTTATGTACTATGAATGCTACTCCAAACTCTTTTTCCATTCTGCTTCCCACTTTGGAGGATGGTGAGTGTCTTAGTATCCCATATATTATTTCCCATCCATTTTGTTTCTTGTATAGCTATGATGTGTAGCTGATATGAATCAAGTTGTGTAAGAGCTCTCAGATTGCTGGCTTTATATAGGGTCCTCATATTCCATGTTCCAATGCGTAAATCCATGTTCCTTTGCCTTATTTGTCATTGACAGTATCCATCCTTCTGAGGCTTGTTGGGTTTTGTAATAATTAGGTACGATGATATGGGGTTATTAGGCGCACGATAAACCCCCAGCAATCCTGGAGGGTCGACAGGTTGCTTTTTCGTTTGGCTTCTCCCTACCAACCTGCCTGGCAAGGGAACCTCTGCTGGTAGCTAGATACCACCAGTATAGCTTGGATCCACATTGATATAGTATTCATATATTAATACTATAGCCCTAATGTACTATCAGTACTTGCTGTAGGATGAAGTTTAATTTGATGACTGTGTTTATATTATCCATTTATATTCATCTGAGATATGTTTTGTGTTCAGTATTAGTGAATGATTTTGAGATATATTGCACATTATACGTTAATCGAGTGAAGTCTCCACTCACTATTCCAAGTTTTTAACGTTTCTACCTCATCAGTTTCACTGGTCCAGTACGGTTTCTTAGTGTTTCATTGCTTCATTTGACTGCTAAAGTCCTGTCAGAAGGGAACTTCAAATTGGGCTTTCACATTAAATTTGAAATTCACTTAATAGTCATGAATTTCATTTGAATACTAATGGCTGTAGCTCACAGTATGTGGTCCTTGCAGAAAAATGTTTTGTTTGGTATTAAGTTATGTGTAATATGACCAGGCAATGAAAGAAAGTAGACAAACTTTTTCATCAGAAAAAGAGTCCGTAGTCACATGGCTGTTATAAGGATGGAAGTCTACACATTTCAGAATTTCTTTCTTATAATTGATATAGCCCAGATCTATGCTTCTGTGTCTGGGCACCGAAATCTGGTAAAAACAAGCAGTTAATCATTTCTCATATAGCATAAGTGACATATGTATTTATTTGTATAGGCATTTCATTTCACTTAAATTTTTTTTGCTGTTATGAACTTAGTTTGTTACTTTCAAAATGTTTCAGATCCAGTTATCATCGCTCTCGTTCAGGATGTGTTCAAGGAGCTGTCTCAAAATCCTGAATGTTTATCTCCACTACAACAGCGCTTGGTACCAACACTTGTTAGCATTCTAAATGCTCCTGCAGATAAAATTCCATCAGGTATTTTGAAGGAAGTTAACGACCCAGATTCACTGAGGAAAACATTGTTTATATGCCGATCTAGGGGCTGCAAGAATTTCACATAGTCAGAAATTGAATGTTAACCCAACACAGTCACAGTGCAAATTCTTTTGCCTTTACTAAGTACTTCTGACGGGCTGTACCACAATTACCTGTTGTGCATTCTTTCAAATTTTCTTGCTTATATCCCAGGCATGACTTTGACAAGTGGTAAAAGTCCAAAGGTGGTGACATCTTTGAGATGTGTCTTAGAACTGCTTGTAGTGAAGTACTGCAGAATCTGTTCAGGAAATCTGCCTTGATTTTTTTTTCAGTACTTTGAAAATACTCAGCCTGCCATGGTCACCATATTTCATAAGTACCATACTCAACTGTGAAAAAATTAACCCTTTTCAGTTGAATGTGTTTTATTTCCACAGCGATTTTTGAACTTACTTGCTGCTTGTCATGGAGTTTTCTGAACACCATCATTTATTTTGTTGCTAAGCAGCATCTTGAAACAAACAAATTGTGAGTCAGAATGTTTTTAAAAAGAGTTTTCACAAAATATGGATAAGACTACCACAGCACAGAATAAGTGTTTTGTCTGTTGCGAGTTAACCAGTTTCTTAACAGTGAACATGACTCGGCTTGGACACCTACAAGAAACATTGACTTTCCACTTACATTTGTAATTTTTTATTAATTCTATGACTGTATTTAACTTGTTTGTTATGTCTAGGTTCTTGATATATCCTAAGGAAGTGTAGCTTGCTGTTCTAAAATGAATTTCATATCTGGTGCCAGCTCAAGTCTCTCATATGAGAACATATGACTCCAGTGAAAGTGTACTTGTTTGATATTCAGTTTGAAATGGCCATACAAAACACTCACCTTTCTTATCTTGTCATTATATACAAATGAAGTGAACTGTTGCAGGTTTGCATGCTGTGGCATTAGATGTCCTCCAGACGCTTGTTCGCTATTCAGAACCTCCACTGAGTGCAACACTTATGAATACAGCTTTCCCAGCTGCCGTTCAGTGTATGTTGAGAACAGATGACAACTCAACAATGCAGGTATATATAGTCCAAGGTTTAAACATTTTTTTTAAATTAACATTCCCATCTTTTTATACCAACTGCTTTACCCATAAACGGAAAAGTGTGGGGAGGGGGGGGGGGGAGATGAGAGCGTAGGACAGGTAGCAGTTGAGGAAAACTATAATAAACTTAAATATGCAATCCCACAGTAGATCATCATGCATGCGGCTCATAAGAAGCCTTGAAGAAGTCTCCAGCAGTTAAGTGTAGTCATATTTAAGGAATTATATAGCTGTTTTTATGCCATAATCCCCCCACTTTCGAAGAGAAATTTTCTGTTGATATTTCCTCCAGTGGATCATGAATACTTTCAGACTGGAGGAGAATGTTTACGTACATACATCTCCATCGCTCCTGAACAAGTTTTCACCTATCAGGACAGTGAGGGACACACAGGCTTGTGGTATAGTCTTCAAGTAGCAGCACTTCTGTTGAATCCTTCATCTTCAGAATACACTGCAACGTTTGTTGGTCGTCTGATAATTACACTGATAACAAAAGCAGGAAATATCTTGGGTGAAAATTTGGACTTACTTCTGAAGGCTGTACTCAGTAAAATGCAAAGAGCAGAAACTTTAAGTGTAATACAGGTAAGCACAAAACGTATTGTGTACGCTTGCTCGTGTATGATATTTATATGAGATAGAGGAGCTAGATGTGAAATAGTTACTTTATTTCATAACTACCATATGGCTGTCATGTGTCGGGCTGCCATAATATTCACACATTACTCTGTGGCCTCTTTCATGGTTTCCTGTAGCGTTAAGTCCAATTCCAAATCAATAAATAAAAGAATGTAATTCTATGTTACCATTTTTCATTGCAATAAAATTTTCATAATGCTTCCTATATACAACATTTTTTGTTTTTTCATTTTGGAGGTACAATGAACAATTTTTTTTTTATCTCTCATACTTGAGAAAGTAACATACAGGTTTCGTGTGCAAAACATGGATTTTGTATATCAAGTCTCACAGTTTTTAGTGATTGCCCTTGAGATATATGATACCTATTGCAAAACTGAGTTCAAATACAAACTGAATTCTTTTAAATGTGAGTAGATAGTTTGAAGATATTATAGTAGTCTTGGAGTAAATACATTCTCTCCTGCCACATGGCCAGTAATTACTCTAGCTTCAGCGACTAAATTGTACAGTCACTTCACATCCAGTCTTGTACCTTCACAAAGCTTCAGGTTCAGGTTTCTTAAACATGGTATTAATGCGCCAGTTTAAAATTTGAATATGTGTTGTGGCAACTCTGAAGTACTATCTTTATAATACTCGTATGGTAAAGTAAATGTAACGATGTTACTGCATCAGACAGAGTTTTACTGTGCATTCTTTGCACCCTGACATTCTGAATGCTCCTAGTTTCCCACAGATCTTTGACAGAGACATTAGTGATAATAAAGTACAACTGTGGGTACTATGGTTACATGGATTACCATTGTTGCTATAGTTTTCTCTTGATTACTGTATTTAATGCATTATGTAAGTGATTCTACCATCACAAAGACAACTTTTAAAATCATCTTTAAAGTTCGGGTTATATCAGAAAGGAACTTACGTGTAGCAGTTATATGAGATATTGATTTACCTTTGGATTCCATTGTAAATGCCAGGTTGTTTTATGTTTCATTTTTAGGTATGGGTACAGATATTGTATGATAGGGTGTACTATATCTAACACGATCATCATTGTTGTTTGTTACATGCTTAAAGTGATAAAGATACACCAGAGAGGAATGGCGACCTGATACAAATTTATGAACGTCTGATATGCACTGTATATGATCTTCATTGTGCAATAAGTACTAACTGATTTGCTGCATGCAGGTGCTGAATCTAATAATACCATGCATTTCAAACTTAGGACAGGATGAATGTACATGGGTTGCAGCACAGCAGGAAAAGGAAACAAAACTTCTTGTTTTAGAAAACATATTGTCATAAAGCATTTTTCATTTTCGTTTTATGAATTTGCATCTCAGTGATTGAAATTGTCCTTGCAGAGTCTTGTTATGGTGTATGCTCATCTGATACATACTCAACTTGATGCTGTTCTTAACTTCTTGTCCACTGTTCCTGGTCCCACTGGTCAGTCAGCTCTTCAGTTTGTCCTTACTGAGTGGTGTTCACGCCAACACCTCTTCTATGGGGCATATGAACAGAAAATCAGGTACAGAAAATTGGTTGTGTGTTTTATATTCGGGCTATGCAGTGTATGGAGCATTATGGTTGATTAGTGAGCATTGCTTCTAATTTATAAGCTGGGTTCAAATCTGAATCCAGAGAGCTGTTGTCCTCATTGAGAATGTTTATACAGTAAAACCTGATTACTTCAGGGTGCTGAGGACTGGAAAATTGGCTTTTAATTATGTGATTTTGGATTATCAGATTTTTTCAGTGCACACTTACTATTGCATGCTGGGCGATGTTCAGGTGTGGTGTTGTAAGATACATTTTTTTAATATAGTCTTCTCGGGCGATCAGCTGCGTCAACTGGTTTAAATACAACGTTTCAGGGATGGAGCCAGTCCCCGAAACGTTGTATTTAAATGAGTTGACGCGGCTGATCGCCTGAGAAGACTATATTGAATCATGTCGCTGCGAAAGTTTTAAAACGTATACATTTTTTTACTTACTTGTGTAATTTGATGATCCCCTTCTTGTGTTTATTTTTAAAATGCATACTATGAAATTTTGATACAATTTATATTAGAATACAGAATAGAATAAGGAAGGGCGGGCACCACAGTGACCCGTGCACTTCGACCGTTATTGATCTTTTGTGCAGTATATTAGAATATGTCAGCAAACACACATTCACATTTGTCAAATTTTTATTATCTCATATTTCATCCCCTGGATGGCCTAGAAAATCAGTAATGCTCAAAAGATACTGCAACACTTTCAGACACACAAAAGGTATGCTTTTTCAACCTAATTTTCACAGCAGAATGCAGCACATGCAGTGGTTACTGTTTCCATAAACTGCAGTAGCACCTGTATGCAGTTTCTGCCCAGTACATTAACACACCTTTCAGGTTGAGTCACACATGCTGACTACCTGGCAGTAGAGTGGATCAAAGGTAACAGCTTATTATCTGTTTTAATAATCAGGGAGCTGTAGTGAAGCTTCAGATTTATAATTAACCAGCTTAAAAAAAAAAGCACGTAATCCTGCATTTAAAGCTGGAGAATGTCACATGCTTTAAAGTACATTATGTCTTGAATTAACAAGATTTCACTGTAGTTTTCTTAAATCCCTGCAGGCAGATGCTGTGTAAATGCCTTCAAATAAGCCATGCCCACTTCTGTGTCCTGCTGGATTCAATATTCATAAGCATCTACTATATGATGCTATATAACCTGTGCAGTTAACAGAATGTTATCCAGAGCCCAACAATCATATGGGTGTCTGGAAGTTGTGTTACTGTCATTTTCAGTGACATATCTGTGGGAAATCAAAGAGCAGCTTCAGTTTGTAAATGCAGAATATTAAGTAAATTCTGGTTAATTGTTGAGGGTAATACTACTTACCTTCCTGCAGTATATAGAAAAGAAAGATAAGCAGTGTGTCGATTGTTGAAAATTTGAACCATAAGTGGGCTATAGTAGAGAAGATACATAGGTCAAAAACCAGATCCACTGTAGAATACCTGGGTAGTGATTTTAGGTTTGCTGTGTACAACCTTCTTATTCCTTGTTGTTCTTGTTCTTTTATTTTTTATTCTGTCCATAACACCTTGGCAGTTGATACAGTGTAATTACATGATGGTTTTGCGAACACATTTTTCTTAAATGAGTAGAGCAAAAAATGATGGAATTTCAGAACATGCAAAATTTGAGGTTCTCACAGTGGTGTTACTGAATATTTAAGTCTTCTTGGATGTGATGCTGTGTCATTAGGTAGGTGTTTGCCAGTGTTTTGAAGGACTGTAGTGCCTTCATCTTCAGAGTCCAGCAGTCCAAGAAGAAAACCTCAGATCTCACATCTAAAGAATGTATTTCCAATTGAACTTTGTGTTTTCATAACTTATACATAGTTTGTGTAACTTGCAGTACTGTAGCTTTGTGCAAGTTGCTGGAGCATGGGATTGCATCTAATGACATTCGACTGAATGACATCACTGTGAAAGGAGATGAAGTGTTTGTAACAGATGGGATTCGAACACGTTCTCAGTCTCAGAATCATCCGCCACAATGGACACACATCCCTCTTTTGGTGAAAATCTACAAGTTACTAGTGAATGAACTGAGCGTTGAGATTGAATTAAATATGGCACGTGATGAGGACGAGGAGGAGGTTAGTGAGAGAACGCACAGGTGGATGTAGTAGTGTTGGCAGCAGTATTAAGTGTTTGGCAGAGATTTTATATGCAACATGCATTGTTTGTTATAACCTTGATATTGTGCTGGTGGTCTTATAGGTAACTCATTTTCAGTTTTGAATACAATTTCAAGGAAATAAATTTATTGGCTTCGTTATTGTATTAACATTTTGAGGGATACATAGGATACATTCATACAGTAAGAAATCACAAATGTACAGTTATTAAGTGTGCATTCATCACAGATCATAAATTTGTCAGAAAAGTAAATGATTATTCTGGCAGTTAGGATATGCAGTTATATTTGTATGTATGAGAGGGTTAAATGTTTATTATCATAGCATATTTAAAAATTTCTGTGCTGAATGAAAATGGTTAGTGTTATTTATATATTGGAGAATTATTGCAATACAACATGAAATGGGCATGATTTGCTTTGCAGACTGATGAAGAATGGGAAGACGATGAGCTTGCCAGAGGAGAGCAGGGGGTTTCTATTTCACAGCTACTTGAAGAATCAGATTACAAAGGTTGGTTATTTGCAAGTGACACTCAAAATGTACTTTTGTCTTTTATTGAATTTTTGTGAATCTGCATCATAACCATAGTTATATTATGTACTTAAGTAAAGTAAAAGTTGTCCCTCTCCACACTGTGAAGGCATGGAGAACAGAGGTATAGCTCCACTCATTCTTAACACTTTCACTGCCGGGTATTTAAATCTCTGTGGGTGTTAAATGGCCAGGGATTTATTGAATGTTAAACAACTAGTGTGTCATCTTATAAATTATAAAATATAATTGTATATAAAATTATATATAAAATGCATATATTTTTTCTAGTTGTCAGCTAGGGATTAATAAAGATGTAAAATATGTTTCCTGAAAGAACTTATTGTGTGCGTGGCCTATTTAAGGCAAAGAACAGACTAAATTTTATATCGACTAAAGTCGACGCTGGCAAATTAAAACGTAAATACTTAAATCGACCATGGTCGACTTTGGCAGTGAAAGTGTTAACCTTGGCACTAAGTGGAGCTGAGTGGTTAACTTCATGCCCCGGCCACTCTACCACCAGAAAGAACCCTGGTTACCCCCTGAATAAGAGGCTGGATGGGCCCCAGAACCCTATGTCAAGATAAAATTCAGAAATTTAGTATACATAACTAACTACACTGAGCAGTCAGTGAAAAGCTAATACCGTATATTCTCGAATCTAAACCGCACCCGAATCTAATCCGCACCCAGTTTTTGGCGACTTCTTAAACGAAAAAAAGTTAGTTCGCGATTCTAATCCGCACCTTTCCTTCAACCACCCCTTGCCCACGGGGCGACTGATTGAATAATATTGGATGTTACCAATGCGTTAAAATCCGACGCTACGCCTGTGGCCGATGAGTCATACCGATAGAGGCGGGGCCTTTCTCAACAGACGTGCGCAATCTCGTCTGAAGCCAGCTGATCTTTAGTTGTTGAAACGTGGGAGGTGCTTGTTCCAATTTGTCGTGTACCGTAGTTATGGAAGAGGGACACCTGAAATCTAAACGACTCTCATATACGGCAAAGTTCAAACGTGAAGTTATTCGGTGCGCAGAGGAGAATGGAAACCGCAAAGCCGCTGCAATTTTTGGAGTTGATGAAAGCAACGTTCGACTATGGCGGAAACACAAGGCAGCGATCAGCGGGTGTGAGGCGTCATGAAGGAAATTCACTGGACCCAAGAAAGGACGATTTCCTGAAATTGATGATGCAGTCTTCACGTTTTTTCAAGAGAGACGCAAGACTGGACTGTTTGTGAGTTATGATCTACTTGCGAGGAGGCGATAAAGAAGGCCAGATCTTTGAACATTCCTCGAATTATGAGTGATGACGGCGAGTCTGATGAATAATAAATTATAATAATAAATCATAAAATAATAGATATTGTATTGTATTGTTCTTACGTTGTTTATTAATTACGTTAATTACGTTATTGTTATATTGTACAGCAGCTCAATCATTTTTCCAAAATCCAGCTCTAGACCGCGAATCTAATCCGCATCTGATTTTTTAGCCCTCTAAAACTGTAAAAAAAGTGCGGATTAGATTCGAGAATATACGGTAGTTCCTCAGTTTCTAAAGAAAGTCCATGCAGTTTATGGAATCTGATGTTTATGACAATGCTAAAAAAAACCAGCCACCTATCCCTATGCTCAGCCATATCATTTCCATGCACACCCTGTCGTCCTATGTCTAACATCCATTGTAATGTTATCCTCCTATCCATGCCTATGTCTTGCAAGTGGACTCTTTCCCATAGATTCACCCACCAAAACCTGTATATAATTCTCTTCTCTCACATGCCCCATGTCCCACCACCTATCTCATTACCCTTGATTTCATCACCCCAGTAATATTTGTCAAGGAATACAAATCATGAGGCTCCTCGTGCAGTTTTCTCATGCCTCCTGTTATTTCCTCCATCTTTTGTCCAAGTATCTCCCTCAACACCTTGTTCTCAATTACCCTTAGTCTACATTCTTCTCTTCATGTGAGAGACCAGGTTAAAAAACGGAGGAAATTTTAGTTGTGTGTTTTTTAATCTGTGTGTTTTTAGATAGTAAAAGGGAAGACAAATGCTTCTGAATTGAATGGTAGCAAGCATTCCCTGAATTTAATCTGCTTTCAATTTCCTTGTGCATGCAATTTTGTTTTATTGGTGTCATTTCAAATACTTGAATTTTGCCACATTTTCAAGGAGTTTATTAGCTGTGTCTGTTGTGATTTTGCCCTGCATTCTGTTCACAAGACATTAACATATACATACTTAGTTTTCTCAGCATTTACTTCTAGACCAGTCTCCTTACTAGTAAGTAATAAAGCTTCTGTGTTTTCTTTATAGTATTTATGTTTGCCCCAGTAAATTAATGTAATTACCCTAGACCAGAAGAAGATTCTAGTTCCTTTGCTGCATATTTTGGTGAAAGTGTTTGTTAGTATCAAAATTTTTGGCGTCATGAATTCTAACCACTTTCTTGTCAAGTAACTGTTCTTTGCCCTTCCAAGCCTGGAGCAACGAGAACCATAAAGAGGGAAGAACGGCTACACAATGTTGAAGAATAGTGTCATCTGTGATGTGACACCATGTAGTCTGGTAGAAATTTACCACATTTCAGAAGAATGTACTGCCTCCATCTTCAGTGTAAAAGAATCTCTTCTCTGTAATGTGAAGGTGGAGGCAGTAGGTCCCTGTAAAATAAAGGCAGTTTCTACGTGACTGCATGGCATCACGTTCCAGAAGACAGTACAGTAGAACCCGGATAAGTAGTCCCCGCGTAACAAGTTTTCCCCTGTAAGAAGTCTGATTTTTAAAGTCCCAAAATCCTATTGCTTTTAATAAGTTTCACGCTTAATGAGTCCCTAATCCTCTGGTCCCTTGAAAGACTTCGTAACAGGGTTCTACTGTATTTTTTATGACTGCCATGAGAACCTCAAATATCAAAACAATAATGTTAAACTTTCATACCCAATACTTAGCAGAAAGGGTTACATTTATGATGAAATACAAATTCGTTTGGTATTAATGTGACATAAAATAAGAGAAATAAGTTCATGGCATTGTAAATAACACACCTTTGGTGTTCTTGTGATGGTATATTGCATTTAGAACCACTTTCCCAGTTCATTTAGTCAAATAAAATATGTTTCAAATAAAATTGGTACTTCCATTTGTCAGAAGAGTGGGGAGACCTAAGTTTTCAGTTTACACGTTGCGTCAGAATCTCAGGCCACTGCCACAGTCTGTTCCAGAGTTCTCTCTCTCTCTCTCTCCCCCCCCCCCTTTTTTTTTTTTATTTTTAAAGTTATATGATGGAGCAGAGCAGTCAAAAGTAAAAATGCATTCTAAGCAAAGAGAACAGTAAATTTGGAAACAATATGTCAAGTGGGTAAAGCAGTGACGAATGTACTGTGAAGAACTCCGGTATTTCACTGTCAGCTGTATGTCTAGACCAGCAAACTGCTTACTTGTGCTTGCTTGTTTAAGAAATAGCTTTGCTGTCCATACTGGTGTGCAGGAAAGACTTTTGTGGTAGTTAGACCAGTAAATGATATCAGGATTATTGTAGTTCCTTGTGGCATTCATTTTCATCGCTGTCTACTTGAAGCACTGGCAGTGCATCTCTGTTTCCATATTTTAGTGTGTCCATACATGTAGTTCAATCTGTCTTTAATTTCACCATTTCGGCAAACTGCTTTGGTGGCTGCTCTTCAAGTACAGAAATAAACAATGTTCAGTCACTCACTTCATCAGTAATTCTGACATTTTTGTTAGTAAACTTTCCTCTGTATAAATTTATTCTTTGTGTAACCTCTGAATTAATGTTGTCCACTCAGAATGCCACATTATATGTGTTAATATTTGCTGCTTACTATATTTTAATGTCACCTTCCCATTCCAGAAAGTTGTGTCCTCATAGACTGCAAAGGTTTGTTTGAAATGTCACATAGAACTTCATGTAAATGTTCTTGAGAGTTTTTTTGAACTGTTGCAACATTTGTCAGCAGGAACAGAGGACACAGGGGATGATAAAGATCCAGATGCACTGCAGGACCCAGTATATCACATTAATATCCAGCAATACTTGACTGAATTCCTGCAGTCCTTCAGTCAGCAGCCATACTTCCATGCCTTTCTTCAGCATCTAAATAAACAGGAAAAACAAGTTTTAGAATCGATTGGTGTAAGGACATGAATGAGATTGGGTGAACTCTGCTGTGTAATAATAAATCAGAAACTTGTAAGTATATAAGAACTGCTGAACAGAATTCTGTGGTAAAAAGATGCTGTTGTATATTGTGTTTAGGATGATAGGGAGACATATGTTGACTGTTTTGTAATAATTGTCTATTAATTTGTAAAGAATGTAATATTTTATTCCAGGTATACTGTGTGGCTTTGAATAATACAAATCTATTGGAATCACCATCAACCTTTTTATGCCTTGTAACTATTCATCAGTCACACATGTTTTGATGCCCAATTTACATTATTGTCATTATCAGTGACAATTTTTCCCTGTTTAAATGTCAATACATTATTATCAAGCACATTTTAACTAGAATAGTCACTGATGATGGCAAATTAAGTGTTGAAACACATATGATTAGTGAATGGTTATAAGGCATAGAAATGCTGTTGGTAATTCCAATAAACTTGTAATATCATAATGCCAAGGCAGGGGTTGTGTGTATAGTAATCTTGGCTTTCACGATTTTTAATGGATCATGTAAATGTTACAGTTAAAATAAACTGGTGTAGATAATTGTTATGTAGATATTGAGACAAAGTCCAAAAATAGATATTGGCTGAAATATTTTATCAGTCTTAGGTTTGTTTAATGACAAAGTTCCAAGGACTGAAATACAGTCCTCTAACTTTGAGCATCTAAGACTGATCCAGCATAGATTTATGCAAAAGGCATTCACACAGATCCTGGTCTGAGCAAATGTCAGAACCATGTAAGGTAACCAAATTGAAGTATGGGCAAATGACAAATTATCAAAGCCTAGGGAAATTACTAGATTTTTTTTCAGCTTCAGTAACATCCACCATGGTTTTGAGGTCATTACCTTCCAAAATAAACATTTACTTTCTTAATAACAATGAATTTGAATGTTAACACAAAATGAATTACAGTTTACATCTTGAAAGACATTTATTACAGAAATGTACATCTCTGAATTAAGATACACCTTGTACCTCTAATCATGTACCTAAGCAGGAGAGTTGTCACAGGAGCTTTATTGCATAGGATGCCAACATCCACCAGGAATTTGGAGCTTATTTTTCCACTGCAGTTCATCTTACCTTACTGCATAGAAGAGCCTTGGTAAGTGCTGACCTCCAGCTTCTAAGAGACTGTGCACCGTCTGCAAATATTTCTCAACACATGACAGAGCTCTTGTACCAGTTTCTCTTGCAATATTATCTTTGAGTTCTTGCAAAAACACAATCTGGATTATTCACATAAACTCTGTCTTTTAGTGTCCTCTACAAGTAATAATCTCATGTATTTAAACCTGGAGGTCCAGGAGGTGACAATCAGTGAATTATTTATTTCCTCAATAGATAGGGGTCGTATGATTTTGTCTGCACTTACTGCACACGAGACTCTGACTTCATGAGCTGCATGGGGATTTTTGTAATACCAGTATTTGTTATGCTGGCTGTTTGCATTCCCACTTAATGTAAACCATACCTCTTCCAAGCCAAACACAATTTCCAGATCAAGAGATCTATTGGCTACCGGTTCTTCAAGTCACCTGCAATACGAGCTTCATGCTTCCCAGTCTACAGGAAAGACTTTTGACATAGCATAATACTACATAATAATATTAAATGTTTTGTTGCTGTGTGATTTTGACACCCCACTTTGAACATTTAACTGGTGCAAAGATTTTCCGGTGTTTATTTCCATTCATATGCTAGTATAATCAGAGAATAATGTTTGTGTTTTTTCCTTTTGTCCAGCACTGAACCTGCCATTCAGAATTTTTCCACTATTTTGTATGTTCTGATATATGGCACTGTTGATATGGGATATTTTTATATGACTTTCAATTACTTTTTTTTCATGACACGTACTTGAAACGTTTTTGCAAATGAATGCTCTTTGTTCAATAGAATACATCTCTCATTCGCTCGCTTACTCACTCACTCACATGCGTGTGCGTGCAAGTCTACCTGCCCTCTGTGACTCATAATGCATGACTGAGCACCTGTCACACTCCAGCACTGATGGAGGACGTTTGTGTGGGCTGGTTCCATAAACTAGCCGGCATCACTTTTTCTTATGCTTAGGGACACAATTAAAGGTACCCCTGTGTTACAAAAATGAATTTAATGGAAATAAGTGATCATCAATTTAAATAACTTTAAATGTGAAAATTACAAATTTTTAATGAACATTGCATGAAACAGTAATGGTAATATCTTCCATGCAATAGGCAATATACAGATAAGATTTATTCCAAATTATTGGACTGGTATATATCATTATGCAACTATTAAAACTATTGCAACATGTTTCGGCTGATACATGTAGTCATCATCATGGAGTACACACAAAGGCCATATTTAGTTAAGAATATTAAAAGACTGTATTCTTTTTACCCCCGTCTTTTAAAAGATTTCAGAAACTTATACATTTGCAATTTTTACTATTTTTATTCCCAAGGCTATCCACGTCTGTTATATGTATGTTTTTTATGTAACAACATATGTAGGGCATGAGATCTCAATCTCAAATACAGCTGTGTATATATTTGTCTTTTTCCTGTGGCCAGCCTGATGATGACTGTTTGGTCAAAACATGTAGCTGATCTGTGCACTAAATATATTGTTTTGACTGGATTTTTCCTGCTTCCTTAAAATGCACATAGTTACTACAGGATGATTCATTCACTCTCTGTAAACACTGGGGAATGTAGCCAGTGTATGGGAATGTGTGTAGAACATAACTGACACAGCAGGAGGTGACTAGCGATAGTTCATGGATAAAGTAATGCCCTTGTTGTTAAACATTTCCTAATATGAATAACATGCGAGACTGTGGACTGAATTCGTCTGCCACACAATAGGGCTGAGCGCTAAGTTATTCTAAACATGGAAATGACTGTTCATGGAAACCAGCTCCTCAAGGCCTCTTCTCATTGGAATTAGAAATTCATAAAGTGCATTAAATATAGAGTTCTTATCTTCAGTTTGTAATTGCATGAACCTGAGCCACTTTTCTTCATTCCCTTCTGTCTCACCACTGATGTTTAAGTGTAGTATTTGTATTAGATATCATCATCTAGAACTGGGGATAATATCCTTAAACCTGTTTTGAACTTAAGCTCGATCTTTGCCTTGGTCCACCAATACCTCTTCCTCATGATCTGTAATTAGTGCCAGTATATTTTGGCAATTGTTCTGGTTTTGTTAGATAGTAGAAGCTGGTTGATGCAGCACCTCCAAGACCAAAGGGTTGCAGTTTTATGGATATCAGAACATTACATCTAATGCAGATATCTTAGTGTACCTAGGAACCTCATGGACAGACCTAACCAATAGGCACTTCATGTGCTCTCCTGTTTTCCCTGCTGCACTTTCAGTTCCTGTCTCATCACTACTTATGTAACATGATGGATATATAATCTGAAAAAATAAACACCAGGACGCCAATATGTCACTCTCTTAATAATCCATAACCAACTGAATTACCTACACATTTTGCTGTTTTCATTGTAACTGTTCACTGCAAACAGTCTCTCTTGATCAACTTAAATTATATAATACAAACTTAAAATTCACTGGTTATCAGAAAAATGTAATTTCTTTGTTCTTTAGGTTTCACATCCCTGGTGTGCTTAGTCAGATATATGTATCTTCAAGCCATCAAGAGCCACACATACAGGTATAAGTTTTTTTTTTGTATGGCTGTTGATAATGAATAGGTCTGATGATGGCTTAATTGAAAAGCCATCATGATCAGCCAACCTGATGATTTGTAAATTGTGTTGTACACGATGGTGGTTTGAATATATATAGCTCTTTGTTGCTCTTATACACTTATATCACCATTCAAACTATAATTTGCCTTGTGAATAATTTGTTTCTAGGACTTTGTCCATTATCTTTATTGTGAAAAAAATGTAAGAACAGCCACCTTCTGAAACGTAGATTTTATATATTTTATTTCACGTTTTTATATTTTACATTTATTTACATTACATTTACTTGTCCAAGATCATCTCTCTCTTCTTGGATTTCTTCTTCTAGATTTTCTTCCTTCCATTTGAGTATGATGGAAGACTCAGTTCCTTGCCTTATATAGATTTAATTGATTTTAGTTGCTAAGCAGCTGGCAGTCCAATCCTTCCCTGCTCCATTCATATGTAACTCATGTTTGGTATAGTGATCCCTTGTATTGTATTTTATTTTCATTCTACAAATCCAAAAGGTTACAAAACCACTGGATATAGAACATGTCAGAAAAGTACAATATAAAGCATAAATATACAACAAAATAATATAAAACACATAAATATACTAGAGACCATCGAGGGCCCCAGACAGGCACAACATGATACACAAGTGTGGATGCAATACACGTATGCAAGAGACCTCAAAGTCCGCAGGTGAGCAATAGTGTGATAAGACCAAAGGAGTCAGATGTCCGAATAAACAGATAAATTTAAGTCCGAGTGGTACATCACGGTTTAATAAATATATAGTAGAAGCTTTAGTTTTTCAACCAACAAATGCACTATATATATATATAGTGCCAAATGGATAGTGAACAGTGAAGTATACTTAACAAGGTGCCCCTGATCATGGCCGAGTTACGGCCGAAACATGTAGGGTGTGTGAACAGAAATTACGAAAATAAATAGTGCATTTGTTGGTTGAAAAACTAAAGATTAATGTTAAGATGCACGGTGAACACGTCAAATATAATAGGAGCATTAAATACTAAAGTAAATAAGAATCTGCTCATGTTGAGTGATCATCAAATAAAAATTAAAGGAAACTTGCAAAATACAAAGAATACATTAATTAATTAAATTACAGAATTATTATGATGCTGAGTAAATTATAAAGCATTGAATAAATATAGTAACCTAACAGATCACTAAGGGAAGTCTTAAAGAGATTATAAATCTGAGAGGTCTGAAACCAAATTATTACTGTAATGATACTCATCTAATGAATAAAAGGAATTTGTATATAGACATTTTTAAGACCATTTTAAATGTCTTAGGATTATCAAAAAAACTTTTATGCTAGAAGGAAGACTGGTAAAAAACTTTAATACGTGAGTGGTGAACTCCTGATAAATATCCCAATTGGCCTGGGGCAAATGAAGGTTAGAACCTTGTCTAGTATTTATACTATGAATTTCTAAATTTATCAAAAACTGATGTGTTATTAACCACAAATATGAGTAAGGAAAATATATATTATGATATAAATGGTAAAATGTTTAGTTCCTTAAATGAATTTCTACAAGAGTCTATTCCCACGACCCTTTGTACATTAATGTTTATAACCTGAACATGATTAAAAATATATATGTTGAAAGACAACCGACAAATGCACTAATTTTATGTAGTATATACACTATACAATAGCCATAAGGCTATTGTATAGTGTATATACTACATAAAATTAGTGCATTATATATTATATATATATTATATATTTTTATTTAATATATATTATACACTATACAATAGCCATAAGGCTATTGTATAGTGTATATACTACATAAAATTAGTGCATTTGTCGGTTGTCTTTCAACATATATATATTAACACAATGCATGGTGAACAAAAAATCAAGTTAAGACGATTAAAAATTTCACATTGTGGACACCGTGCATCTTCGTCATATTAAATCAAGTTACAGACCAACTGATGCACTTTTTAAAGCACTTTTTAAGTAGCTTTATTAAAAATGTTAAAATAGTACCCCTACACGTGTTTCGATCCTAGGATCATCGTCAGGGGGATTTTTTGCTAAAAGCTACGTCACTTCAATCACATGGTTTAAAATATTCCATTGGCACTATAAAACATATGTAAAATCTTGTAAAAAGATATGTTAAAAAGTTGTAAAATTATAAAAACACTAGATGTTAGAAGTGCAGAACTGCTGGCTTTTGGTATTGTGGTAATATAAGCATGTGAAATGTTTTCGCGTGGTTAGCGAAGTGATGGGCGTGTACTGTGTGTTGACGAGTCCTACGGTGGAATAATGTACACGTGTGGAAACACGTGTAGGGGTACTATTTTAACATTTTTAATAAAGCTACTTAAAAAGTGCATCAGTTGGTCTGTAACTTGATTTAATACGATTAAAAATGTTTGCTATTTTTTTGGTTTTCTAATAAAAACCTTAACTTCTGCTTTACACACGATGTAGTTGATAAATCGAACCTATGTGGAGCATTCATAATCACATTTGTGTTCTGCTGGTAACAAATTGTGTGATATGATGGCGCCCTTTTGTGGAACCATATTTTCCAATATTCCTACAGCGCCCGCATACATCAATACATAATTCTTTGTCAAATTATTAATCTCTTCTCTGGCTGTCGATGTAATTATGTCTAAATCAGCATTTGGTTTCAAATAACCTATTACCTCAAACGAATTTCCCAGATGATAAATCAATCGTTCAGCACAACCTCGCGCATGACTATCACCTATTAATATAATTTTACGTTTGTTTTGCGCTGGGGGGTTTTTTTTTTTCAATACTCCGGTTTCCTTCAAACCCATACTTCAATCCGTTTCTGTTTGTTGTAGGTTAGTTACTAAGGCAAAGCGATTTGCAGTTTCAATTTGCTTGCTTGATGAAATACTTGTCTTCTCGTCCTCTTGGGATGACCAGTTATTACTTTTAGCCATCTATTTTCATATGCTTCGTCTTGTTGAACAATATGAATATTACTCCAGCTATTTTTACTACATTCTCGGACGCTATGTTCGCATTCACTTCTCGTAATAGTTCAACAGTTAACTGCGCAGATCTTAGTTTATCACAATGTTCAGAGTAATTCTTATTATTTTCTTGTATATTAATATCTAAACACTTTAACAGCTGTATTCCTGAAGTACCATCGCGACTTTTGGCTACACATTTACGGCATACAATCGATATGTACGCGTATCTCAGAATTTGGATTTAAAACTGCAGTCTAAGTTGAAAGGCGGTAAATTATCGTCTTCCACCGACATGCTAGAAAATAACTGCAATAGTTCTCGAAGACGAAATCCCTGAAGATAGACCATCGGTGATATATAGTGGGCATAACGTAACGACCAACAAATAAATAAAGTGCCTGTGTTTGACGGTTTAAAAAGTGGGTATTTGGTCAACAATAAGTTGATGCCTGTTACTTAAGGTCGAAGTTCAGCCTTGCTACGAACTTGTCCGTCGCAGGCTCGCTTATACATTCACGTTCGCAGCGCCATAACTTGAAAACTTTGTATTAACGTCATTGTAGCATTAATCGATCATCCCAACCTCTAATTTGTGATCACAAACAGGAGAATGTACTTCCCAAAAAATTCCAGCTTTCTCTTTAATAAATACGTCGTACTTGATGATAACATTTGTGTCTAATCGCATAGTTGCTTGTACCAATGCCGACAACGTCCGCCATGCCAAGCACACAGTTTGTGAACGCTGAAAACATGGCTACTAGGTGGATCATGTTGGTAATCCGTGGTGGAAAATAAGTGTAACCAGTGGCCTGTGGATCACAAGAAAAAGTTGCGAAAGTGGTAGAAATGTTAAAGGATTTATTGACTTTGTTAGAGGTTATATAAAAGTGTTTTGCAGTATACCTAATTTTGGTAGAGGGTCTGACGTTTGTTATTTCATTACGAGCAGTAATAATTGAATATTATGAAGGAATTGTGCTTAGGAACTTGACGCAGCTATAGTTCTTAAACTCCCACTACAGGTGTCGCAACAAATCAAAAGTAGAAACCTCTAAAATGGCAGAGGGTTGGACCCAGAGTGTGCGATGCCGGTAAGAAAAGTAGGATCTGTATGATTATTGTTGCATTTTTCGTAATGATTTACAGTATTTCATACAAATGAAAGTGTGAGGTTTGTCATGTGTTGGTTGTTTAATGGAAAAGAAAGGACGTAATTTAATACCGCAAACAATAACATCGAAGAAAAATGGGTTGTCATGTCTAGTGTAACGAATAAGGAGTGATGTGTAGAAATTGAATCCGAAAAGTGACTTTATAGCTCTGTTGAGTGCACAGTTTGTGATTGGTTATAAGGTGAATTAGTTATCCTCCAAAGATCCAGTATTGTAGAGAAACTGCTTGCCAAGGTGAGGATATAAAATATCTGGCAGTTTGGGCTTAGCAGGGTTATCCATGAATGCCAGGGAAGGTAAACATCGTTGAAGAATAATGTAGAATGCATTTTAATATAGTTAACTAGTGATCCAAAGCATTCTTAACAGAGACAGTGTTGAAGACTGATAGGTGCATGTAAGAAGACTGTGATTAAGCATTTGAGTAATTTGATTCTGTAAAATCACCGTCACCTGCACAGCATTAATTTCAGGAATATTAATTTACCATAGGGGCGATTGTTTAACTTTTGTTAAGTATGGCCATTACATAGGTATGAAATAAATTTGGCCTTTGTAAGTACTAAGTATGAAACTTCGGTTTTATTTGTGTATTTGGTGTATGAAGAAGTAGTTAATGTGTTGAAGTATGACCAAAACCAGAGCCTGTTCACCAGAATGGCAGGAACGAATTAATTATTATTTTAGTTAATGCTACACATTAAGTAATATACCTTGTTTGTAATTTCAGATTTTCACATGTGTAGCTAAACTGATATAATCACTGCCTGGCATTCAGTATAATAGTGCGGAATGTCTGTAGCCTCAAGATCCTTTTATCTTGGAGTATATATATATATATATATATATGTGTATGTATTTTTTTTTTTTTTTTTTTTTTTTTGTAAACATTGTATAACAACCTGGTTTTGCTTCAGTTTGCTGTTCTATCACTTTGTCTGCTGGATAAACATATTTGTTTGTTCATTGCAACTGCTTATTCAATACACAAGGGTACATAAAAAAGTAAAGGCATTTTGTTTGTAACAGTAACACACTGCCAAAGTGATCATGCCTCCTAGGTTGTTCAGCTAGTTTTGCCAATAGAGTGCGCTCTGTTTTTGTTGTACAGTCAAGTGGTAATCACATCACCTCTGCTTTACAGTTACATCTTTAGTGAACAAAATGTTGGAATCAGATTTTTGTGGTCAGAAGGGGTGAAAACATGTCACATTCACATAAAAATATTGGTACTGTATGTAAAAAGGTGTATGAATGGGTGGAAAAGTGTAGAAATGGCAGAGCAAGTGAGGTTGACAAAACCCATTCAGGTCATCTGAAATCTTCAGCAAACAGGAGGAGTAGTTTTCTCTTTTTACCAAAATGTTTGAGCTCAGGTATGGGTGTGTGTATTCAATAATATTCATCAGTACCAAATATTGAAAATATGCAAGGTGTGTCCCCACATATCTCCTGCATAACTGTTGCACAGGTGGTAATGAACGACTGTAAGTGTTACTTTTGGATGGTGGGTTTCAAATCCCAGTAGGGGCAAGAGATTTTTCTCTTCTCCACATGTAGACTGGCTTTGCAGTCCACCTAGCCTCCTTTTCAGTGGGCATTGGGGCTCTTTTCTGTGGGTGAAGTGACCAGGGTGTGATATGGGCCATCTACTGCTGAGGTTAAGAATGAGTGGAGCTGTATCTCTGCTCCCCTTGTATGTCTTCATGGTGTGGACAGGCACAAGCTTGTAGACTTATTTGACAAGTGTTCGGTGAACCAAGGGGACTGTGTTGAAAAATAACACCAAATTTTTGTAAATTTTTTTTATTTATAAATTCCCTTTACTTTTTGTGATGCCGTTATACATGCAGCTATGTGCTATATCCATGTACCACTACTGTCTGCCATCTTAGGATGCAGGAGCAAGGGACCCATGTTGTTTATGCCTTATGGACACATGTTCATTATTTCACTGTGTGGGGGAATTGTAACTGAAATGTACAAAATCTGAGGAAGACGTGAAAATGTAGTTCATTTCTCGCAGTAAATAACAATAAGTCTGCTTTCTAACTACATGCAGCACAGTGATTTTTGAGAAGTTAACAGGTTCTCAGCTAGTCGAGAAATTTCCCATATTCTGTCTAACCCAAAGGTTTATTACTGTGCTCACAAGAGCCTGCCACTTAACCTTACCCTGAGCCAGATGATTCCAGTCCATGCCTCTTTGTCCTGTTTCTTTAACCTTCTGGTGATGAATTTAGACACTTAAATTTTAGTGCACCCTTCATGTAAAATGTGAGTATTTTATGAATCAAAAAAGATAACATTATGAAATACACGGCACTTTGTGGAGGGAAAAAACAGATTGTGCAGCATGTCTCAAAAATTCAGTAAGTATATTTGTTGATTAAATATATAAAATGCAGTCACTGGGGGATAGCAGTATGTCTGTCCTGTATGTAGGATGCACGGTGGCTAAAGGTTAAGAACAACTTGAATATTATCTTTCCATTTATGCCTAGGTATTCCAAGTGTTTTCTCTGCTTTAGGTTTTCCCACTAAATCCCTGCATGTACTTCTCTCCAATGCATGCCACATGCCTGACTGATCTTATGTTCCTTGATTTGATCACCCAAATAATCTTGATTTCAGGCTTCCGCCGCGATGTTGATGAAATCTGTGGTCTTCTGGGTTATTACATGGTGTCGTGTGGTAATTATTTACCGACATTTTGGGACAACGTATCGGTCCCATCCTCACGGGTCAAGATTCCTACACGGAATCTTGACCCGTGAGGATGGGACCAATACGTTGTCCCGAAACGTCAGTAAATAATTACCACACGATGCCGTGTAATAACCCAGAAGACCACCGATTTAACCCAAATAATGTTTGGCAAGAGTGCCTCAATTAAAGGACTTTTTGTAGAGCCATGTGGGATCTATACACAGTAGCAACTGGTATGCTTTGTTAACCCAAGTGAAAAGGGAGCTTTTTAGTTAGTATTAAAAAAAATCCAGCACCAAAGGGACAGTTTTCTGAACAAAAAACAGTATGATAAATATGTTTTATACTTCCATATTACAGGACTTCAAGGACACATCACTGGTGGTGACCGGATAAATGCGCACACGACGAAAGCCCACACGACAATTGCGCACAGATAAAACCCCACAGTCATGAATGCTCACAGGAAAAATACCCACACCGATAAATGCTCACACGGATATATGCTCACACGGATGAATGCTCACAAGGATAATTGCTCACAAGTTTAAATGTCACAGAAAATGCTCACAGGGAATGTCACACAGAAGTAAATACAAGAATTGTTAGTACGTTCAGCTATGTCTGTCTGATGAAGGGAATGCATGGACACAAACTAGGTGCGGTAGGCTAGTCTCTTTTAATTAGTGATGCCACGGACACAAGTTAGGTACGTTAGGCTATGTCTTTTTGTATATTACGTGAATGCCATGACACAAAGTTAGTTAGCGTTAGGTATGTTCTGTTTTTTAAGTGAATGGCACGGGACACAAACTAGTTCGTTCAGGCTATGTCTCTGTTCTGTATATGAAGGGAATGGCCACTGGACACAAACTTAGGTTAGCGTGTACGCTATGTCTCTGTTTTGTAAATTAAGTGAATGGCCACTGGACACAAACTTAGGTTAGCGTTCAGGCTATGTCTCTGTTTTGTATATTAAGTGAATGGCCACTGGACACAAAGTTAGGTTAGCGTTCAGGCTATGTCTCTGTTCTGTATATGAAGGGAATGGCCACTGGACACAAACTTAGGTTAGCGTGTAGGCTATGTCTCTGTTTTGTATATTAAGTGAATGGCCAATGGACACAAACTTAGGTTAGCGTTCAGGACTATGTCTCTGTTTTGTATATTAAGTGAATGGCCACTTGACACAAACTTAGGTTAGCGTTCAGGCTATGTCTCTGTTTTGTATATTAAGTGAATGACCACTGGACAGAAACTTAGGTTAGCGTTCAGGCTATGTCTCTGTTTTGTATATGAAGGGAATGGCCACTGGACACAAACTTAGGTTAGCGTGTAGGCTATGTCTCTGTTACAGTCAGCGCGATATTTCAACCTCGTCCCCCTCATTACACTACCATTACTTTCCTGTGTGACAATTCGCCCGTGTGAGCATTTGTCCGTGTGAGCATTTATCCTTGTGAGCAATTATCCTTGTGAGCATTAATCCGTGTGAGCATTCATCCGTGTGAGCATATATCCGTGTGAGCATTTATCGGTGTGGGTATTTTTCCTGTGAGCATTCATGACAGTGGGGTTTTATCTGTGCGCAATTGTCGTGTGGGCTTTCGTCGTGTGGGCTTTTGTCATGGAACCATCACTGGTATCTTCCCACTTGACACACTGCAGAAGCAGCATAACAGTTATGAAGTCTATAAAGCATTTATTTGCATACAAATTCACATTCAGAGCCCAGTGCTTCAGGAAACAGTGTCATAAATGATGACTGTTTGCTTGATATGAAAATAAAATAAAGCCGGGGCACACTCAGACCTGTGGGTGGCAGGCTCCTGCCTTATGCCAATAATTTAATGGGGGAAAAATGATCAGTGATGATTCCTGAAGGAAAACACAGACTATTAAATGCTAGTATTGATGCTGGTCCGAGTAAACACGGAGAAAACTAAGCGTGCGTTAATTTCTTGTTACCAGAATGCAGTACAGAGTCATAATACAAACGTAGATAATAAATTCTTGAAACAGTGTGGCATGGTTTCAGTATTTGCAGACTGCAGTAACAACTGAAAACTGCATTCACAATGCAGAAGAGCAGGGTTTTATTTGAGGAATGCTTATAACCATTCATTACATGTACTTTAGTGCTTCCATTTACTATCTAAAAACAAAGATAAAAATGTACTGAACTATAATTTTGGCTGTTGTATGTGAAATAAAACTTTGTCTCACGTATTATGAGAACATAGACTGAGGGTGTCTGAGAACAGCGTGCCGAGAGGAATGTTTGGACCAGGGATGAAGTAACTGGAGGCTGGAGAAAACTGTATAGTGGGGAGATTCATAATTTGTACTTATTACTTGTGTAATGAAATTGAGGAGGATGAGATGGGTGAAATGTGAAGCATGGATGGTGGAATTCAAAATTGATCACAGCTGGTCCAGTGGGTTTCTTGAAACCAGTGCTGAACAATACTTTGCCCATTCAGTTATTTTTTCTGTCAAGAAACCATTACCTGTTTAATTTTAACATGTGTTACTTTGGTAAATACTGTAGTTGCTTGTAATTTTGTATAAACATGTGGATTTTTTAAGCATTGACTGAAAGTAGAATATTTATTTCCAGTTACTGTGAGGTTTTAGGTTCTCACAGGAGTGGCTATGAAGAATACAGTTGTGTGGGATGTGACACCACTTTGTGTGGTTTCTACCATACAACATGGTATCATTTCTCAGGAGGGAGTATTTATCAAATTTTCAGTCTTTGATCTCCATCCTGGTTCATAATGTTTAGGTGTAACACCAAAATTCAACTTTAAAGGATTCTGACAGTGGTATATGATTGTAGTTATGACAGAAATGTTGGACATGTCCATAATCTCAGGCTGAGACATATACAGTATCTCAGATGCTGGATTTGCCTCTGTCTTAAGAAAAAAAACGGGGCAAGCGGAGAGCCTGTTCAGGTGGGCTTGTCAGAAAGAGCTAATCTCGTGCTCCAGACCACCTGAATATGAAGGCAGATCGTCCTAGGGAATGACATATTTATTTTTTAGCTTGAAATTGACAGTGTTGAAAATATTAATCATAACTACGTGTCACCTAAGTGTTTTGACAGTTTCTGAAATACTTCAGTGGGTAATTTTTTTTAAATTTTTTACCTTTTTGTTCATTAATTCTGGACTATGCTAGAAATAATTTGTGTGTTTCATCAGGGGTCAGGTGCCTAATATTCCTAGTTCATATCTGTGTGTCACTAGTGATAATGTTATTGGCTGGAAGCAGCGTATAGTGAAAGGTGGACTGCAGGCGTGAGAAAAGCAAACATTCCTGTACCTCACTAATGCAGGATTTTGTTATATTTCCAGCAAATATTTGTGTAAGAAAGAAAGTAAAGTTGTCATGGAGATAAAGTGTAATTTACTTTATAATTGGACTTTGATGCATTTCTCCATTCTCACTCTCTTAATATGAGATTTAATCAAGATAGTTATGATGTACAGTTCCTGCCTGATTGATGAATGCATACTTAATAAATTTTTTGTGTCAGAATTTGCATATGAATGTAGTATACTAATATGAATAAGGTGATTTTAATATCTTGGTCATTGTCTTGTTGAGTGGCGTGAGACGTCGATCCCTTAACACTGGGAGCGTTGGTTGGGTCTGTTCTGTCAGTCTCTGACAAAGGGAAATTTGAAAGGATGTGAAAGAATGTGGTCATTTTGTGTTGCAAAATACAGTCTTTGTATGATGATTGCTGTCTTGAGGGATGCCATCATGCCCATGTATTGGTAGACGGGCACCAATGTTTTGGATGAACCTGCTGCATCCGACTTCCGGGTTGGTACTTGTCTACCAAGATACTACCAAGATAGTCACCAACATAAGAACTTTAGATTTTACCCTCTTTTACTCTGAAGGTGGAGACAACTGGTTCCTATGAAATGTTGGTACTTAACTACCAAACTCTATGGCATCACATTCCAGAAGTCAGTAATTGTCATAGTCACCACTGTGCAAACCGCAAATCACGTACAGTCTTGGTACTTGTCTGGAAGTACAGGTTTAAACTGACAAAACTTAGGTAAC
Source organism: Reticulitermes speratus (assembly GCA_021186555.1). Taxonomy (NCBI): domain Eukaryota; kingdom Metazoa; phylum Arthropoda; class Insecta; order Blattodea; family Rhinotermitidae; genus Reticulitermes; species Reticulitermes speratus. Next base: position 10,994,793 of record JAJKFL010000003.1, on the reverse strand, counting down.
ACGCTGAGCAGGTTTAAAACCGGATGTCCTGAATGTCAACACATTATTTTATCACTTAGCTGACACAAATCAGGCCAGATTCCTCATTACTCATCCAGGTTTGTACTGCTACTTGCTTTGTAATAATTTTTGTATAGTAGTTGTGTAATGGTTTATACCACCATGTTGAAGTAAGTGGAGACAGTTGTAAGCTTAAGAAACTGAAGTCACTGTAAGTTATTTGCTGTCTTTATTGCAGTGTGGCAAATATGTAGGATATCAGACTTCAGAAACACAGTTTGATTCCAACGTACAAGTCATGTAGCAGGGAACACTGACATAGGGCTCAACATACATTCAATTTAGTCATTAGTGAGTAAAATGTTGTAACTTCTGAATGGAGAATTATTTCATATGCTGTGGGTTTTATGACTATGTATTATTATTTTTTGTATTTGTAGTATGGCATGAAAGCGTCAAGTATATGTTTTTGCGTCAGTAATTGAACAGACATTTCTTCACCTCATTGAAGAGTGTGTAGGTGTGTAGCTGAATACCTAAAGTTAACTATTATCTTCACCAGGTACTATGCAAATGGAATATGTCGTGAGGGGGAAGCTTGTCGCTATCTACATCAAGGAGAGGCTGGATCAAGCTTGGGCACATCTTTAAGAATTGATTCTTCGGAGACACTTTGCCGTTACTATCAGCGGGGTGCATGTGTATATGGACCCCGTTGTCGCTTTGTGCATGCTGGTGAAGTCTCCACTTCAAGTACAAACAACATTAGTCATGGCACAAGCCTGGCATCATCATCTGCCACACGGAAAAGTTCATTCACTCATGTTAACAAAAATGGTCAAGGAACCAGGTATGGTGTATCATAACTTTCCAGTTCAGATTTAGCCTTTAAAATATACAAGGAGATTTTTGTCTGCAGTTGTGTGTTACCACCCTGGAACCTGGATACTGCAACACTTCTTTTATTTCTTGTTACAGTTTTCATCATTTTTTTCATTTGCAAACGGGGCAAATTGAAACAGTCAAGTTCCACACTTGGAATGACTGTAGCAGTCAAACTCCAATGTGCAATGCTTAAGATAAAGCTGTAATGTATAAGGAATATTGATATTGTCATATGACCAAGATTATGTGGGTAGGTTCAAATGAGGCACTTCACTTTTATTCCAAAGATAATAGTTTATTTAAAAAAAAATAAATTCACAGTCCTTCAGTGTGATCATGCTGCCTGATGATGATTCCCAACAGTTTACGCACCTGCCAGCAGGCCTTCATTGTTACTGTCAGATATATCAGATTACTTCAGCAGGCCTCATTGTTACTGTCAGATATCTCAGATTACTTCAGCAGGCCTCATTGTTACTGTGTCAGATATCTCAGATTACTTCAGTAAATTCTTTCTTTTTCTCAAAAATTGCAACTTACATTCACATTTCAGGAGGGGTGTTGAATACAGTATTATAGTAGGCTTGTGGAGTTTGATAATTTTGCAAAAATCTGCCTTCATAGCAGGTCACCATCAGAAGGTATTCATGGGACCTAAGTATTTATTTCTGTGCTTAGTTCTTTGTCCGGCGATCTTAAAATCTCAGTTCCTTTTTAGGAACATTCACACAGCATTGTGAAAAGTGACTATTGGCTCTGTAATGTCCTCCATCTCTTAGTATGTGTACCTTCCCTGCAAAAGCGTTGATCTGGTAATACGTATTTGAACACACACTTATTGGAATAATCCTCTTTAGTACATTAGTATGAATTAATAGAACTAAAGTAATAAATTTTCTCATTAATAGTTCTGTGAAAAGTCGGTTTCACATATTTGCCCTTCAGTATTTTATTTTCGTTTCTCTTGGTAGTCGGAAAACATCAGTCCTTAAGAAACAGGGAGACAGTTCTGACAGTGGGATTGGGGAAGACTCTGCAGAGAATTGGGTGAATGCACCAGAATTTGTCCCTTCAGGAAAAAATAACATTCCGAAAACAGCAGAGAATGGTAAGTAAATATTCTTGTTTATTCGTAATAATTTGTCTGTGATAAAGAGATAAATGTTACCCATCTGCAGAGATTTTGTTGGAAAGTGTAATATATATATATGTGTGTATGTATGTGTGTGTATATATGTATATGTGTGTGTAATATATATATATACACACACACACCACACACACACACATACAGTGGGACCCCAAATTACTGTTCCTCAGTTTACAGTTTTTCCTCATTTATTGTTCAGTTTCTTTAATTCCATTTTAATAATCTCAGTGTTATCTACATTCTTTCTGATGGTCAAGCAGCCATCAAAGCCCTTCACAATTTCCAGATAAACTCTAAATTAGTCTGGGACTCCCATCAGTCCCTGGTGAAACTGACAGAACATAACAGGATTCAACCGGTATGGGTGCCTAGGCACATGAGAATTGATGGAATGAAGTGTCTGCTCAATTAGCCAGACAAGGCTCCTCACATCCACATACAAGACCTGGCGCCTGCCCTAGACATATCTGCAAGGGTTGTCGGGAGTGATCGGGGACTGGACAAGTAGGAAACATGAGGAGTATTGGCAGTCCAATCATGGACAAAGGTAGCCCAAGGGCTTTCTTAAAAGACCTTCTGCTAAAAAAGCTGGGGAATTATTCAACTTGAGCAGAAACCAGCCACACATAATGACAGGTTTGTTAACAGGACACTGCCATTTAAAAGGTCTGTTTAAATGGGGGCTGGTAAAAACAGTCCCAAGTGTGATAGATACAAACAGGCATCTGAAACGGCCTCACACATTCTTTGTGACTGTGAGGCTTTGGCTGCATTAAGATTCAGGCACCTGGGTCAACCTGTTATGAAACCAGGTGACTTAGATGACATCTCTGTTAGCAGGATACTGCACTGTGTTCAAAGTGCGGGTCTGCTAAACGAATGAATTTAAGGGCTGCATAAAAGGTCAGTTATGGTCAAAGTTCACAGGTCACTGCAGTGCCTGCCCTTGCATTCTATTCTGTTCTGTTCTGTTCTATCTCATTGTTAAATTACCATGATCGAAGATTTTCCTGAATATGTACAGATCCACTGTTCCCAGATGAAAGTGCACATGGTTGTTTTGCTTTGATGACAGTCATTGTGAGAAACTTTCACAAGATGTGAGGTCTGAGAATGAAATATCCAAACGTGTTTTTGTGCAGCTGTGACAACACTTGTGTTGGTACCCACCATATGACTACTTTCTTAAGAAGTTTTGTTACATTAAGTGTTCTGTTGGTGCTGTGTTTTGTTTGTCAAAAATTAAAGAGACAAAAATTTTCTTCTGTCATGAAAGGTTTGATTCAAGGAGGTGCACACTTCTTTGTGTTATTGTGGGGGAGTGCCATATTGTTGAAACATCGATTAACGAGGGATTTGTTTGAGAGCAAAATTCTCCATCATATCCAGGTCTAGTGTTTTGATGTTTGTGATTAATTGGGACCAGTAAAATTGTCATGGACATAGAATGCATTTTCAACATAAAACACGTATTTGATTCCAAGAACCCACAAAGTACCAGTGATAAAAATAATACAGTAACCTCAAAAGTGATTTGTTGGAACCAGGCGTGGAAGGTCAAATCTGTGGTATTAAACAAAGGTTGAAATCCTGAGCAGTGAAGTTGAACATTGAGACACTGATGTACATATTTCTGGTCAATTATGTCATTGAAGAAGGTGGGACCATGACAGTCTCTTCATCAGAACAGCACACAGCATGTGTGTTGTGTCCCTTTCCTGTTGTTGCATAACAGACACACATATGTAGTGGTTGTGTCTGTTGACCTTGCCACAGTAGGTGTGTGGGTGCCATGTCCACGTACTGAACTGTATTGTTTCTCACACTCAACTTATCACTTTGCTCATTTCATGGAACTAAGCTCTCCTTCACATACACACAGATGTAGGCAGCCCTGCACATTGGGAATAAAACGAAAACTTGGAGAGTTTGTACATTATCAGTGACCAGTTGTTGAAGATACATACCTCTTTTTGTTTTGAAACTAAGATGCAGGTTTTGTAATTACAATATTGTTTATGGTGAAATCATCACTCTATAGTTTTTTATGTAAAGAATCTGTGCAAATACAGTGTTTCACAGTTAAGAAATTTGGTCTTTAAAGTCCAGTTGTAAGTTCTCTAAATGTAACATTACAGTTACACACTTAATAGGTTTGTCACTATAATGCTCCATTTGCTATGTTACAAGACTTGTTTTCTCTTCATGCTGATTATGTTTCATATCCACAGTATACATTTTGGATGCCTTTATGTAACAAATGAGGAAGGAGCCAACATGTTCCTTTGAAAAGTTGGAAATGCAGGCAGCTTTAATGTACTGCCATCAATCAAAGACACCATCATTATTTACTATCATTGTGAAAGCCTTTAAAGCTTTTATTATAGTAAAGTCAGTTCAGAATGCAGCCTTGTTGTGGGTATTGATGATAGTCTGTGTTGATTTCATTATAGCACAAGGTACAGTGAAACACAGATTCTATGTTCGTTGAATCCGCATTTTCCTTGATTCATCTCACATTTTTGTCCATCATGCCAGAACTTTCGTAAGAACAATGTTAAATGTTCCTTGAATATAATTTTGTATTTCCTATCCAGTTTCTCAGATATACGTTAAAATCAAGTATAAATTGGCATGTTTCGGTTGTTTTAAGTACTTTCAGTTGGAAATCAGAAAAGAAAAGGATGATTTCCAGTTGTACTTTTCTACCTTCACTATTGTCTTTGTGTTACCTGTTGGTACAGTGGAGTAACCTGGCTTGTTTAGTGACACTGATCTGTTCTTACAACATGGTGAGGTCTAGACCATTGTCAATAGCTCGGCTGGGTTGCTCCACTGTACTCAGCATATTGGGAAAATGTCCACATGCATAGAATGTGTATGTGATGGCTGTCCACAGTACTGCTGAGTGCACGGTATGCAAGGTTCAGCAGAAAGCTTAGAAGCACAGTGCGCTTTAATAGACATGGGAGAAGTGAATTAGATCACATTTTAATGTAATACAGTATAATTTAGTGTATTTAAGTCAATGGCTACATACATTTTCATTTCCTTGATTTTACATTTTTCTTGATTTTACATGCATTTTAAGTGGTCCCTTCAGAAATCTAAAACCCAGGTTTGACTGTATTTCAGTGAATCAGAACAGAGATTGTGCCTGACTCATAGGTGGTATGAGATGCTATGCACGGTATGATTTTGTTGTCATGAAACTGCTGTGGCCCTTGTCTTTTGAACTTAAAAAAAATTAAAACTCTGTGGCACTTGTGGAGAATGTATTTAAAAATGATGTCACTTATTAATGATATTGTATTAATTCTGTTTTATTTTCATCATAAAATTTAGGCATGACGCGTGTGTACATCTGGTCTATATTTGCACAGATACGATATATTTACATAATAAACTGAATAGGAATGCTTATGAACAAAAACAGGGGGTTTAATTCTCTTATTTGAAGTCGGTGTACAGATGAACAGTAGGTGGAGGAACAAATGAAACGTTCACAACAAAGTGTGTAGATTAATAATAAGCTTCATTGTATACCTTTTTACAGACTGAAGAGAATGTGACATAAATTTGTGTTTAAAATTGGGACAGATTCTTAATTATTTGAATAAAGTGATATTTCAAAAAGCCTCTTGTAGCAGCAGTGGTACAGATGTCAACAAATGTGTGAAAGAAGAAATGTCGAGACTTTATCAGTAACCCTACCTGAAAATAAATTATGAATTGTTAGGTTTTTGCAGGCCCATTGATTTATGTTTAAAGTCAACATCTCTGAAATTCTTATTAAGCCGCAGTATCGAAAGCCTGTTGCTAGCAGTTGACCATATGCTAGTGACATCTGGTACAAATGTAGTGTACTCTGCAAAAAAGATTATGTTAAATCTGAATTGAAATGTAGTCATTGTTAGTGGGGGGAGGGCACGTTGTGGATGCAGGCTCCACATATTCAGATATTGCTCACGAAGGCTTAGTTACACATGTTTCATTATGTAGGCATAAAGAATCTTACATATTATATTGTTAATTGTATTGTGTGTACCATTTAACCCTTAACTTCTGGCTCTCTTATGTATATGATGCAAGTAGGGCTAAGAGCCAAAGAAATGTATTTGATGTACTTAGGCAACAAGGATACTTATATGGATACATTGTTTTCAGTGTCTTGATTTCTGTTGAACTACATCAGGCTGTGAAGTGTTGCACCTTTTCTTTTTTGTTCTGCTGCCTGTGATAACCAGACACAGTACATGAACTATAATCCAAGATGTTTAAGATCTTTTAGAGTTTTGGCTTTATTGTGTTTTCTGTTCTGTAATTTTACGTTCCTAATACAGAACTGTTTGTGAGTGGTGTGTGATGTGTTGTTAGTGACTCCTAAGTCTTATGCTGAAGTGCTGAACCCGATGGCTGGCAAAAAGATTTTATCATCTCAGCCACATTTATCACCAAGCAACAAGACCAAGCTTTGCCCCTTCCAAGAGGCAGGAGAGTGCAAATATGGTAGCCAGTGTGTATACATTCATGGGGATACATGTGATCTATGTGGTCATGCTTGCTTACATCCACAAGACAAGGAGCAGCGAAAGAAACACATAAATGTGAGTAGTGACATCACTGCATCACCTTATTTTGCAGCTGTGTTATGCCATGTTGTGTGCTATGACACCTGTTCTTCAGATATACAGGTGCAACTTTTCTCTTAATATACAGGGTGTCTTATGACTGTCTGTGTTTTAGGGCACTTCATTGTGAGGTCATTCCCAGACAGAAGTGTCATACAGACATGTGTCTGATTGTCAGTGGTAATGTAATTACAGGTATTTGAAGTTCAAGAATTATTGACTGGCTTGGGTTCTGTATATGGTTGTGCTTGCTCATATGTGCGTATCAAAGTTGAATTTCAAGTAGCCTTAGCTGTCTGTTCCACCAGCATCTACAGACATCAGCATCTTAAATTTTCATATGTTGAGTTGTGTGAAAGAAATGGTGTTATGATTGCAAAGCAGGTGTGACATCAAATTGTAGATGTTGCAGGATGCATAAGTTATCCTTCAGTTTTGTTACAGGTTTACACATTCAGTAGGAAATGAGTCATTATGTGCATCCAAGTGGAAGTTGCTCACTTAAAATGTTTTATCATAAAATGAACTGCACAGCATAAGAACTTCTTCATGAAAACACCTTTGTTATGTGTAAATCATTCCTGAACTTCAAATATGTGTAGATACATAATGGCTGAGATTCAGGTGTGTGGGTGTGATCTCTGGAGTAAGTTCCTGAAATACTGGCATAAAGTTTTGAAACACTGTGTGTTGCTGTACAGTTTGTATAGAATGAGTCTTCACTTTTAGAAGGGAAACTTTTACAAAATATAAAAGTGGCATGGTAGTGTTAAGAAAAATTGTAATTATTTCCACCTCGTAGTTAAATTATTTCATTGTGTTACATTGATTAATTCCGATTGTACTACTACTGATAAGGCATTCCAGTTTATACCATACCGCTTATTTTACATGCATGTGTGTGCATCTTAAAATTTTCTGCATGTACTTATATGTTAAGGAACAGAAGCAGATACGACACTATTGTGGTGGGTAGTTTGGATCATGTGTATGCATATTGATACATGTACACATTTTAAACCCTATGGAATTGTTTGGTGGACTGCTGGGCATGGGAAGTCCAGTAGGAGGGCTTTGAAGTGGCAAAATTTGTCACCTTGTACAGAAGGTAATGTCAGACTTTACCAGCAACTAGGGAAATGTGACAAAAATTCTGCAGATGCCTCACGCAGTATATGGCAAACGTATGTCTTGGTAAGGCTTCAGAGGTTCAAGGATGTTTGTGAATTGTTTAAAGATGACCTATTCAGCAGATGTGCAACTCCATGGAATGAAGAAAATGTGAGACAGGTGCAGGAAGTTGTGTGTTCGGTTGTTGCAGATGGCAGAGATGATTGCAGAAAAGGTCAGAATTTTGGTTGGTAGTTAACACCATCAGTAATGATCTAAAAATGTGTCACATCATAGATGAATGACGGGAAATGATGCCCACCTCAGACTTGGAAGTGTGGAGTGAAGTTGATGAAGGGTGCTTATGAGAAGGCAGCAGATGAGGGGAAAGCATCTGACTTTCCAAGATGAGCTAATGCAACAGGAACCTATAACAGGAGAAAAGAATGTCTTGACTTATTTGGGTTCTCTGCAGAATGTTCTCTTAATGTGGCTGTCAGGTGTGTAGCAATACTGCTCTGTGTTCAGAAGGTCCTTGGTGAAATCTCAGCCCAGGGACCACCTAGCCTGACTCAGGTTTTTAGTGGTTTTCTTTAGCTCCTCCAAGTAAATACAAAGATAGTACTTCAGAGTACACCACCATCAATTTCTTTCACATCCCTTCCAATTCGTTATTCACTAATTATCCTACCTTTACCTTTGCCTGCCATTTGACGCTACATAGTTAGACCTACTGACGGCGGTTAAGTAATTCGTATATATAAATAAGTACAGAACATTCGGAAGTACAGAACTGATCTATTTTTGTTTCATGTATGTGAAAGCTAAGGAAACAAGGGGAGAGAAAATACTTTATAAGGAAAACAATTCGATAGTTTTGTCCTAGAGAAGTACGTATTGAAGAATTGTTCATTACAAGCTGCCCATATTGTGATACATATTATGGTGATGCTTCATACCAGATATACATGTAGCACTAGAGGAATACTGGATTTGGTGTTTCAGGAGTGCATCAGACAGCATGAGCAGGATATGGAGTTGTCCTTTGCAGTGGCACGATCCAAAGACAAAACATGTGGAGTGTGCTTTGAAGTGGTGATGGAGAAGCCTGCACGTGAGCAGCGTTTTGGTATCCTGCCAAATTGCAACCACTGCTTCTGTCTCACCTGTATTCGAAAATGGAGACAGGCAAAACAGTTCGAGAACAAAATAATTAGGTTTGCCATTCTAATACCTGTTTATCTGTTAGTGGATTTGTTCTTACATACTGTGGAAGCATTGACATGTCAGAGGTTTGTCAGACTGTTGTAAGTGTACTGGGATCATTCATTATGTTGTTTGCATTTGAACTGAACTGAACTTGTTTTTAGCCTATTTTCTTTTTCAAATGGGAAAAGAGTAGTTTTCTGACATTGCTGTGCCGTGTGTGTGTCCGTCAGTTGCAACCTTCGAGCCAGTTGACTAATTTTCATTAAACTTTCTATGAACATTGTGCCCTTGGAGCCTACCGCAAAGCTGTACTTTTACATTTCCTGCAGCCAGTAATAACATTGTGGCAGACATACAGAATTTTGAGGTTCAAAGTTGGCTGCTTGGTGAGATTCCATCTCGGAGAAAACCAGTCACTTGGCAAATACGCCTTGATAGGATAAAGAAAAACCAATATAGAGATTTTTGGTGCAGTGAGTGAAACCCCATTGCTTGATTTTAGTGCCATTGCTAGGATGCAAGAAACCCACAAACAACCACGTGCAGATTTTTTTTTGCATGGGCATGATAATGCTAAACAAAACTATATTCTTGTACCATTTCCAATGAAGAATGAGTTACTAGGTATTGAAATATCATATGATCTCAAGTTGTCATTCTGTAACAGTATTCACAGAGTGAAAGAAATTTGTATATTTCTTCCAGTTGAGGAAATTTGTGCCGGGAACTCTTTGTTGTTTTTATGCATTGAGGGATAGCAACAGTCCTTTTTACATACCAAGATGTATTCTGTGTTCTCTCTGGAAGGGACAGGTATTCCTTACCAGCGTTATACAAATTTGATATTCATATTTTCTGTTATAGCATTCCGCTGTACACATGGGGCACATTTGTGCAAGTCTGGAAAGTGAGTGACAGTTATGACATGACTATAAATATATAACACTGATATACAGTATCTGAATCATCATATAGGTTGTAGCACAATCTGTCTTTGTGATTAATTATTTTTATTCTGTATAGCACATACATTTGGGGCACGTAGTGGTGCAGTTGGTTGAGGCACTGCACTACAAGCCGGAAGGTTGCGGGTTTGATTCCCGATGGTGTCATTGGAATTTTTCGTTTACATAATACTTTCGGCTGCACTATGGCCCTGGGGTGAACTCAGCCTCTAACAGAAATGAGTACTAGGAATATTTCCTGGGGGTAAAGGCAGCCAGTGCATAGGGCTGACAACCTTACCACCTTCATATGCTAATTGTCTAGAAATCTGGGAGCCTCAACCTCCTGGAAACCTAAGGGCCTGTCCAGGCCTGTAATGGGATTGCTTTACCTTTACCTTTACCTTTACATACATTTAGATGATCTGACTGGGCATTCATTCTGGGCTTATGTCATTGCTCCTTTTGTATTTCATTATCAAATCTGTTTTTTTTTCTTCATTTGCGTGATAGATTAGTTGTGCCGCTACAAAGGTTATTTGGATGTTTCTAGGAAATGTGAATGTTAATATGATAAATCTTGAAGTAGGTGTTGATTCCAGGGCATGTCCAGAATGTCGAGTCACTTCAGATTTTGTTTGCCCCAGCATGTATTGGGTTGACACAAAGGAGGAGAAGGAGAAATTGATCAAGGACTACAAAGGTGCTCTCAGGTAAATATGTTGTGTTTGGGAACACTAATTATAGAATCTGCATACATTTTAGAACCATCGTAGCATGTAGACAAGGGTTTGGATTACAACTCTTTCTAAAAGAAACTTTTTGGAAGAAAATTGAAAGGACAGTTTTATGAGGTCTTGGCATTGCAGCTGTTACTTTAACAGTTTGTGTATCATATTCAGTATGTTTGGATTAAAAGTAGTGTGACTGAATGTCTAGCTTGCTGCCTAGCGTGCATTCTGCATGAAGTGTTTTCATAGAGAAAATTTTAGGTTTAGAAAACATTTCTCAGTCATTATATTATATATGCATTAACTTTGTTTCTGTTAAAATCTCAAATCTAAGTGTGGATAACACCAAAGCTCACTATTTTACATGATCCTGCACCATGTCTATCCACCACTATTCCTCACAGTCAGTTCAATTATTCTCCCATCCTCAGATGTCAAGTTGCTGCTGTCCCAGGGTTTCCCCACCAAAATTTTGTTTACATACCTTACCTTGTGCAGTTCAGCTTATTCCAGTATCTGGACAATACTAGGTGACCTGAATAAATCATTAAATGTGTTGTCACATGTCCTTAAGACCCCATTAATTCTGACTTATTCTTTTTGAAATTTATATTTACTCGCAGTAGATTGTCAGCATCATATACACATGCCTGCTTCTACATGTTGCAGTACTGACCCTTGCTGAGACCTCTGATGATATATTGTTAGATCAAAGTTAAGAATCATTGAAGAGAAGGCATTCCTTGAGTATTTTCTAATGTATCCATTCCAACACAGGTGACAGGTGTCTATGGTCTTTATTTATAAGTATGTTTTGTAACTCTTGGTTTGGAACACAGTGACCTGTATCATACAAGTGAATGTTGGCTGTCCTTTATTGTGCTGTGTGCTGCAGATTTGAATGACCAGCATAGTAACTCTGACAAAGAATATGGACATTGTTCTGTTTTGTGTCAGTTCAGACCTGTCTTTTATAAGCCATATTACGCCTTAGTATTGTGATTTTAAATGAAATTTGCCTGTAAGTGCTTGTTTGCTACTAATATTGCATGTTTGTAAACCACAATGACAGTAACTGTGCAGTTGATAGCTTTCTTTTAATATATTACAACACTGGACTCATAAAATATGTGAAGATCTGTCAGATTTAAGGTTATGTTGCATATAATTTTGTAAGTAAACTTAAACTGGTGGTGATCATATGAGGGGAATTCATAATCATTGCTGCCAACACTCTATGTTACTGCTGCTGCAGATTGGTTATACAGGATGCAGCAATAGAATGTAACAGTTTTCAGACAGCTGTTTTGATGAATCAGGTTGAATATAAGAAACGAAAAAATTTCAGAGTATCAGCAGTAAAATGCCATTTAATATATGTTTTTTATTTTTTAAAAGTTAATATCTGCTAAGTGGTCTTCCTGGCATGCAGTACATACCTGTAATTCTGATCGGAAATTAACCATAACTTTGCAGTAGACATTTATTAGTGGCGCTAATTTCAAACCTGGCATGCCCTTTCATCCCTTAACATGCTACAAAAGAATGTGATGATATTCAGAACTCAACTGTAACTAATGTACTGCAATGTTGCTGCAAGCTGTGTGCCTTTGTGTAGTTATGGTTAATTTCTGATTACAATTACAGGAATGTATTGCATGCCAGGGAGACGAATTAAGAGATGTGGTTTTTAAGAAGTAGAAGGCAAATAATAAATGGCATTTTACTGTTGATATTCTGTAATTTTTGTTGTTTCTCATATTGAACCCAATTCATCAAAACAGCGATCTGAAAATCACATTCTATTGCTGCACCCTATATATAGTCAGTTGAACATATCAGCTTGGCTGGAAGAGTGGTTCCAGCATGTGATCCATAAGATCATTACCCGCAATTATCTGAACTGATTAATATATACATTATCATTTTTATTTACTATCTTATAGTTCTCTTCAGTGGTTTTATTATTGTAATTATATTTTATCTTGTAATATGTAATGTAATGGTCTTGTAATCTTCCTGCTGTATTACTGTGATCCCTGAAGATGGCTGTTAAGCTGAAACATGTGGGATCATAAATAAACATTTTCTCAAAAGTGTATCTTGTTGGTTTTAATGTCTCATTATGTGGCTGTACATGCTAGCACTGTGTTATAAGTGTGGTATAAATATAGTTTTTGAATAAATTTTGTATCAGATTCTAAAGTGAATGTTTTCTTCTGTTTCAACATTCCACTTTTTTTACAGTGTGAAGGATTGCAAGTATTTCAAGTCAGGGCGAGGGAAGTGCCCTTTTGGGAACAAGTGCTTTTATTTACATGCGTACCCTGATGGAACAAAGGCAGATGTGGGGCCACCGCTTCGTCAGCGACGGCATAATGCTGATGGTGATATTGATGTTCTGCAGGTGAGTGACTTTGGTTGCAGAGCTAATGGACTTGTTGACTTAAAAAAAACGGTATGATTTTTACGTGTTTTTGTGCTTTGTTGGCCAAGAAGTTGTGCTGTTTAATGTTGGTTGGTTGTTTGCAGTGTATGTTGTGTTTGATGTGACATCCTTGAAGATGGGGATGTGAAATTGGTTTTATATGAGAGATGTTTGGGTTTGTGGGCATAGAGTAGCTAATAATATTGCATTACTGGAAAGGAAGTTTTGATTGCTCTATGTTACATTTAAATTTTCCTTTACACAGCTGTCCAGTAATTGAATTACTAAAGTTTCTTTCAGACATTTAGCTACATGACCTTGTCAGGTAAACTTGTCTTTGTAAAATTTGAGATTCTCACAGCTGTGTTGCTGACTGTTCACATCTTCAGGGCTATGACACAATGTTATTTGGTAAATAGTTACCATTGTTTCAGAGGAGCTTGCTGTCTCTGTCTTCAAGTCTGAGTAGTTCTCAGCAGGCTTCCCTGAAACATCAGTAGCCATTTGCCAGTCAGCACAGGGTCATATTCCAGAAAACTTCTTCAAAGTTGTGGTCTTTACTTGAGTGTACAGCTCCACCCATAAGGGTACTCTAACTAACTAACTAACTGCATGGAGCAGAGTCCTTGAGAAGCTAACAGGTCCTCAGCTAGTCAAGAAATTTCCCGCATTTTATGGAACCCGAAGGTTCATTACCGCATTCACAACATCCCGCCACCTGTCCCTATCCTAAGCCATATCAATCCAGTCCATGCCTCCCCCCCATCCCACTTCTTGGAGATCCATTTCAATATTATGCTCCCATCTATGCCTTTGTCTTCCAAGTGGTCACCTGTATGTAACAATACATTTTTATAAGCAACAAAGGAGAAATAGGGTCAATCTCAACTGTGTTTGTGATATTTTACTGTATAATATATTGCAGCCTGTTTCGGCTTTTTAAAAAGCCATGAATTACATTGAAAGAAACATTTCATTGTGTTGTGTGTGATAATCTTTAAGTATTTTGCATTGCCTGGTGATTTTTTAAAAAAGCTGAAACATGTTTCGGTATAATGTACGGTATAATATTACATTGTTGTGATTGACTATTCCTTTTTCTCCATTGTTGCTTATGTATCACAGTGGTATGTTCCACGTAAAGATACACATTTTTATTTCAGCAACTCATTCTGTGGGACTTCCTGGATGAAAGGGAAAACCGTTGGCTCTATAGCATTGATGAACTGGAAGATTTAGTGGCCTTCTTCTCAGACTCAGAGGACTCTGATTGGTCAGATTTTGACATTTTTTTTGACTAACTCCCAGCTAAATATTGGAACAGCTTGTGAGGAACTCAAATCCTCTACATCAACTGCCAGCTGGGAGGGGACAGAATTGAAAACTGTTGTTAATATAGACTTGGCTATAGCAAGTAGCTTGTATTGGGAGAGGTAAGGAGCCACCAAAATGATTTTGAATTTACTTGAACAAAAATAGCATATGTACTACTGTAATGACTTGGAAAAAAAAAAACATGTTTGTTTATTCCTTGTAGGTAGAAATTATTGTGCTGGGCAATAGCGAATGCCCCGTGTTAAATAATTTTACTCCGAGAAGTTTGATAATGGGGGGGTCCTTGGGCCCCGCTGTTAGTAGGTTGCTTTGAATGTATGTGAAATAACCAGTGACTGTTTCATTTCACACCAAGTGCTTTTTTCTTAGAAGCAGATTGACCAGCGAGTATTAGATTTTGATTGGAAATTGTTGCCATTGTTATTGTCATCTTTAGAGAGGATACCACCACCCATTGTTGGTATAAATCGGTGAGTTTTATTTAAAACATGGTAGAATCACGTAGTTAGAAATTGAATTGCTTCAAATTTTATTTCAAATCTCTGTTGTTTTATATAGTTGCAAAACTTTTGCTCCTAGTGTGTTACCAGTTTGAATTAATTGCAGTTATTGAAGTTCCAAGTGTTTTGGTGAGTTAGGTTTGCTACTGCATGCATATTTGAAGATAGCATTATGTTGTGCTACCACTGAAATAATTTCGTCTCAAAACTCTAAAGATTTACCACATCAAATTGCACCAGTTATTTACTTTAAGTATGTTCAGTTTCAAGAAATTCATAAGTAATTAGCATGTAAGAATTTTTGACAGCATATATTACTGCCAATGTATTAGAATACTGTGAGTTCTTCATCAGTATCAAGTAGTCTGATGTGGAGGGTTGGTTTCCTGGGAACGTTTTTGATTCTGATATTATTTGCACAGTTGAAACTCTGTTGCTAGAGGAAAGTACAATAATTCAGGGCTACTGAAATGGCCCTAGTCATGAGCTTACTTCAGGCATTTTTTGGAAACAGGGATTTTAAAATAAGTTATTTTAATACCTAGTACCAGTGTGTAGAAAAGAATCCACTTGACACTTGAATGATGTGATTAGTATTAACGGTTATTACTGCACTTTAGTACTTAGAGAAGAGTGACTGTATAATTAATTTCATATGATTTGCAGCAGACATAATACAGGAAGTTAATTGGAAAGTATCAGGTGGGGTAGTATATGAATACAGATGGGACCACTTGATAGTAAATTTGCATGCAGATTGACATGGCGTAAGGCAGGTGTGAACAAAGCTGTGTGTGGGGCAGGAGACAAGCATTCTGCATGACTTTGTACAGGAAGTGGGAACAGAAATTGGAGGTCTGCATATATAAAATTTAGACCAACTAATATATGTCTTCATATGTTTGTGTGTGTTATGCGACTGTAAAGACAGTTGTTTAAAATGTGTTGCTATTGATTTTCTGTAATTACTCAATTGTGAGATGCACCTTTTTTTTTTTTATCTGAACTTGGAGCATTTATTTGTGTCACAGTGACACCCACATGAGTACTCCTTTTTAAGTTGATGGCCAGGATTGTTTCGGGATTCTGTTATCAAAGTTCATATTTATTTTTAATGCAAGTTTTTTTTTTTTTTTATGTAACTGCAGCCAGTATTTCACACACTGTTGACATTCATCCAAAATGTACAAAGTACACAATAGTTATACATTAACCAATGTGTAAGGAGTTCAGTTGTCTGCGTTTAATTTCTTGTGAATCGTTTGGTCGTAGTGTTATGGTCGTAAATGTAACACTTGTGAAAGTCTTTTTTTTTTTTTTCTTCTTTCATTAGATGGTTTAACTTCTTATGCAGTTATGGGGAAACAGTGGAAAATGATATTCCCAGAATCTTCTTTGGTGGCTACTGGGACCTCCAACATCACATGACATTTTTCATTTCAGACTTCTTACATGTATGTGTGATATGAAGCCACAAACTTTTTATCTTTGAAGCTTCTGCATTTGTATTTATTTACATTTCACATGCTTTGAACAAGATATGTTGCTTTGTAACCAGAAATTTGTGCTTAAGAGTCTGTAGTCTGGATTATGTCACCGTGTATTATGGCCAGTGGTTGCTAATGTTTTGGAAGAACCTGCTGCCTCCATCTTCAGGGTAAGAAATTTTTCCTTATGTATTTTTGGTTTGTGATATAAAAAAACCTTTTGTATCATTTCTTGGCACTTCAGGCTAAACATTTGCAACACCATACAAACTGAATGGAAACGTTAACATGAAAATCAGAGACAAAAGACTGGTTTGCTGCAGAAAATCTGAGCTTGTAAGACTGATAGCCAGGTACTTATGTCATGTATTTTGACCAGCCTTTTATAAAGATGAGATCACACTTGTAAGTGTGGATAGTGTATGAGCCATCACTGTCTGTTGGTAGTATCTGAATATACTATCTGCAAAGCATTCTTTGACGACTGGCAGCACTTTTGAAGTCACATTGACTGCATTTCTTTCAGCACTTAGTCACCTTTGTTAAATTTGTACCTGATGTCAGTAGCAGCAGTCAACTACTAACATTAAGCTTTAGATATACCATTTGATAGCTTATTAGAATTGAAGATATGATAATATCTGATGTGAGAAATAAACTCTGCTAGCAAGGGGTTATGGTTAGGTATAGGTATGTAATGGTGCTAATGATGGTATGTGCTGTTTTTATTTAACATTTTGGTGTTACTCACCTCCATAAGGTGAATAACTCTGAGCATGGGAAGTCTCCTTGTGACCTGTCATTGTACTTAAACTTAATGTTATTCCATAGACCATAAGGAGTACTGATGAGAGATCATCTGCATGTGTGATGAATGAAAAGAACAGAATATTTTATTCTTTTTGTCACCACAAAAGAAATTGGCAGCCAGGATGACATATCGGCATAGTGGCTTGCTATGGGCTGGACGGTCCAGGGATTGGATCCCGGTGGAGGCCAGATTTTCCATGCCATCCAGACTGGTCCTGAGGATCCCAACCCAGCCTCCTGTGCAATGGGTCCTGGATCTTTACCGGGGGTAAGCGGCTGGAGTGTGGTGCTGGCCACCCACCTCCTAGTGCCAGGTTACAAATGGGTAGGAGCTATACCTCTGCCTACCCTCTGTGCTTGCATAGTCATGTGATGGGGTGACTTTTACCATTACAAAAGAAAGTAAATGATGAATTATGAACATAAACAGTAGCATATTTTATACAACACTGTGGAACTAAACTCAAAAGAATGCATTGAAAAAGAGAGCTTGAAAACAACTGACAGAGATGCTAAAAATGGTCACAAAGAAGATGGAAAAATTCTGTTTCATAATGAATATGTTACACTCTTTCATGAATGTCTGATTTTTTGGCTGAACTAAGCTTGGTAAGGCTGTTCATACAGCTGCTGTTTGCATTCTCTTCACTCAAAAGCCATAGTCCTGATGAAAACAAGCTCTACCAGGGAAAAGTATACTGTCTGTTGAGGTGGTTATGCAAGCCAAAATTATTCTGATATTCTTAAGGATGGTAGGTAATGTTTTGCACTTGGTAAGATAAAGTTGTCCCTGCCCATAAGTAACCCTTTGAAGGTTGTCTACATTATATATAAAATTTGGTTTATACCTTGCAGAGGACATGGTCTGTCTCCATTAGGAAGACCAGTCAGTTAATGCTGTATGGGTAGAATACAATAGAATACAGAAGGGCAGGTATCATAGTGACCCATGCACTTTGACCATTATTGATCTTGTGTGCAGCTCTTATGCTCACACGTTCAGCAGTCCTGCACCTTGAACAAAGTCCAGTATCCTGCTGATGAAGATGTCCTGAAAGTGACCTGGTTTCATAAAATGTTGACCTAGGTGCTTACATCTTAATGTGGCCAAGGCCTCACAGTCACAAATAACATGTGAGACTGTTTCAGATGCTTGATTGCATCTATCACACCCAGGACTGTCTACCAGCCCCAGTTTAAATAGATGTCCATTTAAATGACAGTGCCCCATTAGCAGTCCCATTATTATTAGCTGGTTTCTGCTCAAGTTGAGTAATTCCCCAGCTCTTTCAGCAGAGGGTCTTTTAAGAAAGCCCTTAGCCTGCCATTGTCCACAAGTGGATTGCCAATACTCCTCTTGTTGTGTGCTCGTCCAGCCTCTGATCGCACCCCTGGAAACCTTTGCAGATATGCCAAGGGCAGGCACAGGTCCTGTGAGTGAGTGTGAGGAGCCTTGTCTAGCTAATTGATCAGATATTTCATTTCCATCAACCCCCATGTGTTCTGGTACCCATACCAGTTGGGTCATGTTATGCCCTACCAGTTTCTGCAGGGTTGATGGCAGTTGCAAACTAATTTAGAATTTATCTAGATACTGTCAAGGACCTTACTGGCTGCTTGACTGTTGGAAAGAATGTAGATGCTCCTACATGTGTAGTCCTCTTCTGTATTCTCCATTACACATGCATTAAGGGCATATATTTCAGCCTGGGATATTGTGGTGTGGAGCCCAAGGCTTTAAGCTATATTCCATTCTCGAGTGCCATATATACACCGCAACACCGGTGCGTTTATTGGTCTTGGACCCATTTGTGTACCAGGCCAGGCCCCCTTTAATATCTGGTTTGAACCCCTTCTGCCATTCACACTTGTCAGGAAACTTGACCATGAATGGCTTGTGGTATGCATATCTTGGTATCATCCTGTCAGGCCCCATCATGCTCCATGTCCCAAGATTTTTTTGGCATGACTGAAGTTTGTGGATTTAGGTTTCCTGCTGTATAGATAACTGGTATTTATTGAGAATTATATGGAAGAAATAAATACACTCTGTAATTACATTCTGAGTTTTTAATATTAAAGCAGGTGGTACATGTAGCTGCCACTGGGCTTTAAAAGGTCACGTATAACACCATGAAGGCATATGGGGAAGTGGAGGTATAGCTCCACACATTCTTAACCTTGATACTGGGAGGATGTAAGTGGTCAGTGTTACAGCCCATCCCCAGTACACATTGAATAAGAAGGGGTTGGGCCCCAGATTTGGTTTGGATGCTGTGAACACTTGGTACTCTATTACATAATTGTGACACACAAGAGAAACTCTTAAACAACATAAGAGATGGGATGCTAAATGGACTGACTGTGTAATAGACGTGACTGATATTTTGGACACTGTCAATCATCTCGAGCAAAAAAAAAAAACCACAGTGTTTTATAGCAGGGAGGGAGAACCTACTGTGATGGGCCATATGCAGGAGATGTCACCAGTGACAGAATATGTATTTCTGAAGGTCCCATCAGAGTAGGTTCTTCCTCTCCCCATTACACCTGAAGGTGGAGACATCCATTCTCCAAAACATTGTGGGATTTTTATCAATGTACAGAGTTTTAGCCACGTCTATCACAATACAGCATCATGAGAATCCTCAGAAGTTGGGATGTGTGTAGACTTTGTCCATCCCAGTTCTGCCAGCAGAAGCATTCTGAAGTTTCATTAAAGTATGATTTAAATTTATTTTCTAGTATGCTTTTCTTTTAAGTAATGCAACTCAGTTTTCCATGTGACACTTTGTACTGGGTAAGTTTGTATTTATTTATTTTTTGTATCATTACAGTTAATTGAATCTCGCTGCTTATTATTGGTGTAGAATAGGCCATATGGTCTCATCTGTCATTGGCTTGTATGAAGTATCTGATGTCACAGTGGTGTTCCTGTGTGAAATGTATGTAGACTGTTCTTTATTGGAAATTAATTAATCTTTAGCCACCGTGCATTCTATATATATAGGATGGGCATACCACAACCCTCCAGACACCACATTTTATATATTTAGTCAACAAATATACTTACTGAATTTTATGAGACATGCTGCACAATCTCAATTTTTTCCTCTACAAAATGCCATGTATTTCACAATGGTTCATAAAGTATTACATTTTACATAAAGGGTGCGCTAGAATTTAAATATCCAAATCCATCGCCAGAAGGATAACATGAAAAGGTAGGTACAGCTGCTTTTGTCAAAACAGTACTGTATGTAATTCACATAGTTAATGTTTTTGCCCTTCTCAGAAGGTATAAATTCTTACCAATAGAAATCATATTTACTTGTAATAGTTTCATCCTTGTAGTGTAGAGCAGGGAGTAGCTTAGTTCATTTTCTTCCTATCTGATGTTCATGTATTTTTGCCACACTTTGCTTTTGTCATATGCAATTATTGGGTCTAAAACTATTTCCTTTGGTGGTCTGTATATTTAGTTGGTCATAGTTTAATTTTTCTTGTATGAAAACTTCAGTCTACAGCTGTTTATTACGTTCCAATGAATAGGAGTGGTTTGTAACTATCGCCTGCAAGTTGGTCAAAATTTGTAATGCAACTACTGCAAGTAATAAGTGACTTATTTTAGCTAGTTTCTCAATAAGCACAGTCCACCCCCCTGGCAAATAGTTCCAGCCTTCCAGTTCTAGAGTTGAGAGAGATCAGAAAGGTATAGAAGAAAATATTTATTCCTTGTGAAATTTTTATGAAATTTTAAGAAACGTTTTTAATAACTTACAGCATTTGGCACGTTACTTTTGCAATAAAAGTAATACTAAGTGGACTATACATTATACATGAGTAGGCCTATACAGAAATATAGTGATATATGAAAGAATGTGGCTCATAACCAATCGTAGACAACCAGTAGATGTGGTTAAACCATCGGGTACTCTGTTTACATTACTAGTGATTTCCTGTGCAAAGGTTTTTCTGTGAGTTTTGCTTGTGTAATATAACATTTCTCAGTGGCTTTCTGTAGTTTCAATATTAAATTTCCATACCAGTTGTTTTATTAAATTACTGCTAACTCTTTATTAGTGGTAAGTTCTATACAAAGTATTAATTGTGTATTTTTTACAGTTCATGTTTTATAATGTATGTGAATATTGGTACCGGAGTAGCATCATGACCTGCATGATGCACCAAAGACAGGTAATCGATTATACTGTGAATTGTCTATAAAGAGAAAAGTATGTAATAATGAAAATTGCTGCATGTGGTGGGGAATCGTCACAGTACACAACGATCCAAACTGAAGTCACTGTTTTTAAACACATGATTTGAACTTTAAATATAGTTCCAGAAAGGTGCATCTTATGATTGAATTTATTTGAGGAGAATAATTGAAAAGTGGACAACTTTCTTTCTTTTTCTGTCTGTAGTAATGTTAAAAGTGTGTATATAATTTATACATTGTAACGTTACCAAGATGTACACAGTGTGATGAAAGCTTGGCATGATACAAAATTAAGGTGAATCTTGATTTTAAATGTTTTGTCAGGATACCTTATTAAGCCTTTGAAATTGTGATGGTTTGGCATATGAAGATTACTGTCTTATGGGATGTGACTGTATTTTGACAGCTATTTACCACGTGCCTCTGCTTTCAGGGTAGACTCATCTACTTTGAAGATGGAGATGGAGGCGATCTCTCCAAAATGTTGGTAAATGGGTACTAGACTACATGGCATCACATCCCAGAAGACAGTAATTTTTGGTTACTTTCATGAGAACTTCATATCTCACATTTGGAATTTGGTTTGTCACGAGATTGTGGTTTTCATGATGTGAAGTTTCATATTGCAGTCTTGTGGCTTATGACACATTGTAGTCCAGTAGGTAGTTACTTTTGTTTGTGAGGAACCTGCTACCTTGATTTTCAGGGATCCTGAAGGTTTTTTTTTAAAGTGTTGGTAAGCACCTGACAGACTCTTAACCGAAAGAATAAAAATGGTTTGTCATACTTTTGCTGATGCCTTGTGTGGGAATATTATGTACACTTGCTTTGTCACTTGTATGTTTTAACAGTTTAGTTAGCTTTTAGTGAACAGATCTTGAATAATGTATTTAAAAAGCATTCTGTTGAAGTGGGATATTTTTTAAGTATTCAGGTACCTTATATAGGATTTGAAATGTTCATGGTAACTATGTAGTGAAGTCTCAGATGATCAGCTGTGCAAAAGTGGAATTGTTATCAAACATTCTGGAGACACGGTCTGCCTGCATCATCAAGGTTTGATGTGATGAGTGTCAGCTGTCTGTCGTACTTGTACACAGTGTTGTCAGAGCCTGGTGTCCTGTTTGAGCGCAGAACTCTGTCCTTGCCTCAGTAAACTTCATTGAAGACCTCAGGTGGCCTGTCATGCTGCATGCTTGATGAGTATTAAATTTACATTTGTGGTGGTTGGAATCTTTTGAGTATTACTGTAATGCAACAGATGGCCATAAAATATGTTGGTTGGTTTGTTGGTTATGCTGAGCCATACGGGAGTCATATTACATACTTGTGGCAGCTGTAAGCTTGTTCAATATTAGGTCGGCCTTTAAACGTATTTAGGTTTTTCCCATGAAATCTGAACTGTAATACATATGCCAGAGTGCATCCACTATAATTTGTGATACTTGCTAAGACTTTGATTATATCTATGATTCACATTTTAAATTGTTCCAGACAAAATATTTTAATATGAGGTGTGTAATACGAATAATACAAGAATACAAATTTTTTTAAAGTTCTAAATGCCGTAGAGAAACTTGTTTGTGGTGGTATTCCATGGCTTAACACTCGTTAGAATTTAAAATTGGCAGTAATTGTTTTTAATAAGCAGTTGCATTCATTATCTGTCATGCATCTGCACTCGGCTTTGGTTTGTAATGTGTTACAGAAGGTGTACTTAAAGTTATGATGAAATGTTAGTGAGAGTGCATAATATGGTTGCAGTTTGTGAACAAAGGGCATGCATTATAAGAAGAAAAACTTGTCTGTCTTGAAGTATACTTTATTGCTGAGGCACTGAAACTTCTTTTTTAGTTTGTAATTGATATTTTCATATAAATTATACGGTAGTAATGTTTTACATTTTCTGAAATTCTGGTTTGTTGTCACTGGATGGGAATGATTGGGTAATATAATTGCTCTTTGACTTGGCCACAGTCCACACCTGTTCTTGCTGTACAGCGGATACCTATTTTTAAGCATGTGATGTGTTCTCTTCATCTCATCTTGTTTGAAAATTTGGTCATCAGTATGGTGGTTGATTTTACAAGGAATGTCCTGTAAGCAGTTTGCTGATACAGTTGTGTATATGATATTGTAATGAATATCATTTTATTATCCATTACAGTTTTACTATAGCCAAAGAATGTTTTATGGAACATTAAAGACTAAAAGAGATATGAGACCGTGGATTTGTATGTGTTGAAACCTATCCTTTCTATTAGATTGTAGGTGCTGGAGATCGTTGCTGGAAACCTACCTTTCAGTAGAATTTCTACATGACATAGAACTATAATACTGTGTGAAATAACACAGGTCAGATAAGATTTTACAGTTTTGTACATTTGATTTTGGACTTAGAAATTCTTTCTGATAGAATGCTAAGACTTAGAGAAAGTGCCAGTCCCGCTGTGATATTGCGATTAATACCCACATCCATTTTTTGTTTACTTGCAACTTCTGTTATATATAAGAGCTTCCCAGTTGTTACTGCAGTCATAAATAACACTATGTAACACGATTTTTGTTCCTGGGTAGTAAGTGTTATTTTCTGATTGCTTATATCTTAAAAGTATAGAAAATGGCTATTATTCTCCTCATACTTTGCTTTTGTGACCAGGACAGTGATATTTTGAAATTCACCTATTTCCAATGCGAAAACGGGCGTTTTTGCGTCTTTTCCTTCACATAAAGTCAGAAATAAAACAACATATGAATCAAAATTAACATGTATTTATACTACAGTTTTACAAAAATTAGCACAAAACATTTAGAAGTGAGTAGGCTTTCGAGATTTATGACTATACTGTAAATCACTTTCACAAATCAGCCCCCAAATGTAGTCTCCCTACATGTTCTCGTTATACTGTACTTGGTAGCGACATTCAAAGTCCAGTATATCCTAGTGGAAGCGCTCGCCTTGCTCCTCCGAGTACGCTCCCTTGTTCTCCTTGAATTTATCAAGATGAGCATCAAGTATATGGACCTTGAGGGACATTCTGCAGCCCATTTTGCCGTAGTTCTTCACCAGAGTCTAAACCAGCTCCACATAGTTTTCGGCCTTGTGGTTGCCTAGGAAGCCCCTAGCCACTGTGACAAAGCTGTTCCAAGCTGCTTTCTCCTTCGTAGTGAGCATCTTGGGGAATTCCTTGCGCTCCAGGATCATCTTTATCTGTGGTCTGACGAAGACACAGGCTTTGACCTTTGCCTCAGACAGCTTCAGGAAGAAGTCTCGCAGGTACTCGAAGGCTGCTGACTCCTTATCTAAAGCTGTACCAAATTGATTCATAAGTCCCAGTTTGATGTGTAGTGGTGGCATTAGCACCTTCCGAGGGTCCACCAGTGGCTCCTACTTTATGTTGTTTTTCCCCACAGAAAACTCGGTCCGCTGTGGCTAGTCCCGCCAGTGGTAGTGCGCCTTGGTGTCCCTGCTATCCCAAAGGCAAAGATAGCAGGGAAACTTGATAAAACCACCTTGGAGATCCATCAGGAATGTCAACATTGTGTCCGATGACTTCCCAACCGTACTCATCATACTTCAAGGCGTCTAGCAAGCTCTTGATGCTGTTGTAATCCTTTTTGAAGTGCACCAAGTGAGCCAGAGGAAGAGACGGGTACTTGTTCCCGTTATGGAGTAGCACGGCTTTGAGGCTCCTCGATGAGCTGTCAATGAAGAGGTACCACTCGTTCGGGTTACGGGCGATTCCAATTGCCTCGAACAGACCGGTCACATTGTGGCAGAAGCAAGGCCCATCTTGATGGGTAAAGAAGCTGGAAAAAGCTTGGTGACGCTTCCTCTGATCTGTGACTTGCACACTTTCATCCAACAAGTTCCACTGCTTGAGCCTAGACGTCAAAAGCTCGGCAATGGACTTGGTGAGATCAACATCGCTGATCAAGTCGTTGACGTCTTTCAATTTCAAAATATCACTCTCCTGGTCACAAAAGCAAAGTTTGTGGGGAATAATAGCCATTTTTTATACTTTTGAGGCATAAGCAATTAGGAAATAACAGTTACTACTGAGGAACAAAATATAAATAAAAATTTGTTACACAGTGTAATCATTTAAGTTGTTTTGAAGTAAGTGGTTTACGTAGCTGTTTATGTCAACTCTGTATAATTGCTTCATGTGTATGTGGGTTTCAGATGTACTGCAAATCAAGTTCAGAGTCCAGTGTTCAGTTCATGTTCCTGTATATTACAAGGTATTGCTTATGGCATTCTGTATCACAATCACCTTGCACTGACATTCTCAGTACATGTAACATGGGTGCAATAATGGAGGGAGTGGTGTCTTTGTGTTCAGTAATTTTATACCATCTGTCTGGCCTAAATTACAAAGATCAGTATGAGCCATGGCCTCGAAAATTTCTTTCCAACTCTTGTAATTACAACATAGTGTTAAATTATTGTGTCTTCTCTGATATGATATCAGGCAGTTTGTGTATAATATTAACTATATAATACTCCCTGTTCTTGTGTATAAGGCTCTGGTAGCCAGATAGTCATCACTGTGAGGTAACCTTTAAATCTGGTATGGCAGGAGATACACCTGCCAGAAGAATGTAGATTCTGGTTTTTAAGTTTTGTTGGGATTTGTTTCAATTGTTGTTGTCAGTAATGCAGTGGGTTAAAATTTGAACATATAAATCATGCAGGTATTAGAAAAATTATTAAAATGGATCCTCAAGAAGTGGGGTGGGGGTGGGGGGGTAATGGGCTGGGTTGATCTGCCACAGGATAGAGACAGGTGGTGGGCTCTGGTGAATGAGGTAATGAACCTCTGGGTTCCATAAAATGCGCGAGATTTCTTGACCAGCTGGGGATCTGTTAGCTTCTCAGGAAGGACTCTGCTCCATCTAGTTATTTAGTTAGTTATTAGAAAAATACTCGTCTTCTCGTATCTGAAAGTTGAGCAGTAGCATTAGTTTTGCACTGGCATAAAGTTCAGTAAGGGGTAATTTGAGGAGTTGATGGAAATGGCTGTGCAGTAAAAGAAAGATGGAACATAACCAAAACATGAATTAGGATAAAGTTGTTTAGGAGGTGTCAGAGTTTGAACTTGTTAAGTTATATTAGGAGGTCTTCAATCTGGTATACTGTGCAGCGCAGTGGTCCAAAATGGCCAAGGCATCTTGAGCCTTGAAGATGGGACCAACATGCTGTCCTGTAACCAACTACCGATTGATGCTGCGCAACATCCCAGAAGGTTGATAACCTCAACTATACCATGGGCAAAGCCTGAAATATTGCACATTATATCACTTTCTTGTGTTGGCTCAAAAGGTAGTCCACTTTGGGGCCAGTTGTCCTGACCAGAATTTTATGTGGCATTTCTTATTCCTGTTTGGCCAGCATTATCCGAGTGCAGTTTTGCAGTTTTCCCCTTCCTCAAGTGTCGATACTGTGCACTCCCAGGGTTTTCAGTCTTTGAAATACTGTGAATTTATTTTAATACACACTAATTGCTTAAAATATAAGATCTGTGCTCTTCTTGGATTTTATGCAGCGTAGATTGGTAGTTTGTTGCAGATGTTTCTGGACAACCTATTGGTCCCATCTTTGAGGGTCAAGCAGTCCAAGTGCTTCTTGGACTGCTTGACCTGCTTGACCCTTGAAGATGGGACCCATAGGTTGCCCCGAAACGTCGGTAACAAAGTACCAATCTATGCTGTGTAAAATTTGAGAAGAGCCCAGATCTCATTTACACCACTGCAGAAGCCTGAAGTCATGCATGATTAAAATATAATTTTTCATCGCCTTAGTAAACCGCTGTCAAAGACTTTCACATATGTATTAGGAATTACTCGTTTTTGTTTCTGAGGAAAACCATGAAAAATCTGCTTGTGAACGGTTTTGTTAATTGATGCCTGCGTGTGGAATTGTGTGCAACGTACAGGGAGTGCCGGCATACATTCTGTCACTGAATTTTTATTTGGAATTTATGTTTCCCCCAGCGTTTCCAGCACATAAGGAAAAGCATTGCTCAGTTCCATTGAGACTAGCCCCACACACAGACAGTAAATTTGCTGATCCTCTGACAGTACTCTGGTGCTTCAAGCTCACTGTGCCTCTGAATACTGAGTAGTTTCCTATCATTATCACCGTGATTGGTAGTACTGTATTCACTATGTTGTAATAGTGCAGAAAAGTTGCTTCCTTCATGACAGGTTTGGATTATTATTCTTCTTATCGTTTGTGTTTGTGGAAGGGAGTCGTATTGTAAATAGGTTTCCTCAGGTGTGCATTTGGAATTTTTCATTTGTGGTCCCGGGGGGGGGGGGGGTTGTTGAACCTGAGGA
Source organism: Reticulitermes speratus (assembly GCA_021186555.1). Classification (NCBI taxonomy): domain Eukaryota; kingdom Metazoa; phylum Arthropoda; class Insecta; order Blattodea; family Rhinotermitidae; genus Reticulitermes; species Reticulitermes speratus. The sequence continues at coordinate 10,967,009 of JAJKFL010000003.1, read as the reverse complement.
TGTATATAATTTATGTTTAATTTTAAAAATTATGTTATAACTGTAACACAACACTGTTTGCAACTGCATTTATATACATGTAACTACATGTTCCATGGCTCATGTGAGGTGTAATCTTGTCTTTTTTTTTTAAGTTCATCCAAGACTTCCTAAGTTTTTTATTATATTTTTCAAAAGTCTGATGTCCTAGTCATTAGCCAATTTCAGTGGCTGATTTTGGCTGAAGGGTAAATTATCTAAAACGTTTGATATAACTGTGTCTACAGAATCTGTTTTTTTTTTTTAATTTCGTTTTGGAGGGGGGGGGGGTGCAGCCCAGCAGGCCCTCTTCCTTGGGTGCTCCTTGGGGTTTTCTTCCTCATAAGTAAGTTCTGATATGAAACACTGCAATACAGAGTGTCGGTATTGTCAGTGGGAATTTGTAGAAGTAGCCCTAAATAGTAAACATGAAAATACAGCAGTAAAACATACTGGCAAGGTCTTGGAATGTTAGTGACAAATTACCATGTTTCATAAAGACAAATACTGTGGAGCAGTGCCAGGATAGTAACCATCACTGTGTGCTTGAATGCAAGATGGTAGTGATGATAATACTAGGAAATCAACATTGTTAATGGCATAGTACATATGAAGGTATTTCTGAATATGAATAGCTTGACTGCTATTTGGAAAGCCATTGAAGTGAAACTGGGATTAAATTATTGTGCGTTAGTCTTTTAACAACTGAAAATTAAATTCTTCCAAGGAAAACTGTTGCTAAATTTATTCAGTAATTACAATTTTCATTAGGAGGATAATTGATTTTTTCCTCTTGAGGGCTCCATTTTAGTTTGTACACTTGTCTGTCCCCCTGTGAGATATGTATATACATATATATATATATATATAAGGTACATGTTTATTATATATATATAATAAACATGTCCTTTATTACGGACGAATGTAAGTCCATTTATTACATTTCCTTTTTTCGTATGTCTGGTTTCTATATGGCAAGAACTGTAACAAGTTTATGGTAGTCTGTGAAAGTAACAAGAATCCGTATATGGTATGAATCCTGTTATGATTTGGACTGAGATTTTGTAGTTTTGTTCTTGTACTGTTTGACTTACGTTTAAGGAAGAAACTAGTAAAGTGCTACATTTGGAGCGTAGCTTTATATGGTACTGAAACGTGGACACTTCGGAAAATAGATCTGAAATACCTGGAAAGTTTTACATTGTGGTGCTGGAGAAGAATGGAGAAGATCAGTTGGACCGATCGTGTGAGAAATGAAGAAGTATTACATAGAGTCAAGGAGGAGAGGAATATCCTACATACAATAAAGAGAAGAAAGGCTAACTGGATTGGTCACATCTTGCGTAGAAACTGCCTTCTAAAACATGTGATTGAAGGGAAGGACAGAAATGACGGGAAGACGAGGGAGAAGACGTAAGCAACTACTGGATGACCTTAAGGAAAAGAGAAGATACTGGAAATTGAAAAAGGAAGCACTAGATCGCACCCTGTGGAGAACTCGCTTTGGAAGAGACTACGGACCTGTCGTAAGACAGACTGCAGAATGAATGAATGAATGAATGAACTGTTTGTTTCCCATAGTTGTGGTGTTGGTTCATGCATTAATAATGCCTCTTGGAAACTTCCTTTATGACGGTGTTTGTGTTTGAAGCCTACACATCCTGCCTTTAAGAAAGGTACGATGTGGTGTAGTGTAGAGTACCACGAGGAAATGAAAAAGCCCCAGATTAAATTAATCTTAACGTCACCGAATTTGACTATGTCTGAGAATAATAAAGTGCTAAGGCACGTTCGTTGATATTTCAGCACTAATTCATTGCATCGTCTTTTCCAAGGTTCATGTCTTTTGTGAGCGCAGGCAAACATTACATCAGAGATTATGTGGAATTATGGCAAAAAAATTCTATCAACTTCAACTTTCCTAGTACATACACTAAAGTCGTGGTGAATACAGGAACTACGTCGAAATTTCGTGCGAGCAAAGAACAAGTGGTCACAATGTACCACACATTCTGTACGCTGTAATGTACCGTGTATGTTTGATCCGGTTTTTAGGCGCGTTCGCGAATTTGCGAAAACCGACTTAGTTTCGTCATGTCTGTCTGTCCGTCCGCATGGAACAACTCGGCTCCCACTGGACGGATTTTCACGAACTTGGATATTTGAATATTTTTTTTTCAAAAATTGTCGAGAAAGTTCAAGTTTCATTAAAATCGGACAAGAATAACGGGTACTTTACATGAAGACGCATGTACATTTATGATATCTCGCTGAATTATTCCCAGAATGAGAAATGTTTTACACAAAAGTAGAGAAAATTAAAACATTTTATGTTCAATAACTTTTCCCCGAAAATCTTGCCGCTTGTGAGATAATGTGGAAAAACGTTGTATAGCCAGACAGGTCACAGATGACAATATAATACGGTGCATGCGTGCACTTTGCGTGCTGGATAACTAGGCTACAGACACACACTCAGAATATGTAATTGCTTTTCCACGGCAACAATGGTCACGCGAACGCGCCTCAATATTACTTTATTAGTACATTGCCTGTCTTGTTGATGCTGAAAAATGCCTTGTCGCAGATGACTGTTGGTGAACGCTAGAAGGCGTGCATGATCTCCAATAGCATGTGCATGATCTCCAATAGCACGAGCAGTATGGTTACCGATTCCGATTTAACTTTGGGAATGGTTGGAGCCCATATCCGTGCATTTTTCTGTGATGTGTGTTTCCCTGTGACGGGGATGTACCAGTCCCTTGTGTCCTACAGAGTCTGGAATCAGTTCAAAATTTGTTCTGAATCAATGCAGACCAGAGAACATGATATGTCAGGGGTGGCCAGCTCGACGACCTTCGGGAGCCGCAGTTTAGGAGGCAGCTTACCAAAGAGCCATGCATTAATAAAATAAAATAATTTTTCCTTATTTGATGGCTTCTTATTTTTGTTCATCCGGCTACAATAGGTTAGTTTCCGTTAGTTATGAATGTCCTTTCTTTAGAAAACATTTTAAAGTGCCTTGTGCAGTCAGTCTCATGTGCATTTAAACTGCCTGAATATTATTTTTTACAGGAAATTTGCGCGACCCGCACCAGTGATGTGCACGGGCCGCATTGTGGTCACCCCTGGTATATGCTAAAGCTGGAGAAGGAACTGAACTTCGATATTTATTTTTAGTGATTCGTGTGTCCTTCTTGAATTCAGGACCTATTCTTTTCGATGGCAGTTCATTCCTTTTCAGGTGGACATGTGCACGTAGCTGATTGTTCTGTTGCATGACAGGAATTTACACAATTGCAGACTGTACGGCTTAGCATAGAACTGAATGCCCTTAAAGGGAAGGAGCAAGAGTTTGCTGGACTGCTGGCAAATATTATTTACGTATAGTCGTTTCTAGAACTCTGTTATTAAGGTCTTATGAGACGTGGCCTTGTGCAATTTGATAGATGGTTACGTATATTTGGACGGAACTTGATGCTTCCGTCTTCGTGTCACTTTTACGCTGAAGATGGAGGTGGTAGTGTTTTCCGAATCTTCGGTATATGTCTACAAAATTAAATGGCGTCTTAATTTTAACTGCTGTGAAGACGTCAGATCTTTCTACAACTGTAATTATTCCTGAAATGAAAATTAGAATACAGTGACTTTAAAAGGTGATGATGCGCTGCATTCTACATGCACTGGCTCGAAAAGAAACGGGTGGATATAATTTTTAAATCCAGCCATGTATGTGCCCAATTTAAAAGTAACGTGTTGCCCCACAGTGCAACGACTTCAATGCTGAGGTCTAAACCTCAGCATTGAAGTCGGGCAGGTTGCCTCAAGCAGTGACATTCTGCCCTGAATGTTCGACCTACCTGCTTCGAGAGTCGACTGGTATAGCCCATGTTTTGAATTAAATTTGCCGTTGTCTTACCAGTACCTCCAGATAAATATCTGTATAGAACCTTAAATTAGGTCACGACCGTTTTCTTCGGATTTCTTTATTCATTCTTATTCGAGGCTGAATATCTTTCGTTATTAACATCGCCGTTGAATCAACTACAAGACAGGCAATGTACGTATAACATAACATCGAGGCGCGTTCGCGAAACCATTGTTACCATGGAAAAGCAATAAGTATTACATATTCTGAGTGTGTGTCTGTAGCCTTAGTTAACCAGCATGCAAAGCACGTGCACCGTATTGTATTATCATCTGTGGCCTGTGTGACTACCAAATTTTTCCCCATTATGTTACGCACGATTTTCGAAGAAAAAAAAAGTTATTGAATATAAAATGTGTGTTTTGACCTTCTCTACAATTTTTGTCTGAAACATTTCTCATGCTGAGAAGAATTAATCGAGCTAGTATCATTAATGTACATAGGTCTTTATGTAAAGTACCTGTTGTTGTTGTTAGATTTTAATAAAATTTGAAATTTCTTGGCATTTTCGAAAAAATATCAAATTTCATTAAAAAAAATCCGTCCAGTGGGATTCGAGTTGTTCCATGCGGACGTACGGGCGGACAGACAGACAGGCAGACATGACGAAGATAGTAATTTCTTTTCGCAATTTTACGAACTTGCTTAAAAACGAATAAAACCAGGGTTCCTTGTGTGGGCACTTTGTTTTTCTGGCTTTAAAAGTGCTATTTACAATTGCGTCTTATGCTTTATGTTGAAGATCGCTGTATGCGATTGTTTTGTTGAGAATTTGGTAATAGTCAACCGTTTAAAGCCCAATGGTTACTTTATATACTTCATACCACCAGGTTTAACGTAAATAATTTCGACATTCTGCCCACACAGTACATTTGTGTGTTATAACAAATAACGATTATTTCCCTATACGACATTAACTTATTTGTTTTTATAACCGAGAAGGAATGTGTTTACTGTGCGGTAGGAACTGTATATTTTAATATAATTAGGTTAACTTGGTCTCCAAAGGGTTAATAAATGACAAGTATTTGTAAATAGATTATTTCTAAAGACCTAAAAAAATAAGTGGTAGGTCACGAAGTGGAATATCGTGATTAGAGAAGACACCCTGTAACATAAAGACTTTTTGTAATATTAGACATCCCCGTTGGTATGTACATGCAAAAACATATTTTTACTCATCAATAGTACAGTCACAACCAACACATACACTTGCAATACGTAATCAGGCTACCGGTTTCAGCTCAAAGAGCCATCATCAAACCTGTGACAGAAAACAATGAAAATCAAACTCCATTTACCAAAATATATGCAATTTTAAAATCAAACTCCATATAACAAATTGTATGAAGTTTGATTTTCATAGTTTCTGTCATAGGCCTGATGATGGCTCCTTGAAGCTGAAACCGGTAGCCTGATTACGCTTTGCAAGTGTATGTGTTGGTTGTGACTGTACTATTGATAAGAGTAAAAATATATTTTTATAAATAAAGGCGCTATAATGGGGATATAAGGAATGCATTTTTGTTTGGTGAAGGGTCTTGGGAGACGGAGGACAGATAATGATGAAGACATATATTAGGGAGATCGGTTGTGAGGTTCGGAGATCGGTGTAACTGGCTCAGGATCTCCATTGGTGGTATTTGGCAATAATGATGGTGAACAGTTTAATCAGCAAATTAAAGCAAGAGATAGCGTAGTCGGTATAGCGACTACGCTACAGGAAAGATATTTTTCTTTCTCTTTTTCTTGTTATTCTGACCTCTTATACCTAATCACTGTAGGTATAGAGGGTTATTTTTACACGATCACACTCGATGACACACACACGGTAGGAGTACTCTGGACGAGTGATCAGCCCGACGCAGAGACCTACCTGACAACAGATAACACTCACAAGAGACAGACATCCATTTCCCGGTGGGATACGAACCCACAATCCCAGCAAGCGAACGGCCGCAGAACCACGCCTTAGACCGCGTAGCCACTGGGATCGGCACATACATACTATATCCACGTTAAATTTGTCAGCGGTAATCCTAGCGGTGTTTGTACTTGTTGACACGAGCAGATATTTCATACATGTGCTTATCTCCGTACACATGCCTGTCTCCGTTGCTCATTATCTGCAAACCGGAAGGTCAAACAAGTTTTTATCACTGCCACCTGTTATTTTGCGCTATACATAAAGATCACCTTAACAAAAAATTAAGTGACATGTGTTTTCGAAGAACTGTTGTCTGATGAAAGTATCGCTTCCACGTCATAAATTCGCGCGTACACGGTGTTTTTTTTATTGAAGGGCCCCGCACCGCAGCCTTTAAGGCTTATTGTGCAATCATGTGATGAAGATTAAGATTATGAGGTTTTTTTTTTCCGCTTTTCCATTTTAATGGGGCACCGGTGGAATGAAATTGACAGGGGAAAACCGAAGTACTCGGAGAAAAACTTGTCCCAGTGCCACTTTGTCCACCATAAATCCCACATGGACTGACCCGGGATCGGACCCGGGCCTCCGCGGTGAGACGCCGGTGACTAACCGCCTGAGCCATGGCACGGCCGTCCACGGTGTTGTTATTACTGACTGAAGGACATGATGGAAGGAAGTGACCACGCAGGGCGTGGAAGACCTCCAATAGCGTAACATGCTTACGAAGTGTATTGAACGTCTTACAGCTTGCTCAGACCTTTAAAGAGAGAAAAGTAGATGACGTGTGATTACGTAATCTTGCTTGATTTCCTGGAAGGAAGAACGGAAGCTAAAAACTGAGTTTCTGCAAACCTGTACGAGAAGGAATACCAATTTTTTTCTATGGCGCAACAGCCCCTAGTGGGCCAGAGATTCCTCATTATCGAGGCATCACGATCACATTCAGACACACCACAATCGGTAGAACTCCTCTGGACGAGTGATCAGCCTGACTCAGAGACCTCTTACCTGACAACACATAACACTCACAAGAGACAGACATCCATGTCCCCGGCGGGATTCGAACCCAAAATCCCAGCAAGCGAACGGCCGCAGACCCACGCCTTAGACCGCGCGGAATGCCGAATACATTATTTATATCTTTATCGAGGTATTGTCAGAAAATTTGCCCAATTATCTTGTTGTAATGTGGACAAAGGGGAACCAACTACAATGTATTCCGTTCCGGATACATTTTCAGCGATCAATATGCGTTATTAGCCCGACGGATGATGGTTAGAAGTGGGTAAAATATCCGATTTCTCTTGACATTCCAAGGTCCTACATTATTATGGTGTTGCAGATATCTAATTATCTAAGTGACATAACCGTATTTAATTACATGATCTGAGGTTAATCAAGGTAGACAATATACATACAACGTAACACTGTGACGGTCTCGTGTAACGATTGTTACCCAGGAAGCGCAACAATGCATGATGTGAATATAGTTGAGCTATGTGTCATTTTCAACAATATGAAACAATATAAAACTTGATTGTTGTCATAGGAACGCAACAATGAGTTCCAGGTACATTACTGACAAGCAAGAAAATAGTTCGTACTGCTATGAGCAATATAAACATACGTCTTCACGAAAGTTATTTGATATTTTTGTCCAATTTTAGCCATATTTGGGTTTTCCAGACAGACTTTTATGAAAGTCTCCAATATCAAATTTCATGAAAATCCGTCCAGTGGGTGCCGTGCTGATACATGCTGACAGGAGGACAAGACTGACGGACATAGAGGAAGGTCATAGGCGAATTACGCGACTTTTGCCAAAGCTCATAAAACGTATACACAGAACGCGAAGTTAATTTCGCGATAGGAGCTCAATCATTATGCTAACATGTTTTTAATTCACAGTAGATTTTTATACCGTTTCGGCCTTGTGGTTGGCAGGGTTAAACTTGCGTGATGTGTTGAACTTTGGAAAGACGATGTTCCTTTTCATGTTTTAAATTTTTTAAGCGTGGGATTTATGTGAAGTATATTAAACAGTTCAGTTTATATCTCATAGACAACACAGGTTTTCGTGGAGGTAAATAATCGGCGGTTATGCCGATCCCACTGACCGTGCGGTTTAACGTGGGTCTGCGGCCGCTCACTTGCTGGGATTGAGGGTTCGAATCCCGCCGGAGGCATGGATATCTGCCTCTTGTGAGTGTTGTGTGTTGTCAGGTAGAGGTCTCTGCTTCGGGCTGATCACTCGTCCAGAGGAGTCATACAGAGTGTGGTGTGTCTGAGTGTAATTGTGAAGCCTCGATAATGAGGTGGCCCTGGCCCACTAGGGGCTGTTGCGCTTTTGAAAAAAAAAATATTGAAAATAAATGTATTTTATTCAGTGTAACATTTTGCATTCAACTTCGTTAATTAAATAAACAAAATGTCGTTCCTAGGTACAGGCTTTGTGATAGGTCGAACCTCCTCTTGAATATCTCACTATTATAGGAAAATGGGCAAAGATGCCCCACTGGCCAATGATCCCGCCCCATCAGTTACTTCGAAACCCAAGCTCTCGGAAGCTGCACTTATTACGCAGCTAGAAGGTCTTCCAGTGGCGAGTCTGGGACTGTGCAAGTCAGAGTTGCTGCGTTTTGCTCAACGCCCTAAATTGTTTTGTAACATAAATAACCTAATTTTTAACCCTATATATTTCAAGGAGCGATTCTTTAATAATTTTCTGTTTGTTTATGCATACAGTAATTTTACCAACAGTTTACATGAAGGAAGAGTGGACGTTTCTGTTTTGTTTTATACCGTTACAAGCTTTCGCAAGCCACGCCATAGTCACATGATCAGCCGGGGCATCTTTGCTCCACGTTTGGGTACAGTCGCCCCACTGAAAGATGGGTAAAGCTGCCCCACTGGTATTTTAAATCGCTTTGTTGACCTATGTTCATACATCAAATTGTATACTGCATTTTCATTGATATGTCAATGAAAGACTACAAAATTGTCGCCTACCTGCTACAGTATATTTTATTTACCCCTCTTACGTGCTAAAGCACGTATTAAAATGGTACGCCTTCACTCCTGCACCCGTCCTCAACACCCATCCAGATTTCTCAGGAAAAAAGGCCAATCATATCTCATGGAAATGTCCCCTCCACCAAAATTATCAAACTCAGGGCCATCAAGGGTAACGAGAAGTCTCCATGGAGACGTTCTCCCTAGTTCGCCAATCAACCAGAAGAAGAAGTTAAGCCAGTCGTATGAAGAATAATGTCAAGAAAATGGTTCACAATCCGAACTCGAGCAGTTCTGATAAAAATAATGACAGTGACTGCTGTGAAGAATGTAAGGAATATTGCTATGTAACAAAAGATGAATGCGAATGGATAAAATGCTCATCTGTGAAAAGTGGCTGCATGAAAACTGAAAACTGCACAATTTGCTCCAAAACCTACATCGACTGTGGACGTAACAGCTGTTGTAAGAATCTTAAACAAAGTACGAAATTTACAGAGAAGTAAGAAGGAGTATTATAGGATAGAGAACATACTCGTATATTATTTTATTTGATTACAATTTTATTTACTACAAATTTATTATTTTATGTTGCATTATATGTGGGGCATCTGTACACCACACATATGTCACAGACGCCCTTTTGCATACCTATGTCATTTTTATTGCTGTCAGTAAACGAATTTAAATTTACTATAAAGGAACTGACCGTTTTGTAGCAGAGACCCTACTGTACCTATTTAAGTAATCCCATTACAGGCCTTGACAGGCCCTTAGGGCTCCAGGAGGTCGAGGCTCCCAGGTTTTTAGACAATCGGCACATGAAGGTGGTAAGGTTGTCAGCCCTACGCACCGGCCGCCTTTACCCCCCAGGAAAGATTCCTGGTACTCATTTCTATTAGAGGCTTGAGTCGACCCCAGGGCCATAGTGCGACCGAAACGATTATGTCACTATACCTATTACACACCCAGATATAGCTCCTGTTGCTACACATAATTCTAAAAATCTGTCAGAATAAAAAGTGGGGCATCTTTGCCCATGTTACTCTATGGATTAGTCCTTTCCATTTTCCCCTCTCTCTTTCCTATTTAATTTTTTGTATACTAGGCTAGAGTTTGTACGACTGGGTTCGATTTCCATGTTGTAACCCCGGTGTGCTCTATCCCAGAAAAAGAAAAAGTAGATGGGTTGGGAAAGTAGATGGCACAAATCGGAGTGTTGACCAAGAGAGAGTCGAGTGAGTTGGAACACTTAATACTCGTAATTAAAATTTACGTTCGCAGCAACATTTTATGATGAATAGCCTGTAGAATTATTAAGATGGTGTAGATGTAGAAGTACCCACCCTAATCTAGTGCCAGGGTTAAAGAAAGAGTAGAGCTGTACCTTTACTCCCCCTCTGGGCCTTCGTGGCCTGTTCTGGGGAGAACTTTACCTTTACCTTTACCTTTTAGATGTAGAAGTGAATTCAGTGAAGATTTTAGAATTCCGAGTAAGTACAAGACGGATCAATCCGATGTAGCTTTGTGTTCCTGATTTTGTGTACTTGTAACAGAAGTTGTAGACAGTGACGTATGTGTATCTGACCATCCGGGCAATGATCGGCACCCAAACCCAAATTAATCTCGCCGATGGTATCCAACAACTCCCTTTTAGGAGGCTGGGTAGGGCGATGTCCTTCCCTCAGCTTATTGTCTGATGTCAGTGACCATGTGCTAATCACGTGATTGAAACTGCCGAAGTATTTGCTCCTAGTAATTGTTGCGTCAGTCCGATTCAATGATGAAAGGTAAAATTAGCTCTATGACAGGCCATGAAGGCCCACAGGTGGAGTAGATGTGTAGCTCGAATTTTTTTTAAGCTCGTCGCTAAATTGGGGGTGGGGGGGGGTGGTCAATGCCACGTCCCGGCCGCTTTACTCCTGGGACAGCCCCCGGTACCCATCGTACAGGACGCTGGGTGGGCCTCAGAGCCGGTCTGAACGGGTGCGAAAATCTCACCCCACCTGAAATTTAATGATGTATATTGCATTTTATGAATGGTTTGACCCGCCAAGTATCGTGTTTACTTTCTTGCAGACAGCACTCCTGTTGCATAGCAGTTGCCTTTATATACGGGAATGTTACTCATTTAACAGTAGCAAATATTACACTCAGTGCATTAATAATTGCATTGTCTACCTATACAGCCGTGTGGGCACGCTATGCGACACGTTCTAATCTCGGCGCTGTGTCTAGACCAGTGGTAGTCAACCTGGGGTACGCGTACTCCCCGGGGTACGCGAAGACATCTTAGGGGGTACGTAAAATTAAAAGAAAAATAAATATGTTATTTCATATAAACACTGAATAATAGGGCCAGATTTAGGGTTAGCCACGAGAGACTGGACGTAAGGACATGCGATTTAGGAGCGCCATTTCTCTCTCTCTCTCTATCTCTCCCTCTCTCTCTCTCTCTCTCTCCTTTATTTTCGATTCTTATCTGGGCGGATAGTTTCATTTTATTCCACATAGTGCATATAATTTTGCTTTGCTAAAATACCTTTGCTCCTTTATTAATTTTTATATGATAGGCAATAATATATTTGTTGTTTAATAGCTTGATTCTCCTTCTTTTCATTTAAAACGTATTATTTAATACATTATTTTGGAACTAATTTATTTAACTTATTTTAGATGTAGATTATAGACTATGAATAACTTGAATTATGCACCAAAAACTTTGGGGGTACAAAGTTGAAGAGAAATTATATGTGGGGGTACGCGAACAAAAAATGTTGAATACCACTGGTCTAGACCACCTCTGGGGACCGTCCAGCCTCCTTGCTTGCCTGGGAGCAAGACCTGGCCGTGAAGGTGACAACTTCCGTTTTTCATCCGTCTTCATATCACGTGCTTGAATAAACACAAGAATGGACGTTTGAAGAAGTAGAGCGGTAGATTGAACACTTCACCTTCCACATTTACTGTGTAAATTTTATTTTATTCATGTATTAATAATATTATTTATAGCTGATTACCGTGCCCATACGGTCTAAGGCCTAGACCTGCGGCCGCTTGATTGCTGGAATCGCGGGTTCGAAACCTGCTGCGTGCATGGCTATTCGACGAGCTGATCACTCGTTTCAGAGTGGTCCAGCCGGGTGTGTATCTAATTGTGTGCGATCTAGAAACCTCAACAGTAAGGCGGCCTAGGCCCTACTTGGGCTCTTGCACCACAGAAGGAAGATATGACTTACAAGTTTTTCTTATATTTTTTATTTGTAAATCAAAGACTCGCATAGAACAGCTTCTGGTATTTTCGGATAGTCGTCTGGTAGTTCCAGAGGGGCCCTATTTTCTCAATAAAACTATTTTTAGTGTCCAAAGAAGCCATAACCATTTTCCCAATAACGATACATGTAGTAATGCATTCCCTAACCTACCTTGCAATAATCTAAATCATGTGTCAGTCTTACCACAAATTTATACTGATTTAGTACTCTTACCTAGTTCGTAACATTTCGATCCATACTCTACAGGGTTCTGACGAAGGGATGAAGGCGTATGACAATTGAACTTACAGACTTTGTACTTTGCGTATTTTGGTGGCGAAGGGCCCCGCAGCAGAAGCTACGGACGCACCGCAGCCTTGAGGCTTATTGTGCAACCCTGTGATGAAGATGATTAGTACTTTCGTTTTTCCAAGTAATGGAACACCGGTGGAATGAAATTGACAGAGGAAATCCGAAGTACTCGGGGAAAAACCTGTCCCAGTGCCACTTTGTCCACCACAAATCCCACATGGAATGACCCGAACCCGGACCTCCGCGGTGAGAGGTCGGCGTCTAACCGCCTGAGCCATGCACGGCCGTGCTTTGCGTGTTTGGTGTCTGTTGAAATTTTCATAACCATATTTTCTAAACTTTTGGAATATGTGCTCTTTATTAATTTGACGTTAGTCCAGGTTTAATTACAGTGTAAATAATCATCATATAGTGACAGTTGTTTTGCAAGAAGCAAGCCTGAAGACGAGAACCGAACCTCTCCCCGAAATGTAGTGTATTATGTTTCAATACATGGAAGAAATCCAAAAATTCTATAGGTTAAAATTTCCATCCCTACCTAAAAACGTGACACTTCACAAAATTGGCCCAATTCTGCATCACGACGACAGTCTGGAGGAGATTTGGTGAAGTATCTCTCTGGGTTATGAAACCGCGTTATTGGGCAATTGCGTCACGACGTTTCGAGACCAATATTTTGTCCCGAAGCGTCGGGAACATTTAACCAGTGACGCGGCATTTTATCCCAGAAGAACGAAAACCCGAGTCACACTGCTGCGAAAATCTAAAAACAGATTTCGGAGGATCAGAAGGATGACACAAAGCGACCATCACCCTACAACAGTGCTTCCCAAACCTGGGTAAATTACCCAAAATTGGGTAAAAGTGGGTTTTCTTTGGGTGACGAATACTTTCCTGAACTAGAAGGGTCTATATATCAGTGGATTGTAAACCCATTTCTGTGTGACTTGTCTGAAATCCCCGATAGTGTTAATGGTTTTGCAGAGCAAATGATAGAGCTTAGGTGAAGCAGTCAGTGCAAAATGTTATTTGAAGAAAAGAAGAAACATTTGGAGTCTTTCTGGTTAACAATTCACGATGAATATCCTGTGGTAGCTGGGAAGGCCGTAATGCAATTATTGCCGTTTCCAAGCACCTACATGTGTGAAGTAGGATTTTCCACTCTTGCCTTCATAAAGATCACAAAACGAAACTGTTTGCTGAGCCCCAAACACGATGTGAGGTGTGCTCTGTCTCCAATAGTTCCAAATTTTCAGGAACTAGTAAATAAAATGGAGCAGTGGCATTATACTCATTAGCTGGGACCTGGGTGATGAAATGTTCACGGTGAATAATTACCAAATTTTTTTTGTGGCTGCTAAAATGTTTAGAGATGTTTAAAATAAAGACATTGCATCAAACATATTTTTTGCTTCCTATTTTTTACCGATCTCTCTTCGCTTGTCAAATATGTTTTCTGTGCAGTTTAGTGTTTTACCTACATTGGGTAAAAAGGACTTTCTGATAAGCGGTTTTGGGTAATGAAGGAAAAAGTTTGGGAAGCAGTGCCCTACAATATAGATCCTCAAGAGATTACTACCCAGGTGTTTTTGTTGATCATGTTTATGTACGACTGAACATGTGGGCTCTGTAGGTTTCATAGAGGTAGATATGAAAGCGAAATACAGGGTGTTTCATAAATCCCTCCGGGATTTCGGAGGTCTGTAGCTCAGGAGCAAATCACACACAGGGGATGAGAGCATGTCAGCGAAAAGAGTACATATCCAAGTTTTGAACCTACCTTACAAATGTTCAATATGTCCCCCTTTGGTGACTCGACAGACGTCAATCCTGTAATCTAGCTCCTGCCACACACGTTCCAACATATGAACGTCGATGGTAGCAACTGCATCCATAATTCTTAGCCGAAGCTCCGGTAAATCTCTTGGTAAAGGAGGCACGTAAACACGATCTGTAACGTAACCCCACAGGAAAATGTCACATGGAGTAAGGTCGGGTGACCTGGCAGGCCAGGGAATAAGTGTTGAGCTTCTGTTCACCTGAAAACGCCATGTTTGCACACTACTGCCTCCTAGCGGAGAAACGGGTTACTACGCCATCACATCCGTCACGAAAACACTTTTACATTTCCTCTATCCGTTGGCATGCTTTTATCTCTTATATGTGGGTTTGCTACTGCACGGCCAAGCCTCTAAATCCCGGATGGACTTATGAAACACGCTGTACAGTTCTATAAGGGTTATGATTAATTTTGTGCTTACATGTGTGTGTTGTGTGTGTGTGTGTTTGTGTTTGTAAGACAGGAAGCTGGTCTCGTGCGGTTCTAACTTCTACAGCATGTTAATTACTCGCGTGCACCAACCCACCATTTTATCGCAGTATCTCCCCCTGCTCTTTCGCCGCTCTCTAAAGGCCATCTAACCCTTCCTACTCCTACCATATTATCAACTTTGAAACAACGACCGGCCTGCTACGTCAGAGCTGTGTCATTTCTTGCACCGAATATGTACCGCTAACATGCATCCAGAAATTTAATGTACATTGATATTACTTGATTGTATTAAATGGTCAGGACGAGGTGGAAGGTATTTGCGGACCTCAGTATAGAAACCTTATTAAAATGTCAGCAAAAATAATTAAAAATTTACAAAATTCCGGATGTTGATCCTATACGTTGAACGTGTCTCATTATTCTTCACAATATAACAGATTGAAAATGCTGTACTCGATAGCTATTATACAGACTTTATAAAGCTTTACTTTCAAAATATCATTCAGCTTTACTGTACACGCATAAATGAAATTTTGCTTACGTACTTAAGTACATACGGTCATAAGAAAAGTACGGCTTTTCCCATGCCAATTATTGAGAAAGAGCATATAATATGCATATCACTTGCAACGAATTTCACCGAAATAAAAAACTAAATGTGATAATTGAGGACAGAAATCCCTTTACACCCTTAAGTAAAGCTTTGCTTTCACTGCATCGATATTCAGGGAACTCACAGCCACACAGTAAAGGGCTGTGGACATCCGCTATACCGAATTGTATCGGAATGGGACAAAACATGTAGAAAATACTGGCAAAATTTGATTTGTTCCTGAAAGTAAGTTGTAGCTTTCACTGCACAAATTTTAACAAAACTCTCAAATACTCAACTGCCTTATGTGACTACCTCTAATAAAGAATTTAATAAAAAATCGGTAAAAAAAAAGAAGTGTGCGAAGCACTGTTAGAAATGCATTTACGCCTTTAACTAAAGTATAGTCTTTACCAAGTCAATTTTCACGAAACACACTTGTTTGACAATTTTTGTTAATTCATACCGAATTTCATGAAAATCCAGCATATTTAGTTCTGATACTAGGTCAGAGACAGACAGACATGATCTTCACAAAAGATATTCTTTCGTGATGAATGCCTTAAAATCGGTTATAGTTTATGCCAAGGAATTTTCCCGTCTTTGCAGTGTTTGCACAACGCCATTTCTTTGGACTCATAATGTGGAAGCCGTATTTGTCTGTCCGCATGTTTAATTTCCAAAACTACTTGAAGAATTTTGATTAAATGTCATATGGGAAGTGAAGGTTAAGATTTGTCAGACCAGATAAGTTTTGCTCATATCGTCCTGACCCTAATTTTTATTAATTCTGCTCCTTCCTCTGTACGTCACGGGTTCAAATCACAGCCCGGAGACCTGACATAATGTTATTTTGTTACTATTTTTTAGCCACAAAGAGATTAAAATTAAATATATGTTTCGTACCGCGCAGTAAACACACTTCGTCTCCGTTATAAAAACCAACCAGTTAATACTGCACAGGGAATTCATTGCTGTTTGTTCTGAGATCCGTACAAAACACAAACATTTACGCTGTGGGCAGAATGTAGCTATTTTTGTGTGTTAAACCTGGCTTTGAATGGTTCGTAGCTCTGAAACCATACTGGGATATTACTTGCAAAAGATCACTGCCGTTTTCTCCCACATCCGGTTTTACATTAATTAATACAGGGCGAAGTGAAGAAAATTAGACGGCTCTGGGACGGTCAACACTGTGAAGCAAATCGATTGTATGCACATTACCGCTGTTGTCAGCATCGCACCTCTTTTGTCTGTGGACATTTACTGATAATACTAGCTATATATCATCAGGGTGGATGGAGGTTATCTACGAACAATTTGCGTGGATCAGATAACTTCAACATTAAAATTGTGGCCTCGAATACGTAGCATGTAGGCGACGTGTTGATATAAATGGTATTTTTCCAGGTGCAGTGGCGAAAAGGAGAAATAAGAATACTGAAAGGGGAATAAGGAATTGAAGGAAGAAAGGAGAAATAAAGGAATAATTATGACGAAAGTGAAAAGCGGAGAGAAAATTAAACACCATGTAAAAAAGGAGAATGTAAAAGAAAGAAACACAAGGGAGTGGGGAAATGAAAGTTGTGCAGGAGAAGGCAGCCTTGTTAAGTACGTGTACTGCAGTAATTTGTGCAGGAGAAGGCAGCCTTGTTAAGTACGTGTACTGCAGTAAGCTGTGCAGGAGAAGGCAGCCTTGTCAAGTAAGTATACTGCAGTGAGTTGTGCAGGAGAAGGCAGCATTCTTAAGAACGTGTACTGCAGTAAGTTGTGCAGGAGAAGGCAGCATTCTTAAGAACGTGTACTGCAGTAAGTTGTGCAGGAGAAGGCAGCATTCTTAAGAACGTGTACTGCAGTGAGTTGTGCAGGAGAAGGCAGCATTCTTAAGAACGTGTACTGCAGTAAGTTGTGCAGGAGAAGGCAGCCTTGTTAAGTACGTGTACTGCAGTAAGTTGTGCAGGAGAAGGCAGCCTTGTCAAGTAAATATACTGCAGTGAGTTGTGCAGGAGAAGGCAGCCTTCTTAAGAACGTGTACTGCAGTAAGTTGTGCAGGAGAAGGCAGTCTTCTTAAGTACGTGTACTGCAGTAAGTTGTGCAGGAGAAGGCAGTCTTCTTAAGTACGTGTACTGCAGTAAGTTGTGCAGGAGAAAGCAGCCTTGTCAAGTAAGTGTACTGCAGTAATTTGTGCAGGAGAAGGCAGTCTTCTTAAGTACGTGTACGCAGTAAGTTGTGCAGGAGAAGGCAGCCTTTTTAAGTAAGTGTACTGCAGATCTTGGCGAAATGTAAATCAAAAAATGAACAGTCGAAAACAACTTACATTTTGGAAACACACCTACATGTTTCGGCTTTACAAACAAGCCATCATAATGCTTTACGAGAACACAAAAAGGTTCAATATACAACAAGAATAATGTACAAATGGCGAAATGGTTGCCATGGATTATTGTCCACTGCCCCGGAAAGATATGTCTCCTAGCTGCATCGGTGGCAATTTCACTTCGACACGATCTTGTCATCCTCAGGCTTGTAAGCAAAATCTCAGTGCAATACTCTTAATGTTTCTCGGGAAGAGAAGTTTATAAAAGGTTAAAAACTAAAAACTGGTTTTCGATGTATATTTAAATTAATCATTCGACATTTCTACTAAGACTTAACCTGTATTGCAGTAGTGTGTGAGGAACAATCTTCTTAGAACCTGAAATTAAATTTGTAACCCGTTCTAGGAGTTTATTTGCATGAGGCGGATTATCTGATGCATGATATTAGTAAGAATTTTCTGCACCTCTCTACCCATGCACACTATATGGTGTAGTCTTCTCACACATGGCCACAATGTGCAGAAAATTCCATGTCACTTATTCTGTAGTATGTCACTTCTTACGCGGTGACTACTGTACTCTCACATCATTGTGCGCTAGTAGTTTTTACTATATTATTATTATTATTATTGTTATTATTATTATTATTAGGGGAAATTGAAGGGTTGTGGTAGTATTGCAAAAAATAAATATTAACACACTTCCGTATCAAGATGATTCCACAAAGTAACATAGAATAAATCAATAAATAATTTTAAACTTTGTATATGAAGGGCGCTTAACGTAACAATAATAGTGGAACATTACTAATGCATACAAAATGGGGAGTTACTGTAGCCAAGATGTAAGAAGTGACGTACTGTACAATAAATGATCTAGACTTTTCTGCATATTGTGGCTGTCTGTGAGAAGACTGCGCCACACACTGTGCACGTTTCTACAAAAGTAAGATTAAAAACTTATGTTCGAAGAAAGTCGCATTTGCAAGCGTGTTCAATCGGAGATTTCATATCGTAAATTAAATTAATTGCAAACTTAATATTATTCGTTTCAACCAATAATTGCACTATTAAAGTTTATTATCACTTAACATTACCCTACATATGTTTCGGTCATCAGGTGACCATCATCCATTTGGTTTAACAAAACCCCTGATGATGGTCACCTGATGACCGAAACATATGTAGGGTAATTTTAAGTGATAATAATTTAATAGTGCAATTGTTGGTTGATTAGTGTTTTCTATTACCATAATGCACGGTGAACAAAAAGTTAAGTTGATTATTCGTTTCGTCCAGTGCGACTGTCATCACCCACATAATTAACTAACTAACTCCATGGAGCAGAGTCCTTCTTGAGAAGCTAACAGGTCTTCAGCTAGTCAAGAAATTCCCCGCGTTTTATGGAACCCGAAGGTTCATTATCGCATTTACAAGAGCCCGCCACCTATCCGAATCCTGAGCCATATCAATCCAGTCCATGCCCCCTCATCCCACTCCTTGAAGATCCATTTTAATGTTATCCTCCCATCTACGCCTGGGTTTTCCAAGTGGTCTCCTTCCCTCAGGTTTCCCCACCAAAATCCTGTATGCACCTTTCCCCTCACCCATACGTGCTACATGCCCCGCCCTCCTCATTCTTCTTGATTTGATCACCCGAATAATATTTGGTGATGAGTACAGATCATTAGGTTCCTCTTTATGTAGTCTTCTCCACTTCCCTGTTACCTCGTCCCTCTTAGGCCCAAATATCCTCCTCAGCACCCTATTCTCGAACGCCCTCAGCCTATGTTCCTCCCTCGGTGTGAGAGACCAAGTTTCACACCCATACAAAACAACAGGCAAAATTACAGTTCTGTATATCTTAAGCTTTGTATTTTTGGATAGCAAACTGGAAGACAGAAGATCCTGCACCGAATGATAACAAGCACTCCCCGATTTTAATCTGCTCTTAATTTCTTCCTGAATGGAATTTCGATTTGTTAGGGTTGTTCCCAAATATTTGAACTGTTCCTCCCTTTCAAAGAATTTATTATCTAACTTTATGTTGTGATTTTGTCCTGCATTCTGATTGCGAGACATGACCATGTACTTAGTTTTCTCAGCATTTACTTCTAGTCCAATCTCCCTACTAGCGACTACTAAAGCTTCTGTGTTTTTTCTTTATAGCACTTACGCTTCCGCCCAATATATTAACATCATCAGCATAAACTAGCAGCTGATGTGTACCATTTAATTTCAAGCCCTCCTGGTTTGCCACCCACATACCCCAACAAATGTGTACAATTTACATAACATCACAAATCATTCATATACATGAGTACATAACAATTTCCTACACGAGACCAGGGCAGGCCTTAGGCCGACTGGACCGATTTGACGCAATTGGGTCTCGCGCTTATGGGGACCCCGCTGTCATGGGGGATTCGCGAATCAGTCATTTTTAAAAATTCGCAGTGTGATACCACACACAGCTCTCGGACAGATTCTACAATAATTTTGTAACTTATGCTAATAGACCAAAACTTTAGTCTTTTTTTTTTTGCTCTGCAAAATAAATTTTAGGGGCCCACCACAAGGATCGCAATCTGGCCCCGCGTTTGCTGAGGCCGGCACTGCACGAGACGCATCAATATATGGCACAAGAACTTGGATCCTTTTGGATCGAAAACTTCGGGGGCGTGTATATGCATATAACCACATAAATATAAATGGTAGCATATCAATGAATTTTATTCAAAAATATGTCAGCATAATACTATCCACATGTTTATATTTATAGCTGCTATTATTTATTTTTAACGTCGTATATGTGAAATAGTTGTATTAATTTTTTATTCCTATGTATTAATATCCCCATGTGGTTGGCGATTTATCGTTGAAACATGTAGGACACTTCATGTGTATGGATGATTTGTGATTTCTTATAAATTGCGTACATTTATCGGTGATATGTGGGTGGTTAATTTCAAACTGGTTCTGCCTGAAGAGGCGTGATGCTACACAGGGCACATATAAACTGTAATCGGCGTTTAGATATATTTTGATTATAAACAATCGTATATTTTTAAAGTATTTTAAATTGAAGAAGTAATATCTCGTCGTAAGAAACTTTGCGATGTCTATAACATTCGTCTCAGTATTAGAGACACAATTAAAAATATTACTTAACGGACAAGGGATATTGAAGGCTTTTGTACATACTCAGCATTAGTATTGCCTACATTCTGGCGTGCCAAATGTACCTAGTAAACTCTAAAACCGCAGTGGCAATAATGTATTCGTATTGAAACATGTATTAACAGAAACAATTCTTTAGTAATTTCTGGTTATTGGATGATAAATATATTCAAGTTTATTCCGGAAAGTTTGCAGTTTGTTGGACGTGTTTTGCTGTCAATTCCCAGGAAGGAGTTACACTTGTTAGTGTTGACATTTGCATTCTCTTGAATTATACATAAAACCAGTTTCACTACCATAGGGAACACGCTATAAGGAATACCAACTTTCTACCCTTTAGGGGACACAATCGATAATTGTTTTGCGGACTTTAAGAAACTCACAAGTACAATGTGTGGACGAGCTTTAGTGTTAAGGCAGGTGGTAGGTATAGTTAGAATGGAGTGCAGATAGGGTTTTGCACCTTCTTATCCTGAACACAAGGCAGAGATGACTAGATACAATTTACCCAGAGTACACGTAGTCTCTGTTACCCATTTTACGTGAAGCTGAATGGACCTCAGGTTCAATCTGTACGGCTTCAAATCGAAAAGTCCTCTCGGTTTTTGGAATCTAACCATGACACCTGTCCCATACTTTAAACACTTCACTGGCAAGTCAGGATAGTAACAATACCAGACAAATATTTTGCTGTCATCTTTTTTACTTATTGATTCTCATTGCTGATAAATTTTAATGTATTCGTTTGTAACTTTAACATACACGTAAGACTAGTACATTTCCAACTACTATCACTCGTGTAGGACGTTGCTCAGATAGTGGGAAACGAAGTGTTTGAGCCAGTTCTTGCAGTAATTTGAGTGACATTCCGTGCGTAAGGCAAGGCCGTCTGCAGCAAATACTTGCTGAACGTGAGTGCAGAATTTATGTAATGCAATACGCTGTTTTCCGTCTATTGTGCTTGAAGTGATATAGATAATTTTTGCACTCCATATGTCAGTACGTCGAAATGATAAAACAAATGCCTGATAATTTTATAGTACCTTGCTGCACGCTTCATCGTGCAGGAACGAAGGAAAAATAGTCTATAGGCATGTTATTACTGAAATTTTCTGCGTCGTAACACGGTGTGACCTTCATGTTATTTTCACCGTAAATTATTATTGTATATAGTCTTATTCCGACAAATGTACATTTGTCGGAATAAGACTATATACGGTGTGACCTGTTAAATTGTTAACAAATTTTCGCAGGACCCTGCTACCGCCGGCTTCAGGAGGTTACACCGACAAGCCTGAATAAGGGTCTTTGTAGGTTTTCTCCGTCCTTCCAGCAAAATTCCAGGAAAATAAATTATGTCAAGACGGCTACCTTCCAAATCCTTACCAATTCATTATTCACGAGGTTCCAATTACTGAATGCTGGAGTCTGAATTACTAAAAGCATATTTAAGTAATCTACAAAGAAAAGGCCGATCTCAGTGGCCGCGTGGATGTGTGCGGCCTTTCACTTGCTGGGATTGCAGGTTCGAATCCCACCGGGGGCTTGGATGTTTTTCTCTTGTGGATGTTGTGTGTTGTCAGGTAGAGATCTCTGCGACGGGCTGATCACCGTGCAGAGGAATCCTAACGAGTGTGTTGTGTCTGAGTATGATTGTGAAGCCTCGATAATGAGGATGCTCTGCCCCACCAGAGACTGTTGCGCCATGAAAAAAAAGGAAAAGACCTCTGAGTATACATCAACCAGGCATGTCCTCCCTCCCATTTAATCTTCTTGATTTTATCACCCAAATAATATTTCATGAGAAGTACAGATCATAAAAGCTCCTCATTATGCAGTCTTCTCCACTCCCCTTTAAACTTGTCCATCTCAGGCCCAACTATGTTCCTCAGCACCTTATTCTCAAACAACCTCAGCCTTTATAGTGTTGAATACGTGGAAAATGTTAGGAAACGCAGCTGTATTGAATGTTCTGTCTTCACAGTAAAGTGTTTCGTTCAGTGGGCCAAACAGTCAATATGGAAATCCTTCACACCACTGCAGAGGCGCTGGGTGACCACGGAATTCATTGCAGGGGAAAGGAAGTTAGCAGCACGCAAACAAACGATTCCTTCAGAAACGACCTCTTCACCCTTCACCCTTCTTGCGAGTTGCACGCTAAGGAAAGGAAAAAGTATCTGCAATAAAACATAACAACAGAGTGTGCTGACTTTCCAAACTAACTCTCACATAATAATTACTGACACAATGCCATGTCTTGATAAAACATGAGAAAAACCCCGACCTTTAGTCCAGGATTCATTTTATTATCACATTAGCTTTTCAAGGACTCAGCTACTTATACCCATTTCTTTAGTATGTTTAGGCGCTTTCGCAAAATTGGGGAATGCGACTATTCGCTTCGTCATGTTTGTCTCTGTCTGTCTGTCCGTCTGTCCATCCGTATGGAAGAACTCGGCTCCCACAGAACGGATTTTCATCAAATTTGATATTTGAGTATTTTTCGAAAATCTGTCGAGAAATATTCAAGTTTCTTTAAAATCTGACAAGAGTAACGGGTACTTTACATGAAGACTAAGTACATTTATGATAATATCTCGCTGAATTCTTCTTAGAGTGAGAAATATTTCAGACCAAAGTTGCAGAGAAAATCAAAACACATATTTTTTTGTTCACATTTTTTTTTCAGAAACTCGCGCCCTTTATGAGATCATGTGGAAAAAGACGGCAAAGCCAGTCAGGCCACAGATGACAATATAATACGGAGCATGCGCTTTGAATGCTGAATGCCGAAAGGTACAGACACACTCTCAAGACATGTAATACTTATTGCTTTCCCACGGCAACAATATTTATGTGAAGGCGCCTCAATTGCCTGTGTTGTTTTTTACGAACTTCAAAATGTCTTAACAATTTGTAGGTTTACTCCACGTCAAATATTATTCAGGTCATAAAATCAAGGGGGATGAGATAGGCGGAGCAGGTGGCACGCACTGGGAAGCAGAGAAATGCATACAGGATTTGGTTTGAATACCTGATGGGAAGAACTGCTGTATAGATATAGGCCTAAATGGGGGCTGATTTGAAAGTGTATACTAAATAAGTAAGATGGAATGGTGACGAGCAATGAATATTTGGGTTCCATAAAATGCAGTGAATATCTTGACTAGCTAAGGAAATATTAGCTTCTCGAGAAGGACTCTTCTCCCTGGAGTTAACTAGTGCCAACATGTTATTTATAAGCTTGTGTGACTTATATTATGTGCCATTTATATGGCGAGTAGAATCATCCTTTTTCAAGGTTGAACCTACTTTATGTTCACATTAACAGCCTATTGACCCTGACGAATCCAGGACAAACAATTTTTTTGTTGATTTACCTGCCATGGGTTTAACTTTAATTTGGGTTAGACCAAGCCATTATAAAGAAAGAAAGGAAGGAAGAAAGAGGCGAAGTCACAGGCAGTGGTAATTTTAGACATTATGCCTGCTACGAGACTCACGTTACTTCTTGGTGCATGTACAGACGCTGTTCTTTATTCATTCAAGATTGCTATCTTCTCTGTCTTGATGTCGTTTATTCTTGTAAATGGATAGCAACGTCTCGCAGAACTCTGCTACCCACATCTTCAGGTTCCACTTTTGTGCCATATTATGGGTAAAGGTAAAGGTAAAGTTCCCCCTTGAACGGGCCATGAAGGCCCAGAGGGTGGGTAGAGGTATAGCTCTACTCTTTCTTTAACCCTGGCACTAGATGAGGGTGGGTGGTCAACTCCATGCCCCGGCCGCTTTACCCCCGGGAAAGAGACTCGGTACCCATTGTATAGGAGGCTGGGTGGGCCCCAGGACCGGTCTGGATGGGTGCAGAAAATGTCGCCCCCACAGGGATTCGATCCCCGGATCGTCCGGCCTGTAGCGAGTCGCTATACCGACTGAGCCATCCCGACCGTGCCATATTATGGGGGACATTAATTTGAATGTTCCTCGCTCTGAACATCTGTAATCCAGGTGAGCACAGGTCCCTGACGCCAGGTCCCCGTTCCAGCCGTTCCAGCAAACTTTTGTACTGTGCGGCCTTATGCTTGTGGATCCTCATTATGGAAGTTTCTTCATGTCACCATTCTGGCGCCTAGATTTCTAAAATTTGTGCACGAATGATAGGTGATTACTGAATAATGAAATGGGCAGGACGTTGAAGGAAACAGTCGTGACGTAATGTTAGGAGCTGTCATAATATTTTCTGGAGGAACTGAGGAAGACCACGAACATACGTAATCAGTATAGCCGGTCTCCGGTCAAGATTTGAAGTTGAGATTTCCTGAACAGGAAGCAGGGCTGCGGCATTCGGTTCAGAGTTTTGTCCACTGCATATTTATAGGGCTACAGCGTTGAATGACGAACTAAGAATGGGGAATTGTGTGGGAGGAACAACTATCGGCGTGTTCCTGCATTCGTCTGCAGAGACTGAGACGTTTTAAATCTGAGTCAGGTTGGCCGCCTTTCAAGTCTAATTTGGAAATAAATTTCTTCGGAATCCGAGAAAAATAGAAGGTGAAATATGAACTTGTAATTTTATTGCTTCCGGTCGAGCAAATGACAAAACTGACAGAACTAGCCAGTCTTCAGGTTTATTTACATTTATGTGTAAATTATTATTTTTATATTGCACGGTTAATTCCTCCACATATTTACAATGTCTATACCGCCAAGATGAGGCTAATGTAATTGTATTAGCGAGCAGGTCGTGAAAGCGACTTTAGCATTAAATAAGAACCAACACGTGTCTCAGATTAAAATTGCTCTATCCGAATTATACACCCACAGCCCTCAGCCCTTTTCATAGGAAACTTTCAACTCTCTTCTTCTCTCAAATTAAATAAATAGACCAACTAATGCACTATTTAACTACTTTAATGTAGTGTCTTTCTTATACACCCTACACGTGTTTCGGACCTAGGTCCATCTTCATGGGGTCTCAGTATTGTTAAAACTACTAAAACAAGCACATGTTTACACGAACGTACAACACTTGCGTGTCACTATTGTGGTAGGATTGTCTGGATAAAATTGTAGAACGTAAATATGTGTATATTTAGTTAAAACTTTATTAAAATTGTGATATATATATATATGACGTTCTACAATTTTATCCAGACAATCCTACCACAATAGTGACACGCAAGTGTTGTACGTTCGTTTAAACATGTGCTTGTTTTAGTAGTTTTAACAATACTGAGACCCCCTGAAGATGGACCTAGGTCCGAAACACGTGTAGGGTGTATAAGAAAGACACTACATTAAAGTGGTCAAATAGTGCATTAGTTGGTCTATTTATTTAATTTGATTCATAGAAATGCACGGTGATAATAGTGTGAAATCTCTTCTTCTCTGTCTGTCTCAATTATTCCTGTGCCTGAGTCACAACCAAGCCCCAAATATTTTCATTTTATTTCTATTTTAATTACTTTCTCGCGGCAGTACGTGAAACTTACCTGCAGCATATTGATCACTAAGAGTAAAATGGGCCATGCTGTGGCTCAGGCATTTAGTGGTCGGCCTTTCAGTGCGGAGGGTCGGCTTTAATCCGATGCCAATATACACGCTGGATTTGTGGTGGAAAAGTGGCACTGGGACAGGTTTTTTTTTCGCGTAATTAGGTTTGTCCTGTCAGTATCATGCCACCAATGCTCCATACACATTCACTTACTTATATCCGATACTATATAGGCCTAATCTTAGTAACTAATATGTTCTTTACACAAGACACTTAACAAATGACCTGACCCATTTAGACCTGTCGGAGTAAGTGTTATCAGTAAAGGTGTATCACACTCAGAGGGTTATTAATGTATATCCGTAGGTACTTTGTTAGATTTAAGGTTAGGCTTCTTATTTAGGGCTTATATGGGCCTAGTTTATATGTGACAGTCACGAATAGGTCAGGAAATTTGAGTTTTTATGTTTTCGCAGTGGTGTAGCTGAGGTTTAATTTCTTCTGTTATATTATATCGCGTCACTGGGTAGTGGGTTCCGATGCTTTGAGCTTTGTCTCGCAAATTCGGGAACCCCGTAACCAGTGACACCGCATTATGTACCACAAAAGCGGAAAGCTCAGGAGTAAATAATTGCAATAATCTTACGAGCTTTCGCGAAGCGAATAGCTACTACTTGACATGTCATGTCCGTCTGTCCGTCTGTCAGCATGGAACAATTCAACTCTCACCGAAAGGGCTTTCAAAAATTTTCGTATTTAGAATATTTCCTAAAATTTTGCGATATATGCAAGTTGTAGTTAAAATTCATCAAAAATAACAGAAACTTGACATGAATACCTACGTACATTTTTGTGATTGCTCTTTATAATGGAGGCAGTTTTCTGTCTGAAGGAAGAAGCGAGGCCATAGAAACAGCTGACGATCGGAACATCTCGTTTTTTTTTACGAGACAAGCACAGGAAACAGAATATTTCTCCCTTTACGAGATAAGGATAAGACCACGATATCTCACGTCTTGAGGAAAAAGTTAAGGAAATACGATATGTTACCATTTACCAGAAAAGGACGCGAAATACAAAATCTCGAAGTATACGAGGCAAGTACATGGTCGGACAAACAGTTAACGATCTAAACATATCATGCCAAGAGAAAAGCAAAAGATACAAGTGATTGCGTTGAGAATGAATGGAAAGTAGTCACAAATAATACGAACAACTGGGGCAGTAAGAGAACGAACGTGCCGGAAGTGTTATGTCCTGCAGACATGTCTAATCTTGTTTTATTTTAAGAACGCCATCAGCATGTCAGGCTACATGGCGTCGAATGTTATGGTGATCGGGGAAATGAAAGGTAGCAAACATTCGCCGAATTTAATCTGCTCGTAATTTCTTCTTCATTATGCGAAATTTGAAGTTCTTATCCATGTGAATATTAAGACTATGTTCTTCTGTGATGTGACGCCGTGTAACCAGGTAAATATGTAGATTACATGGCGTCATCATATCCCGAAAGATCATAAACTTAAGATTACGTTCGCAGTGCGTTGTTCACGTCATATCTTACGCTATGAACGAGCAGACGTCGCGGCGAAAAAATTGTAGTTGTTGCTGGTTGCATGTCTCCTGTATGTGGAACCGACTAGTACCAATATTGACTGCTCAAAATACGAGGAATCACCCCGCTTACTCTCAGCGCAGTAGAATTCTACTGACCATCTATTCCGTTTTTATTACTCGGTAACGTAGTTGAAAATTTTCAAACCTCCATGTGATAACTATCCTTTCGACAGAAGGGGATATCTCGTAATACAATCTACAGCTCAAGTTAAAACCAGAAAACGCACAGAAATATCTGAAAACGTTAAACTCCTCGCCAAAAATACTACCTGCTTTCATTGCCTCTCTTTCGTAGGTAATTAAAAAAAAAACTTATTTTCTTCGATAAGATAGACTTAGCGGTCTGATGTAACTCTCTTTCTGTAAGTAATGTAGATATTAACGATGAAAAGTGCCGGAAACAAAATATAAATATTCAGCGTAACCAATATTAATGCCTTCAACTCACTTCCGTTTTGACTAATTGAAAAGAATAAAGTTTCCTCATGGCTCAACTCGAAAGTAACCTTATTTCAAATGGTCCTTCCAGAAACTTTGTCGAAAAGACGTCGTGTTCTGTAGCTTTTCCCCATGAGCCCTAAATACCCAGAACTTTCATTCAGGTATATAAACCTAATCTGTTTTTGAAAGATCTAGGAACCAATCATTCAATATCCTCTCACTCAGTTATTCAATCTTTTATACGTAGGTATATCGTTGTCACTGCAGTTATGTGAAATTTTGACAAGGAAATTCTGAATGAAATATTTGGACCCAAGAAAGGAAGTAACATGAGAACTCGCATAATGAAGAGCTGCATAATTTTTAACCTACACTTACATTATAGGAGCTGCGATTGCTAAACCGGTAAAGTGAGTAGAATACGGGCTTGACCATCCATGTCTAAATTCCTGGCAGAGATAAAAATTTTTCTCTTCTCGAAAATGTTGAGACCGGCCCTGGAACCGGCAGAGCCTCCTATTTAATAGGTAACTGGGGATCTTTCTCCGGGGTAAAACGTCCGGGGCGTGAGACTAACCACTCAGGTCTATCTTCTACGTCCCTACTTGCGTTCAAGACACGTACAGCGAAAAATCTTCATTTTTACTTGATAATGTTGGAAGTACTAAATTACGAATATGTGATGCGCAGAACATAAAATATGCGTGGGAAATTCGAAAACAAAAACGTAGCCGGAAAACCTCAAGACAGAAGATAATTTTGGAGAGTTAGGCTACAGGCAATAATAATATTAAATTGCATTCTTAAGAAAGATAATATGAAGTGTTTAACAGGAATTAAGTGTCTCTGAAATGGGTTCAGTGGTGGATTTTTGTGAATACACTAAATGATTTGATTTCCATGAATGAGAGGAATTAATTAATTGAGCCACTATAAACTTCTGAAAAAAATAACATATCATGTACATAATCACGTCAGACAAAAATTAATACAGTGTTTGCTTAATTCCAGGAAATACCAATTAAGGAATAGGATCTAGGATTGAATAACTGAGTGAGAGGATATTGACTGATTGGTTCCTAGATCTTTCAAAAACAGATTAGGTTTATATACCTGAATGAATACCATTATTTTTTTATTCTTACTGACCTGATAATTTGTCTCATAAAGGGTTAAATTAATAAACAAGGTGTAGTTATGACGTAACACATCGGCTTTCTCTCTGCACAACAAACGCTAATTGTTTTGTTTCACGAGTTTGTGTCGAAAAGTACTGTTTATTTCACAAAGAATTTCTTTCGATACTGAATTGTAATTTAGAGATCTGCCATCCGGTACCCCAGTGACCCTGAAAAGAAATAATTTGCCATGTGATCTTGCGACGTCTTTTGGTCCTGCGCATCTCTGCGACTGTTTCTTTTGATCATGACGTCCAGACGCCGAGAAGTCACGACACTGCGCCACGCTTGGCTAGTCGACTGAGAACCGCGGCGGTGTTCAGGTGTCATGACCGTGTGGTACTTGAGTGGCCTCTGGCTCTTCAGCCTGGTCTTTGGGGTTGATGGCAAGGAACTTCCTGTAGTGAACATACCAGACCAGGGACCAGTTTCTGGGAAGGAGGTGGTACTGTCAAGATCACAGAAAGCAACTGTATATCTGGGAATTCCATTTGCACAGTCGCCTGTCCCGCGGCTTGAACCACCAAAGGTAGATCCGCTTCCCAGTTGGACTGAAGTAAAGAATGCGTCATCATTTGCACCAGCCTGTCCTCAGAACAGAAAGGCACTGAGAGAACACCACTACTTCTTGAGCGAAATACTGTCCGATCAGATTGATGCACTGGAATTCAACGAAGACTGTCTTTATCTGAACATATTTGTCCCGGACGGTAAGAGGAAAAGCTGGCAGATTTCTTACATGACATGCAGCTACGTATTATTTGGTTACGGCAGTTTTAAAATTAATGCGTTTGCGTGGGTGCGTGCATGCTCATATTTGTATTTATCACAAATTTGGTAGTCAATTAATGCGTAAAATTTTAATATATCGTTGTGCCTAGGGTTGTGTTTTCCTTCTACAGTAAATTGTGTCGTGTGTCATTACCAAAATGCGTAGGAAATTATATACGCAAGAAAATACTTTTTGCAAAGACATACTTTAAAAAATTAGTCTTTATATGCGCCTAAATTTACGTTGTGTTCGCCGTGCATCTTGACATTAATTTTCAGTTTTTTAACAAACGAATGCACTTTTTATTTTCGTATTTCTGTTCAATTCACCCTACATATGTTTCGGCCGTAACCCTGCCATCATCAGGGGTACATTGATAAGTTCACTAATGCCAAATGGACCAGTGAACAGTGAAGTGAACTTATCAATGAACCCCTGATGATGGCCGAGACACGGCCGAAACATATGTAAGGTGAATTGAACAGAAATACGAAAATAAAAAGTGCATTTGTTGGCTAAAAAACTGAAAATTAACGCCTAAATTTACTTATTAAGCCTTTCTACTTCAATCATTATACTACGGTATTATGAAGTAGCAGACCAGTGATTACGACGGTGCGATTTAAAACATGTTATTTATACATAACTATTTTATAATCAAGGAGTCTGGATAGCGTAACGAATATTATTATTATTATTATTATTATTATTATTATTTACTGCAATTGGGTTTTCACCCGGTGGCAGTAGTCTTAGCACTAGTACACACAATACAAATGGACATATAATATACATAAAAATAACAATACAAAACAAACTATACACAATTACAAAACAAAATACATACAGTAAATTCAAATACACACATTAGAACACCGTACACACATTACAAAAACATCCACACCTTACAATAGCATCCACACCTTAAAAAAGCATCCACACCTTACAAAAACATCCACACCTTACAAAAACATCCATACACATACAAAACAAAATACATACAGTAAATACAAGTACACACATTAGAACACCTTACACACATTACAAAAACATCCACACCTTACAAAAGCATCCACACCTTACAAAAACATGCACACCTTACAAAAACATCTACACCTTACAAAAACATCCACACCTTACAAAAACACCCATACACAATACAAAAAAAAACACACACATTACAAAAACACCCACACATTAATTAATTTCAATGCGTTAGAATATCCTATAGATATCGTATAGTGATTATGCTACGGGATGGACGATCCGGGGTTCCATTCCTCTTAGGGGCAAGAGGTTTTTCTGTTCTCCAAATCGTCTAAACCGGATCTGGAGTCTACCCAGCCCCCTATTTAATGGACAACGGTTGTAAAGCTGCCGGGGAGCGAAGTTAACCAATCGCTTCCATCTAGTGCAGAATTTAAGAATGAGTGAAGCTATAAATCTGCTCCTCCCTATGCCTTCTTGGCATGAACAGAGACAAATTTTACAAAGTTTAATGACTCCCATGAGAACTGCACTCTTCTGGGATATTACGCTGCGTCGTATGGTAATTGGTTACCGGCGTTTCGGGGCAACGTATAGGTCCCATCTTCAAGGGTCAAGATACGTTGTCCCGAAACGTCGGTAAACAATTACCACTCGACGCCGCGTAATATCCCAGAAGAGTGCAGATCTTACCAACAGCGCGGCGGAAGCCTGAAGTCACGGTTCTCGGCCCAGGTTTTTGTGGTTTATACTTTGTCGTTACAGATTGCAATTTATTTTTGTAGTTTATGTTTATCTATTTACTTATTTATTTTACTCAGTTTATGGTTTACATGGTGTATTAAACTTTCGTACATAGGTAATGTAAATTTGTTCTGTGTACGACATGAAGCCATATTGGATATGACAGTTATAACTTCAAGCTTTCTTAACCTCAGTACTAGAGGGAACTGGATGGTCAGCTGCACATGTTGACCCTTTGCCCCCAGGAATAGGGCCCAAAATCACCATTGAAATGTCACGTATTCTGTCCTACGACAGGTTATTAGCCTCTTCCAAAGCGAGTTCTCCACAGAGTGCGATCTAGTGCTTTCTCTTTCAATTTCCAATACCTTTTAATGTCCTTAAGGCCATCCAATAGCTGCTTACGTCCTCTTTCTCCAACCATTGAATAAGGGACAAAAATCAGATGTGGATATTATTTCCTCTTGTTATTCTGAAGTCAAAGCTGGCTGCAGGGTAATAGCACGACTGGCTGGCTGTTTAGTGCTAGTTAGATACTCACGTCATTTATGGTATATGAAATTGATGGTTGGAAATTAACTGGAGAAAGGGAAACCCCCGGAAATTCTACTTTTTTACCTTTCCCCCTCCCTCGCCCAGAAGTCCTGCAACAAGGACTTTGCAGATTTAATATAGTTTTGCTATCCGCAATGCAGGACTTTCCACAATCATATTTTTGCTATGCCATATAGATAAAATGTCGAGGCAAGTCGCCCTGCGCTCTAAGACCCATACTACCGTCTTATACATTTCGACAACTGGGGCCACATATTCTAAACCTTGTCCGTGGTATGCTGTTATTTCTGCATTTGTCCTCTGGTTATGTTGTCTTGTAGACGTGCGGACATAATAGTAGGCGGCCTGCACGTCCTCCAAAGAGTCCTATCAAATATCTACGAACAAAATTCAGAAATTCGAAATTTGAGTCTCTCACAGCTGTATTGCTGAATATCCAAGTCTTCTGGGATGTGATGCCGTGTCATTGGGCGAGAAGTTCCCGACGTTTCGAAGGATGGTAATTTCTTCATCGTCAGAGTCACGCAGTTCAAAAAGGGATAAATTTTCTTTATGTATTACTTGACCCTGAATATGAGTGACCTTTCGAAACGTCTGGAAGTACTCTCTCAACGACACAGCGTCACATCCCAGAACACTTGACTCTTCAAGCTTCAAAAACACAGATAACGGGAGGTCCTGGACTGCCTTGGCCTGTAGCACTATAGAAAGAATTTTTTGTTGGAAAAAAATCGCATGAAGTTCGAATGTTTTTGTAAGACTAAGCAGAAACTGCTTTGATGCTAAGTAAAGTCTGGAATATGCTTCATCTTTATATACCTGGAAACTTGTATATGATAAGTGAATATATTTGTGTTGATATTTAAAGCTCTGTTAAGTAATTTATAACAAATTACATGCCATAATTTACAAACACTTTTACATCATTCATATAAATATGTAACATACAAAGATTCTCTGTTATTTCTGCCGATGAATACGCATTTCCTTTTTTGGGACATGCCCATGTAGATACGGTGAGGCATGTCTGAAGTTTATGTGGATCTTTGCTTGAAGCCTTCTTGTCTTTAAATTACTTTGTCACATCGCGATGAAAATTTAATGAAAACTATAGCACTGGTGATAAGAAAGGCTAAAGGATATGGTCTAAATTTTCGAAGGTATAACTCTCTGGTTACCTGCCGACCTCATTCACAAATTATTGTTTTGTTTCAGCATAATATTTAACGTAATTAGATATTGTATTATGATTAATTAAATTTTTATATTTAATATTGTCTTTATCGGTATATGATGGCGAGGTATTTAACAATATACTCTAGACAAAAATAGGATAACATCTTCAGGTAATTAATTTCGAACGTTACATAGTGTGGATACACAAATGTCACAAGGGGATTGTTTTTGTAAATTGCAAGTCTAATTTCCTGCCTAGTTTTGGACGTCTTAAATTTGCATTATTGTAGAATATGGGGCCAAGCAGTGACGTAGATGTTTACCAATTGTATATAACCTAAAGGTTCTTGTAGACTCTTAATACTGATTGCCATAAAATCACGCAGAACCTTCAGGCCATTGGCGCACCCAGAATTATTCTCCGAGGGAAGGGGGGGAGGGGGAGCTAAACCTGAGGCTATATATAATCTGTGTTTGATTTTAAAAAAAATCTCCGAGCCGACATCTAGTTAGGTTACAGGGAAAAATTAAAATAACTGAAAAAGAAAAAATGTACATATTCCTAAGATTTTATTATATTTTTCAATAACCCAGTGTACTAATCTTCAGTCTGCGCTACAAACCGGAACGTCGCGGGTTCGATTCCCGATGGTGTCACTGGAATTTTCACTGACATAATCCTTTCGGTCGCACTATGGCACTGGGGTCGACTCAGCCTCCAACAGAAATGAGTACCAGGAATCTTTCCTGGGGGGTAAAGGCGGCCGGTGCGTAGGGCTGACAACCTTACCACCTTCATGTGCCGATTGTCTAAAAACCTGGGAGTCTCGACCTCCTGGAGCCCTAAGGGCCTGTCAAGGCCTGTATTGGGATTGCTTTACCTTTACTAATCTTCAGCCGATTTCAGTGGCGATTTAGGCTGAAGCGTAAATCACGTAATACCTTCGATATCATCGTGTCTACAAAATCTGTGCTTATTTTCGCTTGGGGGGGGGGGGCTGCAGCCCGGCAACCCCCCTTGTATGCGCCAATGCTTCATGCGTTTTTGCAATATGGGCGTCGATTCAAAAATACGTTTACATGGCATACAATTATGTAACTAAGACCCTGCACATTTAAATGGAATTTGTCGCCGAGCGATTTCCATCTGTTTTCAGAGCTGAAGGGAAATCTTAGTGACTACAAAATTAAAGATGACGGCGAGGTGAAAACAGTTGTGAGATGGTTTTGGATAACGCAAGGCAGGAATTTCCATTAAAACAAGGAGTGGCATGCCTTATCCACAATATGATAAATGCCTCACTTAGGCGGGGACCGCGCGGAAAATGGGACAACAGTGCAATGAAATGCGAACTTTTCTTACGATAGATAAAAAAAAAGAAGCCAAATACTTACAATGGCAACTTAGTCCTGAATGAGTCTTGTGAAAGTATATTTATTTGGAGTAGATGTGGATTTTCAGCGCGTTAAATTTTCAGCATTATGCCGAACCCTAGACCCGAAGTAAACAGAGCACTGACCCGAATTTCAGGAAGTGTGTCTTAAAAGCCCAACAGTCTTCATTTGCATATCTCCCTTCCAGACCTGATTATACACACAACTCTATTACTTACTTAACCAACAAATAGGTGTAATATCTAAGGGGGATTTTATGGATATGAAGGAACGTAAACTCTTCACTTTCTGGTCGCGCAACAAAGAGCTCACAAATTTAGACCATAAAGTTTTATTAGACGTTTTTCACGCAGCGAAGAATGTTTGCATATTTCAGTCTTATCTGTCCGTTTTTTCGTCCGTCTCTCTTCTTCTTTGTCGTTGAAGTAGTATCGGCAACTATGTCACTGGACAGGCCGTGCCATGGCTCAGACGGTTAGTCGCCGGCCTCTCACCACTGAGGCCCGAGTACTTCGGTTTTCCCTGTCAATTTCATTCCACCGGTGCTCCATTAAAATGGACAAGCAGAAAAAATGTAATCATCTTCCTCACAGGGTTGCACAATAAGCCTTCAAGGCTACGGTGCGTCCGTAGCATCAGCTGCGGGGCCCTTAAATAAATAAAAAAAAGTCACTGGACTGATTAATAGAAATGATATGAGAGGTTTTCACTAAGATTTGTCGGAAAAATTCCGATTTTCAGCCGTATGGACCCAAAAATGGCTAAAAAGACGGCAAGTAATTTAATACAATGCAAAAAAGGAAGTTCGGAACATTTTCTCCTGAGTTACGGAGTGAAACGTTTGACATACATTGTCGCAGACGGTAAGCGCCTCTCGATACTGTTAAATACCTGCAGCTTGCTCGATAATGACATCGATTTGTAAAACGTACGTGCTGTTTCACTTGATAGCCATTCCGTTCTGAAGGAGAGAAAATTACACAATCTATGTTATTGTATAATAGACAAAGTTTTGTCAAATTAAATTTCAAGTGAACAATTTTTATATAGATCAATGATCATGGTCTGTCCTGTTGTTGAAGCTTGTGTTCGTATCAAAGTGTGAACACGGTCGTATATCTACGAAATTTATGATCGTTTTCGAGATGTGATTCAATGCATAAGACAATTTTATTTCCTCTCATATCTTGTTTTTAGAATTATTTTACATCGTCTTCCTTTGTTTTGTTTTATTCTATCCTCTTTAAAAATAAAGTACACAAAGAGGACATCACCGGTTTTCTTAAATTAACTTTCCCGTCCAGAGATAAGGATTAAGTATAATATTTATATTTAAATCATACATTTTGTAAGCTGAATCTAAAGGAAGTGTCTTTATACGACTTCCTAAAATAATTTGTATTAGGATACTCAAAATTTAGGTGTAATTATTGCATACAATTCAGCTTTGGCAACTGGAGACTTGGAAGGTATTTAAGGAATGCGTGCAGGATGGGCTAGGTATTCGCCTGGAGAGGCTATATAAATTAGCGACTACTATTTGTGCAAAAATATTTGTCACTTACATTACACGTTACAGAAATCAAGTTTTCATTTCTTTCATTTTTCAGCAAACACTAAATCTTTACGGTACTGACACCCTATGTTGTTACAGGACACGGACAACAATATTTGTATACAAACCAATTGCCAGCAATATTTAATAATTTTAACAACTTTTAACGACATTGTATTATCAACTTTTACGTTTCTAACCCAAGACGAAAAATCCTACGTCAGACATTTAAAAGATAAGGTTGTATAAACGAAAAAGTGAGTGTTATCAACTGTTAACAGAAACTTGACATACATTGTGGTGTATATCTGGTGATACGAAATGGAACAGTGAATGTTAAAGTGAACGTGACCTTGAACACCTGATGATGGCTCTGTTGCAGCCGAAACATGTGTAGGGTTAATGCACATAACTAAGAAATAAAGTTCATTTGTTGGTTTAATTGTTGAATTTATGATTCATGTTAGTATTATCCTTCCATCTACGTCTGGATCTTCCAGTCTGTCTCTTTCCTGCAGATTTCTTCCTAACACTATATACATAACTCTCCTCCCTCAATACGTGCTACATGTTCCGTCCATCTTATCCCTTGATCTGATCACCCTAATATTATTTGGCGACTGGTACAGACTATGAAACTCCTCTTACCTCTTTGACCCAAATTGCTTCCTCATCACAATATTTTCTAACACCCTCAGCCTATGTTATTTCCTTGATATGACAGATCAAGTTCCACACCCATATAAAAAAAGCAACATCTTTCTTCTGTGTATATAATTCTTTGTGTTTTCAGACAAATATCAAGACAAAAGATTGTGAACTGAATGGTAACATAATTTCCGAGGATGTAATATGCATTTATTTTCTTCATGCATGCAATTTTGATTTGTTACTGTTGTTTCCAGGCATTTAAATTTGCCATTTTCTAAGTGTTTATTTATGTTGTGATTTTGTATTGCATTCTCTTGACGATGCGTGAACGTGTACTGTACTTATTTCTCTCTCTATTTAATCCTAGAAGAGACTAACAATGGAAAGTTCAGTACAAAGGATTTTAGTTCATTTTGGGAAAAGCATGATTAGTATAGAAGGTGGGAGATACACGACTGTCAATTACTTCGGTTATAAGGTAGAAGTGAGCTGTATGTACATGTCTTTACTTGGTTATTCACAGGACCAATCCCAGCAGAGAAATGGCCCGTTGTTGTGTTTTTCCACCCTGGGAACTTCAGTGTAGGTGCTACAGCCTTGTGGGACTGTTCGGCAGTAGCTGTCAGACAAAAGGTGATGTACACTTCCACGTAACTGTACAGAACTCAGGACTTCCTAAGTCGTAAACCCACGCATATACTTTACATACAGTTTGTAGAAGAGGAACAGGTTTCTTGTTCCATTTAGTATGGAACACGTTTAGGATCACTTGAGTTCTGGACTTTCTCCATCGACTAGAATTAAAAAAAAATGTTTCGGAAACTGGATACGTTTCCGACCTCAGGCGAGAATGGCCAGTGATTGAGAATAGCTCTTTCCATCAAACCAAACTGAATAAATACCTCTCCACCCTTTGGTATGAGGAAAGAAACTGATCCAATTCTCGAAATGTGTTCTTTTGGAAAGTTCTGAATTGAGCAAAGAAGTCAACACCTTGTAACTTTGATATTCTGGTATCTTTAGTTTAAAGGCAAACACTTCAACAAAGTTTTATTTATTAACAAAAAATTATTTCTTTTTAACAATAAAGGATATATGTTTATATCTCGGGTTAGAAAGCCATCGTCATGCTACTCTTATAACACATAAATCGAGGAACATACAGAATTATACAATCTCTATTCTTTAACCATGAGGAGATATCATACCTCACACTAATTGCATACAATTTTTGTGTTTCACTTTTATATTTTCTTACAAATTTTTCCAAAGCGAG
Source organism: Reticulitermes speratus (assembly GCA_021186555.1). Lineage (NCBI taxonomy): Eukaryota > Metazoa > Arthropoda > Insecta > Blattodea > Rhinotermitidae > Reticulitermes > Reticulitermes speratus. Next base: position 10,928,353 of record JAJKFL010000003.1, on the reverse strand, counting down.
TTCTCCATACAGTGCGATCTAGCTCTTTCTCTTTCAACTTCCAGCACCTTCTCTTTTCCTTAAGGTCATCCAATAGCTGCTTACCTCTTCTTCTTCTCCCATCCCTTATGTCTTTCCTTCTATCTTTACTTCAGTAACTTATTTTAGAAGGCAGCTCGTATGCAAGATGTGACCAACCTAGTTAGCCTTACTTCCTTTAGTTGTATGGAAAATGTTCGTTTCTTTCTTGATTGTAATACATCATTTTTACACGATCAGTGAAACTGATCTTCTCCATCCTTCTCCAGCACCACAATTCAGAACTTGTTAGGTAATTCTGATCTACTTTTTGAAAGTTCAAATTTTTAGCATCATAGAAAGCTATAGAAAGCTATGCTCCTCACTAGTTTCTTCCTTTAAATTTAAGTCCAATTTGCTGAAGAAAAGAGCCTTCTTCTTGCTGAATGCTTCTCTTGCCATGACAATCCTGGATTTCCTTTCACATTGTAGCTACAATATGACATTTTAAATGTGTGGAAAACTTTATGCTTATCATGAAACTTTATTCTTGAAGTAGAAACCTTCAAACATTTTGAATCCTTATTTCAGAAATAGACAATCGAAAATCAGCTTGATATATATTTTTATAAATGGGTTGAATATTATAAAGAACAACTTATATACTGGTAACATATTGAGATATTCCTCAACAATATACTGTATGCATTCAATTTTATCTAACGTGTGATCCTAAATATTACAGGTCATTGTCGTAACACCTGCATACCGACTCAACATTTTGGGATTTTTCGCTTTGGATCGCGGAATTTCACCGGGAAATTATGGATTGCGAGACCAAGTAGCAGCACTGGACTGGGTTAATGACAAGATAAGTGAATTTGGAGGCTCAAAGAATGACATTTGTATTATGGGACATGGTGCAGGTGCTACCAGTGTCAGTCTACACATGATATCACCTAAATCAAAAGGAAAATTCAAAAGAGCAATTGCGATGAGCGGCAGTGCATTTGGGGAATCAGTAAGAAAAATCCCTGATATTCAGGACTACAAAGATATAAAATCATTTGCCTGTGAAGACAGCAAAAGCGATAGAGACCTTTTGGAATGCTTAAGAAATCTTGAAGCCTTGCCTCTTGTTAAATATTCATGGAACAAATACCCATGGGGACCTGTGGTATATTTCAACGATGACTTCTTACCCAAGGATCCAGAGGACTTTTTTGAGGCCGCAGAATATCATAAGGTTTGTTAAATCAATTTAAATGCAACATATATTACATAGGCCTTACGTGTTACTACACAATATTATATCGAAGAGGTAGCTGAAACAAAAGGTTTATATTTATTGTTATTTACACTTGAAGTGATATCCATTATCATGTTATGTCAAGCCGTTCGCCTCTATCTGAAAATCATAATTACAACTGATTATAAGCAAAACTAAGCTCAAAATACCTTAGCATGTAGGCCTAAGTTAACTTCACAAATGAAATACGTCACCACATAAGATAATCAAAGAAGGACGCAACGTTTCAGTTTATGCAAATTCTAGTAAAGGAATTTCAATATATACGTATATATAGGTTTATATTATTTGTTATACTGTTAAATTAAAAAATAATAAATCTATCGTGAATGCCAATGAGAAAGAGACCTCAATAGATTTTATATGAAAAATGGCTTTGAAGCTTAGACAAATTGTTATAAAAGAAACATACTTGGAAAATCATATTTTCTTGTATTATCATCATACTTTTTTCATATTGTCATGTCATTATTTTAGTTTAAAATTTCCACGCGCGTTTTGGACATGTTCCATATTTTAAATTAAAAATTACTCTGTGTAATTCTTATTGAGATTTGTTCATTACCTAGTCTGTCTTGCGACAGGTCCAGAGCTTCTTCCAAAGCGAGTTCTTCACAGAGTGCAAATTTGTGCTTTCTGTTTCAAGTTCCAGTATCCTTGTGAAAGTCATTCAATGTTATTTCTTTCGGATAGTACGTTTGGAATTTAATCGTAAGAGGAAGTAACTTCAATCGCAGGGGAAATAACGCTATTGCATTTCCTTGTTTTTGCGAAAGTTTTTAAGTTCTACCTACAATAAATAAAGGATTATGAAAGTTACAGCGTAATATAATATTCTTTCTTTATTTTATGGATGTCTGATGCTGAAGTTTATTAGTAAACTGACAAAATCAATAAGCACGTATGTTATTTCTGACGTGAAACAAATGTACTTATTTTTATGTATTCACAGGTCGACTTCTTAACAGGATATACAGACATGGAAGATGCACTGGGAATTCAAGCAAATATGCCCGAGTCAAAAAGGGGAATCTCTTACGACGTATTTAAGGAACTAATTGAGACTGAAACTCAGAGTGAACACGAAGGTGAAAATTTTGCAGAGAGTGTTGATTCTAACCATACTTGTTCCGTTAACATAAATCACGTAGTAAACACAATTCTTTTCTACTACGGTCCTTATCCATCATCTTTAGAACCGGAAATATATCTGAAGAAGTACGTGGACTATACTACAGATAAGAGATACGGTGCTGGCATCTACAAACAAGCGCGATTTCTCAGCAAATACAGCAACACATATGTCTATCGTTTTGACTACAAACCAAAAAAGGGACTTATTACGGACTTGCCTGAGTGGGTTAGTGTCCCTCATGGCTTTGAATTACCATTCTTTTGGGGAATGCCTTATTGGCCTTCTCTGCCTCCGTTCACGTGGAACGGAGCGGACCGCAAAGTTGCCGACGTCGTCATGACACTGTGGACTAATTTTGTGAAAAATGGTAATCCAGTGCAAACAGGCCCTAACGTTAAATGGGATCCATTCAAGGAGAATGTCCCTAGTATCATGATCATTGATCGTAATTTCAATATGAGCGATCCTTCAACATTTGATCACAAAGCATTTTCCTTCTGGGTTGATTATTACCCAGACGTTGTTGATGCTACCAAATGCTGTAATATCACTCAAAATGGCCTTAGAATTTATAGTAACCCAACTTTAACTGCGGTCTTAGCAGCACTTGCTGTTATGCAATATGATTTAATAAGCTAATATTTCAATCAATTATAATTCTCCTAAAGAATATAGAAAGTAATCAAATGTTGCAATATCTTTTGATCCTATTGCCAATAAGGTGGTAAATCAGTGGCACCTTTAAAAGTATTGAAATGTGACGATTTGCCACCTGGCCTGCAAAATATATATCTTAATTCATTTAGTAGAAATGCTTAAACTTTTACACCATTTTCCGTAAGAGAAAATTGTTATAAAAATAATGTAACTTAATTGAACTTCCATTGATATTTATATAAAAATATCAATAAGAAATCTATCAGTATTTTCACATAGCAATACAATGAAGGTGATATCGAAATATATATTTCATATATACTTTACTGTAAACAATAAAATATAAATACATAGGCCTAGCCAGTCCACAAATATTAAAAGCGTCCTATTAGCCCGTGTCACTGAGGTTGCGGTATTTTTAAAATGTCTTCGTAGACTGCAAATCCATACATATGAAATCCTAAGACCTGCAATTCTGCCGTAATAGAACAATCAGAGTTTTTAGTAGTTGTGATTGGGACCATATGGTGGCAGCAGTACGTGAAAGTTTCTATCGGTATTAAGACTCGACCATCGCCGAATGAAGCTTTATAGCATGCATATCAGTTCAATCGTGGTTTATAATGTCCCTGGAGGGCTGTCAGGTATAATTGTGGATCAACTGAAGGTTACCTATCGGAACATTCTCTTGAGATAAAAATAGATTCTCTCACAGACATTTTATAGAGATTTAAATTAAAAACTATTTTAATGTAAAAGAAAAGCCTTCAACATTTTCTTCCCTAGACAGGATATTCATGTTAATGTTGAGTTATATTCTACAAGATTTTTGAGCAGCATAATTGTGAATAATTTGAAAGAACTCGCATTAAGTCATAACTAATTTTTGAAAGACGGAAATACAGGTTACAGACCCAAACACTTACAGATAAAAGGACGCCTAAAAATGTTTTGAAAAACAAAAGAGAGAGACCGAATCAGAGGAATAGATAAAGTATATAAATGCGTGATCTTAGATTCTCACTGAGGTCAATATAAACATTACCGTCTTTAGATACGTGACGTCATATAGTCTTATAGAAATTTACGTACGTTTCGGAGGAACGCACTGCCTTCATTTTCAGGTGAAATGGCAAGCCAGCAGGTACGTACAACAATTTACGTGAACGTGACGTTTATCGGTACTCGTTTGAGGACCTCAAAGTTCGAAGAATGCAACTTGAAGTTTTCGCCTCTGCTGCAGACTTTGAAATCCAGTGTGAAGATGAAGTTAGTATCCCAAGTTTCTGGAACTGCCTTCGTCTCCGTCATCAGAAGTGTGTATTTGGACAGGAAACCACACTCTGAGAGCACACCTTGTGTGTAATGGCATCTTGCCGTCTCATCATTCATTACTTTGGCCTCCTGATCCTGCAGAGAGAGAGTTACAGTCACTATGCTAGGCCTGCTCAACCCGAGAGTTACAGTCACTATGCCAGGCCTGCTCAACCCGAGAGTTACAGTCACTATGCTAGGCCTGCTCAACCCGAGAGTTATAGTCACTATGCTAGGCCTGCTCAACCCGAGAGTTACAGTCACTATGCTAGGCCTGCTCAACCCGTAGCTCGCGCAGCAATTACAGTGTTATATTGCCCACGGAGACACTGGAAAAGAAAATGCCTTTTTTAAGCATTTCCCTGTCAAAACCGAGATATAATGCCGAGACAATATCGAAAAATTGTGAGTTGTTTATTCATGGAGATATAGATTACATCACTAATTTATTAATGTAAAATTGTGCTAGATATAGCAACAGCTTAGCCTATGTGATGAATTGAATTTTTTATATTGTTTCCTATTATTGTACGTTATATTGGCACATGGTGTATAAAAAAATACACAGGTAAAATTATGCGTATACATATTCATTCTTCATTCTGTGTACTGAATTGTATGTTGCCAGCATGCAGACCGAATTTTGCCGAATTTGCCCGCACCACACAAAAGGTTGAGCAGGCCCTCGTCTAGGTAAACTCAGTTTTCACGAGACTGATCGCCCGTTAACATTTAATTTCAGGGTTTGTGTTTGTTTGATGACGTAATGATTTCAATAGAGATCAAAGAATATGAGGGTCAGTCGCAAATGAAATCCGCAGTGCATGTATTTTGAGTTCTTTGCTTTTGTCTGTAAAAAAACAGTAGATTTAACAGCATTCTTATCCCACTAGTTTTCCACGCAGTCCGCACAACAGCTGAGGCATTTGTTATGTCGTGGGACGAGATTTATATTCTCTGCTGACTGAAATCTGCGTCCTGTGTTTTCAGCTGCCGTGTTACAAATGTCTGGTTACAAAATTATATGCCATGTAAACTTACTTTGTGACTGGCTTTCGTAAAATGGCTTGGCTGCCAGTGGCGACAGAAAAATGTTTCCTGGGACTAATTACCCATACAGTCTTCAGAAGTTACCTTGTGGAAATTTATGGTTCTCACTTCTTACGATGCATCAGGCCGCGGGCACAATGTTTGCTGTCTTTGAATTTGTTCTTTTTCCCCATTATCGTCTGCTTGGTCTGGGCTATTTGGGATAAGTTGAAATAATATTACACGAAGGTCAGCCACAGAAATGCGCCAGAAAACACTAATCTTCTTCTTTTGTGATTAAATATATATGTCTAATTATTTTCATGCCTGGTCCATATGGTAACAAGAAACAGACAAGTACTACATTTCAATAAGAAGAAATTGTAAGATTCTTAATTAGTTTAAAATAAATAATCCTCGAGTTTATTACAGTCAGCAAGTAAACTTCAGAATAATCGAGACTGTTCATAATTTTGTCAGTAATTTGTAACCACCCCTTGCTAGTGATTTGCTTCATTTTAATAGCGTATTTTACTAATATTTATTTAAAAATGAAACTTACCTATGCGAGATATCTAATATTTTATTTGTACTTAATTAATTAATATTCAGGAGTCAAAATAAACATCAAAGATGTTCAGTAAAAATTGTGAATGTCTAATCTTCTCTGTAACTCTGCCTCAGATGCGGTCTCCCAAGGTAGATCTTTATAAAAACTTTGGTACAACCAAAATGCCTTTTAGAAATCATAAATGGAAACGATTATTACAGGCCCTATTTACCTAACAAGTAAGCTCAATTTTTGGATTTAGTTTTTTAAAAATATTGTCTTATATATCCACATGATAAAAAAATTTTTGAATTAAAAAAACTAAAGTCAAGGTTTAAGAATAATGAGGTGTTTATTTGTTGAGTTCACACGTAATTAGGGATGCAATTGGGATGCTGAGAATAATATCAGAACGAACCTTGGTCATAGACGAGGAATTGTGTGCTTGCTGCATAGACTGGCACAAGGCATTTGACCGTGTCAACTGGAGCAAATTAATGCAGATCCTTAAGGGAATTGGGATAGACTGGCGCGAAAGAAGATTGATCAGCAAATTGTACATGGAACAGAGTGTCAAAATACGACTGGACCAAGGGGAGACGAGGAGTGTGAAGATTGGAAGAGGAGTTAGACAAGGTTGCTGTTTGTCGCCCATTCTGCTCAACTTATACAGCGAATACATTACCAAGGAAGCTCTTGAAGGGTTTGGAGACTTCAAAATAGGAGGACAAGTAATTCGCACTGTGAAATATGCAAATGACCTTGTGCTACTGGCTAGGGAAGAAAAGGTGCTACAGGGCGTGGTTGATAGACTAATTGAAATTGGAAGACGTTATGGAATGGAAATGAATGTGGAAAAAACTAAGGTAATGAGAATCTCAAGGCAACCAGCCCCAATGAAAATTATGATAGATCAAAATCAATTGGAGAATGTGGAATATTTCAATTATTTGGGTAGCATGATAACAAATGATGCAAGGTGTACACGTGAAATTAAATCCAGAATTGCCATGGCTAAAGCAGCATTCAACAAGAAGAAGAATCTTTTCACCAGCAAACTGGAATTAAATTTAAGGAAGAAACTAGTAAAGTGCTACATTTGGAGCATTGCTTTGTATGGTGCTGAAACGTGGACACTTCGGAAAATGGATCAGAAGTATCTGGAAAGTTTTGAAATGTGGTGCTGGAGAAGAATGGAGAAGATCAGTTGGACCGATCGTGTGAGAAATGAAGAAGTATTACACAGAGTCGAGGAGGAGAGGAATATCCTACATACAATAAAAAGAAGAAAGGCTAACTGGATTGGTCACATCTTGCGCAGAAACTGCCTCCTGAAACACGTGTTTGAAGGAAAGTTAGAAGGAAGGATAGAAATGACGGGAAGACAAGGGAGAAGACGTAAGCAGCTTCTGGATGACTTTAAGGAAAAGAGAAGATACTGGAAATTGAAAGAGGAAGTACTGGATCGCACCCTTTGGAGATCTCGCTTTGGAAGAGGCTACGGACCTGTCGTAAGACAGACTACAGAATGAATGAATGACACGTAACATTTGTCAACTGAGGAAAGATACCTGTTCTTGTAAAGTTACTTTTTATGTGGATGTAAAAATATTTGTTTGAAATTCTGCAAAACATTCTTTCTTATCTACAGGGGAATTCTGTGACGAATTATCAAAGAGGCATGCACACGTGTTGTATATCGGCTCGTGCCTGCAGTCCTGCTGTCCTGCTGTAGCGGACAGCACGATACCGAAGACCAATTGGACACATGCCTTTCTTTGTACCACTGAGCTTTCCAAGAGAATAAAAATACATACAAGAATTTGGTTGTAAAATCTGAAGGAGCCTTGGAGACGTAGGCGTAGATGGGAGGATAATATTAAAATGACCTTAAAGAAATGGGATGGGTTAATGTGGACTGGATGCTTCTGAATCATTGTAGGGACCTGTGACAGGCTGATGTGAAGACGATGATGAACCTTCGAGTTCCATAGAATGCAGAGAATTTTTTTAACAGTTGAGACATTTATTATAGGATTTATTACAGGATTATTTTCGTTACTGCATTCCAATCTTATAATGGGACTGGGATATGCCCATACAATCTTAGTTGTCATATTGCATGCTTATTCACAGAGCAGTAATTGTGGTCTGTGTACATTACGTTCAAGAATGGTTCTCAACCTACTAAGTTGCAAAGTGTGCCTTCTTATCAGTGTAGATTCGTATAAGATATGAAACCTTACCTTTGCGTGTTTCAGTTGCAACAGTACCAGTTTCGATATTGATCTGCGCAGTTATACGTTTTTACTGAACGTTGTAGTGTATATTGGTACAATCTTGGTGCCACTGAAATTCTTTGAGCTGACAATATGTGTATGAAATAACTTCCTTCTGTTACTTCCAAGAAATTAACTCGACAAAGGATTTTCGAAAATTCGTGGTAAACACCGAGGCCCATATACCAATGAATGCTGTTAATTCCTTTCAGGAGTATAAACTGCATTTCCCGATCTGGAATTATAGTGGATAAAGTGCCACAGGATCAAGTTTTTTAAATAAGCATACTTCGGTTTTCCCCTGTCAATGCTTATTCTAACACTAGTCCACATTTATCCTTGTTCCAGGACGTTGTTTATTCTTATAAACTGAGAGCGTCGCTAAAAAGGCAGCCTTTGCGCAGAAACAATGTTTGAAATTCCCCTATGCAAAACATCGTCCTACGCAATTCTAGAACGGGTGCCGGGGCTTTAGCGGCCGTGGGCCAGGCGGACAGTGGGCCAAGTGGCCACGTCGTGGTTCAGGGGGACATATTTGTTGATAAGGAAGAGGATACGATTACGTGGCTGTAGCGGCCGTGGGCCAGGCGGACATATTTTTTGAAAGAAATAGGTTATTAAAGAATACAACAAATACCTGCACACCTGTGTACTTGTGTGGAGATCAGAATGCAGGACAAAATCAAAACATAAAAATAGACAATACCCTTTGAAAGGGTGGAACAGTTGACATATTTGGAAAGGACTCTAACGAATGGAAATTCCATTAATGAAGAAATTAAGAGCAGATTGAAGCCGGGAAATGCTTGCCATCATTCGGTGAAGAATGTTTTGTCTTCCAGTTTGCTATAAGCCTCTTCACGAGGTTTAAATGTCTGGGAGATTGAGCAGAACGATTTTCGGCGTCACTCGGATTCTCGTGGGATGGACGAATGACTGAATGACAGTACATTCTAACAAGTTGTTCTGGAGCCATAAGTAAACGGTAAAGCTGTCACTGTAGAGGCTCTTTGGGATCCAGGAGCTTGAGGCTTCCAGAATTTCCTAGACAATCAGTACATGAAGGTGATAAGGTTGTCAGCCCTACGCACGGACCGCCTTTACCCACAGGAGATACCCTGGTACTCATTTCTGTTACAGGCTGAGCCGACCCCAAGGCCATAGTGCGGCCGGAAGGATTATGCCAATAGAACCCGCGACTTTCCGACTTGTAGCGCAATGCTTCAACCAACTGCGTCATCGCGTGCCCAATCAACCTTTCAAGTGTATCAGTATACAATATGTAATCTACCTCTGCTCAGGCACTTTTATCGGCATATTTATCACAGACCATTTTTTCCACTAGACTGTCTCGTTTTTTCCTACTTACACGTAGATTATTAACAACTGCTCCCAGTTTCTTTTCTTCCTACTTTGTTTTAGACTTTTGCAATGCTGAATCGTTGTGCTTAAGAATCTCGTTTTTGCACAGGTTCGTTCTACACGCGCAGTCGAGTTCTTTTACAGGGTTTCCTTTAGTTTTGCGCACTTCCACATCTGAAATTTTATTTCAAAGGGAGAGTTTCCTTTGTCGCCCACAATTTTGTTCCGCATGAATCTGCAAACTTGTATTTGTTAAGCTTCGTCGTAATATACCCGGCAACTTTCGACGCAATATGACCATTAGAATGTTGTTACATCCATGATGGAATATAATATAATTAAACAAAGATACAAAATTTGTTTTGCTTCATTTAAACCAAATGTAATGTTCTACAAACTCCTTATCTGCCCTTGAAAAATAAAAAGTAAAATAATTTTTTAATTGCACTTCGATAACTTCGTACATATCCAATAAGTCTGTAAGATTGCCGCCAAATATTAACCAATTTTTTTTTTGTGGTGAAGGGCCCCGCAGCTGATGCTACGGACGCACCGCAGCCTTGAGGATTATTGTGCAACCCTGTGATGAAGATGATGAGATTTTTTCGGCTTTTTCATTTTAATGGAGCACCGGTGGCATGAAATTGACAGGGGAAAACTGAAGTACTCGGGAGAAAAACCTGTCCCAGTGCCACTTTGTCCACCACAAATCCCACATGGACTGATCCGGGATTTTTTTTTTTAACTAATTCCTGGGTTTTTCCCTTTGATCCCTTTTTGTTCTGTATTAATCCTTTTTCGTCCTTTTCATGTCACTTACGGTCCACAAACGTCTTTTTACAACACAACACAAACATCCATGCCCCCGGTGGGATTCGAAACCCACGATCCTAGTAAGCGAGCGCGCCGAAGACCCACGCCTTTAAAGGACCGCACGGCCACTGGGATCGGCAAAGGGATCGAACCCGGGCCACCTCGGTGAGATGGCCGGCGATTTATCGCCTGAGCTATGGCACGGCCCTATTAGCCAACTTACGTACTGAATATTATTGTGCGTGTAAAGTGGATGTCCCCAGTGCGACGAAGAAGCCACTCAACTTAGCAATCGTTCACTAGAAAACATGACAGTTGTTTAAGGATTCTCATTGCAAAATTTCTGTGCAAACTACGTAATTATGTTTCTTATTTTATATTACACTTCATCCATGATCCTGTAATCAAATTAATTTTAAGTGTAAACTGAGTCACAGCGTACGTTGAACAACATTACATTTGCAGTATTTAAGGATCTCACAGCTTCAAATCTTTTCTGGGACGGGCAGCCCACCATTCCTTGTTGAATCATATCTTTGAAAGGGGATGATTAAACATTTTGGCAAAGGGCCACAGCAATTAGTGTGGGCAGTTCGGTAGCCGCACGTGTAAAAATCACAATAAGTGATATATATATATATATAACCCCCTAAATTAAATTCATTTTTTAGAATAGGCCTATGCATGATCTACAAATGCGGCCGCGGGACGCATAACACAACATGGCGGGCCGCGGTTTGGAAACCCCTCTCTTAAGACGTTTTGTAAGAAAAGCATGAATATTGTCAGAACATTATAACGGTTTAATCCATAACTTGAAAAACAATGTAAGATTTCAGCAAGTTAAGGAATGCAACAAATATGACGAAGGAATCAACTGCCTTGAGGCGCTAAATAATAGTTCCTTAATTTCCGAACACATAAAGGAACTTTATTTCTGAAATATGAAATATTAAATATAAAATTCAATAGGAGGAGCAACTCATATTTTCTAAGTCCATTTGACAACATAAATATATATATATATATATGTGATTAAAAATGTTATCAAAGTGGGACAAAAATTGTAGAAATTAGAGCAAATTTTATTTACGCCTTTAAGTAAATTATATGGCTTTTACTGTACAGATATGCATGAAACTCATAAAGACAGGACGTTATTAGCTGAAGATTATCTTTACTGATTAAAGAAAATATGTCAAGAAACATGTATAGTACTGGTAGACATTTCTTCACACCCTTCAGCTACAATGTGACTATAGTTGCGCAGATTTGTAAGAAATACAGAGTTGCTTGACGACGATCTGTAAATAACTCCTCTACTGAATTTCATGAAAATCCGACAAACGTTTAGTCGCTGATGCTAGGTCACAGACGGACGGACGTACGGGTATGATCTCCACAAAAGACTTTCTCTGTTACTTCGTAAAGAACTCATACAATGGTAATACGTACCTTCCAAGTCTCAATTTAGCTGAAGTACAATTTACCTCCCCTTAGAGCCCGCTTGACATGTTACGGGGCAGCCTTTACCTTTAAGAGTAGTCACGGGGTTCCTCCGGTTAGAGTGAAAGTGCAGATGCACGGACGAATATCTGAGCTTCAAAATTAATCAAACTTGAAATTTTCGGTATATTGCCTTTTTTCGTGTACATTTACGATTATTTGTCTGAGATATGAACCGATGTTCGGCGACAAATAAGAGTGAACACGATATAAATAAACACTTCGAAACAGGGTTAGGTAGAGACGACAAAGAACCCAAAAGGAAAGAATATAATTTGACAAACACATAAAGTAACCAAATATAACGAAAGGTCATTGATGGTGACGCGGATGGAAGTGTCGAAATACCCACATATTTAGTCAAAGTTATAAAACTTGTAAAGGCTAGAAACTTATTTAGAAGCTTATGTAAGACCAACAAATGCACTGCTCTGTACTTTATCCGTACTATCTTTCACAGAGATCCTACATGTTCCGGCATTATATCACGCCATCTTCAGGGACTTGACACCAAAAGTTTCTATAAAACTTACAGCTATGTGAAAGATAGTACGAATAAAATATAGAATAGTGCGTTTGTTCGTGTTACGAAGTTTCTAACTCTGTCACACTGCACGGAATAAACAATGTAAAACCAATGTAAAACAATGTAAAAGTTGTAAGGACTGTTGGAACTCTAATAACAAACGTAAAGTTTACCCTAGAACAGGCCATGAAGGCCCAGAGGGGAGTAGAAGTATAGCTCTACTCTTTCTTTAACGTCGGATCTAGATGGGGTGGGTGGTCAACGCAACGCCCTGGCCGCTTTATCCCCCGGGAAAGACCCGGTAGCCATTGAATAGGAAGCTGGGTGGGCCCCAGGGCCGGTCTTGAAGGGTACAGAAAATCTGGCCCCCAAGGGGGTTCGATCACCGGACTGTCCAGCCCATAGCGAGTCGCTATACCGACTGAGCTGTCCCGGTCCATGAACTCTAATAATACCTACGTTATTTTAAGCCACGAAATATGCACGGAATGAAGCGTCTCTCGGTACTTTCCCAACGACCCAGCGTCACACCCCAGAAGACTTAAATCATGTTTATGAAGCACTGGATAAATGGTTCTGACAGGGGAAGACCTAAGTCCACAGAGAAAACGTTGTCCTAGAGCCAAACTGCTTTCCACAATCCCACATAGATTGAACAAAGATCGCACCCACGATGAGAGGCCGGCGACTAACCGCATGAGCCATAGCATGGCACGTGTCAGTACATAGCAGCCTTGACATGTACAGACATTCCAGTTACTCTGCGATTGTATTTCTTGTAGCGAGTGTACGAGAACTGGAAAAGCATATTTTTTATGTCAGCAAAAAGTTAAGTAGCCTTGCAAGTTAGCAGTGAGATATTTTCCAGTATTGATGTTTATATAAAAGTTTTCGGCCCTGCTGCTCTTTCTACGTCACATTATATTGTTCTAATTAGTCATATGTAGGTTCCTATTATAGAATCGACTTTTATTCTAATCTGTCAGCAAATGTTTCTTTAATTACGGATTTTTATTTCTGTATTTGAAATTTCGATTTTCGCACTTTGACAGCAAGTGTTTTCCACGGTTCCTTCCTTCGCCAAGCTCCATTTTTACACAAGTTTCATTTCGTTCCCTTGTGGCAGTCTATGGCTAGCTGGCGTCACCACAGTACCCTGAAGTTCATTTATCTCACCTCTAAACAATTTCTTGAGATGTTCTTGATGTGGCTGTTGTCTTAGGAATTGTTAAGTACATTCTAGAGGGACCAAATTAATACAGATCCTAAAGGGAATTGGGATAAACTGCGCGAAAGAAGATTGATCAGCAAATTGTACATGGAACAGAGTGTCAAAATACGACTGGACCAAGGGGAGACGAGAAGTATGAAGATTGGAAGAGGAGTTAGACAAGGTTGCTGTTTGTCGCCGATTATGTTCAACTTGTACAGCGAGTACCTTACCAAGGAAGCTCTTGAAAGGTTTGGAGACTTCAAAATAGGAGGACAAGTAATTCACACTGTGAAATATGCAGATGACCTTGTGCTACTGGCTAGGGTAGAAAAGGTGCTACAGGGCATGGTTGATAGACTAATTGAAATTGAAAGACGCTATGGAATGGAAATGAATGTGGAAAAAACTAAGGCAATGAGAATCTCAAGGCAACCATCCCCAATAAAAATTATGATAGATCAAAAACAATTGGAGATTGTGGAATATTTCAATTATTTGGGTAGCATGATAACAAATGATGCAAGGTGTACACATGAAATTAAATCCAGAATTGCCATGACAAGAGCAGCATTCAACAAGAAGAAGGCTCTTTTTACCATCAAACCGGACTTAAATTTAAGGAAGAAACTAGTAAAGTGCTGCATTTGGAGCATAGCTGTGTGTGGTGCTGAAACGTGGACACTTCTGAAATTAGATCAGAAGTATCTGGAAAGTTTTGAAATGTGGTGCTGGAGAAGAATGGAGAAGATTAGTTGGACCGATCATATGAGAAATGAAGAAGTATTACACAGAGTCAAGGAGGAGAGGAATATCCTACATACAATAAAAAGAAGAAAGGCTAACTGGATTGGTCACATCTTGCGTAGAAACTGCCTTCTAAAACACGTGATTGAAGGAAAGTTAGAGGGAAGGACTGAAATGACGGGAAGACTAGGAAGAAGGCGTATGCAGCTACTGGATGACCTTAAGGAATTAGAAGATACTGGAACTTGAAAGAGGAAGCACTAGATCGAACCCTGTGGAGAACTCGTTTTGGAAGAGGCTACGGACTTTTCGTAAGACAGACTGCAGAATGAATGAATTCTAGAGGACTGGAGTTGGGTTGCCCAATCGGTAATATGAGACGTCTCTCAGGGAATATTAGCGTGTGACATCGTAACGAACAAACAAAACCAGCCTACACGTATGTTAGTGTAATAAATCACGTTGACACAAAGAGCCACACTATCACTCACTCTTTATTAAAAAATGGATATTTCGGTATCAACAGTGTACGAACACAGTACACAATAATCCAGTACGCGACACGGCACCTTAGAGTAATTGCACCACGCGAACGACGCGTGTTCAGATCTCTCGTAAATAACTTTTTGGTTACTTCCTTATTGAACTACTCTTGGTCACTTGTGGTAGTAAGGGTAATTTCAATTAATTATTTGTTACTAAGAATTCTGAACTCAGTAGTCAGAACACAGTGGACTACAACCGACCCGCAAGAATTCCGAAGATCGACTCCTTACCCACTCTCGCGCCCTGGCTTCCTTCGCTATCCAAAAACATAATTTAGAATTTTTCTTTTTGGTTACGCTATTAGTTTACAGTTCCCATTGGCCCTGTATACATAATAAGTGTCCTTTCTGATTTGGTGACAAAATCACTAATTACTAGGATCCTTGAGCTTGGTCGTGAAGACTCCTACACTTTACTGTCACGAGCTCGCAAAGGCGTTATGGCGTCACCCTCTTTGCTGGACGAATTATTGCTGCGCTCAGCTGTCAAGTCTAAAATTTTTGGTTCAGAGCAGTTCCAGATCTCCTGTTAGCCGTGACAGTTAACAAATCACATTCCTGCCCTTTGCCTGGTACAACTGTCCGTTCTTTCATATGGTCTCCCTTAACTAGCCCCTAGTACCCAATGTCACAACTAAGTTTCTAATTAAAATAAAATTCTCTTTCCCTAATAATTCTACATATTTAACCTATCTATTGGCAAATTCATAACGTCTGCCTGGATTCAAACTCAAAACCAAGGTTACGCCCTTTTTTCCTTTTACTCCTCGTTATATTATTAACGTATTAAGTAATTTTATGAATTGTATTCTGTACTCTATGAATGAAAAGCGGTTCTGTATTTATAAATTATAAATTAATGTCTTTACACACACACAATATATATGTACATTCAATTTTAGAGCATTACATGTTTTAATATTTTAAATCCCACCATCTGCCTTGGCATTAAAAATTCTGTATTTTGCTGGTATAATTTATTTATATGTTTGTTATGGTTCTTGCAATAAGCGCCGATCATTTTCCTAAATGGTATTAACCATTTTGTTTAATAATAGGCGGATTTTGTTCTCTGTGAAGTAGGAACTGAATTTTTACACATATATAAGATAAACGTCATTATTAAAACGGTTAATATCCTGTGAGATAAGAACTATTTTGATATGTTGCTAGGGGCCGTCTAGCTTTCACTGAACGACAATTGATGACAGATAGTGGCTTTGTTTCAAGCACCTAGTGCGACGCTAGCGTAACGTATAAAGCAGGGTACTATGCCACTGTCTGGCATTGGCTCCTGACAATGGCTACCAGGTCGTCGAGCTCGGAGTTAGCACCGCTGAGGTAAGCCCGACTGTACATTTATGCCTATATTGTGTAATTTCCTTGAAAAGTTTTGATGTAGCGACACTAAACATCAATTGTAAACTTTTGAAGTGCAGGCACTAAGAATCGATATTGACAGTAAGATACTCAAAATTTATAGGATAGCAGATTACTGAAATATGAAACTTCTGTCAGAAATGGGAAAAAGAAAACACCGTAGTTATATTGTTCTGGCAAAAAAAAACGAATAAATAGAAATTTGGGAAAATGCTGTGTTTTAGGTCCGTTTTAAAATTTTTTGCACCGAAACGTGTCAACATGGTGATGGCATAAATACATAAGGTTATTCGCCTCCCAAGGAAGAATAAGCATTTATTAGGCCCTGGCGTCCTATAAATGTCAAATTTGTTCAGTTATGGAAGAAAAATTGTTTCGTCACGTAACAATGATTTTTTCAACTTCGTAAGTCACTTTAAATACCTAACTAGTTACATTGCTACTTACAAGGGGATACCAACTTAACGAGAATATTATATAAAACTTCTCTCCTAAATTAATTATAGGCTTTCTTGTGAAGTCTATAAATATCTGATGTACTGCCCCATTGCAGATTCTAGTCTTGTGAGACGTGACTTCAGCACCAGTGTGATGAACTAAAATCTCGTCTTCAGTCCCATTATATTACCATTTTTTCCCTGTAGGGTTTGGCAAATGCAGAAGACAATGTCATTAGTAGCTGATCTGCTACTGTAACATCTGTACTGATCATCCCCAATAATGTCGCTTACACACTTTGACAGAAGCTTGGTTGTAGGTGTTTAACAGTGATAATATGCCTCGAAGTTAATGGAGTAAATAGTTATAAATTTTCTTAGAATAGACACAATAACAGACTCCGTCTACATCTGGGGCAATGCTTTTTTACCCCAAATAGAATAAAAGTCTGCATCTCCGAACGTAACATCTTACTTGCTGCTTCAATCAACTCTTCCATAATTGATCAGCACTCGGCCACTTAAAACGTCTCAAATTTTTAACAGCAATCTCTGGGTCACTGGCACGAGTAACTCAGATATATGTAACCTCTATCAGCCTGCCTAAGATCATTAACTGCTGACGAATTTACATCTTCTGGGATGTTACGTCTTATCGACTGATTAATATTTACCGACGTTTCGAACGGAAGTATTGTATTATTTATGGTCAAGAAGTCAAGCGATACTATTCGTGGCATACTTTCCTTCGAAATATCTATAACCATCTGGCACTCAACATGGCGTAATATTTAAATAGATTTGAATCTTCAGAGACACATATTTGAGAAACTGAGATCTCGCATATTTAACCTCGTGAACATATATTCATTGGCTGAGAGGAGTGATTCTTCCACCTCCTCAAAATAAAGTGGGAATTCTAAAGAATATTGCCATTTCCATTCTTTACAAATTTACTTTTAGGTGGGCGACCCACATTAAATCCCGTTATGTCTCTATACAAGCGTCTAATATTCTTGTTCTTACTGCTTGTTGAACGATCACTAATTTTACCCTTCAGATATTCCTTTATTCTTTTCATAAAATATCTAGTAATTTCACGACTTACATTTTCAGCTGATATTTATTAATTTGGCTCCTAATCTGCAAGCATCCCAATTTATATCGCTTTCTTTGATAGAAGATTTTGAATATTCTTTATGAAAAGTTGTTTTATGCTCCTTCGGAACTTTATAACTTTTATTCTCTTGGGCTGAGATTTTGATATTCCCTCTGATAGTTATAAAAACCCTGCACATGTCCCCACTGTCGCGCAAGACTTCCAAAGTTGCATATGTCTTTCAGATAGTCACACACACTTCAATGTATTCGGTCTTATGAGAGGTCCAAAACATCTTCCAAAGCGAGTTCTCCAGAGAAGGCGATCTAATGCTTCCTCTTTCAGTTTCCACTACCTTCTCGTTTTCTTAAAGTCATCCAGTACCTCTTTAGGTCTTCTTCCTCCTCTTCCCGTCACTTCTATCTTCCCTTCTATCTTTCCTTCAGATACTAACCTCGTAATTTTCTTTAAGTCCATACTGTGTAGCCTCTCCAAATCGAAATTCTACCTTGCTCGTTTGCTTAATGAGAGTCTGTTCCTAACTCTTATAACCGCCAGGAAGATTGAAGTACGATTATCTATTGTCAGTAAGAGATTAAAGTACGACGTGAAATGGAGAATTTCTTTTCTTACTTTTCTTATTTGGTTGTTAAGCAGTGGCGTCTTCTATAGGCTATTTATTCTAGCGTGTCATGTTGGTTTATTGTTAATGGCACTATAATACAAATAACATTAGCGGCGTATATTCGCTGTTACAAGTCTTCTTGCTGCAGTAGCTCTTACAAGGATTTCGCAATTATTTCACGCCTTTACAGACTGTTTCCCAACTTATTGTTCCCACTGTACTTGTCTTTGTAACGAACGTATTTAAAATATTTCTACCCTTCTGATGTGTGAAACATTCATTTTATTTGTGTTCATAAATAAGTTTTCAAATGGAAGCAAATGCAGTAAAAAGAAATTTATTTCTGCCAATAAGCTCTCATTTAATCTTTATCCCTGTCCTATGGCAAGGATTGTGATGTTAATCGCAATGTTTCTGCGCAGAAATTTCTGTTATTTATTTGAACAGCTGCCATGTATCTGCAGTAGACACACGAGTGTGTTTACTTAGACACCTTTTGTCTGTTTTCTGTCATCTGTCATCTGTCATCTACTGTCTTCAGTAGGCCCAATAGTGGGTTTGTTTTAATATCCATAATTTATCTGACGTAGGCAGAAGAGTGGGTCTATTTAAATACACATTATCTGTCTGCAATAGGCCGAACAATGGGTCCATCTGAATACCTGTCATCTGTAATTGGTCGAAGAGTGGTTCTATCTGAATACCTGTCATCTGTCTTCAACAGGCCGAATAGTGGGGTTATTTGAACAGTTATCGCAACAACAGTGTTTTTATATAAATACTTATCATGTGTATGAATCAGGCCCAAAAGTGGGTTTATATGAATAACTATAATCCATATACAGTGTGCCCAAAACTGGGTTTATTTGAATATCTCTCATCTCTCTGCAGTAAGGCCAGCAGTGGTTTCATTTGTTCGTGTGTCATCTGCTTGCTATAGGCCCAGTATTTGGTTTATTCGAATACCTCTCTTCGGTCTGCATTGGGTCAATTTTTACCCGCGTCATCTAAACATGGTGTAACAGATAGCTTTTACAAAATTGTATAGGTTGCAGGAGGCTCAAAAGGGAGCAATTTGAGACAGAGAACATGCGGTCGAAAACCTTTCCATCATACTCGTAGTCCATGGGCATCCGTACTTCGGCTGGGAAAGTGGGCGACTTGCGCGTGTGGTTCCAAGAAGATGGAACGACGGCCCATTTTACATGTGCTGTGGCAAATAATCTGTATGCAGCATTTGTGATCGTTGGACTGGTAGTAATGAGGCCCGTCGAATGGCCACTGCGATCACAAGACCGGGCACAGTCAGACTTCTTCCATTGAGGTCACCTGAATAGTCTCTTTTGGAAACAGAAGAGGATCTGGCGGCTAGAATTCTAGCAGCGTGTGGATCTATTTAGAACAGGCCAGGGGTCTTTGAGAGGGAGCGCCAGAAAATGTTGCGTCGCTGCAATGACTGCAATGACGTCGATGGCCGCCACTTCAGACAACTCTTTTTAATTAATTGAAAACAATACCATTAAAGGTAATGTACACAATGTACAATCGACAAACTTTTATTAATACGGAAAGAAAAATTTAAGAAAGGCGCTGATCTCTGATTTCAGGTCTCGCGGTTAGCCTACCTTCCCAGCCGCAGAACCGACTCCTAATTCGTATGAAAGAGGCGTTTCCGACAACGCGTTCTCCGTCTCAAATTGCTCCCCCTTGACCCCGTACAACCTCTGGAAGATTGCCATTTATTATTTTATACTCTTTCAATGAAAGTACCTTAATAAACTCTGCATATTTTGATGATCCATTACGGCACGTCTTTTTAAGATTCCAAATTAAGTGTCGCTCCCACCTCACAAATTACGCGTCCGCCATTTTGTTATTGTTGGTTAGGCGATTAAAATATTGGAAGTTTTGGTGGCCTTCTGTGGCTTTATTTTCATAGCTAGCTCCGTCTAAATTATCAAACGTTTTAGAAGATCAGACTAAAACCTTTACTTTCAGTTATCACTTACATCGCATATCATAGCTGGGCGTTTGTTTGGAAAGGCTTTGATTGTCTTGTGCAGGTAAGAGTGGAACTCAACGGATGCATATCCACTCTTACCTGCACAACGAATACAACTTCTCGTTAAATAATGGTCCAACAATAATACAACCGGTGGCCGTGTGGTCTAAGACGTAGGTTTGCGGCCGCTCGATTGCTGCAATCGCGGGCTCGAATCCTGCTGAGAGCATGAATGTTCGATTCTTGTGTTTGTTGTGTGTTTTGTGGGTAGTGGCCTCTGCGACGAGCTTATCTCTCGTTCAGAAGCGTCGTACCACGTGTGTGTCTAATTGTGTGTGATCTAGAAACCTCAACAATGAGGCGGCCTTGGCTCGAGTTGGGCTGTTGCGCCACAGAAAAAAAAACAGTATCAGACAATATGTATGGTCAAACACTTTTAAGGTTTACAAAACCTTGTTCTGCCCCTTTTACCTGATAGTACGGTGTCACATGACAAGACGAGAACAAAAGCTGTACGTTTTGTAGTTGACTGTGAAGAAATACGAAAACAGCGCGTGTATAATATTCAAAACAAAGCACGAACATAACGTCGTTTGAATAATGCTACACAAAACGGCTATATGATATTCTAATGAAAATGAGCATAGGCCTACTTAAAACCACATAACCAAACACTGTTAAAACACCTTGTCAATGTTTAAACAAGATACCTGAATTACAATCGAAAGTGTAGATTTAAACTAAAGAACAGAAATATAATAAGCAGTAAACATAAATTCTGTGAAATCTAACAATCAGTATTTTATGTGCTGATGTAAATGTTAGGCTATTAATTTAACACGGAAAAATTGTGTAAATGCACATTTCCTCTTGATGGTCATGCAGGATCGAAACACGCCCGAATAAAATATGTATGTCACTTACACCCATTTGTGTTTACACAAATGGATTTTATGTTTCACAATTATTGTGCAAAGAATGTTCATAAATTCTATTGACGTGTCTTCTTCAATTTTCTCAGAAGGGGCACTCAGACATATTCTGAGTGGGAATTAATACTGAAAAGGTGAATTCCTGTGGGAAATCCTTCCATTGATATTGGCATAGACCAAAAGACCGCGTTAAATCTTGTACATGCATCCTTGCCACAATCGGACAGACAACGCCAGCGTTCGATCTGCCCAAAGAGTAGACGACGCGACGCTGTGACAGACTGTATTTCCATTCATGTCCTTTCCCTTGTGGTCCTCTAGCCCGCTAAACTCTTGGTTTCCTGTAGATATTTCTACCCTCAGAAGAGTGAGGTCTAGTCAGTTGTGCGGTCAGACGAAACAGAAAACAGGGGCACACCCATGCCCTGAGCGAGATTCGATCTCGCAGTTCCAGCATTTCTTGTCCAACTTAGACGGTGAGACTATTAGCAAAAAATATTCGATTTTGTTTTGAAGTATTTTTATGTAACAGTGAAGCGATGCTTTGTTAAGCTGTTTTCCAGACTGAGATCTCACTCTACCCATACAAAATGAACTTGCAATTGTAATTTTAATATTATGTAATTTATGTCCTGAAGATGACAACCTAGTGGTCGAAACATGTCGAACATGTCGCCGTGTTGTCCTTTACTACTATATAATAAATAGTTGTGTTGATGGTGAGTGCTAACTACCTTGCAGTATACATTTACGAAAAAAAAACGGTATGTCCAGTGGTAAAATTTAAAAACCAAAGGCCAGTAATTCTTAAGCTAAAGGTTTTTGTTTAACATAATATTTGATAGTCATGCTTAGCACCCGCGTATCCAGACTGCATTGCTTTCTAAATGATGGCGAAACATGATCATGAACAGGCCATCCGCATGCATGCCTGAATGCTTCATGTGAATAGTAATTTCTTTCCGTTGCACAACACGTTTATGTCATCCTTTTGAATGAATCTTAAAGCTGTAAGTTCGCTAAATCAATAATTAGAGATGTTATGTTACGTGCTTTAATATTCCGTTGAAATTTAGAAAACTGTATGTAACACATACTGCCATATGCAACACAGTGGACTCCCTCGACAGCTACTGCTGTCAGACGAAGCCACAGTCCGTAAGGAATGGCGCTGTGAATGCATCTGCCGTTAACTTGAAAAATGAACTCTATGGACAGTTTGATCCGCGACTAGTGTCCGATTCACAGTTAGTTACCTTACCCTATATACATATATATATATATGTATATATATTATAAGGGGTAGTTGGTTGAGACACTGCGCTACAAGCTGGAAGGTTACGGGTTCGATTCCCAGTGGGGTCATTGGTATTTTTCATTGACATAATCCTTCCGGCCGCACTATGGCCCTGTGGTCGACTCAGCCTCTAACAGAAATGAGTATCAGGGATAGGGAGGGTAAAGTCGGCCGGTGCGTAGGGCTGACAACCTTACCACCTTCATGTGCCGATTGTCTAGAAATTCTGGGAGCCTCAACCGACTGGAACCCTAAGAGTCTGTCCGGACCTGTAACGGGGTACATACTATAACTACATGTTCCATGACTCACTCGCCTAATACAAATCTGTGTTGTTTAAATTTAGATTTTGGGGGTTGGCCCTCCCCCACTTTCCGTCGGGTGCGCGCCTGCGTAGCATAACACATTTAACACAATGCCGGCTTGTTATATCAATTTCAAAGGTGTTAAAGCTGAAATTTAATAACGACCTCAAGCAGAACTGAGAAGGAAACTCGAAAATTCTATCTTTTTGTCGGAAGACATGCCTGACGTACCATTAAATAACTGACTTACTAGTGATTAACGGCATTGCATATATTACTTTATCTCACCCATATGTCTGGACTTTTCCCGCAGCTATTCCAATTTGCTGTGGGCCGAGGTTCACTCGTTTTAGTTGAATGAGTTGCTGAAAATATTAGGTCTTTACTCATCATATTTAAACGTGCTTAGACGTTTACTTCAATGTATTGTTCTTAGTATTAGGTCTTTACTTTCTATATTTAAAGAAGGTGCTCGAAATAATTTCCTTCAACTCTCAGGCACGCTTTACATCTAACAATCACGTTTAATTCATGTCGAAGTTCTGCTGGTGAAACTGAAGGCGTTATAGCTTGATTTTATAAACATCGTCTTCATTGTCAGCATTATTAGTGTACACTTTATCCTTTAACATGACCCAAAATTAAGCAAGAAAGGCAATGTACGTATAACGTAACAATGAGGCGCGTTTGCGTAACCATTGTTGCCGTGGAAAAGCAATAAGTGTTAGATGTTCTGAGTAACCTTAGTTATCTAGCATGAAAAGCGCATGCGCCGTATTATGTTGTTATCTGTGACCTGTCTGACTCTACCATTTTTTTCCACACAGTCTCATAAACGGAACAATTTTCGGACAAAAATGATCGAACATAAAATGTGTGTTTTGATTTTCTCTAGAACTTTTTACAGCTTATCGAGGAATATTCAAATATTAAGTTTCATGAAAATTCGTCCACTGGGAGCCGAGTTGTTCCATACGGACGGACGGACGGACAGACAGACATGACGAAGCTAATAGTCGCTTTTCGAAATTTTGCGAACGCGCCTAAAAATCGATATGGATCTGATCAGGTAAACGATGTCACGGCCCCCTTTATATTACTCTGTCATCAAAAACACTCTCTAAACAAAGCACAGAATTGTTTGCCGTGTGAGACTTTGCAGCGTCTTGCTGAAAAAAAACATACGTTCTCTCGTAATCGGCCAGGTGTTTAAAAAACGGTGTTAGAATATGTGTAATCAACCTATCGGTGTGAATTTATGGTCTTAGAATATCAGCTATGTAAACCTAGTCGCACTCGTAGCACATTATACGCCAAGTATAACAGTGTAATGGCATTTCCTAAATTAACATGTTGTTCTAAAAGTTCGCGTATTCTCTGAGGCAAAATAAAGTGTCGTTGCTAAACAGAACGAGTGTGGGTTCTGTTGCTCTAGCCTATCATCCATGATGATACTAGTTCCCAGAATTCACTTCGTGTGGGAACTGTATTTGTCATGTGTATCATACGGAAACGCACGACCTTCCAGTGAGTTCCTACTCATCGCGACTAATTACGCGCAGAAATCCAAGCTGTCTGGTAAGTCGCATGTGGGAGTGCCGCTAAGTGCGCAAAATTTTACGATAAGCGTGTGCACAGTCACTGACCCAAAAAAATGTGGGTTAGATAAAGTAAAGTCTTTGGAACCTGCACATTCGCAACGAATTCGTAACCAAGGTCAAACTAGGGATATTTCCACTTTTCATATGTTTTACTTTGAGTCGGTACAGTGACTAGGCTACGAACTGGACGACCGAGGAATTTTATGACGCACGGGCAGAAGTTTTCCCACTCTCCCAAAACGTCCAGATCCGCTCTGGAGTCAACTCACCCTTCTATTCAATAGGTACAGCACGCTCTTTCCCCAAAGGGAAAGCAGCCGGAGCGTGAAGCTGACCAGACACCTCCATCTAGTGCAGAGGTTAAGAATGTGTGGAGCTATATCTCCACCCTCCCATATGCCTTCATGGAGTGCATAGGGACTTTTTCTTTACTGTCCTATCTGCCTTTTTCTTTTTCTGTCTCTCTATTCATCCAGCCACCTGCCAACCTACCTAACTACCTACATAACACACCACCTGCCTATATCTCCCTGTACATAATGTGTGTTTGTGTGTATGTGTGTTTTTTATATATACACACATATATATACACATACACAAAATTATGTATATGCTGCATGTGTGGGTTTGTGCGTTTGTGCGCACACGCGTGAGCATGTGTCTGTTGAAAGGTCACACTGTCTCGTTCTCTCTGTCTTGGTCTATTTTTCATACATTTTTCCAGCTAGATTTTGCATGCATTTGTTGTCTCTGAAAGCCTGCTGCTTTCCTCCCAGAATTCAATTTGTTCCATTTAAGTAATGTCCTATAAAATTTAGTGTAAGAGTTATGTAGACCTATAACTATTATTTTCTTCTGTTTTTTCTATTGCAGTGAAGTAAAATTTACCATCAATCAGAAGGAGTACACAGGTATGCATGGGATTGTCTTTTGGTGAGAAGAAACAGAATGAGGTGATGAATTTGAAATTGTTATTTCCATGTCATAAGACGTTGTAAAAGTGACCAGCCTAAATACTTGCCAGTTTAACTATTCCCTGTCAAGTTAATTTTGTCAATGATGCTGGAGTTTTAAATTCCTACTAGTAGCCAGGATGGAGGACTTTTAAATTTATAGTATCCTTAAATGCTTTCATGAAGGTAGGGTGCACCAAGGCTGGCAACAGGTGAAAGATTAAAGTTATTTACAGTGTGGACTGAGGCTGGCATTAAAGAGTTTATAATGAAAAGGTGTACCCAGCCTCCTGTACAATGGGTACCGGGTCATTCCCAGGGGTAAAGCGGCTGGGGCGTGGTGTTGACCACCCACCCCATCTAGTGCCGAGGTTAAAGAAAGAGTAGAGCTATACCTCTACTCCCCCTCTGGGACTTCATGGCCTGTTCTAGGGTGAACTTTACATTTACCAATATTCAGTCCTTCTGTAAAACACAAAATAGAATTGAAATTTTAAATTTCTTGGTTACAATGTTCTGATTTTCTTTTATGACAGACAAAAAAATTCTTCCAACTGTGCAAAATTTTAACCATAATCGATCGTGCCTTTGCTTTGCACATCAACATAATGTTCAACTTCTGAAACTGCTACTGCAGTCTCCTGACCAGCACAACTGAGCTTTCCTTCAAATGACAATACATTTGGTCATCACAGTTTGATATTAATATTCATGTAAACAAAACTTGTCGTTTCAGAATTTATGAGATTTGGGATACTTATAAGATACCAAACTGCAAGGAGTGCTCGCTGTATGCTGATATTATAGCATATGAGTCACATAGAAATGAGATCCATTTGTGGCACAGGGTACTTGACTCAGGAAACACACTGGCAGGCAACTCTGTCGAGCAGTGCTTGAGTGGTTGAGTAGCTAGTACATATGGTACTGCATTTTAGCTTAAAGAGGGCATATCAAGGTGGTGAATCTGTCCAGACAGGACCAGACAAACATGAAGGGATCCCTCTCTCTGAACTTAAAATCACACAAAGACACAATCAATGCAAACTGTTCCTGTCAAATGCTTCAACCTCCTTACCATACAAGAAAAAATATCTAGGTATACTCAATGATGACACTACCCTGCTGCATAAAAATGGTTGTCCCCATGAGGCCCACTAACTTCAGGATGAATTAAATGCCATGCAAGGATAGAAGGTTCTCAAACACCCTACGCACAGCTTGGACTTATTGCAAAAGAGTTTTTAGGCTTCAAAAAAGGATAGTCAGAATTATCACCAATTCTATAGGCAGAGACTCTTGCAGGAAATTGTTTAGGAAAACTGAACATTCTTCCCTTACAGTCACAGTATGTATGTTCCCTTTTGTTGTTCATGGTTAATAACAGAGATGAATTTAAATCTAACTCTGAGATTCATGGTGTCAATACAAGGTGTAATAACGATTTCCATTATCCATCATCAAACCTAACAACATTCCAGAAAGGACCACATTACTTTGGTACCAAAAGTTTAGCTCATGACACAAAAAATTTAGATCAGCTTTAAAAAGATTCCTTCTGTTAAATTTGTTTTACTCATTGGAAGAATATTTTAATTATAATGGAAATTAAAGATCTTGGTTTATTAATCCCTGACAACTGGTATTATATTTTACACATAATTACGGCACTTGTCTTATATATTTGTATTTATTACCATTGATATTATTAAATATTGTTTTAATATGACGCTTGCTTGTCAGGAATATGTATGTTATACTGTTTATTATATGTGTACTGTGATGAATTCCATATCTGTCAGGTTTCTACTGTTACCTACAAGGATCTATGGAATGTATAATGAATGAATAAATGAGCCATTAAAGAAATCCCTCAAAGGCTACACGTTCATGTTGGATGATGACGTGTGGGAGGCTGTGATAGGGTGTTTTAGGCAGCAGTCCAAGGAATTCTTAGCAGATTGGTTACACTGACTTCTGCAACAATGACACTCCTGTCTAAATGCCTGTGGTGATTTTTATAACTGTTGCAATACCTTCACAACAACCAGTTTCAGTTGTGCATACCCAAAATATATAGTTTTTAATTCAGGTCTGTAAAGTCAGTTTTCATTAGGCTCAAAACATTGAACCTTGTTACTATCAAAATATGGCTATTCATAAGTCTGCAGAATTAAAACATAAAAATATATGTTACAGCCAGTCCAGTGCAGAGGCAAGCAAAATGTGGCCACTTGACCCTGTGGTGTAGTTGCTTGAGATTATTTATCAAATATCTTTTCACCTACTTAGCTAGTACACATACACTAGTAGGCAGGCAGGGCTTAACAACCCAACAAACTGTTTTTTTTATTCATTTTATAATATTGTCAAACTATCCATATTTTTTAACAGTATAAAGAATTCATGGGGAGCTGGAAGAGCATAGCTGCTATAGTGATTAGGTTATAGGCTGGATGACCGGGGAATCGTGGTTTGACTCCCAGAAAGGAAAAGAGACTTTCCTCCATATTGCCCAGACCCACGCTTGTGCCCAATCAGGTTCCTATTCAAGAAGTACCAGCTATCTGGGGTCTCCAGGGATAAGACAGCAGAAACATGCAACTGACCACTGTCCTCCATCCTGTGCTGAGGTTAAAGTGAGTGGAGGTAAAATCCCACTCCCCATATACTTCTATTGCTTGCACATGTATTATTTTTATGAATAATTCTTACCCACACACATATGGATCCTGTAGCATGTGGCCCACTATTGAAAAACTTGCATATTCCTGGTCCAATTCATCTGAACACAGAAGTTGTTTGTCAGGGTAAGTGAAATTATTTCTTACATTAGAAAAATGTGTTAATGTGACTTGAAACACTTGCCATGAGGCAATATGTACTTCTGCACATAGAAGAAAATCAACTATCATCAAGCACTCACGTTAGTAGAACAGTAGATTACTGATGAAGTCGTGACCGCAGTGGGAACTTATTACTATTAGAGATTAGAGAACTTATTAGAGATTTTGCCTGTTCAATGCCAATATATATTTTCATTAATGAACTTCCTCGTTAATAATCAAGAAAACTTTCAAACAAATTCATCAATACACAGTATTAATACAAGGAATAAGCACCATCTTCATAGACCAATTGCCAACCTATCATGCTTTCAGAAAAGTGCATTCTATTCTAGTATCAGGATCTTCAATAGCTTACCATGTAGTATCAAAAATCTTAATGAAAAGGCACAATTTAAAGAAGCACTAAGAAGATACTTAAATGCACACTCCTTTTACTCTGTAAACAAATTTCTTATGAGTACTGTTAACCTATAATACTGATGTCTAAGACTGCACATAGAATGCTTAAAGCATTTTGCAACGTACATTTTGTATGATTTTGTATGTTATGACTTATTCCACATCCTCTTGTCTTGTGACAAAATTATGGATCCATGAAATGTATATATGTATGTATGTATGTACTGAAGTACTTTCTCTTTAATTTTTCTGTGTTATGTAAGATCCTCT
Source organism: Reticulitermes speratus (assembly GCA_021186555.1). Lineage (NCBI taxonomy): Eukaryota > Metazoa > Arthropoda > Insecta > Blattodea > Rhinotermitidae > Reticulitermes > Reticulitermes speratus. Next base: position 10,899,225 of record JAJKFL010000003.1, on the reverse strand, counting down.
GAAGCTTGTCCATACATGCAAGTGCCTGGCTGTACAGGTTATGTAGTAAGTTTGTGTAGTGTTTCCCTGATAATGTAAGTATTAATTAGATTTTCTGAAATGTGCAAAATATAAATGTAAAGAAAGTTGTAAATTTGCAACATTAGTACAGCATCCTAATGTACCGTGTTAGGCAGTGACGACGAGACGTGGGGGGGGGGGGGGGGGGGTGAAGCCGGTACAAATTACCAGTGCCCGACGGTCCGGAAGGGCCCGGGCTCCGACTATGTTGCTTATGTTTTTGTATTTCACCGTAGTATCATTATTTGCCGATTGTAAAAATTAACCCTTTCAGACCAAGCCCAAGTCACTCGGTAACTTGAGTCAGTCTTCCCGATTTAGTGTAAATATTTTTAGCCGGTCCGCCCTTGCTGGGGGGGGGGGGCTCGAAACAGTTTTCTTCACCGGGGCCCGAACCAGCTTTCGGCGACCCTGTTGTTACGCACAACGCTGCCGGAAGTCCATTCAGATACGCCCTCTGCCGTCTTTTCTTTAACGTTCTGTCCTTCCTTCCTTCGTTCCTTCCTGCTCGATTTTCCGGTCCGACCTCTACGGCACGGATCATCTCTAAGGGGATTTGCTGAGGCCTCGACACTCTGACCAGCCTTCGACTTGTAGATATTTAAATTTTTGTTGGTGTGGTGTTGTTTCAAAATGTTTCAGCTTGGTTAGGTAGCGGTTGCTGGGGTCCTTGGCAGTGCTTTTATTTATGATTATTTGATTATTATTATTTTATTTTATTTCATCTCATCATCATCATCTAGGTTGCCAGAGCATTGCCAAGTATTTCTCTTTTCTCTCGTTATGTAAAACCTTCTTTCAAGTATCTGGGCAACGAGTTGAATTATTGAGATGATTTTTTTTTTGGTATTTGTGTTGTGTGTGTTATTTTCAAAGGTATTATCTAAATGCAAGTACTTATTTCCGTTCTATTCATCATAGTAAATGTGTTAAGTTCACATCTGTTTGTACGACTGGTACAAAGGTGTTACGTTTAGCGCACCGTCATCTCTCGCGGCCTGCACGAGGTACCAGTAAGAGAGAGAGGTGACCTGGTGCACAAATTAATACGCTATGAAAATAAAGATTGTGATCTCCAGAAAAATTCTTTTACTAAGGATCATCATCATAAGTTACCATAGTAACAACTGCTTAAACCACAAAAATATGCTATACATTTTAAGGTATTATGTACATACTTCGCACAACTTAGACTATGGCCAAAACACTCTACGTTATAAAAAAGAGAACATGCCAAAAGGTGTGTAGTAGTGAGTTAAAACAAAAAGAGAAAAATAAATCACGTTAACTGGGAAAATCAAGATAAATTCTCAGCTTTATAAGCATTTGTTCTGCTGGTTTGCTTAGTTTAGTTTATTTTATTTATCCTGTTGATCAAAATATATTGATGTAGGACATGTCAATATATAATTACACATTATTAAAGTAACATAGTATTTATCTACGTGTATCAGTAGCCAATTTCGAGAAATCTTCATTCGGATAATCTTCTATTGTATAGTAGCACCCCTTAATAAGTAACTCCTTCAATTTCCTTCTAAACTGGTTGATATTTTCTATTTGTTTGATATTGTTAGGCAATTTGTTGTAGTAGATACAGCCTGCTACTGATGGTTTACTATTATAGATTTCTAAATTATGCCCATATATATGATAATCTTTATTATTTCTTGTGTTATGTGTATGTATTTGTTTATTTACAGTGCAGTTACACTTTTCTTTTACATATAGGATTGTTTCCTGAATGTATAACGAATATACTGTTAGTATCTTTAGATGTCTAAAACTATCTTTGCAAGATTCCAAGTGTTTTAACTCTGCAATGTACCTACTACCCTCTTTTGAAGAATAAAAATTCTTCTAATGAGTGCCTTAGCACTTTGTCCCCACATGATGATTCCATATGACAGAAAGGGATAGATAATCCGTAATATAACATTCTTCTTTCCCTATTTACACACTTCCATAGTAATTTACAAGTGTTATTTGTGTTGGTTATAATATTCTGAATATAGTTTGCTTTTGCAGTCTTTATAATTACATTATATTCCTTTTTATATGTTTTATATATGTCTTTATCTATATGCTAAAATTTATTTTAAAGGGTTGCAATCCAGAAGAAACTGCTGGTCATGAAATTTGTTAAACTACATGTAGAGGGCAATAAACTGTTAAGCAGGATAAACACACACTCAATATCTGCGCAAGTATCATACATAATGTACCATCAACAGTCATGACAAAGATAATCCCTGAAGTCACTAAGCGTAATATACAACTTAGGCCTCTAACTACAAACACTCAAAATAACTTCTGAAAAAATTGTCTTTTCCATTCTTAGTGCTCCAAAGAATTTCCTCTTCATGTCTCATAGTAAAACCATTAGCGGATTAACTAATTTACGTGTAACCTTATAGATTGTAAAATATACTGGCTTCAGATTCTGATGATATGGCCAGATCTCTCTGAATATAGTTTGTAGAGGGTTAACATACTCGTACATACTGTGCGTTTGTGATGTTGAAGCAGCATTTATCATGATATTATGAGGATAATTTCTTTTTTAAATTGGTGATTTGGTTTTTAGTCAGTGCAGATATTGCACCAGGCACCTCTCTCAACACATACATACGAAACCATGCCAATCTGAGAGGCACAAAAGTTATGTGCCAGGAGGGTGGTTGTGGGGCATGCATTGTGGCAGTGAGATCACTGAATGCCTTCACAAAGAAGACATCAACGTACGCAGTCAACTCGGTGAGTTTGTTTTGTCTGTATTCTAGGTTTGATAACTAAGCAGCTAGGGGAAGAAAAATAAAATGTTAACTTCAGTATGTTTTCTTTACTTGTTTATGCTCATGATGTCCTTTATTAAGCCAAAAAAAGAATACCACTAACCTGTTCAACCAGTGAAAAAGTTGATTTGAAACAAACGAGAAACAAATCCATGTTTATCTTTTGTCACTAGAATCAGTAAAGAGGTGCAGGCAAATTTGTCTCTATGCTTAAGTACCATACTATGAATGCACGTACGGAAAGGGCGGATGAAGCTCACAGTTTCCAGATTGCATCACTAGGGAAAGGTGTGTGGTCAGTTTTCCAGTGTGGGTGCTTGTAGCATCTATTGGTTTAGAGGTTGGACCTTGAAGTTGTACATTAACTATAACAGATAAGATCTTCTCGTTTCGGCCATGTCGTTAAATTAAGTCTACTAAGAGGCTGCAGTCAGATATTTTAAATAATTTTATTAATAAGCAAAGATTACAAATTAAAACTGATTTTTTTGGCATAGGTCAGAACCAAGAATATATTTTAATCAGGGAAGAAAATTCACTAGGTTTTCCCAGGAAAATCCTTGAAACAGAGAGACATGATATTAAAGAAGAGGGGAGAACCTTTTATTGTTTTATTAATAGGCCATTTGTTGGTTCCTGGCCATTGAAGAACTTAATGTAACTGGTAGTTAGTGTGGTAGCAAGGGGAGGACATTTTTGGAAGGATATTTCTTTTGTTTCATCTGCCAAAGCCTTCTGCATGGAAATCCCACTGGTCCAAAATTTAAAAAATTACATACATTAGATATAGAAAAGTGAAGAGGGCTGAGTATATAAATACATATAGAGAAAGCAAGAAGAGATATAGTATTTAAATTAAACAAACCTCAAGGGAAGAAACTACTTGAAAGGTGTAGGTGTAGATGAGAGGATAACACTAAAATGAATTTTGAAGAAGTAGGGTGTGAAAAATATGTAATGGACTCCACTGGACTGGGTTAGGGTCAGTGATCCAGCAAATTTGGTTAGGAACTGAAACTTCTGACCTTTATTTGGGAGATTCAGGCACAATGACTGTCCAGAGTCTTCTCGTGGCTTTTCAGCTGTGACAGTACCTTAAATTATGCCATGATCATTTCTTTCCACAGTCTTTCCATTTTATTGTTTACTATTATCCAGTCATTCAAAGTTATGTGGTCTGCATTACTGATGTCATTGTTAAGGTTAACAGCATGCTTCTCTGAATAGAGTTCTGAGCATTTTGTTTCCAAAGGAACAGGTAATATCTTGAGAAACTGAGTTAATATACAATTTTCAAGGAAGATTCTATAACCTACAGGATCAGCTGAACCCATTAGGTGAAGTAGGTGGTAACCTAGTTACATCAGAATATGGAGGAAAGGATCAGGAAGCAGAATAAAGTATTGTAAAACTGCAGTTAGCAAAAGTGACAAGAATGAGTATCATTATGTTATTCTACATCACAACTGTGCAGTAATAAGAGATGAATTTGATCATGGGGGAGGGCATGGCAAGCCTATGCTGCACATAGGGTGGCAAGAAACTTGGGCTAACCTTGGTGTTCTGCTGTGATCATGGGAGGGAAAAAGTTTTTCAAGATAAAGGTTTTGTTTTTGCTTTTTTTGTATGAATTTCATACTCTTCTGCCATGTTATCTCTCAGTCATACAATTCTGAAATAGTTACAACAGTTCTAATGCAGGAAGATTAATAAACACAATTAATATTTCAGTGTCTGGTACGTGTACATGCTTGTCATGGCTGGGACATTACAACAATTGAAGGAATTGGCAAAAGAAGAAAGGTTACAACAATTTTGCAGGCACGACTTGCCCAAATGAATGGCACACAGTGTGGATACTGTTCCCCAGGGATGGTGATGAACATGTACAGGTGTGTATGCATGATTACATCTAAAAACACACTTGCAGAATTACAAACCTCATAATCTGAGAACCCTGCAACTAAACAAAATTTGAAGTTTTCGTGGTAATACGATACCGGTGGTGGTCTGATGGGTGTTGGGCTCTGTTGTTTGCGAGTTCTGCCCTGCAGATGGATGCAGCAGTTTCTTCTAAAATGCTGGCACTCTACCTATCTAACAAATTACACACTGTCATTCTTAACATATATGTGAAATTGTTAAAAAATTTAGAAGTCTGTTAACCCCTTTGCTCAGTGATATGACAGCCAATAACCAGATTGTGAATATTAAATTTACATAAATGCCTACAAGCTTGCTATACATTCATTCTTGTAGTACAAATAATTAATGATGCTTGGCCTTTAAAATTAATTCTTGTGGATGAAACAGAGTAAGCTTTATACTATGTGCAATAAGACCTAAACAGTATTGTTTCTTCTGTACATCTAAGACAGAAAAAAGGACTCATGTTCTCAGTCTTCTAGAAATAAGCGGTTACAATGTGTCATCTTATTTATATTAGTCATAAAAATGCAGACAGGTTTTAACTACTACACAGGGTGAACGAAAAATGCGCGGCCAAACCTACAGAAAGTAAATCTACACCAAAATACAAGTAAAAAAATGTTGTATGAACACAGACTTTCTGAAGCATGGTTTCCTAGTTACAAACTTCTGAAGATTACAGGAAATACCCAGTGTCTACCTTGATCTTCAATGCAGGATGTTGCACATATGTACAGTGATTGCCTGACATGCTGGAAAATTCCAGGTGTCATACAAATCATCTCAAATCCATTCTGTATTCATTGTTGCAAGTCCTGGATGTCACTGACTTCTGTAGCATAAACAGTAGACTTCAGATGTTTCCAGGGTTAAAAATCTGAGGGACTGAAATTAGGGGGATGAGCAGGTTGTGCTGTATGTTTAGTCATCCTATCCATTGTTCTGGAAACATGCATTTCAAGAATTCCAGAACTGCAGGAGGAGAATGTTTTGGAGCACCATCACGCACCAACCATAAATGGATCTTAGTCTGCAGATCCACATCTTACAACAATTGTGAAAGGATGTTTCATAGGAAATCGTGGTAAACAACCCCAGTCAGATGTGTTGGGGAAAAGTAGGGTCCCAGAAGTTTTGTCTCCTTCAATGCCTTCATATAAACTCAAGGTAGACATTTTGAATATTACATGAACACATTGTATTCATATAAAATTTTTTCTTGTATTGTGGTCTGAATTCACCTCCTGTAGGTTTGGCCATACATTTTTGTTAACCATGTATGCTTGGAGGCACTTATAGAATGTATTCATCCATTGTGGATTACTTTACATATTCTGTCCCCTTATTTTCATTTGTTTAAAATAAGTAATAATGAGTTGGTCAAGTAAAGGTCTTTATTTTTACATATCAAAATTACAGTGAAAATGCAAATTACCACTACTGTTAATAGTTACGACAATGATGACACCCACAATGAATATGTTACTGGAAGAATCATATCAAGGAATTTCACATAAGATGTGAAATTTTCACGGAAGTGTGTTCTTTCAGAAGTTTATTTTGCTTTTTGTAGAACAGAATGTGGGTGCAGACCTATTTGATGTCTGTGCTTAACTATGGGATAATGTAGACTGTTGAAAGTGAAAAGGGAGCTGAAATATAACTGCACTTGGGTGTATATATTAATTAAATAAGTTTTTAGCTGTTTTAATACAGTAAGTATTTGACTATGTATGACTTGTTTGGCTGGAGATAAGTTAACTATTTGAACATAGATGTAAGCTGATGTATTTAATACCTGATTCACTTCTAATGCAGCCTAAAGAACGACAAAGAAGTTAGTATGCAAGAAGTGGAAAACTCTTTTGGTGGTAACATATGTCGTTGTACTGGTTACCGCCCTATTCTGGAAGCCTTCAAATCTGTGGCTGTAGATGCCCCACCACTACTAAAGAGCAAAGTAGGGGATATCGAGGTTAGTTTTGACATGGATTTCATTCAGTAGACATCAGGGCTGTGTCATGGCTTATGCAGTTACTTGCTGGCCAGTCACCTTGAAGGCCCAGGTTTGATCCTGGGCCAATCCATGTGGGATTTGTGGTACACAAAGTAGCATGGCTACAGGTTTTTATCCAAGTACTTCAGCCTTCCCCTGTCCAACAGCACTGTACTAACCAGTGCTTTATACACACATTTTATTCCTCTAACTTTAGTACTAGGGTATGTAATCAGAGCAATTGCAAACATCATTAAATAAAACACTTTCTCTGTCTCTTCCCATGCAGGCTTAACCTTTCCTTTACTGAAAATCTATATGTAAAGTACTTCCCTTCCTATGCATGTGTTGCAGATGCAACAGGTCTATTTATGAAGGGAAGTTAATGCACTCTGCTACCAGGAAGTGGTCAAGGATGCTATCAGTTCTCAGATTTTGTAACAATACAGTAAAATAAGTATATTGCGTTTATATACAATTGTTTGTGTGCCTGTGCAAATGCACGCACATTCAACCTTTTAGTTTAAGCAACATTTTGTTACAAGAAAGTGGAGTTACATTTAGTTGGGCAGTAAGACATAAAATTCAACCAAAATAATACTTCTGTATGCTATTACTGAAAAGTATTGCTTATGTGAATAAGATTATAATAACACTAATAACATTTCTGTATGTTTAAGCAGCAAGTAAAGTACCCAAGTTCAATAAGAAACTGCGGTACATTCAAGTACATATATTGATGTAAAAATTGATAAATTTACTGGAAACTCGACACCATTCAACTTTAATAATTGCGCACATATAAAGCATGGAATATTAGTATGTTTCCTCTTGGCCTATCTACAGTCAAAGTAAATTTGCTGGTATGACCTGAAAATTGTGTTGCAGCTTTATGACCAGAATATTTTTTGATATTATTACATTGCGGCTTGTGATCAGGTTGTTAAAATGCCATCTAAAGGCCATGTTGTATAAATAAGTTTGACACATTTGCTTCAGATATTTGACATGTCATTATTACAACTGGTGGCTCTAATAACAAGTCTGCTGTTTACAGCTGTAGATCACAGTTGTTTAGTAATTATGTATTAATTAATCATTTATATCTTTTTTCAGGAATTATATAAGATTAAGACTTGCCCCAAGAGTGGCAAAAAATGCTCTGGGAATTGCAGTGATGGTGATGATGATGGATAATGAAAATGACAGCGATGACAGTATTGAAGAAGATTTTGTTTATGTGAACATGAATGAAACAGAAATCATTCAGTCATCTGCATGTTGTCTTATGCACCTAAAGTTGAAAAATGCTCAGTGGTTTAAAGTAACAAGTATGAATGAAATTTTTGAAATATTTGGAAAAGTTGGTAATGCTCCATATGTACTTGTTGGAGGGAACACAGCTCGTGGTAAGTTTCAAATTGTACATGCTAGAGTAGTCAGTCTAAATATTATTACTTATTGCACAAATGTTTTACTTTTGCACATTGTTCCAGTCCTGTAGCCTGTCAACTTTTAAGGTAAAAAATATTTCATGGCATAACACAATAATTTTTTAGCCTATACATTCCTTTCTTAAATAATTCAGTTGGGCTTATGTTGTCTGTATTCTTATTCCATCTCTTTCGAGTTTTGGATCACCTTACAACCTTTTATGAAACTTGGTGATTCTATAACTTTATGCCATTGGAGGAAACCCAACCTAGCACTTTTCTGTTTCCACTGTCTGTAATAACATGACGGCAGAACCATGAATGTGGGGTTATGACAAGTGTGGACTCATTTAATCTAAGGTTATTAAATGATGTATGGCAGTGCAAGTTTTAAAATTACATAACTTTTTAATACAATTTCTTGTACAATCTGAGACAAGAAAACTGCAGCCAGTAGTGAAAACTAACAAAGAACAAAGGCTAAGCAAGTGAAACTTGGTATGAAAATAAATCAGAAGTATGCATAAAATAATTATTTTAATTTATTAATGTTTCCAAAATAAAATAATAATATTATTAGTACTTGTCCTATGAAAAAACAACAACAGTCACAACTTTTAACATTAATTTTCAGTTTTTTTAACCAACGAATGCACTTTTTTATTTCTGTTCAATTCACCCTACATATGTTTCGGCCGTGACTCGGCCATCATTAGGGGTACACTGATAAGTTCACTTCACTGTTCACTGGTCCATTTGGTATTAGTGAAATTATCAGTGTACCCCTGATGATGGCCGAGTCACGGCCGAAACATATGTAGGGTGAATTAAACAGAAATAAAAAAGTGCATTCGTTGGTTAAAAAAACTGAAAATTGATGTCAAGATGCACGGTGAACACAACGTAAAACTTTTAACATATTTACAACTGCAAGCAGTAGAATATTGTAACTAAACAAAGATTCAAACACATGACCATCTGTGCATGAATCAAGCAAGCTGACCCGCAAGCTAAATTGCATTTCTTTGTTGGCTAATAAATTTCTTTACCTAAATATGGCGTCAAGAACACAATTTTACAGGACAGTGTTAACCGAAAGCAAGTTGCATGAGTTTTACTTTATGGATAACAGCAATTTCTGTTCATCCTTATAGTCTGTATTAGAAAAGTACCGTATATCTCGAATCTAATCCGCACTTTTTTTACAGTTTTAGAGGGCTAAAAAATCAGATGCGGATTAGATTCGCGTGCGGATTAGATTCGCGTGCGGATTAGATTCGCGGTTAGAGTGGATTTTGGAAAAATGATTGAGCTGCTGTACAATATAACAATAACGTAATTAACGTAATTAATAAACAACGTAAGAACAATACAATACAATAATCTATTATTTTATTATTTATTATTATAATTTATTATTCATCAGACTCGCCGTCATCACTCATAATTCGAGGAATGTTCAAAGATCTGGCCTTCTTTATCGCCTCCTCGCGAGTAGATCATAACTCACAAACAGTCCAGTCTTGCGTCTCTCTTGAAAAAACGTGAAGACTGCATCATCAATTTCAGGAAATCGTCCTTTCTTGGGTCCAGTGAATTTCCTTCGTGACGCCTCACACCCGCTGATCGCTGCCTTGTGTTTCCGCCATAGTCGAACGTTGCTTTCATCAACTCCAAAAATTGCAGCGGCTTTGCGGTTTCCATTCTCCTCTGCGCACCGAATAACTTCACGTTTGAACTTTGCCGTATATGAGAGTCGTTTAGATTTCAGGTGTCCCTCTTCCATAACTACGGTACACGACAAATTGGAACAAGCACCTCCCACGTTTCAACAACTAAAGATCAGCTGGCTTCAGACGAGATTGCGCACGTCTGTTGAGAAAGACCCCGCCTCTATCGGTATGACTCATCGGCCACAGGCGTAGCGTCGGATTTTAACGCATTGGTAACATCCAATATTATTCAATAAGTCGCCCCGTGGGCAAGGGGTGGTTGAAGGAAAGGTGCGGATTAGAATCGCGAACTAACTTTTTTTCGTTTAAGAAGTCGCCAAAAACTGGGTGCGGATTAGATTCGGGTGCGGTTTAGATTCGAGAATATACGGTATCTTGGCAGGCATTTGTTTAGTATATGTATGTTGGCAAATGTTTACTTAGTAACGGCACTGCAGAACAAAATTATGAAGTATGAAATTTGAAGTTCTTACAGTGGTGGATGTTTGAGTCATTTCTGTCTGGGGTGTGATGCCATGTACACCAAACCCTCATCCAGTATGGGTTTAGTGGGAGTGATTACAATGTGTTGGGCAATTTTCTGTGCAATTAGTCTATTCTTATCTATTATCTTCCATGTCATTGTGCATATATCAACACTAATTAATAAACTCATCATACGTAACATGTATTTTAGGAGTATACAGGCTAACTGTGGAGCCCCAAATCTACATTGATGTGCAAGATATTCCTGACTTGAAAAGTTATTCAACAGACACCACTCTAACACTTGGTGGAAACATGAGCCTAAATGATTGTATGAAGCTCTTTAATACTGTGTCCAAGAAGAAAAGTAATTATGCGTACACAGAAGTTTTGGCACGTCACATAGACTTGATTGCCAATGTCCCTGTAAGAAATGTAAGTTGTCAAACAAGTAAATTACGGATTATGCATGGCATGTAGCAGGTTGAGTCACCAGGGTAGTCACCGTGCTACAAGGGTAGCTGCCACCTTCTCACAATTTTAGGGAGTATATGTTAAAGGGATCAGGTCGTGTGAGATCAGCCTGACCAAACAAGTCTCCCGAGAGGTTACAGGCGCCCTTCTATGCGTCAGGTACGCAGGGGAGAAGAGGAGGAGAGATAGCCATTTTCCAAATTAACTATAATGCTCAAACTTAACTTCAAATGTATTTACAAAACACTTTACAATGAATTCCTTAGTAACTGTCCCTATCACCCGCATAAATTATACTGTATAAATCGGTCTTTTCCAAAGCAGACAGACGTCATGGATCAATTAGTATTATTCCATAACCGCTCACAATGTATTACTTCCAGTGAACCCTCCTACCTGAATGGACTGCAGACAGTAGAGTAATTACCACCAAAATGGTCTTCTCCATTTTTACCATATTCTCCCACACTCAATCTTGCTGGTCAACTGTCTCCACGTCTCTTGATACATCTGGGTCACCACAGAATGAATTCTGATAACAACCACATGCATCTTGGAATCACTTCTTGATTGTGAAAAATTAGTAAACTATTCTGGGGTTTTTATTACCCCAGAATTGGTGTCAACATGTCCAACTATTTGTTATTCCTCAAGGTTTATAAACTATGAAAGGTTTCCCAGTAACCCCTCCTTGTGCTGACTCTACATTCCTTAGTATTTCAGAATTGCTCAAGTTCTATATATGACCTTCCTTTTCTGCTGTCCATGCATCTTGCCGTGTACCGACCTGGGTCTCCATATTCCAAATTCCTCAATACATAACAATGTTATAGCCTTCGCATACCAACAACCTTCTGCCTCATAACAGCAGATCACAATTCCATAACTTCACAACTCTTACACCATTTGAACACATTATCAAATCCAGTTCATAAAATACTTCTAAATTTTACATCTTAAAAATATTCCAAAATTTGATGCATTAGAATGCTACCTGGTCAAAACAGTGTGGCCTCAGAAGTACTTACAAATATATATTTAAAGGTAAAAAAGGAAAGAGCTCAATAGTCTAATTGTTCTAATTCTGGAAGGCAAATTGCTCTGAAACATTAGTTTCAACTTTCATAAGCCCTGTAATGCTTTCACACTGAGGAAAGGCTCTTCAGATGTGCTGTGTAATGAACTGAATTGAATTTATTTACAATTTTTGAATCCAAAACAGGTTAATATCTTTGGATATGAAACAAGTCATAATAAATTATTACATACAGTAGCTTGTTAATGCCATAAAGTATTAGCTTAAAATAAACATAGTATAGTAGAATGAATGAGCATGTAGATAAAATTTTAACACTAATTTAAATTTTTAATATTATCAGTCAGACTTCTGGTACTTGGTGGGAGATTGTTAAACACCTTTATGCCAAAAGAGTAGATGATATAGTGATAAATTTGATAAAGGTTGGAGAAAATTAAGTTTTTGTCCAGTATGTATGTTATAAACATCAGAATTCATTTTTAATTTATTTTTGTTAGCCACAAATAAAAGGACAAAAAAAAATATATTGTGATTGAAGAGGTAAAAGTTTTAAGGTCTTAAATCTTGGCATGAGTCTGTATGTCTGTATCCAGTAGTAATTCTAATTATATTCTTTTGTATTTTAAAAACTTTGACACTTTGTGAAGAATTCCTTCAAAATATTGTTCCATAGTTCATAATAGGGCAAAAATAGGCATAGTAAACCATCTTCAATATTTCATGTGACATAAAAGGCATGACTGATCTCCTTTCATAGAAAGCTGCACTTAATTTGTGTATAGTTTGTTCGATATGTATTTTCCAGGACAGTGTACTGTCCACATATATTACAAGGAAATTTATATCATATGCTTTTTAAATAAATTTGTTTCCATAACTAATCAAGTACTATTTTGAGTTGTAAATTGGATGAAGTGGGTTTTATCAAAATTTACTGATAGTCTATTGGCTTTGAACCATTTATTTAAATATTCAAATTCTATTTTATGTAATTTTTAAAATCTTAAAGATTAGAATTGGTAAATATTAAACTAGTATCATCTGTAAAAAAATTGGTTTAGAATTTCCAATAATAATGTTGATAAATCATATTAAATCTATATTAAAATTCAGAGTTAATGTTTCACATGTGGATTTTATTTGAAACTATGACCTATGTAAAAGCAAAAAAAATATTTCGAAACATAGGATCTATGCAACTAAATGTGTATCACAAGAAGAAAATTGAGGCAAGTGAACGGATATGACATTCTTAAGATTGCTACAAATTTATTTTTGATACAAAACATGCAACTTTTTATTTTCCTGTGACAGATTTAAAGTAAGATGTTGGAAGATATGATGGTTTGTTTTAATGTACAAACAGACAGCTTGGTAGAAGGGGCTGAGGGAAAGCACAAAATACCTGAGTTAGTATTGCCAGTCTCAAGATCAGGATTTCAAAAATATGTAGCAGGAAAACTAATAACTTATCTGCAGCATGCCTTATGTCACGTGCAATTATTTTTGTGCAAATTTTTAGAACCCATAAAATATTTTGATGCTGTATTTCACTGTAGGAAAATTAAATGATGATGTATATGCTATGTGAACATGGAATACAAAAGGGTGATACTTGTACTGGTACTATAGCTGTATAATTTATATTCATTAAATGTATTTCAGATTGGAACAATTGCTGGAAACCTCTCCATTAAGCATGAACATCCTGAATTCCCATCTGATATATTTCTGATTTTAGCAACAGTTGGAGCCACTTTAACAATCGGTAAGTTGCTTCATATCAACATAACCCAAATATTTTTAGTGGAATGAGTGAATGTTATTATACTAATGGAGAAGAAGACTTAAGTGGTTAATGTTAATATTGATGTAAAATAGTGTTATATAAATATATTATACTTATAGTGACAAGTGTTGACTCATCATGCTATATTGTGTATATTGTGTAAATACCTGCAATAAACATTGTGTGGTTCTGCTAGAACCACCATTACTCTCTCTTCACTGTGAGAATTACTACTACTACTACTACTACTACTACTAAACAAGAAGGTATTTTGCAGTCCTAGCAGAAATTGCATGTCCGGTGACTGGGAGACAGGAAGCAGGCAGATGTAGCACTGCAATGGAAAATGTTACTAGTGTAGTAACAATTGTTGCTACCATACATGGGCTTATACAGTGTAACCAGTGCTTAAATTCAGCAGTATGATTATCTTAATTATATGGCAGTGACAGACAATAGAAGAGAACTGTCTCTTTTATATCCATACTACTACTACTACTACTACTACTACTATGACCACCACCACTACCAACACCACTGCAGTTTTACTGAAGGACATTGGCAGGCTTGTCCTAACATCAAAGCTTCATTATGTTCATATTCTGCAATAATTTATTCTATATATTCTACTTAATGAATTGATATTTATGCAGAATATCTGTGTAGTGTTTCATTTACTTTATTTTAACGTATTCTTATCAAAATTTTTCATTGCTTATATTGCTTTTGGAAATAAATTTTACTACACTGGCTCTTAGCAATGCTGGACTATGACTTTGTCTCTGCTTATATTAGAATTATAGTGTCTCTGAGGTAGGATGGTTTCCTGCTGAAGAAATGCCTATATTTAATTGATGGGAAAGCGTTGATATTCTGACAATACTACAGGGTTAAGTAAGTTTTTACATTGTTCTTATTGTTAACAAATGGTTCATTCTTTGAGTAATTTTATCATATCATAACCTAAGATTATATCATTTTTTGCACACTTCTGAATGTTTTTCTAAAAGAAAACCAGTTTCATGCTGAGATTATCAAATACCAGGTCATAATTTTAATTGTTAAACAGCTTCAGAGAAATCCCCAAAGAAGAATGTAAGCATGACTGCTTATTTGGATATGGACATGAAGCACAAAGTTATCACATGTGTTAATTTACCTCAACTTGATGACAGTTACAGTCTGAAGACTTTTAAGGTGGGTTAAGTATTGTAATAGAATTTGAAAAATAAAGTGGCATTTATATTACCTTGCTGTGATGTACTGCATTAAGTGCAAGCAGTGATTTGCACTGATGTTTTGTGAATTAGCCAGTCCAGTAATTTGGTTTTGGGAGTGACAACATATTCTTTCCAGTTTTCTGTAAGTGTCACGGATTTAATGACAATTTAACGCTGATCTGTGTTTACATTTTTCATGAAAGAAAGCAAAATTTAAAGAAAAACAAACATGTTATTTTATGTCTTCCATTACTTAGTACCAAACAAAATTATGTAGCAAGTATCCAAAAAGGAGAAGGGACTCAATCGAATATGACCCCAGATCTGGGTGCATGGCTGAATTTTCTGACAAGAAAATTGATGACACTGTGAAGGTTATGACTGTGGAAGGTAAGTAGCATAAATGTTTGAAAGTTTTAGATTACAAACTGGATAATTTTTTGGGCACAAGTTTTTACATTATGTACACAGCATTACTAGAAAGTCTCAAGAATCATTGGTACTTTTTAGCTGAACTGTGAGAAAGTGATCATGATTGCAATTCAGCCTATGTGACAAAAAACTGAGAAAACTAATAGAGACAAAATCCATTTGACCAAAGCTTATCTGGACATGTTAGATTAAATGATTTTTTGCACAGGCATTAGCAATGTGGCTAGATAAGCTGTGTCCTCTGTAACTCATAATTTATTTTTTCATGCACTTAAACATTGAATTCAGAATAAAACAGGCATATCCACAGTCCTGTCATCACTTATGTCATTTCTGTGAAGAATGCTTTCCTGTGTCATTAAATTTCATTTCTTCCTGATGCTATTAGTTCAGTTAATCTAAATATGATTGAAGCATAATGTTTCAGTACAGTATGTATAACATTGAATATTTTAAGGTTACTATATTCTGCTGTGTTAAGCATGACAGAACGTTAAATCTGGAACACTTATGCAATGATTATGTGAAACAGTTTTTCATAGTTTGCTTGCATGGGTAAATATAAATCTTAGCACTGCAGACTCATCATAATAGTGAATTGTCACAAAATGAAGCTCATGTTTACATACAGTTACTTCGTTCCAGTATTTAATATGTATCATACTCCTCTTATAATCCCTTGAAAGAAGAAAAATGCCCAACCAGTGTATTCACCAACCCACATCTATTTTATTGTATTTTTTAAATAAAAAATGTATCCTTCCATTTGTAAGTAAACTGAGAAACGTTTGTATGATCTATATTATGACATAGGTTACAACATCATTCAGAAGTACAGTATGTAGTCTTGTCTGTGAACATTTCCTAGGAGAGATCAGAAAACTGTGCGAATGAATGAGCTCTATTTTGTGTTCCATAACACTCCTTTCATTTTCCATTTCTTTATGTTTTGAAAAGCTGCTGCAATGTGCATTCCAAATAATATAAGTTGCAACCTGAATACATAAAACATGCATTCTTTTTATTTTCACAGTTACATATGTTACACATTAAATATATTTGCATAATCTTAACTTTGATTCTTCCTATCAAGGTGAGAGAATTTTTGTCATAGAGTTACTCACTACACTGCAGTGTATGTGTTGATGATACACTTTTTTCATGACACACTTTTCAAACTTTCAGATTATGCCGAGGGCTCAAAATGCTCATGCATATGTGAATGCAGGATTTTTGTTTCAACTAAACAAAAGCACCAAAGGCAAAGTGCTAAAGAAGCCAACCATAGTGTATGGTGGAATCAATCCTTACTTTGTACGTATTTCAAAGAAAATTCTTTAGAATGATAATTGTAAGCCTGGCATCTGAGAAATAATTATAACAGTGCTTTGTAATTGGTGTTTGAGGTAATTGCAGTGCATTATGTGTGAATCTGCTGCATGAACTTTTCTAGTTAAAATGACTTAGCTCCAATTACAAACACATTTGGGGTTAAAGTTGTAAAATATAACTGTGTGTAAGAGCTGGTACACCACTAATATACATGGTAGGCCTATGTCATAACACTGATTACTTTTGTACTTGAAATGGTCACATTCATTATGGTTGTGTCATAATGGGTAGATTGTATGTTACTAACAGGATACAAAAATTTCATGCTCAGGTGCATGCTGTTAATACAGAGAATTACTTGGATGGCAAGGATCTCTTTGATGTTACGACCTTGCAGACGGCACTGAGAATACTAGATACAGAAGTGAAGCCAGATCAAGTTCTGCCTGATGCTTCCCCCATATTCAGGAAGAAGTTAGCCTCAGCCCTCTTTTACAAGGTACTGCAGGAAGCTATGACATAACCTTAATCATTTGAGATATGTATCTTTTCACATATAACAACCCAAGATATTTCATTTAGTTTATCTGATAACATTTTAATGCCATCAAAGCATAAAAAGTGACATGAGTAGTGGATTTTATTAATATCTCTTATTAGGTAGACAACAGCATAATGGTGTTGAACTTAACATAAAATACTGATTTCTTTTGTATAGGACAATTTTACTTTTACTATACTTTGTTGGAAGTTTATAATTGGCAGACTCGGAATGTGGTATTCCTCTAGTAAATGACTTACCAAATGTTGGGATTGTTTAAAAGTGGATTCCCTGTTATGCCTGGTTACTTGATCTTACACATTTGATTATTCAAATTAAATGTATAAGTCATTAGAATCACACTGCCTTTCAAGTGGCTAACAATGTTGGACTAAGTCCTGCAAAGGACCTGACAATAACAATTTTCCTACTGACACTTTCAGTTACTGGTGCCAGAAATCTGTCACCAGTTCAGCTGTAGAATATTGTTCACAAGTAGGAATTTTTCCCTAGTTACAAAACAGACCAGTAATGCTGTGCTGTCTTATGAAAACAATTGTGAGATGTGAGGTTTTAAGGGCACTTGAAACAAGTTTATGGTCTTTGGGGATGTAACGCCTCCATATTTAGGTTAAAGATGGAGGAAGCAGGTTTCTCAAGAACACTGGCACCTAGAGTGAAGTTGCAGGCTGTTCTTTTCCTAAGGGCATGTTAACTGGTTCAAAATCTAGGATTCATTGTTGTTGTATTGTGTAGTGTAAGAGGTTTAAAGTAATTATAAAACCTGTACCTTTCATAAGTGTTACTTCAAAGCTTTGCATGATCAAGGAACCAGCTTGGTGAAACTCAGGGATGTAATGCATCAAGAACTGATGCGTAGGATGTTATTTTACAGAGGCATCTCTCAACTCTTTATGGTTCCATGCCACTTTGAGACATATAAGAAATTATTTATCAGGTTTTGTAATTAAATTTTTTAAATATAATGTCCTACTTCCAAGGGAGGCTAAGGTCAAACTCAAAGGACCGTAATGCCATAGAAGAAGAAGAAGAAGAAGAAGAAGAATGTCCTACTTTTGACTGAGCTCTACTCATAAACAAAAGAATTCATGCTGTTAGTTTCTTCTTCTTCTTCTTCTTACTCCTCCTCTTCCTCTCCTTCTTCTTCTTCTCCTTATCATCATCATCTTCTTCTTCTTCTCCTCCTCCTCTTCCTCCGGCACGCCATCCTTCTTTTTCTTTTTCTTTTTCTTCTTCAGCGCTTTGACCATGGCCTTCCCGATCTTGCCCAACCTTGTCCCTTCCTTCTGGAGCAAATCTCTGGCATCCCATCACACAGCATGCTTCCATCTACCTCTGGGCTTTCTCATCGGCCTTCTTCCTCCAAAATATCCTCTAATTACTTTGTTTGGGATAAGAAAATCATAAGAAGTTTCATAAACTGTACTTATTTCAGTTTGTTTTAAGTCTGTCTCCACCCGGATTGTCAGTGCGTCTTTTAAGTGGAGGTAATGATTTAGTTCGACCACTGTCTTCAGGGAAGCAGATATTTGAAACTAATAAGACCATGTGGCCTCTGACTGAACCAGTACCTAAGTTGGAGGCTATCGCTCAGTGTTCTGGTAAGCAGCATTCTCTTTTTTTAAGTGACCAGAGAGTTTTGTTTCTTTTTTTAAGATGTATGTTATTTTTCTTGCAGGAGAGGCTGAGTATGTAAATGACTTGCCACTATTGCCTAGGGAGAACTATGCTGCCTTTGTTCTCACGAGTGTAGGCCAAGGATATATCTCAAATATTGATCCCACAGAAGCTCTGGTAAATAAATTTTTTGTCATAGATGAGTTTGTGCTACATCACTTTTCAAATGGTGATGAAGATCAATATGACCACAGTAAGTCTAAACCAACCAACAAATGCACAATATTGACAGGTCTAAGATGTATTTGTGACCCAACATATGTTTCGGCAAAGGAGTTGCCGTCTTCAGGGGTTATATAACAGATAACTACAAGAACTTTCTACATCCAAGTATACAGTGTATGCTTACACATTCAAATTTTTTGCAGAATATACACATCACAGTCATGATTCAAGATGTACAAATGCACAAGATTTTACGTTAAGAATGACAAACCACTATACCTCTGGCGCAAGTAGTAGTTATAAATAAATATTATGTGTTGAAAGCCCAGAATATAAAATTATGCATATAGTTCACAATGACCGATCCTAAAATATTAAAACATTAAAAAGTTTAGAGTGGTTTTTATAACTTGTTTTGGGCCATGCATACAAGCACCGTGATTGATCTTGTGTAGATCTTGTCCTGAGAGATATAATGTATATACACTTGGATGTAGAAAGTTCTTGTAGTTATCTACTAAATAACTTCCTGAAGATGGCAGCTCTTTGGCCGAAACATATGTTGGGGTCGCAAATACATCTTATACATGTCAATAATCTTGTGCAGTTGTTGGCTGATTTAGACTTACGATAAAATGCATGGTATATACAACACAAAAAAATGATCATAGTGTTCGCTTACATTATGACCATGATTGCAACTACTGTAAATACTATGACTGCTGTGACTACAATAAAAATAATTATAAGTTGCACACTTTGATATGTTGCTTTAGAGCAGTAGTTTTTGCATGAATGGTCTTACAGGATTTGTTGCAAGTGGGATGAGAGTGGACAGTATAAAATACTTAATGCTTGTTAGCCTTTATTAGTGAAGACAAATAAAGAAAATTTTTCCAATAACATATTAGCTGATAACTGAAATGAGAGGGATGAATTTATGAATTTACATTTGTGATGCAGAAATTCCCAGCTTACTTTTCGTTTTCCTTGTCAGTTATCTTTTAAATTTTGAAGGGTTTTGGTGCTGTATATACTGGTACAAATTAACTGATCTTTCAGAAGAATTTTCCATCTCCTCTTCAGGGCTCTTTACCTTGTAGATGGAATGAGCAATTTCCTAGAAAAGTCAGTAAATCTCTACCAGACTACGCAGCTTCTCTTTCCAGAAGACTGTATTCTTCTCAAAGTCCCTGCCGTGAAAACGTCAAATTTCAATTATTAAATTCCATAATTATTTTCTATCCAAGAAACAACAGTTTGGCAACAAGATGTGTGTTATGTTTGTATGTAGGTTATCATAGCAGAGTGTTTTAGAGGTGTTTGGAGTAAAAACTTTACTACTTATCTTGAAGTCCCAAATCTGAATTTAAAAATAATGTGCATGTAAATGGAAGAAACTTTGAACTTCTGGGAATGCAGTGCTGTAGAAATCTTATGAATATGTGGTTTAAAAGGTGTTGCTAATGTTAAAAATCCGTTGAAAATTATTATTTCCACCCACCGAATATAATAAAATCAGTCATGAAAACAGTTTCATATATTTCAGTATGGTTTATCAGTAACAGTTAATAATAATTCTAAATATAGAAAAACTGGTAATGTCTGTGGAATTTAATTCTTTCACTTTCTCTGTCAAACTCACTCTGGCATTTTAGAAAATCATATTCTGGCTCAATGTTAGATTTAGTTTGACGCTCTGGCAGTCTTAATGTATTTAAAAAATAAGTTTAAAAATGTTGTGGTGTTTTGCCTAATTTTTAAGTAAATGCATCTCAGATTTTTAACTCTGCCATGTGGAAAATCACTTTACAGTCCAAGGCGGAACTGAGTTTAACTGTTTTGAAACTTATATTCTGCACAGTTTGTTGATGTGATATCATGTGTCAAAATATTGTTATATGTGGGCCTAAAATAGTCAAAATAAGGAATGATAGAAAATGTATGATAAGATACATGGGCAATGCGAACATATTTTGCAGGGTATGGGAGCAATCAGAAAACCTGTTTACAAACTCACATTTAAGTCATTTAAGAATATTTTTACTGAGTGCTAGAGAGTTGTGGGCCTGTGTAGTGAAACAAAATTAGATTAGATTAGATTTAATGGTAATGTTATTATGTAAATTTCTTTATTTCTTACAATTTTCTTTTTTTAAAAAATCCCAGAGGCAGAAGTATTGTTTGCCTCTCCTCCTGACTGCCATGAAAATATGATAACTAGTATGATGGCTTACATCTAGCAAAGTAAAAAGAAACTTCTTGCAATGCAAATTTACATGCAACAGTATATTTATATTGTCCTTCACAATTTCAGAAAATGCCTGGTGTTGTAAAGTTCTTGTGTGCCAAAGACATCCCAGGACTTAACACTTTCACACCGGTTTTCTTTGAAGAACATGAAGAGGTAAAATATTATTTTAAAGTTGTTATATTTAATGTATGAGATATAATGTTCTGTTGCACCTATAATCAATTAGATGTCCATGATTTCTAGTTAAATATAAGCTAAACACTTTTGCAGTAGAGTTCAAAGGTTCAACACCACTGACAAAAAACCTGCCATTGGGCATAAATCTAAGGCCATTTCATCCACTCCCATCCTCAAAGCGCTGTTTCTCTGAGATACACTTTAATGTTATCATCCCATCATCTTCTTAGTCTTCAAACTGGCCATTTTCCAAGAGGTTTTTCTATGATAGTTGTGTATGCATTCCTTGTCTCCTGGTCTCAGATACATATCCAGTTCCCTGTATTCAACTACCCTAACAGCAATATGCTCCATGAGGTTTCTTATTATGCAATATCCTAAATTTCTTCATCCGTCACAAATCCCAATACTTTCCTGTACACTGAACTTTCAGCATCCAATTATATATATATATATATATATATATATATAAATATATATACGAGATCTGAGCTTCTCACCTCTGTAAATGTTAAAGTAGAGGTCTTTTGAAATTTGATGATTTGTAGTTTGGTACTTGTCTACCATACTATTCATACATCGTGTCACATTCCACAATGCCATAATGTTAACATCTAGAATTTATGTTCTTTCCACACAACATAAGAAATCACGTTTTATAACCATACAAACAAGTAGCCAGATTTTTCTTTTATATACGTAATAGTGGTTTTTGTTGTTTTGGAGTGCAGATTTCATGCTAATAATTTTTTGATCAGGTTTAATGACAGCCACTTCCAAAAGTTATCCTTCTCGAGATTTTATTATGAACCTCATTTCTGTTTGGTAAAGTCATTCCTAAACAGATTTTGAAAGATTTGGTAACACACAGTCACAGTAAAATTCTGTTACCGATTTTTGTTCTGCGTAATATAAACATGTTCAGTTTTATCTGTATTTACTTTCTGATAAATTTTAATTTAATGGTTAAGAATTCATACTAACCCTTTTTCTGATGTCAGAGTAACATTTAATGCACAACTTTCAGGTGTTCTGCGGTGGAAAAGTAAAGTATGCTGGTCAACCACTGGGACTGATTGTGGCTGAGACAGAAGCTTCAGCCTTAAATGCAGTTACAAAAGTCAAAGTGGAGTACAGTAATGTATCAAGTCCATGTCTGAACATGAGAAATATAATTGCATCTGGTGATAAGACTCGGATCAGGGTGGATAAAGAACCAGATACACTCAAAAAAGATGGTAAACATAAATTTAAAAAGAAAGAAATAATTCTGGTGTATGAGCTCTTAACATGACCTTTCTTTATTGCATAGTATTTTAGTTGCTTTACATCTCATCTCATCTCATCTTTATTACATTTAATAAATCCTCTAGCAGGTTAAAAGAAACCGCAGGATGTAGAAATAGTCCAATACAAATGAACAAAACAGAATACACAAAAAAACATAAAAAAAAAACAAATACAACAAGCAAGACACATCACCATCACCACAAGTGCAAGTGAAATTACATCACGTTCACTGATTCAAGGCAACAGATCAAACCTAAATCAAGTTTAGTCAAAATTATAAAATTTAGAATCTTACTAAGCCTAACTGTACAACCATACACATATAGTAACGCAATTATTTGTGTAATGTACACATATAATCAATACAATACACAGAAAAAATTGGATAATAATTACTAACATACTTATGAATAACAAACATTAAAAAACAAATACAGTCATTCAGAACTTTACCTGAGCTTAGGTTGAGAACCTATTCATAATTAAAATATTCTTCAACAGTATAAAATGATTTAGAATGAAGAAAAGTACTTAAGGCTGTTCGAAACTGTCTGTTATTGTGAGCTAACTGTTTTATACTTAGTGGCAAATCATTAAAAAGCTTGACACCAGAATAGTAGGGCCCTTTTTGATACAACACCAAATTTGATTAAGGTTGAAATAAGTCCTGGTTGTGTTGGGTCTTAATATCATGAATGTGAGATACAGAGTGATAAAAATCTCCATTATTGACAGTGAATAACAAGAAGTAGTATATGTATTGAGATTTTAATGGCAAAATGTTTGAAGTTTTGAATACATCCCTACACAAATCTCTAGAACGTAGTCCACACATAATTCTTATAATTCTCTTTTGACTTTTAAATACCTGTAAACTAAAAGACGAATTCCCCCAAAATGTAATTCCATAAGCAATGTGGGAATGGAAGTAGGAATAATACACCATTGTCAAAGAATCAATGGACATAATGGGTTTAAGATATCTCATTATATAGCAGGCCCTGCTCAATTTGGGTAGAAGCTGAGATATGTGGGCTTTCCAAGTCAGAAAACTATCAATAATTATTATTATATATATTATTCCTAAAAATTTAGTGTTTGTCTTATTAGGAATAAAGTTATTATCATAGCTAAGAGATATTTCATTACGAGAATCCGCCTTTGTCCTAAATTGAATATATTGGGTTTTGTTATAATTTAAGGTCAATAAATTTGCATTAAACCATTCATTTAGTTGCACAAAAGCAGTAGTTATGTTATTTCTGTATTTCAGATGATTATAATTACTGATAATTAAACTTGTATCATCTGTGAATAGAACTGATTTAACACCATTGTTAAAAATTCTTGGCAGGTCATTTATGTAACATAGAAAAAGAAGAGGACCAAGAATAGAGCTCTGTGGATAATATCCCCTCTTGAAGAACTAGTGTGATCAGAAACGGTGTTAAACAATAAGTCTCTCTGATACCTATTAGTTAAGTAAGATTTAATTAAATCATAGTAGGTACCTCTTACTCCATAAAACTGTAATTGAGATAACAAGAGATTATGGTTGACACTGTCAAAAGCCTTTTTTAAATCACAAAAGACTCCACCCACTATTTTTTATTATTAAATGCTTCTAAGATTTCATTGATTAATGTAAAGGATGCTTTTGTAGTTGAAGATTGGGGTCTAAAACCAAACTGTTCATTTGTAAGAATGTTGTTTACACAGATATGTTGATATAGTCTTCTATAAATAATTTTCTCAAATATCTTAGAAAAGGAGGTTAGAAGTGATATTGGCCTATGGTTAGATGGACTATTTTTTCTCCATTTTTAAACAATGGCTTGACTTCAGCATATCTTAACCTATCTGGAAAGTTCCCAGAAAGTAGCATTTTATTACACATATAAGTTAATGGCGAGATAATAACTGGGGAACTAGCCTCAAGTATTTTTACAGAAATTTCGTCATAGCTTTTGAATTATTATCAACTATACATAGTTAGAAAAAAATTATTGAAGGAATCTGCTATACCAAAATGGCTTACACTAGACTCCGTTAGCCGTTTCAGTTAGTTTACGTCTTTGTACCCTGTTTCTAAAACATAAGTTTTTATATTTTTTTATATATGTCTATGTATGCCATGACATTTTCTACTATAATGATTTATTAATTTCTTTTTCCCATCCTGTATGTTAATATTCTATTCAGTTCCTTGTTTTCCTTAAGTGTGTAATTTAACGATGCTCTCAGTTGCTAAGATTGTATAGCATTGATTATGCATGAATGAATGAATGAATGAATGAGTATGAAGCATTGGTGGAATGATAGTGACATGGAAAAACAGAAGTGCTGAGA
The DNA here is from genome assembly GCA_021186555.1 of Reticulitermes speratus. Classification (NCBI taxonomy): domain Eukaryota; kingdom Metazoa; phylum Arthropoda; class Insecta; order Blattodea; family Rhinotermitidae; genus Reticulitermes; species Reticulitermes speratus. The sequence goes on along the minus strand of JAJKFL010000003.1, from coordinate 10,874,054 downwards.
AAGAAATCTGTTCCAATGACATTCTGTTCACCACAAATCCCACATGGATTGGCCTGGAATTGAACCCAGGCCTCCATGGTGAGAGGCCGATAAGTAACCACCCAAACTGTGGCACTGTCTAAGCTTTGTTGATTACTCCTACTGACATTATAGGATTCAAGTGTCTCAATATAGTAGGTTCCAATATTTTGATCCTGTGACAAACCTTCAGATTCCATGAAAGGACAGTATTTTCCTGACCTCTTGAGTGAATTTGAGCTTCTCAAAAAGACTCTGTTCTATGGAGTTAGTTAATTTTATGCCAAGAGTACAAATTGTAAGGCTCATCACCGTGTAGTGTTCTGTATTATTCTCTTAATTCATCTTTTAGTGTCCTTACAACACATCTTGATATTTTTGATTCTCAGTTAGACACAAAAATATGGGGTGTAGGCTGGAAGTACTAACCCTCTGGTCTTCAGTACCCTAACTCCTGGTTAATAATATATGAGTTTATGTTTGCAGTTCCAGGTCGTAATGAAGTTGCTCATGTAATTCACGGAAGTTTTGACATAGGAAGTCAGTACCACTTCACAATGGAAACACAGCAGTGTGTGTGTGTTCCAACAGAAGATGGAATGGATGTCTACCCATCCACTCAGTGGATGCATCTTACACAACTTGGCATTGCACAAGCTCTAGGGATACCTGAAAACAGGTAACAATAAAGACAATGACAGCAACAATAACAGTAACAGTGATAGTAATGGTAACAGATATGCAAGACTAGAAATCTATCCAGTAGGAAAGTAATCTTGATCATATATGCTCAGCACTCTTTCCTCTTGTGTTCAATTCATAGTCTCTAAGTAAAGAATATAGGATGTGCCACATAAGGTGTACCGCCGATCCCAGTGGCCGTGCGGTCTAAGGCGTGGGTCTTCGGCCGCTCGCTTACTAGGATCGTGGGTTCGAATCCCACTGGGGCATGGATGTCTGTCTCTTGTGAGTGTTGTGTGTTGTCAGGTAGAGGTCTCTGCGACGAGCTGGTCCCTCGTCCAGAGGAGTCCTACCGACTGTGGTGTGTCTCCAATGTGTGTGACCATGAAACCTCGACGAAACGAGGAGGCCCAGGCCCATACAGGGCTGTCGAGCCATAGGAAAAAAAAACATAAGGTGTACCAAACTTCAGGATGGTATTTTATGAGTCATTTTTAGCAAAACACATGCCCGATTATCAACTGTTATGTTACTATGAGCATTTTAATGTTATATGGCCATAACTTAAAATGGTAAAATACACATGTTTTATCCTATTGTACACATAAAAATAAAGTTACATGTCAGATAACACCACGAAAGAAAGGTAGCCATTAATTCTTAACCTACTGTACAACATGTGTGTGCCTTACTACAGGTTGAATGGTTTAGGAATCAAATCCTGGTGGGGAGCAAAATTTTTTGCACCCATCTAGACTGGCCCTGGGGCCCACCCAGCCTCCTATACAATGTATACCGGGTCATTCCCTTGGGTAAAATGGCCGGGGTGTGGCGTTAACCACCCACCTCCATCTAGCACTGAGGTTAAAGAAAGAGTAGAGTTATACATGTACTCCCCTTCTGTGCCTTCATGGCAGGTTATAGGGTGAACTTACCTTTATTTACAAAATGTGTTTGATAACACCACAAAACAAAGGCAGCAATTAAGCCCCACCTACTGTATGTATGACATCAAAAGAAAATTATATGTCAAGTAATACCACAAAAGAAAGACAGTCACTTTTATTATGTTTTCGAGCTAGTTACATTAGTTTATGTAGGTATGTTACAACATGTAAAAAAAACATTCTTGATTAGGTAACACCAAAGAAAGTAAATTTTCAGTTGTGTTACACTGATGATTGTTCAAAATAACCTCTGCTCTTCTGTGTGCACAATTCTGCATGTCTCGAAAGTGACTTTGTTGCCTTTCCACTAATGTCATCATTTCCACTTATGCAGTCAGTGGATTTTGTGATTCACTGGAGTAGTTTTCTTTGCTGTGATTTTTGCCAGTAGACCACGTCCTTCATGTGCCTCCACAAGTATTACTCAAGGAGCGTAAGATCTGGTGACCTTGTAACTATTTAAACTAACGTAACTGTCCACGTAACATGGCTAAAATTTGATGCCTTTCTTTTATGGCATTATCTGACACTGAATTTCTTTTGATGTTCATACAGTAGGGTAAGACTTAATTGTTGCCTGTGTTTTGCTGTGTTATTGGACACATGTTTTACAGTAGGTTAAGAATTAATGGATTCCTTTCTTTCACATTGTTATCTGACGCACAACTTTACTTTTATATGTACAGTATAAACGTATGTTTTACCATTTTTAGTTACGGCCATGCACATACATTAAAATGCTTGTAGTGACATAAGGTATCTCATTAAATAACATACTGAAGTTTGGTACATCTTATGTGGAACACTCTGTATATTGTTAATCAGTGATGGTGTCGCTCTCCTTAATAACCCAGCAGTAATGTTCAAATTATGGCCACTTGGAAGCTGATGTTAGTGAACAATGTATCAGTAATTCAATGGACAAAATAAATCAGTGCATGGCATATTTTCTTATTTCTTCCTTTTTCTTAAGTGTCTCCATATTCCAAAGCCCACAATGTGGAAATTATGAGAATAAATTGTCACAGTTTCTCTAGATATTAGTCATTATTTTAACAGCAAATGTTTGGTAACATGTCAAAAGTTCCTCCTATCTTAACACTTAAACATTTATTATCATGGATGAAACAGGGCACATGCACACATCAAGATATGATTGGAACTGTGGGCGCAGAGTTGAATGTGAGTATGAATTTTTTGCCTTGAAATATTCTACAATTCAGAGAGAAAATTAATTAGAAATATAACATTATTTTAAATATGGTGAAATCAAAAGTGTATGCTGAGAATAATGGGAATAATTGTTGAAGTCTTACATTTTGACTAACTTTGAAATTATTCAGGCAGCTGATATTAACACAGTTTTAAAGAGGAATGTGGCCTGCTTTCTTTTGCTTGCTAACACTTTAAACTCAAGTTATTCTACTCACAACCTCTGAAAATATAAATCTGTCAGTAAGCCTACATCATTCAATGTGGTCATGCTTTTATTTCAGGATTAATGTCAAAGTACGTAGAATAGGTGGAGCATATGGCGCAAAGGTTTCTCGTAATTCGTTAGTTTCTGTCGCCTGTGCTCTTGCTGCTCACATACTCAACACACCAGTGCGACTCATTATGAGCCTAGAATCTAACATGGAAGCTATGGGGAAGCGGTGTGAAGTATCTGTCAACTATGAGGTGAGTGTTTTGTTTATATGAGAGTAACACTTGCCACGTTTGTTTTCATAATGCCTTAAGAAACAAGTTAGTGGTTAGTTTGCTGCATGCAGTAAAGTAATTTATACAGGGGCCAGGTGTCCATGCAGCATGTGTAAGCACTGATTACACCTTGAAATTAATTTAAAATACTCTTTATTAAGAATTTTTTACAGTTCAGTCTATATTCAACATTTCCTGCCACTTGCAGGCCTGTAACACAGAAAACTTTTAGATCATACATGCAGCAGTGCCTCAAATTAACGTAAGTTGTGTGAGGAGAAATTGTAGTGGTACATGCATATTGATGTGTTAACAAGTTGCCGAGGTCATTTAGATGCTTCCACTTGGAGTAGCCTATTGCATGGATCAGAGTGTGCATGATGTTTGCATCACATTAATAAGCAGAGCTAGCAATAATGAAGGAAATAAATTGATGTTTGGATGATTCTGAACCATCCTGACATCAATATCTACAGCCATTTCTCTGTAACAAGAAGAAAAAAAGAATTCAGAAAACTAATCCACAACATAAACAAGATCTGCAAACAAAAATCCACAAACCCTATGCTCCACATTCATCTACCACGTCGAGATAAGACAATACAATTATAAAATATTTTAACAGTTATTTAACCATTTTAAGTTTTAACCTTTTCTTATACAGAATTGTTTTGACAGAGCAGCATGTATTTTATAAAATTGTAAAATTGAATTTTCAATTCAAAACTTCATGCAATTTTACACATTTCCTTTTATGTATTTTATACCACTGACCTGAAGATAACCTTCTAAGGTCGAAGCCTGTTGCCAAATTAAAGATACAGAAGTTACTAGTAGTGTTGACTGCAATTTATTTTCCTTGTTATTATATCCAATACAAGGGGATGACAAACGTCAAAACAGACAGCTGGCAAGTGCCTTTACTTTTCACTTATGTCACCTGAGTGTAGTGTAGGGTGTATGTCAGTTATGTTTGTACCAATTTAACATGAGTGACTGAAAATTGCTGTACCATTGCTTTTTGTATGAAAGTGTTGAAGTATCACATGTCATATATTTAAAGACCGACAAATGTACAATTTAATCACACTAATTGTGTATTTTCACTGTCCTACATGTTTCGAACCCTTAATTTGGGTTCATCTTCAGGGACACATTATCTAAAATCGCACACTAGTTACACCAACTGGCACAATTGTTTACATGAATTCTTTACAACTGTTCACATACACTGTTTAAAACAAATGAAAGTTAAAAATTGTGATTGTTGGTTGTTTCAGTCTTACATTGGTTAAAAATTGTATAAAAGTTGAACAATCTACGCTGTTTTGATATCCTGTTTATCAGAGTAAGTTGCCTGTAAGTAAGGCAACTTATTTGTTTTAAACAGTGTATGTGAACAATTGTAAAGAATTCATGTAAACAATTGTGCCAGTTGGTGTAACTAGTGTGCGATTTTAGATAATGTGTCCCTGAAGATGAACCCAAACTAAGGTTTCGAACCATGTAGGACAGTGAAAATACACAATTAATGTGATTAAATTGTACATTTGTCAGACTTTAAATATAAAGTTAAAATGTACGGAATGAATAATATTAAGTTTATCACATGTCAGTTAGCCGTCAGGTATGCTGACTTTGATTAACTGGAGTTCCTTCCTCTCCTCACCTGCCAGAATTATGGACAATGTGCATGCAACATTCCTGATTCTGCATTTAATTTACTGAAGAAGTCTTATGGTGGGTGTTGATGTATGAATAATGACTAATTTAACTTCATATTCCACACTTCTGAGTTTAAAAATAGACTATTGATGAAAATATCTGAAACTAAGAGAGGTAAACATAATTATGCGAAAGCACATCCATTGGACTTACCTGTTATTGTGAAGGTGATTAAATTCACGTTTTAATAGAACAAACATGTAGTTCACATGGAGTAAATAAGAAATAAATGCAAAAATGTTTGGCAGAAAACCTTCTATGAAGTGGTCATTAAGAAGATCGAGGTTGATTTATTTAAAGACAAGAGTTTAATGCCAGAATTTTTTGTGGATTTTATTTTGAACTTTTAGAGTGTAATACCAGAAGGTCAAATAGCTAAATCCAGGTTAGGAAAAGAATGAACACAGATTCTCCCCCAACCATTTGCCTAGGATGCACCTTCCCCATATGTGCCTATCCCACCCACCATTCATCATGTGTATTCTGACGGTTGTTCTGCTGAAAACTTTCTTTCAAAACAGGCGAGGGAGCAGGTGGCTGACAAACTCCAACCGTTTGTGTTTATTATTTCCTTGACTAAAGCTTAGCTACTTAATTATAACAGAGCAAGTACACTATGAGAGCAGTTTTTCCAGAGACATATAACAGTATTTTCTCAGAGCAAAAGTAACAAAATTCACCACCATTCTGGCTTGCCATGAAAGTTATCTTACTTTTGTCCTTCAGGCTGTGGATTATAGGTCATGTCTGAATTAGTACTAATGCATAATTTTATGTCACCCACTGTTACAAGTACTTCCAACTCTGTAAGCTTAGCAATAAAAGTAAGGAATATTTAAACTGGAGCTGTTGTTGGTTTAAGCATTGAGCCAGAATTCTGTATTATCTCTCATTATTTACATCGCATTTAACTCTAATTTTTGCAGGTTGGAACAGACGATAATGGAAAGGTGCAGTATTTAAAAGCAGACTTTTATCAGAATGCCGGCTCCTCATGGAATGAGAAAATTGTGCCTTCTTCTGTTTCTTGTATGACAAGTTGTTATGACAACAGTAGTTGGAAAGTGAAGGGCTTAAGTGTTCGGTCTGATATTCCATCAGCCACATGGTGCAGAGCACCAGGTACAGTTTTACAGCTTCAGGTCCAGATTGTCTGACAATCAGGCTTAATACAAATAAATTTGAAGTCATCCTCATCATCATTCATCATTTTATTTTACCTTCCATAAATCCACAGATATGGAAACAGTCACACAACATATGAAAGATATAAACATCAAATTGAGGATACATTATATATACATACAGTAGAATGCAAAGCATTTGTCATATCATCAGTCACAATGTTTATCATGCTAACACATAGAGTATTTGTCATATCATCAATCACAATGTTTATCATGCTAACACATAGAGTATTTGTCATATCATCAGTCACAATGTTTATCATGCTAACACATAGAGTATTTGTCATATCATCAGTCACAATGTTTATCATGCTAACACATAGAGTACAGCAGCGCAATATACAGCAATATACAACGTCTATTCCCAGGGAATACAAATCATTCGTCATACAATATTTTTCATTCACAGTCAGTATACAATAGGAAATACAAGAAAAGAAATGATGTAAAAATAAGTAAATGGAATATTAAATAAAATAATATAAATGTTACATCCCTAATAATTAGTATATTTATTGAAAAAATTCTTCAACACTATAAAAAGAATATTCTAAAAGGAAATTTTTTAGTGTAGTTTTAAAATGCTTCACATCATTAGACAATAATTTAATATTCAATGGTAAATGGTTATAAATTCTACTTCCGGAGTATAGAACCCCTTTTTGAAATAATGTTAAATTTGCTGAGGGTAAATGTAAATTATAATTATAGCTTGTGTTTATGTCATGAATTTGTGAATTTGATTGGAAAAGATCTCTATTCTTTACAATAAATAAGAGTAATGAAGAAATATATTGAGATTTGAGTGGTAGTATTTGTAATTGTTTATATAATTGACGGCATGAATCATGCCTGTTAGAATTTGTAATAATTCTTATTATCCTTTTTTGAATTTTAAAAATAAGTTTACTATGGACTGAATCTCCCCAAAATATAATACCATATGATATTAATGAGTGTACATAGGAGAAGTAGATCATTTTCAATACATGCATAGACACTAATGGTTTAACCGCCCTAATGGCATAGCAAGCCTTATTCAATTTGGAAGTCAATGTATTAATATGTTCCTTCCATGACAATGTATTATCAATAATTAATCCCAAAAATCTAATGCTGCAAGTGTCAGTAATGAACTTTTTATTAGAAATTTTCGGAATTATTGTTTCATTTTAAGTTTTAGTTAAAATCTGTAGAAAATATGTTTTATCATAATTCAGTCTCAGTAAGTTACTATGAAACCAATTGTTTGTTATGGTAAGAACTGCATCAATATTGCTCTTGAATTCCACTGGATTTAGTTTCGAAATAATCATACTTGCATCATCAGCTAACAATATCGGATTAGCTAATTTACGTATAGTTGTGGAGAAATCATTTATATATATTAGAAAGAATAGAGGTCCCAGCACAGAACCCTGGGGAACTCCATGCTTCGCATGTACCCGCTTTGAGAAACATCCATTAGAATTATTATCCTTCATTGATACTCTCTGATACCTATCCCGTTGATAAGATGCCATTAATTGCTTTGCTATAACTGAAATCCCATAAAACTCCATTTTAGATAGTAAAATGTTATGGTTAACTGAATCAAACGCCTTTTGCAAGTTACAAAATAAACTGCCAATCAAAATTTTATTATTTAATGATAAAAGTACCTTATTAAAAAGGTGAAGATTGCTGTTTCAGTAGATAAATTTTCCCTAAATCCAAACTGTTCATCAACCAGTATGTTGTTTGTATTTAAGTGTTCATATAATCTTCTGTAAATAATTTTTTCAATTATTTTAGAGAAGGATAAAAGAAGTGAAATGGGTCTATAGTTAGAAAATTCAACTGGAAAGAATTTGTTCAAATGTCCAAGGACACAGTTTATTTCAAATTTCTATTATGGTGGGGTATGTTGTAGATAGTCGCTCTTAATTTATAGCCATTTTAGATATATCTGTTGGTAATAGTATGGGTAATTCTATGTGTTTCTTAGTAAGAAGACATTTTTGAATATGTTGCAGTTAGAAATGCCATATTTTGCTATTACGAAATGTTTTCCATATAAGAACAAGCAATCTGTTAACAATCAAGAGACCTATTTTAGGACACCTATAATTACAAATTAACTATGTACTTATAGAACAATATATTCTTTTATTATTTTATACAAAACCTTGTAACCAACTTTTAGTCACAGTGCAGCAGGCCATAAAGCATCGTATGATGCAGAAGAACTCTGGTAACTGACACATCCCATTTGAGCTGCACTTCAAAATGTTATGACTTAGTTACTGAAACTTGAAGCAACTGATATTTTCTCACAGGTTCAACTGAAGGAATTGCAACAATTGAGCACATAATGCACCACATAGCTAAGGTTGTTAAGAAGGATCCAGTACAAGTAAGACTTAATAACATGCACAGTGATGACAATGTAATGCCACAGATGGTTAAAGATCTGGAAGTTTCTGCAGATTATGATGCGAGGAAGGAAAGTGTTGATGAATTTAACCAGGCAAGTTGTGCTGTTTTCTTTCCTCTTTATAAAATCGAACCTCTCCGTATTGTTTTATGTTCTGTTAAAGTCAATGACTGCTTCCTTCCAAATCTTACCCAATTCATCATTCACAATCACCCCATCATTCATCACTGTAATATATTCAACTGATAAAATATAATTAAATGGAACAGTTAATCAGTCAATAGTCCTCGTCATGAAGTAATGACTAATGATAGTGTTACAATGAAAAAAGGAAGTATTACATTAATATGTGGACACAGAAAATCTCCAAATATTTCTCTGTTTACCAAAGAAAAAAGTACTGTAGCCGCTCGAATTAGTGGACCTCTTGTTTACGGATTTCGGAAATAACAGACAAAATCTGTTGGTTCTAAAATTTTCTTCCGCAATGGGAATATGTGAAATTAGCGGTCTTGACTGTTAATTAGCAAAGCAGATGCTACGTGGCAGACACGGATGCATGCTCAGTCCTTGCTGACACTTGCATGGAGGTAGTAGTATATTGCTGTTTTCATAACCAGGATCGCGGGTTTGTTATATTTAACTGAAATTTATTAAATTCCAATTAACATTCACTGTAAGGTTAATTATATTTGTGTACAGTATTATGTGTATGCATTAGTGTTATGTATACAGTTTTGGCGACGTTTTAGGCTATATATATATATATATAGGGCCCTGGGATCTACTCAGCTGCTAACAGATATGAGTACCAGGAATATTTCCTGGGGGGTCAAGGCAGTCGGTGCGTTGGGCTGACAAACTTACCACCTTCATGTACCGATTATCTTCAAGTCTGGGAGCCTCAACCTCCTGGAACACTCAGGGCCTGTCCAGGCCTGTACAGGGATTGTGTACACACACACACACACAAGCGCACGCACGCACACACACACATAATTCAGAAGTACCGGACAATTGGCATTATCGGACCACTCACTCCCCCTATTAGTCTGTTCATTCAAGGGTCTACAGTATGCTGCTTTTCATGAGTAAATTTAATGTAATTACACACATCAGTGTAAATTTTATATTAGTATCAAATTATTATGTTTATTACTTCTTATTTGGTACATCAAAAGGAAATATGTTAGAGACAGAAATGATTGACTGGATAAAATATAAGAAAGGGGGACATTTAATATTTGTGCAATAATATTAATGTACCATGCATCATGCAAAGTGAATCACAAGTTGGAGTGGAAAAGAATTTAGAACAAAATTTCTGCCTTGATTACTAAGTGACTGCTTTCCAATAATCTTGCAAGCCTTAAAGGCCATACTGTGATTTTAACCACTCCTTGATCTAGCTGAAGCAAATATAGTTGCTTTTCTGCATTTTGTGACCATTTAGACTAGACCTGTGATATATCTAAATATAACTGTAATGCATAGCAATTATTCTTAAATCACACTGTGTTATAACTTTGTGAAAGCAGCTGTTACAGGTGTTCTCTTTTCTCTGTTCTGAATCAATAACTCTAAAAAAAATGTTAGTATTTTCTCCCAAGACTCTTCCTCTTCACTAAGAAATTCTGCTTACTAACAAAAATAAGCAATTATTATACCCTATTTCCATTGAGACTGTAAATGTTATCAAAAAGTTTGAAATACAGTAGAACTTGGTTATAACATCATGAAAGGTACTGAATATTTTGTGTCATTATAAACAAGTGTTGTTATAACCGAGGACTATAATGTTATGGTTAACAGTGAGGAATTAATTTGGACCACAGAAAATATGATGTTATAAACAAGGCGTTGCATAAACTGATGTTGTTATAACCGGGTTCAAACACATTAGTTGCCTGTTTCCAACTCACAGCTAAATATATCAAGAAATATACTGTTATAGTAAACACAAACTATAGGCCTAAATATACGGGAAACTCACTTGGAAACTGAACCCAGATGCATGGCAAACAAAGGCTTTACCTCTCCTCATATATATATATATATATATATATTATATATATATAACCACATATTAGAGGAGGTGTTGGAAATCACCTCCTTCAGTTCTCAAATATGCTTGACACCTGGTGAACAGATGATTAAGTACTCTTTGAGGTTCTCTTCTAGAAATTGCTGATGCTGTCCCCAAAGTTCAACGGCAGCTTCATGATTCACATGCTGCCAGTCTTATTGCCACGCATACAGTAAATGGCATCATCTTAGACACACAGTCCAGTTTAATCTGCAACTGATAACAGGCATGTGAAGCACAGTGTAACAACGTACATTTCTGTTCTGTGTCAGTATGTAGCACAGTTTCATAGAGAGAATTTTCACTATGGAAACCTATCAGGAAAAAATCTTATGAAAATTGTCATAGGAATTTTAGAATAGTTGCCCAGTATTACAGTTCCTTCGAAACCAAGTGTGTCTGAGAGTTGATGGAGGTTATTTCCAACACCTACTGTAACACAGGGCAAGCTATATTATACATATTACATTAGGAAATGTAAGGCTGTTAATTTTGCCATGCTTTTGGGTTAGATTATCAGTTTAACTCCCTGTACTAATATTTTCTGAATGACAAAGACATTAGAAAATTTGTGGGGTTTTGTTATTTCCATAACAGAATAACCGTTGGATGAAGAGAGGTATTGCACTGGTGCCATTGAAGTATGCAATACAATATTTTGGCAGATTCTCTGCACTTGTGTCTGTATATGCTGTAGATGGAACAGTGGCTGTGACACATGGTGGAATTGAATGTGGACAAGGAATTAATACTAAGGTAAGTCAAAATGATAATTACCTCTCAGAGCAAATAGGTGGTTTCAATTTTTTGTAGTACAGTAATAAACTTCTAAACACCATCATGTTGCACTAAATGTCTGATGAAATATATATGTTAGCAACGATACTGCTTTTATAAAGTGCAAGTCAATACAATAGACCTTTACAGCCTGTGGGTTTTACAAAATTAATGGAAGACTCTGTTTTCATAAGGGCTTGCACTTAAAAATTACTAACCTTATAAAATCAAAATTTAATTTTTTCTGTTACATTTGGCTGTGGTATAATTACATCCATTCTCTAAGATAGTAGTGAAGGTCTGTTATATTCAGGAAGGAGTTTTATATTCCGTTTTTAGGCATATTGTCATCCCTTCAGAGCACACATTAAAATTACCCAAACCAGCTACATGCTTATCACAATTCATAGAACTGTAGAATCCATTCATCCATGTATGACGCTACAGCCCCTTCTGGGCCCTGGCCTCCCTCAAAAGTCACCTCCATTCTTCTCTATCCCCAGCTTGTTCCTCCATCCTCATATTCCCAGGACCTGTAATGTGTCACTCTGGACAACATTCTACCGTCTTGTGCTTGGTTTTCTTACTGATCTTCTGTTGTAGAAGAATCGTAGAATGGATCTTCCTAAAACTTTATATTGAGGCCTTTTTTATTTCTGTTTTATACTCGTATTGTGTAATTTTAACAACCACTTTACATGAAGACCACTCTGCATTTTTGTGTCCTCAAAGGCATCACTGTACTACACATGTGCAGAGTACTGGCATCTCTGCTGTTCTTATGCACTGATGATATTCCTGCTCTGCACATGTGCAGTTTTCATCATGTGTTTGGGCTGGCGTGCATGCTAGGAATATAAAATTAATGATGTAGCGTTTAAATTCTGTATGCCGCAAGTGGTAAATCTGGTGCTCCAGTTAGTCTGGGTTTTCTGTGAACTTAGCAACAGCGCTGTAATTGGGTGTATTAGGAACTGTGCATAGATTTTAATGCTGTTGCTAGGATACGTAGTGTAGTGAATAAACTCGGACGCTTATGCCATACATACATTTTAGTTTTTTGAGATTATCATTGCTTTGATGTCTGAATGTAATGGCTTTATTGTATGGTGTGTCCTATGTGCTATAAACTCTTTAAATACTGTATCTTTAATTCTAGTCTTTGTGACATTTCATGGTGATACAGCAGAGTTAAAAAAATGAGGTAACAAATACTCTTATGCCAAGTACTTCATTCTGACTTTGATGACACATGGGTACCGGATGGTACACATCAGACCTCTACATATTCATCATTGTTACTTAAGCATTTGTCCCACTGTGGCACCAAGGCTTGTGTCCTTGCGTAGAAGAAATTGGTGTCAGGTGTCTGTTGTCAGGAGGTGACAGCTTGCTTCATGTTGGTGTCTGTAGGAAATTGCTTGCCAGCCAGCTGCTTCTTAAGAGGTCCAAAGAGATGGAAATTACTGGGCCCCATGCTGCCAACCACACTCTTGACTGGTTATGATGCTATGCTTGGAAGATAATGGACTGCACTCTGTACAGTTTCTGTCTAGTGACCATTTATTTGTTGAGACCTATTAAGAAGCACCAGGATGGCATGTGATTTGCAGCAGAGATGCAAGCTGCCCCCTCCTGGCTACAGACACTTCATACCCATTTTTTCTAGACTGAGCTGCAAACCTTGGGGTCTTGGTGAGACAAATGCTTGAACGGCAAATGTCAATTCTGTCACTTGAGGCTGATAGAAGAATAAAGCGACTTACTCCAAAATGTAGCTGCATGCTATTCCTATGCACTTTATTGGGTATTTTGCCTTTTCCTCATGTACACAGTAGTTTTTTTCTTAACACTGAACAGGCCCTAACAGGTTTTATTCTTTTATCTGACAAAGTTTACAACAAGCTGACATCCCCTAAAATATAATCATCAAATCCCACCACTTTAAACTGTGAGAATACTGGTAGCAATTAATCTGATCTACAAATCTGAATTAAATCCTGAATTCATATGACAGGGCAGTAAGCAACATGGCAGTTTGTTACAGGTGGCACAAGCAGTGGCATATACTTTGGGCATTGACTTGGGACTTGTCAGTGTGAAACCCAGCAACAATTTGACTGCACCAAATAATGCAGAGTCTGCTGCGAGCATAACAAGTGAACTCTGTACATATGTATGTATTGTAATCAACAATGTGCATTCTTTATTTCCTTTTGTACTGCTGCTATATGTCATCATGTTGCATGAGTTTTACACATACATTTCTCTTTGCTCTTCTTTTAACATAAAATTAAAAATGTTGTTGGGGATTTACATATATGATTTCACAAAAACAATCCCGCCAGGGCACGGATGTTTCTCTTGTGAATATTTTGTGCTGTACTGGTAGAAGTCTCTGCGATGGGCTGATCACTCATCCAAGAGAGTCCTACCGAGTGTGTATGTCTCATTGAGTGTGATCAGGTGCAACAATAACCCTCTACACTTACAATGAATAGGCAGACAAAGTCAGACTAAGAAATAAATAAAGAAAGAAAGAAGAAAAAATAAGCAATGTCATTTCATACTAAACAGAATAGTAGTCCTTTAAAACCACAAGTCACATTCGATAATATGGATGATGTCTATAAATCATAATTACAATTTTTAGGCATATATATCACTGAGAAACAAAAATGTAATGTCCAGGTGAAGTCATTATGCCCAAAATTAAGTAAAGTATGCTACATTATCAAATATTTCAAGGAAGTAATGAGCCCTCTTATGATATGAAGTATTGATTATGCAAATTTTCATGCACATGTGAGGTATGGTATAATTGTTTGGGGTGGGGATAACGAAAATAATAGCGTACTTAAATTACAAAAAGGGTTATACATACATACATACATATACATTTCTTAGATCCTAAATCTGTCACAGGACAGCTGGATATGAAACAAGTCATCTTAAAGTAAAACACAAATACATATATATATATATATATATATATATATATATATATATATATACTATATAATAAGAAACAAATTGTAGGTGGAATCTTTTGCGACTTAAAAAAGGCCTTTGACAGAGTTACTCACAATATTTTACTAAGCAAACTTAAATTTTTTGGAATAGGAGGTAAATTTCATGATTTAATTACATCCTATTTATCAGATAGATATCAGAGAGTTTTAATAACAAGAACCGACTCGAGTCACATTGGTTGCTCTAGTTGGGACATTGTCAGGCATGGAGTCCCTCAGGGGTCTATTCTTGGTCCTCTTCTTTTTCTTTCTTATATAAATGATTTACCTACAATTTTTAATAATTCAGTCAAATCAGTTTTATTTGCAGATGACACAAGTCTAGTCATTAGTAGTCATAATAACATACAGTATAAAAATGATGTTAATGTTGCATTTGCTCGTCTGAATGACTGGTTCAATTCAAACCTATTAATCTTAAATTATAACAAAACCAAACATGTTCAATTTGCGGCCAAGTCCAGTTCTAATAACGAAATTTCTGTTAGTTACCACAATAACCCTATTTTAAGTAGCACAAATGTTAAGTTCCTGGGAATAGTCATTGAAAGCTCATGTACTTGAAAAGCTCACATATCCCAACTTTTGCCTAAATTGTGCAAAGCTTGTTATTTAATGAGGGTGATTAAACCCATAATGCCCAGTAAGATATTAAAAGTAGCATATTACTCCTATTTCCATTCCCTTCTAACCTATAAATTATTTTTTAGGGCAACTCCTCCTACAGCCTACAAATTTTTAGAATTCAAAAGAGAATAATTAGAATTATGAGTGGATTGAAGGGCCTTATTATTTTGGTATCAAGCTCTTTGATCATCTTCCTTTAAGCATAAAAGAGTTAGTGCGTAATATTAAACAATTTAGAGTGGCACTAAATGCTTTCTTTCATTCCAATTCCTTCTACACCTTTGAGGAATATTTTAGTCAGGGATAGCTCCTTGGATAGTCATGAATATATTGTCATATTTTACCTTATTGTCACATATATATATGAGGGGCGCCCAGAAAGTAATGCAACACATTTTTTTTTCTCATTCACAATTGATTTTATTAAAACTTTAAATATGTCACATCATTACATGAATCTTTGGCTACCTAAACCTATTTTTCAACATAGTCTCCTTCTAAATCTTTGGCCTTACGCCACTGAGATGCGAGAGCCTGTGTTCCTTCGAGGTACCACTCTGCAGGTCTCTGTCGCAACTACCTCTTTACTTCGGTAATGACCTCCTCGTCGTCCTCAAACCTCTTTCCACGGATTGCATCTTTCAAGGGACCGAAAAGATGGTAGTCAGAAGGAGCCAGATCAGGGATATAAGGTGGATGAGACAGGACAGTCCACTGAAGCTTTGTGATGGCCTCTCGGGTATGCAGACTTGTGTGTGGCCTCGCATTGCTGTGGTGAAGAATCACTTTTGTCACATTTTTATGAGAACGAACCCTCCGGAAACACTTCTTCAGCTTCTTCAGAGTTTCCCTTGAAAGATGCAATCCGCGGAAAGAGGTTTGAGGACGACGTGGAGGTCATTACCGAAGTAAAGAGATGGTTGCGACAGAGACCTGCAGAGTGGTACCGCGAAGGCACACAGGCTCTCACATCTCGGTGGCGTAAGGCCAAAGATTTAGAAGGAGACTATGTTGAAAAATAGATTTAGGTAGCCAAAGATTCATGTAATGATGTGACATATTTAAAGTTTTAATAAAATCAATTGTGAATGAAAAAAAAATGTGTTGCATTACTTTCTGGGCGCTGTAATATTTCAATATATTGTATTATTGACTAATTCACACCAACAAATGCACAAGGACAAGTTATGTCATTAATTCCTTTATTAAATGGTTAACTTATCCTTGTGCATTTGTTGGTGTGAATTAGTCAGTTATACAAAATGCACTGTGAATATAATGTGAAATATTGTATTATGTTTTATACATATTTTATAAATGTTATGTAGGTATAAGTAATTGCATAACAATGGTTTTATTTACAATTGTATTTATATGCATTGTTTAGATGACACTTGCTGATTATAACAAGTTCATGTTGTGACAAGTTCTGTATCCAAGGGCTTTTGCCTTGTATGGATGTGCTAGAATGTGCTATAAATAAATAAATAAATATACACAAAAACATCACAATCACAAATATACAAGTCACCTACAACAGTAGAAGAATTTTATGTTATGTTCACCGTGCATCTTAGCTATAAGCTTCAAGTCTTTAACCAACGAATGCACCTTTTATTTTCTCACTTCTTTGCGCCCTATATATGTTTTGACCGTATTTTGGTCATCATCAGGGGTATACCGATATAGTCACTACACTGTTCACTCATTCATTAGGTATTAACGTAGAACATTATGCTGTTTATAATAATTGGCAGTCACCAATAGCTAAAAACACAATCACAGTTTCTTCAAGTTTTGAATTGTCTCGGTGTATATGCTGTTTACAGTAATTGGCAGTCACCAATAGCTAAAACACAATCACAGTTTCTTCAAGTTATGAATTGTCTCGGTGTATATATATATATTGTGTTAGAAGTTCGGAGCACAGCACTATAAGTTGTGAACACAGGGCATTATGTCGGAGATATCAATCTCTTTAAAATTATTAAAATTTTCACTTTTAAATTTAAAATTCAAATTTATTAAAATTGAAATTGTTGGCAGTCGGTCTTGTATAGCTGTTGATGTCCATCCCCTGCTGTTGTATCTCCTGTTGCATGTTTGTCACAAACACACTACAGGAGATCCAGTTTCAGGTACTGAAATTTTAGGTAAAACTGAATAATTTGATGTTACTGCAGCATAAATTCATCATACTTTTACACAGATGAAAACATGTAAGTGAAAATATTTATTTCTGGAATGTCTTGTTCATTTAGCTTAAAGCTGGTAAGATTCTCTAAACAATTAAATACCATATTGCAGCCTGGTTAAGTGAGAAACGAACTTACCACCTATATTTTTACTTTGTTAAGGCTGCAGTACAATGCTGTAAAGAACTCTTGAAAAGGATGGAGCCAGCAAAAATGGGTCTCAAGAATCCAACATGGCCACAGTGGGTACAGGCTGCTTTTCAACAAAATATTGATCTTTGTGCTACACACATGTAAGTTGAGACAGTTTCTGATATGTGTTATTTTCTACAGCTAAATTGGCAGAGGGGAAGCAAACATGAAACTTATACATCATAAATGGTTTATATCAATGGACAGCACAAATGAATTTCTTTATTAAGAGAAGTCATTTAAAAATTTCAGAAGAAACATATTACGGTTCTTTGGGTTCCATAAGCAGCCCTGTCTGAGCTCATGCAGTAAGTGTCCCATATTTTCTTTGTTAATAAAATTAACACTTGCCAAGACAGTTAAGTAAATGGCATTGCTTTTGCAGTCAGTAAGGTAGAGACTTATAAGAGGTTACAGAATAGCCTCTGAATGACAGTTATACTGAGATGCCAGTCTTTAGTTAGTTGTTCATTTAATAGTGCTCGGCAAGTGTGAACATTACAGGTGTCAATGGTATGATAGTTATGAATACTTTAGTACACTAACTCAATGTATGCTCATTAACTGAGATGAACCATGAAATCCTCAGTCAAAGAAGCTGATATCTGAGCAAAGATTCAAATCAGAGTCTGCCCAAGTATGAAGCAGATGAAATTTATGTTTATGGTAATGACCTGAAGACATGTCTGCATACATTAACTATTAAACTACAGATTAGTTTATGTAACCATCATGCCTTTTCCAGTACTACAGCCCACACTATTCTGTCCAGATTAGGTTACATTCTACTTAGTTTTGTTACGCTATGGGATACTGGGGTAACTTAGCTTACGAGAAACCTGTGGCTTCGTAAGTATTTTAAAAGTTGACCTACTGTCAAGTGCTTTCAGCCTCAGATTTTGATTATGGTGACCCTATGTATGTTTCTGTTCCCACAGATAATTGTAATTAACCACATGAAACACCTCCTTGCCTTGTGAAGTAGCTATACCAGTCTGCACTGAAAACAGACTGGGAATTTGTTTTTGATTACACATCATATACACATGTTTCTGTTTCTAGGTACCCATACAATGATGATGTGAAATCATATGATATATTTGGAGCTACAGTTTGTGAAGTAGAAGTTGACTTGTTAACTGGAAAATATCAAGTGAGTTCTGCATTTGTATTTACAGCAGGACATGCATGTATCTTTTTTAATGTTGTGCTGCAAATCTAAGCTTTTATATAACATGTTATAAAATCACATTCTTGTTAAATGACCAACCATTTTAATATAAAGGCAGTCTGTAATTGATAGATTTGTTGATAAGGATATACCGTATATTCTCGAATCTAATCCGCACATTTTTTACAGTTTTAGAGGGCTAAAAAATCAGATGCGGATTAGATTCGCGTGCGGATTAGATTCGCGGTCTAGAGCTGGATTTTGGAAAAATGATTGAGCTGCTGTACAATATAACAATAACGTAATTAACGTAATTAATAAACAACGTAAGAACAATACAATACAATAATCTATTATTTTATTATTTATTATTATAATTTATTATTCATCAGACTCGCCGTCATCACTCATAACTGAATCGTTATCCGTGCTCTCCACCCAGTCACTATCATCTTTATCTTCAACATCGTCCTCCCATACATTGTCATCGCTGCCTTGTGTTTCCACCATAGTCGAACGTTGCTTTCATCAACTCCATAAATTGCAGCGGCTTTGCGGTTTCCATTCTCCTCTGCGCACCGAATAACTTCACGTTTGAACTTTGCCGTATATGAGAGTCGTTTAGATTTCAGGTGTCCCTCTTCCATAACTACGGTACACGACAAATTGGAACAAGCACCTCCCACGTTTCAACAACTAAAGATCAGCTGGCTTCAGACGAGATTGCGCACGTCTGTTGAGAAAGGCCCCGCCTCTATCGGTATGACTCATCGGCCACAGGCGTAGCGTCGGATTTTAACGCATTGGTAACATCCAATATTATTCAATCAGTCGCCCCGTGGGCAAGGGGTGGTTGAAGGAAAGGTGCGGATTAGAATCGCGAACTAACTTTTTTCGTTTAAGAAGTCGCCAAAAACTGGGTGCGGATTAGATTCGGGTGCGGATTAGATTCGAGAATATACGGTATGTTTTGAATAAGAAAACTGACATTCCACAACCCGTATTTCGTGTACATTATATAATTTCTTAATTCTTGCCATGTACCTTCTTTATATCCATTTATTAACATTCTTTTTTATTGTGTTTTTCTCTGAATTTAGACAGCTCCAAATTCTGTCATACGTCCCTCAGTAACTTGATTCTATGATACATTCAATTTTTATAGTCTCTTACAAATAAATATTGGGTGTATTTATAATATAAACGTTGGTGCCAGTGTCTAGTTCTGAAATGCACATTGTTGAACATTTGTTAGATCCTTCGAGTGGATATTTTGGAAGATGCTGGCCAGAGTATGAATCCAGAAGTTGACATTGGTCAGGTTGAAGGTGCCTTTGTGATGGGATTAGGATACTGGCTCACAGAATGTGTTGTATATGATCCTAAAACTGGAAAACTCTTGACAAACAGAACATGGGTGAGTCAACACCTAATATGTGCTAAACTGACATGGAATTCTTTTAGGTTTAATATTTGTGATGTGGAGCAAAAGAAATGATATTCTATTGTGATGGCCTGACTTAGTATGACAATGAATTTTTATTCTTGGCTGTAGGAAATGTCGAGTTTTGCATTTATCCATGATTGGTTAACCAGAAAGTACATTAGCATATTTTTTTAAATACCCATACAATTGAGGCCGTGTAGGCTCAGCTACTAACAGCATCAATTATACTAAAAAATAAATAACTTTCCAAGAAAACAAATTCACTTAACAGAGGCATTAACTTATTTCTTCTATCTCTCTTCATCTTACCTCTGTCACATATTTCAGTGCCACCAAATAACTAAGGAATTTATTTGGCAGATGTAATGTAGTATCTAAATTTACTTAGGAGGGTTAAGGCAGACTGTAAAGAAGACAGTCTTATTACATGCCATTTAGGACTTTATATGATTATATGATGCACTTGGCAGTTGGCATATTTGGAAGATATAAATTGTTTGTTTGTATGTAAGTATGTGTTATGAAGTAAAAGTGTAAGTTACGATGCTGTCACGCATCAAATGAGAGTGCAATATAATGAACAGACATTTTTAAGTTTATTAGTGAACTTGTTGTAACATCTACTTGGAGTTCACAATCAATCTGCATCTATTCACCTTCCTACTGTAGCCAACATTTGAGAAAATTTTTAAGAGTACGTAAAAACACCTAGCATAAATATGGAATTGTTAAGACATACAGACAATTAAAATCCTTGCAAGTTTGTAGCTTTTGTATCGGTGCAGTTGAGGTATCCACTCTTCTGGGATGCAGCGCTGCACCGCTGGGTGATTAGTGCCCAGAGTTTCGAAACCGTTACACTGTCTCAAAATGTCAGGCATCAAAGACAGAGTGACATGGCACCACGTCCCAAAAGAAGGGAGACCTCATTTAAAACCTTTGTTACCATGTGACTATACTCTTAGGCACATCAACTTCAGAAACTCTTGCTGACAATCCTTTCTGCAATTCAGACATTTTGCTTTGGAAGTATGAGTCACAATCACTACATAAAAATATGGTTCTTTTATACACACACTCCTTATAATCTTTTAAGTTACTTCTTGTTTTCAGAATTACAAGCCACCAGGTGCAAAAGATATTCCTATAGATTTTCGTGTTGAGCTAAGGAGAAATGCACCAAACCCGTTTGGTGTGTTACGTTCAAAAGGTGAGAAACTCTTTCCACAGAAAGTTGTTTTAAGTTGGTAGAGTAAATGTGCTCTATTTAATTTACTAAGGGGGTATAAATCATGGGCATAGTTACCATACAGCAAGAATACTCGGATGCAAGGTACAGGGGCCTACAAATACAATATATGGGGCCCACAAGCCTATCTCAACAAATTATTGTTTCTAAACTAACTGAACACTACCCACTATTAGAAGCATGTGTGAGAACTGAAACAAGAAAAAAGATTTAAATAAACAGCTTCATGTGTAAATGAAGTCTATTTACGACAATGTTATAAAAAGTGGCCATGTGCCTCACACATATGACAGGGCCCATCAATAAGCTTTGCATAGGGGCCCATAATTTCTGGCTATGCCAAGGTAGGAGTACAGTATAATGAAAGAATAGTCAATTGGTACTATTACTTCTTGGACACAACTTGGATGGCTGGATGGATGGCTGGACGGATGAACAGACAGGCAGATAGAAAGATAGGTAGGTAGGTATATAGACAGAAAGACATATATATAGTACACATTCTGACAGCACTACTGACAATATCTCCACCCCACTATTTGTTTAGGTAACAAAATGGAAATTTTTTGGTGCATGGATGTGTACCATGTAATAGATGTTGAGTGTATTTCATATTACTTATACCAGACACTTCCAAAAAACATTTTTATCAGCTCCCTGTGCAGCATCTATAAACCTTTTCTTAAATAGATGCAGTATACTGCGCACAGAAATCGTGTCCATGGAGTCGTTCTACAGATATGAATTTATCTACTTTCACCGAACTAATACTGTTATTATTAACAAATAATATACTAATATCTGGCTCATACATCAGACAGAATCTGAAAGTTTTCTTCCATATTGACCCTCAATTTACTGAAAGCCATTCATCACAAGTGTATTTCTGATGTTCTTTAGAACAATGCCGAATGTAAAGAAATACTTACTTTGGAATGTGATGCCATGTGGCCTCATATATAGATATTAATGTTACCATGGTCACTTGAAGATAGATTTAACATGTTACCCTGAAATGTTAGTACTTCTCTACAAGTCTCAGATTTTGAATAATTGCACTGTTATTCAATACATATTCTTGCCTGACTTTGTTGAAGACAAATACACACTTTGTTTTGTAACTGTAGAGGAGTAATGAGCAGTACTGCATGTATACGTTCTGTTACAGCAACAGGAGAGCCTCCTCTGTGTATGAGTTGCAGTGCTTTGTTTGCATTGAGATATGCTCTGGACTCAGCTCGTAAAGAAGCTGGTAAACCTGATGAATGGTACCAAATTGGTATGTTAATAGAACTCATATTATAGTAAAACAAGTTCATCTCATACTGAGATGAAAAGCCCCTTGGGCATCCAGTTAGCCTTGCCAGTATACACAAAGTGTTGTGATTTTTTCAGACATTCAGAAGCGTTCTTTCATAGCAATAATTTATCACCATAACCATGGACATCCTTCCACTCTGATTCACTGTCCGTGTTCTGTCATATATTATCTCCATAATACTTGTAGATTCTTTGTCCGGTCTGAGAAGCTGCTCTTCAAGTTTCTGCTTTTTACAAGGTGTTGAGGCAGTACTTTAAAATTTCGCCCAGCTTATCCTGATATATTTTTATAACTTCTGCATCGTCACCAGATATAGTAGAACCCTGGGAAGAAGTCTTTCAAGGGACCAGAGGATTAGGGACTCTTTAAGTGGGAAGACTTATTAAGAGGGAAGCTTATTAAAAGCAACAGGATTTCGGGACTTTAAAAATCAGACTTCTTACAGGGAAAACTTCTTATGTGGGGACTTCTTATCCGGGTTCTACTGTATATATATTATATATATATATTATATATATAATGAGGGATGTAACTCATTACCTCAGATTATAGGAATCAGTTCCATACAGCAAAATAACTACTGACATAGTGTAACTACAGGCATCCCCACTATAGCCTACTTCACTTAGCGTTGTTTTGCTACAGGCCTCTTGCCAACTGCCTTTTCTACTTTGCGCAGAAACGTTATGCAGTTGAACTACTTTCTGAGTGCTTGTGTTTGTGTTCAGGGATGTTAACTGATGGCTGATTTTAGGTGTTCGGCATTAGCTGCTGATTAGGAGCTTCTTAAGCGATTTATGTTCTCATGAAAGAAGCCGGGACAAATATAGACACGCAAATTTATGATCTGTGGATGCGTGTAACCAGAATCTAGTGTTGTGTTTTAAGTGGCAAGGTGTGGTGTAAGTTGCGTGTTGTCTTGAGTGTTTAGTGCACTGTGATTACCAATTTTTCCACCACAAATCCCATACACTGGCCTGGGATTGAACCCATGTTTCTACAATCAGAGAGACAGATGACTAACTGCCTGAGCCATGGCATGGCCTATATTTGAATTATCCTCATTCACATTCAGTGAAGTACTTGTTTTGGCATGTAAATGGGTGGTGTGTAGACACAGAGATTTTGAAAATAGTTTATTTTTCTCTCTTTTGTGATGAAGTGGTTCTAAATCAACTGTGGTACAGTTTTTGCAACGTTTTAAATTTAATTTTGTGGATAATGAGACCAACAAATTAATGGTGCAAGGGGACACCCCACATGCAACATGGTACAGCCTGTAAGGAAACAAAAAAGTGTGTATTTTTAATAAAATTTGTGATGTCTTCTGTAATTCTCCTGATGTAAACCTTCCTGTACATTATTTTGGACCTACTGAAATACTGTACACATCATTTCATAGACTGTGTATGTTTATCAGTTGATGTAACATTTTGTTTCAGATTTGCCTGCAACAGTGGAAAAAGTATTCATTGCAAGTCTGACAAACATTGATCTATTTACTTTCTGATCCTCCATGCAAATATGATATACAAACACAGACATAAATAAATATGTAATTACACTATTTAAATAATACAGGAACGCACAGGTGTAACAAAGTTTATTGCATAACAAATTCAGAAGTAGTACATCTACTTGCCGAGGTATTCATACAGTCTTGTAGCCTTGTAAGTGCTTACGAATGTTCGGAAGACCATATTGCCTCCATATTCAGGGTAGAAGTGAGCCAAGCTGAAGAAAGTGGCAGATTATGTACAAGAAGCAGGTAAAATTTAGGTTACAGAGTGGGAGTGGTCAATCAGAGCCAGGAATGGGGAAGAGGAGACAGGACTCTGGGTGGGTCAGTGAGCCCCAAAAAGGGTACCAAAGTAAGTACAGGAGGCCTTGAAAGTAATATGAAAGAGCAGGAGGCCCTGAAAGGGGGCAATTATTACTGGATGCTTTTGTTATTGCCCTTTCCCATCCATGGCTCTGATTGCTTATACCTGTACTCCTGGATCTGTATTTCCCCTACCTCTTCAATATAGTCTCTTTCCCAAATCTGCTTGCTTCCATCCTGAAGATGGAGGTAGTATATTTCTACAGAATGCTGGTAACCACTATCAAACTGCACTGTGTCAGCTCTGGAGATCACCTTATGAATCATCACAGCTTCAAAAACCTGATACCTTATACCAAATATTGATGCTTATGTGACATCTATAGCTACCGGTAAGTGACCACTGTGATAAACAAACTGAAAATTGCTGAAATGAATAGAAATATTTTATGTTACAAACTCCACAGTGAGAAGTGTTAAGATATTTTAAAGCCTATTGATATTTTGTCTGCTCAAAATGGTCTCTCATCAATGCATTCAAGTAATTACAACTTCTGTCATATCTTTATGATAAACACAGTAATTACTTTCAGGATGGGGTAAAAAATAGGAATATTAACTACAGAAGTATAATAGTAAATCCATAAATGCTAAACACATTTCTTCTCCCTTAATTTATGAAAATAAATATTTATTCAGTCAAAATATGGGGAGAAAACTGATATTCAGTTGTCCGTGTGTTTCTCATTGAAAGAACTGGGTAGTGCAAAGAGTTCACGATTGTTGTAACAAGAATATAATTTCCTGAAGATCTGCAATCTTCTGGTATAGTATGCGACATCGTGTGGTAATTTGCCAATTCAATCAGATGGATCCATAAAAGAGCAAGCAAACAACAGTAAGTCTAAATGCTTCTCATTCTGAAACAACAGTAATCTGATTCAGAACTAAGGCAGAGTGGAGGAATTTATCTCATCCTGTCTGGGATCTTGTGTTTCCAGTTTCAGGGTATGGATTTGCAAGATCAAGATGAGAGATTTCAGGCTTCCACCAGCGTGTAGTTGAGGCATTCACTGTTCCAGGATGTTAGGCGGCATCGGTTGATAGTTGGTTACTGATGTTTTGGGATGGTTCATCAGTCCCATCTTCAAGGGTAAACAGTTATAAAAGGACGGTCTACTTGACCCTCAAAGATGGGACTGACAGGCCATCCCAAAATGTTGGTAACCAACTACCAACCAACGCTGTGTAACATCCTAGAAGAGTGAGTGCCTCAAGATGAGACAGTTTTTTACATGTGTGGCAGTGACTATAAAGTTTTCTGTCTACACTGATCCTTCACTGTAAGACCAGTCAGTTTCACACCACTGGGCAGAGTAATTTGACTACACAGATTATACAAACATGTATTATAAATGACAATATTCTTATTAATCACTTTATATAATTGGAACCTGAAGCCTGATTGAGTCATATAACC
The DNA here is from genome assembly GCA_021186555.1 of Reticulitermes speratus. Taxonomy (NCBI): domain Eukaryota; kingdom Metazoa; phylum Arthropoda; class Insecta; order Blattodea; family Rhinotermitidae; genus Reticulitermes; species Reticulitermes speratus. The sequence goes on along the minus strand of JAJKFL010000003.1, from coordinate 10,847,980 downwards.
TCATCATTACTTCCTACTCTGTGGATGTGTTCGTAATATAGAAGATATTGTATGTTGCTATGGTGTATATATATTTTACACAGGAGGTTGTCATACATAATTTAGCTTTAAATCTTAAGAACAGTTGTAATATATACATATAGTCTGACAAATGTACATTTTATTCACATTAATTGTGTAAAGTGTACATTTGTCAGACTATATATATATATAAAGAAAATGTACAGAATGAATAATATTAACAGTTGTAATATTGATAATTACATCTGGATTGTTATAATTTTTTCAAAAATGCATAATATGTTCATGTGTAGGTTACCTTCATGATCCTTGAAAATTTTAATGTGTTAACTCATTATCACTGTATAGCACTGGGTACTCCATGCACTGTTGATATTGTAATGTCCCTCTTGAAGGTGGCATACTTACTGGCTGAAACATGCTGAAGACTATTATTTGAACATCTCTTGCTTGAAATATGTGAATGTTGTATTGTGATTGTGTTAAATTTTATGTACATTTTTATGTGTATAAATAAGACTATCTGCTGGTTCCTTGTTCCATTTGACCTCATGTACACCCACTAAATCTAAATTACAAATTTTGCTAATTGTCTTGCTAGGTTAAAATTTCATTGCATCTGCCCTACAGAGATTCAAAATATTCTAAGTTCCAAATCTAGGATCCTTTTCCATTTCTGGTGCCTCATACTGAAAAATCCATCTGAGTCTGAGATTTTTTCCAACTTTTTGTAACATTCAGCAGCATAGTCCAACTCCCAGTCTGAAGGACCACTACCTGTTGACCCTATGACCGACTGTTCAACATATTTGCCTCCTCCTGGTCCTGTATGAAGGATATGTCCTCCAGCAAGAACCTAATAATGTGCCATCCCATGGTGATAAGAAGTCCACTTAAGTAACATTGCGCTAAAGTGAAAGCACTGCTCAGTGTAGGTACATGTGGTACCAGCTCAGTGACTGCTATCACTATTTTCTTATTGTTTACGATAGTTCAAAATGGTAATGTTATGAATTGGGAGCCATGATAGAGTAGTTGATACTGTCATTAGGATATGGGCTGGATGACCAAAAAATGCAGGGTTTGATTCTCAGAAGGGGCAAGAGATTTTCTCTTCTCCAAACATCCAGAGCAGCTCTGATGTTTCTTATGTGTAGAATAATTTATGCTTTCAGTAATTATGCATATTGCAGTAATTATCGAGGCATATCACTTTTGTCAACCACATACAAAATTCTATCCAACATCCTTCTGTCAAGGTTAACTCCATATGCAGAGGAAATTATCTGGGAGCATCAGTGTGGATTTAGATGTAACAGGTCGACTACTGATCATATATTCTGCATTCGTCAAATACTTGAGAAAAAATGGGAATACGATGAGGCAGTACATCAGCTATTTATAGACTTCAAGAAAGCCTGTGATTCAGTTAGGAGGGAGGTCTTGTTTAATATTCTCATTGAATTTGGTATCCCTATGAAACTAGTAAGGCTAGTAAAAATGTGTCTAAATGAAACCTATGGCAGAGTCCAGATAGGCAAACATTTGTCTGACACATTTCCTGTTAAGAATGGTTTGAAACAAGGAGATGCTTTAATGCCATTGCTTTTCAACTTTGCTTTAGAATATGCCATTAGGAGGGTTCAGGCAAACCAGCAGGGCTTGAAATTAAATGGTACACATCAGCTTCTAGTTTATGCTGATGATGTTAATATATTGGGCGAAGTGAACATGCTATAAAGAAAAACACAGAAGCTTTAGTAGTCGCTAGTAAGGAGAGTGGTCTAGAAGTGCTGAGAAAACTTAAGTACATGGTCATGTCTCGAGATCAGAATGCAGGACAAAATCACAACATAAAGTTAGATAACAAATCCTTTGAAAGGGTGGAACAGTTCAAATATTTGGGAACAACCCTAACAAATCGAAATTCCATTCAGGAAGAAATTAAGAGCAGATTGAAGTCGGGGAATGCTTGTTATTATTCAGTGCAGGATCTTCTGTCTTCCAGTTTGCTATCCAAAAATACAAAGATTAAGATATACAGAACTATAATTTTGCCTGTTGTTTTGTATGGGTTTGAGACTTGGTCTCTCACACTGAGGGAGGAACATAGGCTGAGGGTGTTCAAGAATAGGGTGCTGAGGAGGATATTTGGGCCTAAGAGGGACGAGGTAACAGGGAACTGGAGAAGACTACATAATGAGGAACTTAATGATCTGTACTCATCACCAAATATTATTCAGGTGATCAAATCAAGAAGAATGAGGTGGGCGGGGCATGTAGCACGTATGGGTGAGGGGAGAGGTGCATACAGGATTTTGGTGGGGAGAACTGAGGGAAGGACACCACTTGGAAGACCCAGGCATAGATGGGAGGATAATATTAAAATGGATATTCAAGAAGTGGGATGGGGGGGCATGGACTGGATTGATATGGCTCAGGATAGGGACAGGTGGCGGGCTGTTGTGAATGTGGTAATGAACCTTCGAGTTTTATAAAACACGGAGAATTTCTTGACTAGCTGACGACCTGCTAGCTTCTCAAGAAGGACTCTGCTCCATGGAGTGAGTTAGTTTAGTAATTATGCATTCTCAGTTTCAGATCCTTGTATGCAATTCCTTCAGGTCATGTGTACTATACATCCACCAATTTTCCTTATTGCTGTTTCTCAGACATGATTTCTTGCAACAAATGCATGTGCACAGTAAATTATTATTACAAGACTGTTAATTGGGTTAGAACTGGTGAAACAGATTCAGAAATTTTATTCTGGAATGTCATTGATTATAAATCAAAATATGTACAAGGTCTAGCATATAGCCACATGTACCTCTTGTTTGGTACATCTTTCACCATAGCTCTGTGCATGCACATGCCCCCTTATACTTATGAACCGGTTGGTAGAATTTTATGGAACACTATGGATGGGGATCATTCAGTCCTTGCAAGCTTCTGACTTTGGAACAACATTGGATACAACAGATGTCAGGTCCTGAAAACACACCTGGTGTTGAATCATTCAAAAATATATAAATGTAAATTAATCATGCTGTGTAACATCCCAGAAGAGCAAAGGTCCCCACTACACTGAAGCAGAAGCCTGAAATCTTGCATAATTTTTCAGTTATAGAAAAGAACATATGGCTGCCCAAAATAAGTGGTTTCATGTGAGGATAATTGATGAATCCCACTTTCTAAGTGGGTGATATATTAGTGCACTTTGCTGGAAGACCTTTCTCGATGTTTAAGGTAATATAACCATGATATATGAAATGTGGGTCCTTTTAACATTATTCTTGTCATGGAAGCCTCTTAAACCTGAAATGTTGCTGAAATATACTTAAATAAGAAACTTAATTATAAACTATTTATCCACATCTATAAAATACTCTATCCCAATGCTATCATACCACATATTTTGGATGGCTTTTGTATAAGTACATAAGCATTTAAGTGCATTTAAGTTTACTAGTTGTTGCAAAGGAATAAAAATCTGTACAGAATTCAGGATGCAGATGATTCAACAAGATTATTTATTATTGTTGGTCAGTAGTGATCATTTCATTATGTAAGGTATATGATTACTATTTTGTTTCATAATATTGCCAATAGAATTAAGGTCTGCTATGGCAGAGGATGTTACAAAAGCAGCAGGAATGACGATTTGAAATTCTTCAGGTTTCTTACGAATTCTCAGTGGTAAGTACCGTACATGTCATTGGTGATTCATGTTCACGCTATGACAGAATGATATCTCATTGTTCATAAAATATTATCTTGCAAAATGAAAATGTACCACATAAGAGTAATATGTATCAGCTGTGTATGTTGCACATAATATACATTCATTTTCACATTGTGTATTTTGAAATTATGTTGTAACTTCCAAATTCGCTCATCTCCAAGGTTTTTTCAACTCTCTTATATTCAAGTCAGAAGAAATTATCAGCAGTTGACCAATATATTCTAACCAACACTACATTGTGAAAAATTTGTCATCAATGGAGTTCACTTTGCATGAAAATGTAACATAAGGACATTAACCATATGAAAGTTTCTTTTCTGTGTTTTCTGGTTTCATGTTTGCACAGGGCTCAGCTGTGGACAGAGGGACTAGGCATGCCTGCAATGCACCGAATCTTGGGTGTGGGATTACTATAAATGGCAAGCAACTTAATGGTACTGCTAAGTGAGAGGACATATTGAAGCTGTATGAAATTGACAAACAGAATGTGCTTTATCACCTGCTGCCCAATGTAATGCACAGACACCTGAACCCTGGTTGACAGAGTATGACGAAAGTGAGCTTGGCTGCGCAAGTTATGAGTAATTGTCAGCATTCTGGTCACAGCAGGTAAGGACAATTGCATTGTGAAGTTGAATCACACATAATAGTGTTATGTGTTTCAGTGGTTTGTATTGTGTTTTGTTTTATACCATACTCAATTGTAAAGGAAATTTGTATCATTCTAACATTAATTGCATGTAAATTGGAAAGCAAATATCTGTCAACAATTGTGTTTATCAAGGAAGTTGACAGCTTCAGTGGTGTTACATGCTATCCTGACTGTGCCAAGGTTTTTGATTGCTGACTTAGCAGTACAAGCAAGCACTTGGGAACACTGGAGAAATGCTGTTGAGACGGTAAAAAGTTGGACCTTCATGAGAAATGAGTACAGAAACTGTGCCAAGATGAGACAAATGGCATTAGTGTATTGTGGGAATGCGTTGAAAAATAATGATACTTCAGTGAAATAATTCAGCTTCATTTTATGTTGTCATTTAACTTTATAACTGTGACATACAGAACCTCATTGAACATTCTTCATAACCTATACATTATCATACATTCTGTTTTATGTACATGTACTCTGCTTCTTGAACTTGTATTTTGTATTACATTTTGTGTTGTTGTTTTGTGTGTTGACTGTTGCACAACACTGTGCAGTGTTAATATACTTAATATTTTTATAAGGTTTTGTATGGCTATTATATAATATAGTTTTATTGAGTGTTTTATATTGTACAATTTGTGTAACTTGACTTGTCCAAGTGTTACTCTTGTAGCAATTATGGATGCTAAATAAAATTGAATTGAACATATATTCATCAAAGACAAGGCTATAAGAGGAACTACAAGCCACAAAAAAGGGTTAATTACAACTGTAATAAGGTTACAGATCTCAACCTGTACAATAAAAACGTGCATATACTGTAAAAGAATACACAATTTCAATTTATTCACACATCCATATTGTTAGAAGTGGACAAGTCTTATAATATTTCACATACACTCCAACACATCCATTACAATTCAAAAACCTTAAAATATATGGTACACTGACTTACCAATAAAACGATAAAATATATGTTTATTTATCATTCATTCATCACCTCCATCCACAAGTCATCTTAAGTGGTTATGAGGGGATATATCATTCATGAGTGTAAACATAATACTTATAGAAATACAAGTGTAGAACATCCCATACAAATATTTTCAATAGTTACGAAATTCTTCTACTAAATAAAAACACTCTTCAATCAGAAAGTCAGTAAGTTTCTTTTTAACTTTTGTCAATTTCAGTATTTTTAATTTCCTTTGCCAATGTTATAAATATGGATACCGCTATAAGTTATACTTTTTTCAAACAATTTAGTATTATGACCTCTTATAAACAAATCCGAACTATCCGAAAGGAGAGAAAAGGTGCAGAATGCCTGTGGAGTACAGTCTGAAGGTACGTAACACTAAAAATAGTAAACAGATGTGCGCTGTAAGCTGCCTTGTCGCTGTCATGCCATATAGTTCCTTACATTACCACTAGAAGCATTGTTTACCTACACCCACTGTTCCACGCCGGCTACATAACGACCACCATGCCTCTTCGTTTTCATTAGTCTGTGATTATGAGTGTCTACGCAAGCAGGATCCAGGGCTCAGAGACCTGAAAACTGCTAACTTCGCTGCTCGCTGCAACATGGTAAAATGATGTGAATTATCTGAATACTGTCAAGCGGTAGGTTGTAGTGGTGGTTTTGACTGCCCCTCGTCGCGCGGATAGTGAGTTGAGAGACCTAATGCACGGATTAGAGTGATGCAGTCGGTCTGAGTGGAAGATGGCAGATGTGTGTGGAATTTCGGCATATGCATCGAAATCAACTCCCTCTGTGGTTTCAGATAGTCCCGTTACAGATCCAGGATCCAATATAAAGGTGTGTGTTTATTTAATTTCTTTAAAAAGTAAGTGTTGGTTATAAGTGACGTATTTGTGCAGATCTGCCTAACGCGATTGGCCAATAACACATTGCAGTGCCATATACTTGTCAGGATGAAACGAGTTTACGCCGGACTTAATTTATTGTTCCGTGCCACTTGACAACTTTCACTCTATACAAGCTGGGAAAATTTGATTTTCGGGAAATTCGTTTTTTCATGTGTGTATTGAAATTTGCGGTTGAGCGGGTAACACTTCTGCTTCGGAGTTGGGAGATGCCGGGTTCAAGTCTGGATGCGGAAACTTGGATACCGTTTCTCGAGTTTTGTCGTGGTTTTTCTCAGTTTCTGCAGACAGTTCGAGATAATAGTCGAATTAAACCGCTACTGCTTCGTTCCGTACCCGTTCCAATTCACGTTCATTAACTGTACACAATATAGTCTGTCACTGACAGCGTCGTTAAATAACCATAAATATGATTGGATCTCGTTGGTCGTAGAAAGCAGGGTGAGGGAGAAGTTCAGTAGATAACATTCAGAAAATAGCTAGACATGTAATACAGTTCCGGAGCATTTTCCAGGAACAAAATGCACTACAGCTAGATGAGTTTGATATGTAACTACACAACAGTTGCTTAGCAAGTTTACAGGACCACTATATGTAGAGACAGCAAAAAGTGAAACATATGTTAGTCCTAGTTTGAAGGGTGAGGTTTGAAACAATTCTATACTTTTATTTTCTTTTGACAGTATACCATATGTGCTGTTTGTCGTGATTATTGAACTGCCTCGTGATATAAGATAGTGATGAGTAACCATTTTTGCATGAGGGCCAATTTAAAAACTTCAGAACCCTGCTGCAGACCAGGTGATAAGTGATATTTTTTCAACAGAATTTTACATTAAGCTTTTAAACTGCAAAAATTACTAATATTACTGCAGTGCAAAATATGAATCTAATTTGTAGGGTTTAATTTTATTTTGAAGGATAAGAATGCCAACAGGAAGCTTGTGACTTTTCTTTTCCACCAAGTTTTCAATATTTGGGTGTATGTGAGATGTAGCAACATGGAATCAGTTTTCCTGTGTTTCATTACTGAGCTGATTTATAGATTTAAAAAACCAGATCCACAAATGTGTGTGCTTAGGGAAAGGCTTGTCATTCACCATACATGGTCACAGTGAACTGGAAACTAAGCAGGTAAATGCAATTCATAAGAGTCAAGGAGTTGAACGTGTCAAAATGTATTTCTCTGGTGCATATCACACAGCATCTCTGTCATTTCCATATTAAAATCAGCTGGAAGAGTTTCAGTGTTAATGTCAAATGGCACTGAAAATAAATTGATTGTGTCCTATACTTGTGTGTAACTTGAAAATGGGAGTTGAAGTAATGTTAAAGAAGCTGAATATCGTATGTATATTTCTTGGCATCATTCGGTTTCTTTCATTCTCAGAATTTGACAGTGTGTCATATTGTTTGATCACTGTTTTAGTTCCCATAGTTGAAACTTCATCTTTAATATTGTTATTTTGTCAAACACTTCATTGACAAAGTGATTTGCTGTTTGTAGGTTGATGTTCAGTTTATTCGTGTGCTGAGTGATGTCAGTGCAAGGTGCAAAGTTACGATTTTAGTCATGATCCCAAAGCTGAGGAAATGTCTTACTTCAAGTCATACATGTTTTTCAGCATTTGACAACAACCCAGCCAAGTGAACTTCCATGTAATAGTAGAGAATATGTACATACTCATTCCGTATCACTCAATTGATCTTTAAATTGACAATGATTCATTCATGTTATGAAATTAATGAGTTTATAAAATCACTGTTAACACCATTAGTCACTGTGAGAGATCACATACAGGTTTTCTGGATGTATCAAGCAGTGGCATATTGAATGGGATCCACTGTTTTTTTTGTCATTGGTCATAAGGGAAGATATGCCACTGCATCCATCCATCATTAGTCCAGGTAATTTCTATATTGGGATATCCAGACTTTGCAGCACCTTGCTTTTTTTCATATAAATTTTAACCTTTGGTGGTCACTTTCATTGGCATTGCGGCATCTGATCCTTCAGTTATATTGAACTCAGTGGCAGTGTCACAAACGAAAGCAGCAAGTTACACTGCATTGACCACACTGTTGCTTCATTACTTGCTGTAAGACAGTTACTGAAAATCGGTGTTCTTTATTGTTAAGTTTTCTTCAGTATTGTTTGGCAGTTTCCCAGTTCTTCCAAATTAATTTGGATAAATTAATTTTAGAATTATTATTATTTCCCTCTGATTAAAAAGTTCTGTTAGTTTTGCCAGCATTTCAGAAACCATGTTAACTAATACACACTGCAGTGCTGATTGAATAAACTTTGCTGTTGAGCAACACTGTTTTGAAGCTGAGTTGTTTTTTGCTTCTCATTTGGCTGTGTATGCCACTCAGTTGTAATGCATGGCTTGTTTTGTAGTGTCTTTTAATATTATATTCTTTCAAAGCAGATATATTTTCATTACAAATGATGCAAACAGCAGCTGCTCTAATGCAAATCAAGAAATACAGTGTAGTCCACCAGTGTGGAAATGTATGATTTTTGTCAGCTATGTTTTTTGTTACTGCTGTTATGGTAGGGTACAACAGGTTATTGTTAAAAACCCAGTGAGGACTGTTAATGCACTCAATTCTGTCACTAACACTGCTGAATTGAAATACGTGGCGATGATTGTACCCACAGAACTCACTAAATCACTTTAATATGCAAGTATTCTCATTTATTAAAAGAGAAACCCTTTTATTACTGTATTCACAGTGATAAATGCTACTGTACAACCCCTTTAATTTGACCTTTGCCAAATGCTAGTCAGATATGTAGAACCTACCTTCAAACCAACATCAGAACAACTGTGAAACATATTGTATCTCAAAGCTAACATCTCGAAAGTGTCATCATATTTTCTCAGTTAATGCTGTCAAAGGAAAAACATGTATAGTAGCCAAAAGAGATGAAAAAGATTAACTGCCTTGTGGTATATGACACCATGTAGTGTTAGAAATTTGCCACTGTGTAAGAATGTTACCAGTCTACACAGCATTATATCTTAGAATACATTATCTTTATAGTGCCATGAGAACCTTGTATATTGAATGAAATAATGTTCATGCACAGCAAATCACAAAGAATTGTTGACACAGGTGTGAAAAAATAAGTGCTGCTGGCTGATCTGAACTTATTTCAGTAATGGAATATTAAATGTTGTGAACATCTGCCAACAAAGGCCTGTTCAGTGCAGATGACAGTAATTTTGGGTTTTAGGTGTAAACTTTTTACATTTGAATAGCATGTATTGATTTAAAACTGGGAATATTATTTTAGACTCATTATTTTTAGTTTTTCATTAATGGAACTCACTCGTGAGCTACAACTTGCCCATCACTGCTATGAGATAATGTAAGTTTCCTTCTAGATGCATGAAGTTCAGAATATTAGTTGGTGATGTATCAGTGTCTATTCACAACCATTGTTTTCGGAAGGTCATGGACGGTGACACTTCTGCATGAGTGATTTATGCCTTGTAGTGTATGATAGAAATATGGACATTTGATTTTAACCTTGATAGTTTTTTGAGTATTGTGAGTTATGTTGCAACATGTAACTAATTCATTGAGCATGGAAAACATAAGAACTCATTAAGAAGGTGTAAATATGAAGGTGTTTCATGGTTTGTTGTAGAAGTTTGGATACTTCACACAGTGGATATTGAGTAATTTTTTGAAAAGAATTGGCATGTTTTATTTTTACGTGTCTTTTGCAACGTTGTTTATATAACAAGTGTTGGGCTGATCTAACCTAAAACAGATTTAATGCTGATGCTACTGTATGTTACCCACATTCTTATCACAGTGTTGACTGCTGCAATATGTGTGTCCTGCTGTTTTGTATGGTTGTGAAACTTGGATTCTCATGGTAAGAGAAGAACGTAGATTGAGGGTGTTTGAGACTAGGGTGCCGAGAGAATATGTCGATGTGTGGAAATTTGTAATAGGAGGCTGGACACAACTCCGTAATGAGAAACTTCATAATTTGTGCCAAGTCTGTTTCTGACAATGGTGTGTTACAGTAAAACACGAGTATTGTTTTGGGCATTGTCCACTGTCTTTGGTTTGAAGAAAACTGAAGGTGACAGTGTTCAGAATTGGTCACATTCATATTTTGTATTCTTGCCAAATAGTATTAGGATGCAGAAATCAAGGAGGGAGGGGTGGGCAGGACATGTAGCACCCATGGAGGAAATGCATACAACAGTTTGTCTGAAAATCTGAAGGGGAGGGATCACAGAGCATAGGTATGAGAATAATATTAAAATGTATCTTAACCCTTTGCCAATTCAGTTCTGTTTAAAACACTAGTGCATGGTGTGCAAGGTCCAGTTCCTTCAAGTTATTTAAATATAGGGGAGGGCTTGTGATTGTAACAAAATTATGACAGTTACAAGCCTTTATTTGTATTTGAAGTAGGAAACAAACACCATGTGATGGTATGTGTATCATAATTTTGAATGACAAAGTGAAATTATGAGAAAGCTGTCAAAAAGAAAACTCTTTCTTCATCAGTCAAGAGATTGGTGAAGCAGGAAATAGAGAGTATGGTGTAATGAACTTAAGACTTTATACAGTTTATATCAGTGGTGAACAGCCTGTTGGGCATGAGGGCCGAATCAAGAGAAGAAAAATTTGTGGGCCACATTATAAATGTCTGTATTTTTATTTGTGTATCGAATGAAGGAATGAATGAATGAAAAGTATGTTGTATTATACAACATGTAACTGAATGATGTTTTTGTATGAATGCAGATAAAATAATGATTCATCGATTTCATATCATCCTTTCTCCCTGAAATTAAATTGTGGGTCACATTGCAAAGCTAGAAGAGCCACAATTTGCCCATTGTTGGTGTATATAACACTGTCATAGGGTTTGTAATGGGGTATACGAGGTCTGTCCAAAAAGTATCCGACCTTGGACCGGGAAAACAAAGTTCTGTATCTGGGTGGTTACAATACCTAATCCCCTTCAAAGTAGGCCCCTTGTGACTCCACACACAGCCCAGCGGTCCTTCCATCGCTGGAAGCAATTCTGGAAGGCTTGTTTTGGAATGGTGTGCAGCTGCGCCGTCGCATTCTGTATGATGTCCTCGCGGCTGTCAAAACGGGAGCCTTTTAGCGGTGTCTTCAATCTCGGGAACAGCCAGAAATCACAAGGAGCCATGTCAGGAGAGTAGGGAGCCTGGCGAACCTGCGGAATGCCGTGCTTAGCCAGGAAACCCTGGATCAGGTGTGATGAATGAGCTGGGGCATTGTCATGATGCAGCTGCCAGTTGCGTGCGTCCCACAGCTCCGGTCTCTGGCGCCGAACTGCATCACGAAGATGACGGAGGACTTCTTGGTAGTACTCCTTATTAACAGTTTGGCCTAGTGGTGCGTACTCATGATGCACAACACCCCGGTAATCGAAAAAAACAGTCAGTATCACCTTCACATTGCTCCGAATCTGTCGTGCTTTTTTGGGCCTCGGGGATGTTGGATGCTTCCATTGTGACGACTGGACCTTGGTTTCCGGGTCATATCCGTACACCCACGACTCGTCACCAGTGATCACAGTCTTCAGGAACTCAGGATCCCTGTTGGCGCACTCCAGCATATCCTGCGCGACCTCAAGGCGGAGTTGTTGCTGCTCCGGCGAAAGCAGCTTGGGCACAAATTTTGCCGCCACTCTTCGCATGCCCACATCCTCAGTTAAAATCGTGTTTGCGGAACCTCTGCTGATCCCAACCTCATCAGCAATTTCCCGGACGGTCAAACGACGGTCCTCCATGATCAATGTCCGCACTTTGTCAGTGACATCAGTATTTCGGCTCGTTGACGGTCTCCCGGAACGCTGGTCACTGTCCGCCGACATGCGGCCATCTTTACAGCGGTTGAACCACTCTTTAATTTGAGTGACCCCCATTGCATCATCGCCGAAAGCCTGCTGAATTTTGCGGATTGTTTCCGCTTGGGTATCCTCAAGTTTCTGACAAAACTTGATGCAGTATCGCTGCTCTAAGCGTTCTGTCATCTTGAGCGAAACGAGATTGCGACGAACACGTGTTACACCACTTCGCTATCTGGCAGCGACAGACGCATCCGGCGGTGTTGCGAGGCAGCAAAAAATCACGCATGCGCATGAAAGCCCCTTCTACCACTACTCTCAGTTTCCCACCCTTTCGCCATTACTTACCGCGGGAAAAAATATAGTCGGATATTTTTTGGACAGACCTCGTACATATTGCTGAGTTAGGAGTACTGAACAGAGAATTTTGTACTAAAATATGTAGGTAACTTATTGTCAGATCACAATAACATGACTACAAGTTTTCAATGAAACTTTTTGTGTGTGTTGAACATTAAGATTATGAGAGGAAAGTTTTCACTTACTGGAATTCTATACAAGCACAAATTTTGCACAAGTTACATCATTAGTGACATACTGTAGGTGCTGTTTGGACCACCACATACCTGGTCCTTGCTTGAACTCTTTGTAGTGTGTAACAGTGGGTATGTTAAAAGAAGAGTTATTAGGTGCCTTCACAAAACTGTGAAAAGCAACTTAATCTTTGTCATGTCTGTCTGTCTGTCCGTCCGCATGGAACAACTCGGCTCCCACCAGATGGATTTTCGTGAAATTTGACCTTTGAGGATTGTTCAAAAATCTGTCAAGAAAATTCAAGTTTGATTAAAATCTGAGAAGAATAACGAGTGCTTTACATGAAGACCTATGTACATTTGTGAGAGTATTTTGCTGAATTCTTCTTAGAATGAGCAATGTTTCAGACAAAAGTGATAGAGAAAATCGAAACACATGTTTTATGTTCATTAACCTTTTTCCAAAAATTGTGCCGTTTATGAGATAACGTGGAAAAATATGGTACAGCCGGGCATGCTACAGATGACAATATAATACGGCACACGTGCTCTGCATGCTCAGAATATATAATACTTACTGCTTTTCCACAGTAACAATGGTACGCAAATGTGCCTCAGTGTTGCAAGGTTACAAGGTACAATGGGGCTTGTCTTTTATTCAGCTATAAACTTTCATGACAGCTGTGTATAGTTGCATATGCAGTAATATATTAAATGGCAAATAAACTAGTCAGGTACCACTTGTAGCTCTGGAAGCTATCAAACACTTGACAAAGTGAAAATTATTCAGGTTAGTAATACAGTATTGTGACTGTAAAACTGACATACAATTTTCATGCAGTTTAGTCACCTTCATGAGCTGACATGATGTTCATAGTCCATTGATTTTACTGCTAGATTGGAACAGGTGCATGGGCAGAATTGTAGATTTTGTTTTCATTAATGGATGGAGGATCCATTCATATGGATGAGAATTAATGCACCTTTGATGACCGGAAAATTGGTTTCACTCTCCTAAGATAACTGCATATTGCAAGAATGGAGGTTTGTTCCAGGCTTCTTCCATTTTGGTTGAGATGAAAGCAAATGACGGTTCCAAACATTCTGCAGCAATCTTTAATCTTAACTCACCGTGCATTTTTATTATTTTAGATAAACACCAACAAAATGCACAAATTATAAGGTGCAAATTAGCTCCTTATATCATGATTTTACCCTGCGCGTTTCAGCTCTTCAAGAGCCATCATCAGGGGTTTTTTTACTCTTATAAAAGGTGCTTTACAAATGCTGCATCTGTTGATGACACTTTTTAAAATTATGCACTATTTAGAGCATAAAATACTTGTTCATAAGTTAAAAAACACACGAGTCATAAATCACAGTTAAAATGATGGTTTGTTAAAAATAATAGCTTGTTAAAAAACACTGTTCACTGCATCTTATTATATAAAAAATTGTTCGCACTTCTAAAAGTTACAGGAGATCACACACTGTACCGTGCTGGTTGCGATGGACTTTGATGCAGCACGGCGATAGACAATTCGTGCTGTATGAGGTGTTGTCATTTTGTTTTTTTCTTTACGTTGTAGTGTGGTTTTCCTGATGGTGTGGTATAAATTGATAGGAAGAAGAAGTGGTTCTGGTGCTAGTATGGTGTGGGGTTGTGTCTTGAAGTATACCCGGTGAGAGTGAACTGTGTTATCTTATTTATCTTATGTTATCTGTGTTATTTTATGCTCTAAATAGTGCATAATTTTAAAAAGTGTCATCAACAGATGCAGCATTTGTAAAGCACCTTTTATAAGAGTAAAAAAACCCCTGATGATGGCTCTTGAAGAGCTGAAACGCGTAGGGTAAAATCATGATATAAGGAGCTAATTTGCACCTTATAATTTGTGCATTTTGTTGGTGTTTATCTAAAATTCTGCAGCACTTATTGAAATGTTTGTGCTCACATTGTCATATAATACATCAGGGGTGCACAAATCACAGGTGCCTAGTCACCGTGGCAACTAAATTTCTTACAGTAGTGCCTTTTATTTGTTGGTCCTCAGTGTGGAACTTTCTTCATGTTACCCTTCTGGCACATGGAATTTTAAGGTGGCTCCTAATTTTTTGAAAAATTTGTGCACCCCTGTAACACATGGAGTTGTAGTTAAACACTGTACACTGAGTGGTGACTGTCAAAGCTTAATATATGTTCTGGGCATTTAAATAACCATGCTTTTATGAACATTTTTTTTTCTTACACTCTTGCTGTATATCAGAATTAGTCTTTTCAGTGACATTGTTATTTTTTCTTTGAATAACCATTAAGTTATGTCGCTTACCATATAATGCTTTGTTTGCTCTGCATGCCGTTGCCCTAAGACACCATCTTATTGAATAGAAATTTACATTTAAATTTTGCAGGTGGTTTCCAATTTGGTTTTTTCTCAGCAATTTGTTTTTGGCTGTTGTTTACTTGCACTTCGTTATTCATTTGATTACAGAGGCACTGTCATTGGTGGAAAATGTCTACAACACTTTTTTGTACATGTGCTTTTGTGTGTTGTAGTGTAATATGCTCCATTATACAGTAAGTTGCAACATTATGACACAACAGTATATATTTCACCCACCACATTATGGACTTCTGGAATATGGTACCATGCTATTTCATAGGAGGAACCTGCTACCTCCATCTTCAAGGTAGAACTTTTATACTTGGAAGGTGGAGGCAGCAGGATCGTGGTACTTACCTACTAAAGTACATGGCGTCATATCCCAGGAACCATAATTTTATTGTTTACCCCCATGAGGGCCTCAAATATTGTAGAAACTATCAGATTCACATTCAGTTGATGAAATTGTATTTATATTAAAGTGATGTAATTACTGATTGCTGGTAGTTCTCGGAAGTTTCTGTGCACACACTGACTGAGTGAAAACATTCTTTTGATAACTTCAGTTAATAATGCATGTGCCAAAACATTGTTACAGTGTCCAGAAGGTGAGGGTAGATATCTTCTGTACCTCAGGTAAAGTAAAGAATATGTAGTGTTCATTGACCAACTTCCTTTTCCACGTTTTATTTGTATTAGCACACACATTTTGGCCAACACGAATAAAACTTGGAAAAGGCAGTTAGTCAGTAAACACCAGTTATTAACAAGCCATGTGATATGTACAGCTTGAACTTAAAAGTAAAGAAGTTATTGCTTTCAAATTTGGACCTTTTGTAAAGTGTTCCATGGCACCAGTTTACTTCCCTGGTGGTAGTTCGTGTTTTTTTTTTTTGTTTGAGCCAGTTTCTAGTGGTAGAATATGTTCAAATTTCTGCATTCAAGTTCCTCCATTGTACTTGGTAAATTAGGTAAGTTTCAAGTGAATATTAATTCTGTAGTGTTAATAATTTTGTCAAAGATATGTCTGGAATACCACAAGCTGCATCATGTTGAACCATCTTTGTTACTGAAATGTTTTCATCTGCAGTGTGGTCTTTGCCTCAGGCAGTCATCCATGTCAACAGGAGTGGTTTTCCAGCATTTTGAAAACTCACTGTGTTTATTATCAGCTGTTATGGTGTCACTTGGAACATCAGTCTCGGATGATGGAGATAGCAGCGGTACCAAAACAGTGGAAATCCATTCCACCTTGACATACTAATTTGCCCAAGAAGATTTCATTGTATTTGCTTACTTGGTTAATTAAATATAGCGATTTTTGGAGGAGAACATTACATGGAATCATATGCGCATGTGCATGCACACGTGCACATCATGCACATATTGCAATTCTCTGAGAGCTGCTTGAAAGTTGTTTGGCCACTCAGGAATGAGAGACAGGCTGTACTCAAATCAGCTCGGACCACACAAATTCGGACTGATAGTGGCTGGACATCCCAGTATTCTGTACAGACTGGAGTTTTTTGTTTGTATTACTCCACTAAGTCATTGGACAGCCCCCTTGATGCAAGAATAAGGTGTTAACATACATTTTGAAATGATGGTAGATACATGTAATGCATAGCTGTGGTGGTCTTTTAGGTTTTTGCACTGGGTGGTGTTTAAATATTCCAACATTTTGGAGAACATACTGCCTCTGTCTTGATGGTGACTGAATTGATTTTGGTGGATTCTGAAGTGATATGGAAGAAAATGTCTGTTGGTTATATACGATGATTTGAGGTAGTTTTGTCACCCTTAGTTACAGAATGTGGGAAGAGGGGATAAGATTGTCTTGCACAATTGGAAGTTACAATTTCCAGAATTGGTCTTTTCTGTGTGTCACCAGTGGAAGATGTGAAAAACATGTGGATGGTGGCAGTTGTCTGATCTCTGCCTGTTGTTAGTCCACATTCAGAATGAGCTGCACTTGGATGAGTCACCATTCCCCCCCCCCCCCTTTTTTTTTTTGTGATGGTGCAACTTAATACATGGTTGGAGAACACCTGCTGCTTTTTTTTTATTTTACGGATGGATTAAGGGTTTCCATGATCTACGTAGTGAAAATCTGTCCCCTTGGTTCATGCTGAGGTGCATTTTGATTTCTACTGCTTCCCTTCTGAGCCAGTCCATGCCTTGGGATTTTCTGGCCAGGATGCTGGTGTTATTAAGCATAGTCTGGTGGCTAGGTCAGTGTTGTGTTCTGCCACAGCCAACTTCTTCATTTTGTGTATTTGGGTGTAGTGGTGGTTTACCTTGACCCTGGTCTTGATGGATCAACCAGTTTGTCCAATGTACACTTTGCGACACTCGGGGATGCTTTATATGCCTGACAAATTAAGGCACAGATTGTGTTTGACATGACAGTACAGCCTATAGATTTTCTTGTATGGCAGGCCAACCATCTTGAGGTTACGTCTTAATAGCACTCTACAGATGCAGTTGAAAGTGTTTTGGATGGAGGGCATGGAGGCTATTATCGTGTGGTGTTTTCGCAGTGATGTGGTCTGCTGTGGTGGATGTAGAGCATGCGGGATTTCTTTCTAACTATATCCATTGTTGCAGAAGGTGGTCTGGAGTGTATCTAGTTCACCTTGTAGGTAATGAGTAATTTGAATTGGGGCTGTAGGTACATTAGTAATGAGAACCATCACCTGTGTTTCTTCAGTTGGTTTATACTTGCCAGTTATATGTAGTCTTATCTGTCAATGAACATTAGCAGCCCTAATTTCTATCTCATGTTTTGTGAAGTTGCTGAGGAATTCAACAAAATGTGTTGGTAGACTAAGTATGGAATGATGTATCCACACACAGTTCTGATTATAGTATCTTACAGGCATACATGTGCTTGCAGTTCATTGTAAGGAACATTATATTTTCCTGTATGCCTACTCACTACACAGGGCTCAACATCATGTGAGCCAGTAGGATTGGCACACCACAGCACAGTAATTCTTTCCTTATTTGACTTGTGCCAAGACTCAGAGCCTGATGTTCTTGTTAGGAGACACATCTGCAACAGATCGGTCTTACTGGCACTGTGTATTTATTTGCTTGAGACATATTATTGTATGATGTTTGAAAATCACTACATTACTACAACATTTCCTTGCATCCAAATTTTCTCCTTATATAGTAATCTTCAAAATGCAATGTTGTTGCTTGAATCACAGTAGACAACCTGAAGAATCAGTGAAATGTCCTTCTATTTCTAATGCATAAAAAATGATTGCCTGTTACCACAAATTCTCAAGAAAGAGGGGTCCTTGTGCTGTTTGCTGATGATATCATACTAGCATAGCTTTGTCAGGTTCTCCATAATGATGGTTTTATTTCTTTTCACTCTCATAAAGCAACCAGGTACCTGTTAGCATATTTTGTTAGTTTATGTATATATATTACTGATGGTCAGACATTTGTTTCTTCTGTATCATATTTCACAGCTATGGTTTTGTAGAACTTGCGTTTTCAAGTTTCAGTATTATTTATAGTTTCTGTTTTGCCATTTTTGTGGCTGAATATGAAGTTAAATAAAAGGAGTTAATAATCACTAAAAAAAATTGCAACAAATAAATCTGAATTAAATGTGAAAGGCTATGTGACACTGTAATAAAGCAATAACATAATCGAACAAAGTTACAACAGAGATGATGTGCAGTCTGCTGCAAATTATTGTAATACAGCACTGATGCATATTACCAAAACAGATGTAATGGACAACACTAAAATGAATAACATAAAATCAGTAATGAAAGTGTTCTAAAAGTTGTGAATAATAAAGAGTCTGCTGTAGTAGGAAACTACTTTGTTTGACTACATGTAAGTGAAATATAGAATGCGTGGAATGCATTTCTTTTTTGTGTTTCCCTTCTCTCAGCCTTCACACTGGGTGAACTGCCAGGCCAGTTCAACACAGCGAGTAGCCAGACTCCGTTTTGTATCAGCAGCCAAGTCACAAGTACGACCTTCTACTTATATCATGTTTGTGACTGCTTTCTTTTGTGTAACTGCTGTATAATTTTTACATGCTTTCATATAGAACAGAACCATATGAAGATCTGTTTATTATTTGCAGTGGTGTGGTAAATTTGCATATGTATTGGCAGCATCTGTTACAAATTTTCCAACCCAGTATATGCTAATAGAGCACTTTGAAATTCATAATAATCTGTGTAATCTCATTTGTTCATCTTACACTACATAGTTCTATTATTATTTAATGATCACTTTCATATAAACATTCCATTACAACAAATAAAAAATAGCTCTTGGGAAAGAGAACTTATTTCTATGCCCACCTCAGCATATTCCTGACTTTTTTTTGGGGTGGGGTAGTTTGGTTTGAAATGTCAGTGCTGATGCATATTTACACATGCTTTTTTCTGCTTATAGTGAATGCTGTCTAGTAATGGAAACTTCTGTACTATTAGTGCTGAATGTGAAGGATTTGCTAAATTCAACCTCCAGTTACAAATTAACTGGTCCAGTAGTTACAATCTTGATTATGTAACACTGATGTTCTGGAACACTGGCAGTGTCTGTGTGTATGTGTGCTCCATATGTTTACTACATTTTATGGTCATTTCAGATTAACCAGTTGTAACTAATGTAACCCCTCTTGCAGTCATGACCTCATCAGGTATTTCACTTAGAAGAATATGAATTCAAAATGTTTTCTTCAAGTGTCCTTGTTTTTAAATTCACATTGGATTACAGATAAAGTTGGTGTTATGAGTAATGGGAACTTGTTTGAGAATCATTGTTTAAGGTAGTATATACTTATGATTCAAATGTAGGGAAATGGAAAGCTTTGGAAGTTGGTACACATTAGTTTGTGATGACTTATATCGTGTGAATTTTCTTCATATAGAAAATGTATCCCCTTTATTAGTATCTCCACCTTGCCGTGGTAGAGGGGCTTGTGAGTTCCAGTGAGCCTGAGAGCAAAGCCGGCGGTAGCATGCTACCAGTAGGGTCTCCCAAGCCGGACAGATCAAGAGGGTAGGAACCAGACGAAGAGAGATGCCTAGGAGATGGGAAATCCAATAAAAACTCCCTTGATGTCGGAAGCAGCGACATCAGTAGCAACTTGAAGTACAGAGCAAATGATGCTCGAGATGGTTCATGATCGTGTAGCAACAGGTGTGACCAGAGTGGTCTGAACGGCTGCTGTACTGTGATGTGGAAAGCAAATGGAAAAACTACCACATTATTACTTTTCCTGGATGGTCTCTTCCAGAAAATTTGGAAGAGGCTACGGACCTCTCGTAAGACAGACTACAGAATGAATGAGAAAATGTATAAAAGGACATCTTTAAGGATTTAGGTTACTCCAGTTTTGATCAGTGCATGCAGGAGATTTGATTATGAAACCTGACTTTACTCTTCAACCAGAAATTTTCACAGCCTCCTAGACAAGTGTGAACTTTGTAAGTACTTTAATAAACTGGTGCTGTAAATTTGCAGTCTTTATATTCTGTTTGGAGTAAAAAAAGGAATCGCCACAGCAGTAGAGTCTGTTGTTGCGATATATATAAGGGTGATGCAGCAGACTAGAGATATTTGTTGGGAATCTCTTACACACTCTCAAAGAAGTTCCAGCAAGGGGAGCTCCATATGTAGACAGAATTATTAGGTGACCTCAGAAGGTCACATCTGCTTGCATTTGGTTATCACCACAAGCACAGGTGGATATACCTGCAAGCTTGTACACTGAGCAGGTTGGTGTATTGGTGATTCACTAGACTTGTATTCAGTTAGTGCCGAGCTTGAATCTTGGCTGGGACACTGGGTATTTGACAGGTTTTTTTTTTTTGTGTGGTTTTGCACAGTAGCACGAAACATGCAGTCTAAATATCAAGTTGACATTTGAAATAAAATGTGTTGTACAGCCTAACGCAGATGATTTAATAAAAGTTTGTTTGTAGGTACCTGATACTGTGATTTGATAGCTACCCTTCATGAAGGGATAAAGTTGATAGTAATTATAAATAATTGTTTTAAAAGCTTTGACATATGTTGTCATCCCTGTCACAGCATCTGACATGGCCCAGGCTCTGGGGAACACACTGTATGGAAAAGGTATTAGGTGACATTGCCCTTAACATACAGTGTTTCCATCTGTTAGCATTTATGTTTCCATTCCACAGCTGCTGCATTTGCGTTGGCATGACTTAAAAGTTTCTGCATGTGGTGTAAAGCATGAGAAGTGTTAATGCTGCATTCAGGTCAAAACTTGATTCAGTGTAGTATTGTAGTAATATTGGAGGGGGTTACAGTTGCCTATCAGCTTTCACGACCAAACCTTCAGTACTAGTTCTGTTTAACATTTAGTGATAATTATGGAAGAAAACTTCATTGATTTGTGTGTTTATAACACTAATATAAGTAAGTTTTGTATGCACTCCTTATTGATTTGATATTATTCATTCTGTGCATTATTCTTGCAATCAATCACATTTACCAACAAATGTATGTAATATGATTACAAACTATACATAAGTTTTGAAAACTCCTACATGTTTTGACACCAAGGCGCAATCATCATGGAGTCTCAAATACAAAGGAATACAGGCACCAATACATCAATCTGGGGAGTACAGTGCCAAGTATTAAGATATTTAAAATGTTAAAATTTTAAAATATATACAATGGTAAGTATATAATTATGGCATTATTGACATTGTGTTTCTTATAAATCTGATAAGTTCTAGGCTAAAGTCCAATGTCTGTTTGCATTATATGCAGTGCATGCATACAAACATCTCAGTCCATCCTATGCAATCCAAGAGGATCTAGTCCCAGTGGTGTATGTCAATATGTATCATGCCAGGAGGTGCTGTATACTAGACTAGTATGGTATAGCTTGGCATTGTACTCCCCAGATTGATGTATTGATGATTGTACTCCTTTGTATTTGAAACTCCCGGGGGATGGCACCTTGGCACTGAAATATGTGGTAGTTTTTAAAACTTACGTACAGTTTGTAATCCTATTATGTGCATTTGTTGGTAAGTGTGATTGATTCCTCATTGATTTGTTTTCTTTTCCCTTAAAAATAATAAAAGTAAGTTTCGTATGTACCTACTTAATAAAAATAATTAATTAAATTTTCTTGTGATTTTGTGCTTCATTGCAATCAAGACATCATATTCATTGGTATTTTGTAAAGTATATACAGTTTGATGGTTATCGCAAGTAAGGTAAATATGTGTATAAAGGACAGTTTGTTTTGATAATTGTTACAAGAAAGATAAAGTTTAAAATAACTGGACAGATTTGTCACCTGCCTTTGCAGAAAAATTCTGTGTTTTAAATTGCTGCTGTGTATGTATGATTAGTGTCCTGTTTTGCTAACCTTTCTTGTGTTCATGAATTTGAAGGGTTACATGAAATACAAATGTTAGAATTGTGAACTTTTGGACTGCAGTATTATTTTGTGTAATTGAACATGCAGTACCTTTTTGTGTGTGTGTTTATTACTAGTATCATGACCCCATAATATTTCTCAAACTTTTGCAACATAGTACATTATCAATGATAATGGACAGAACTTTTTTTATTCTACAGTATCTTTGAGTGGAACACTATTTTGTATACATTTATATGAGTGCTTTTAACCGCTTTCCAAATATTTACAGGGATTCATGAGTTCTTCCATTCTTGGAATCATTGTCTTTGTCTTTGTTCTACAGTTATTTTACTTTTGTTATATATGTGTATATTTTGTTTTCAGAGTTTGGATGGCACAAATGCTTTTCTTGGACAGAGGAAACTGGTAAGTGACTGAGTAGATATACATGATGCTTGCAGAGTATGTTTCATGTTTCAAAGTGTATTTTTGATGACATACAGATAGCATTTGCATTAGTAATGTTTTGCATGTGTGCCCTTGTACTGTGGTAGCCTAGTGTGTTGCTTGAAGAAGGAACCTCCAGTTTTCTCAAAATTATGAACACTTCTTGTGATCCTCTAACAGTATAGACAATATGGAAACAGTAAGTGTTCCAAATTTCTATTCTCACTGGTTATGTTAGATTGGAGAGGATGCATTAAAATGACTGATAAGTACAGAATAGAGTAGGCAAGAACAATTGACAGTATAGACCCAGATTGAGGATGGCAGAGAAAAGAATTGGTGTTTTATTCTATCTTTAGTGTTGGTTGCCTGTTTTGAGGATAACATTTCTGTAAACATTTAACCAAAATTGATTTTATGTTAGTTATGTATTTCATAGCATATGTGCACATTTCTAATAAAACAACATATCAATCAAATATTTCCCACAGAATATTGTTTGGTGATTGAATGAAGGAGGGTGTTAGTTCCAAGTTTTGTTGCAGCAGTATGTTAATGTAAATACTTTTATTTGAGTATAAAAATTTATTTCAAATTAATTTTACTCATTGTATTGTAGTATCTATTTATTTGTCCTGGTGATTTAACAGTTGTGTGTATTGCAAAACAGTGTAGATACATTTAAGTATTAGAGGCATTTGTTGTTCTGCAGTTTCTTACAAATAAACTGATAAGTTATGCAAACAGTAGTCCGTCTAGCAATAAGGCGGTACAGCTTGTAACACAAGACAACAGAAATTAGAATTTCATGGAGTAGTCCATTTGGTACAGTGACTGACTGCAGGCTGTGGGACCAGGTTCCGATCTGCAGCAGCAGTAGCAGAAACTGCTTGCTTTACCCAGATTGGTTCTGGGGTCCACTTAGCCCACTACCTGGTGGGTACTGGCTGTGCTTCCCTAATGTGTGGAGCTGTATCTCTATTGCCACATACATGATAATGACATGGTGTTTATTTAAGCAGATTGTCAACTTTACTTTTAATATGTACCAGTTTGAGCAGACTTTCCCCTTTTACATCCCTGATATATTCCTTTAATGTGTAAATTTATTTTATGACTTGCATATCTTCAACTCTTTGTTTTGGTGTATTTTATTTCCATATCACAAATTGAAGGTTGTAATTCTATGAACTTGGCTTCTGGTTCATGGAGTTCAAATGTAACTGTTATGTTTGGTTACATTAAATTAAACTTCAAAAAGTTCTGATCATGTGTCACATGGAGTGAGTTCTGTTTTTAGGAGCAGTGAGTCACTTGCAGAATTGTGCATTATGTATGATGGACTGAAGTGGTGACAAAACATTTCTTTTGGCTATAAATAAGTGTGCTGTGTATAGTTCAGTAATGAGAGCAGTATATGTAATTTGAAGACATGCAATGTCTTTCCTGTAATACTCATTAAAAGGTGGGAAAAAAGAGATGGTCAGGAGTTTCTTGACATCTTAAAATAGTTTCTGCCACATTCTGGTGAAAGTAATGCAGAAAGAAAATCTGTGTGTGTTTCACTGCATTCTTCTAAATTTGCACATTATCTGTTTAGCAATTTGTTTCTGTTTATATGAATTATAAATTTAGGTTTAGATGTGTGCATTTTATAATTCCTGACATGGGAGTACATGCATCCTCGTTACTAAAATTTCATTTCAAAAGAAATCCGTTGAATTGCTGATTTTAAATGTTCAAAATACTTGTAATTTTGGTAAGTATTCTCCTACAGTTTTACAGTTGTTTTTGACAGTGTAGGCTCTGATGACTGAGCTTATCTACACTCTGTAAAGAAGAGCAGTTAAATGATCAATTTACTGAGAAGAGCATTTAAGTTCTAATTGCTGGAATGCTGTAGTAGATTATGTAACTAGTGTCACATGCTTTATCAAGGCCTTTACTCACAAACTTCAGAAGTCTGATTCAAGGTTTATGATGCTGCTGTGTTTAGTGTGGTAAAACTTACTGTAATATGTTTGGTATAGAGATACCTCACTAACATAGTACACAATGCTTGAAGGCCATTTTATTTTCATGCCTTAAATACAGTATTGTTGTATGTTTTTTTGTTTTAGTGGAAAGTATTAAAGCAGTCCTGTACAAAGTTTGATGTTCATAAAACAAATTAGATCTATCTTCTGGGGTGTGCAGAATGTGTGTCTTACTCTTGTAGCTGTAATACTAAATTTATGTCAGAGTTACATTTGGCATCATCCTGATAAAAATAAGGTTGGATTAAGTAGTAATGCTTCTGTCATGTATTTACAAGGTATTTAGTTTGAATCTGGGCTCAGACATTGACTGTTTTGCTTAGAGTTTTCGTGGTTTACTCATTGTCTCCAGGCAAGTTTTGTTCTTAGTGCCTCAGTAGTGCATGAACATTTCATTCCAAGTCCTGTCCAATTCATTATGCATCAATCTTGCTATCATTTAATGCTATGTAGTCTGAGATGTTGGTAGCATCATTAAATAAACCATAAACAAATGAGATAGGCGATGAATGTGTAACGTAACATTGTGGTGTCTTCGTGTAATGTTTATACCTCCTCAGCTATCCTAACAGCCTGTACTTACACCTTCATGTAAAGTGCCCAATATTTTTGTGTGCCTTGAAACAAATTTGGATTTTCTCAACAGATTTTCATATAAGTCCCCCATATAAAATTTTACGGAAATCCATCTGTTGGGAGTCACGCTGTTACATGCGGACGGACGGACAGAAAGACGGACAGACAGGCCCAGACATCATGCTTGGAGTGTCAGATACTTTGACACATTGATAGGTTCTTATCCTTTGGCAAGTTTTAACTTAATTTCTGCATAATCCTTCTGATGTTTTAATATTGTGGGGAGTCTTACCTCTGTCTCTCTATACACCTTCATCTTGTGGTGCTATGGCACAAGGACAGTGATACTTTCACCATTATTCTCCTACTGTTCTAATTACAGTAACTTATGTGTAACCTCAGCACTTGGAATTTATTTAGTTGCACCACATGTATTCAGTAGTTTGTGTCACCATTCTTTCGTGTCTCCATTCACATTTTATTAAAACTCCATCAGTATACAGCAAGGAATGCAGGATTCACCATTATGTGTACACGTTGTATTGTTGATGTATGCCACTGGTATGTCTTACTTAAACTTTTGACCCAATATGCCATTACATCAATACCATTATATTGAAGGTCACTCCAACACAGTATTTGTTAAATTCCTGTCTTCATTGATGTCAGAATTGCTGACTGGTACTGATTGAATGATTGTTTGTTCCATTTTATAGAGTTGCAAATGACTGTGTATTTCCGTACTCATTCATAGAAATTAAAAACTAGCACAATGCACTGCTTACAGGGAGATGCCTCTAATTGTCTTTAACCTTTATTGTCCTAAGACCATATGCTTGTCTCTAAAATGTACTTGTGAATGGCCTAACATGTATGCCGTATCCTGATCTCTGTGTGTTTGCTAGGTATTGATTTAAATGTCCGTGCTGTGCCAGAAAAATGCAGGCCGTCTGGAGATTCAATTGGCATTTACATCCGTCACCTAATGTTAATCCCCTACATGTTCCCAGCAGTAAAATGAGAACTGTACGAGTTAACGGTGCATATACCAGTAAAACGTAAAAATAACTTTTTATTTGATTAAAAATATGTGAGTTATCTATTACATTTTAAAATAATTTTACTGCCAATGGTCTTGTAGATGAAATACTGCTTTTTTCTTAAAATTACTTTTTGGTCATTTTGGCTGCACATGGAATAACATATGTAAGTTTAAATATGCAAAAAGTTTTTATGCAGTTTGTATTACAGATACAGCCCTAGATAATGATTGCTGTGTTCAAACACCTAAAAAGAATTGTCCTCCAGGAGTGTACAGATTTTCCAAAAATCTGGGAGTTGCCTCAAAATTCTAGGCACCAGGAAGGGTAATAAGAAGCAGGGTTAGTTCTGAGGATCTACAAATATTATATGCCACCATACAAAATTTAGACACCATAGCGACCTGGCATTCAGGATTTATGCACCCCTGTTGTCATAAAAATATGTAATACAAATGTGCACCATTTGCAGTGAGGTGTAGAGTTGCTCTCTGAAGTGTATCCAGTCTGACCCTGAGTATTTACTGTGATGAAAGTGTAGACAACTTGAGAACTGGAGTTGCCCTCAAGCTTTCTACATGATATATATGGATACATTTTCATTTGAGAAAGGTACCTGCTGAACTGTTATAGTGAAGGGTGAAAAATTGTGTGGACAAACGTTCTGGGAGGAGGCCCAGTGGCAGGTGATGGCATGGATGGCTGTCCCAACTTTTTTGACAAAGGGCCAGAACCATTATCATGGGCTGGTTCACAGGCTGCAGGTGTAATAATCACAATAAGTGATATGCCTAACCATGTAAATTATTTTTTTGTTTTTATATGGTATATATTTATATAGTTTTCTAATGTGGCTGTGGGCTGCATGACATAGTCTGCTTGGCCATGGGTTGGTCACCACTGCTATGAAAAAAAGGAATAAGGAAATGACCCATGATGTCCAGTTTACGTGCCATAGAGAAATTGTCGAAGGATGTAAACTTGAACCCCATTTTCATACCATCCTTACTTTTATAATTGGTTCATTTGCATTCATAGTGTCAGTAATATATTAGCTTCATCAACAGCTCATTGTTCTGTGTTTGTTCTTTCCTTTAATCCTACCATACCCATTTTATGTACATTCATTCAGAAATTATAAACAGGTGTCCAAGGATGATCGTGTGAGCAAGTGTTTATAGGTGCTGTATGAGGTAGTTATATAAACAGTCCTTGGATATAATGTTTACCTAATTAGCATGGCTCCAGAACTTTAAAAGAGTTTGCCATACATAATGAATTTCCAGTTTGCAAGGTAAACCATTTTTTTAATCGTGTGTAGTTTTGTTTAGTGACAAATACCACAAAGTACTGCCTTTGATTGCATTAGTGGTTATGTATTGTTTAACATGCAATTGATACTTTGTATGGTGTAGTTGTTTTATAGTCTTTGTATCATACATTTTTAACTGCACTGCTAGGAAAAATGCTAATGAATAGTATTGAAGTTGTGGTTAGTAACAAACTTTGCACTTAGTCATCACTGTTATAGTTGAAGTCTACTACTGAAACCAGCCTGAGCCAATTCGGTCCTCTTGCGCACCTTCATTTGGTTATCTTCTGATCTGTATCATCTCCTTGCTCTAGTTCATCTTCTTGTATGTTGATTTAACTCTCCTTATTATTTCCAGATAAGAAATAAGATCTCATAGACATAAAACTAACAGGTAAAATATAAAAACTTACAGCTATTATGAAAATGAGTTTCTGCAGTAAGATGATAGCAGGAATTGCCAGTGTGTTACTATACATTTTGTAAGATGCCTTCATTGTATCTGTTATGTGTGTTTCAGGTTTCTGAATTTGAACACAAATTTAAGAGCTGTGATAGCAATTCATGCATTAAACCATTTTGTAATGTGAGACATGGTAATGCTGTTAGGTTTTTGTGTATATCTTGTAGAATTTTGAAGACAGGAAGTGATGTGTACTGTGAGTTGTTCCTCAGCCCTACTGGACATATAGGTCAATGTTTCTGTGGTTGACAAAGTGGCACCGGGGCAGGCTTTCTTCCTGAGTACTTCGGTTTTCCCCCGTCAGTATCATTCCACCACTTATTCGTTCTCATTTGTCTTATCACAAGTGTTGTATAATCTTACCACTTAACAGCATTGTTCAATAATGTGCTGGTTCACCACAATCCTTATCTGCCTGAGCTCTTATATTGATGTGCCGTCATCAAGGAACCTGTGTGTGTGTGTATGTGTGTGAGAGAGAGAGAGAGAGAGAGTGACAGAGAGCAGCAACATACCTCCTCTTTTTTTTTTTTTCCTCCTCCTCCTCCTTATGGTGAGAGAAGAGATTCATGGTTGCAATGATTGAGGTCTTTGAAATGTATTTAACTCTTTGCAGTCAAAATTGTCCTTGTGAAGTCCAACAGTCTGGTCCAAATTAATTTTCCAGAAAGTCCCTAATCTTCAAACTTTAATAGCAGTCACTAGGTAACAGGAGCTTAGGGAAAACCAGCATAAAACACTTTAAAATAATATGTCAATTTGAGATTGACATTAGACCTAGTACAGTGGAAAGCACTGTCAAGCTTAACTTGACACTGAAATGGTAAGGGTTAAAGATGTTGAATTGAGAAATACTTTGTAGTTGCTGCAGTTAGTTAAGCTGGATATGAGTTGTAAACAGTCCTACATCCCAGGCAATAAATAATTCTTAATCACCGAGATATAATTTCATACTACTTAATCACAGTGATTTATGGAACATTAAATAACAAACAAAAACTGTTTAATGCACAAATGGGGGAAAACAGGAATAACGGGAAATAGGCTGCTTAAATGTTTGTTGTGTGATTTGCGTTTCTCATGGCAGGTACTATGAAGGTGGCTTTCTACAGGTGTGATTCCATGTAGCTTGGTACATAGGCACCAACATTTCAGAGGAACATGCTGCCTCCATCTTTAGGGTAGACGTGTTCAAGTCACACATCTCACTCTTCTACCGTGACAAAGGAAGTCACACTTTTCGCCAAAACAGTACCTATCTACCAAGCTACACATTACTAAAGAAAACACTTTTGATTTTTTGGGCTGTCTATAAAATTTGTAGACT
Organism: Reticulitermes speratus; assembly: GCA_021186555.1. NCBI lineage: Eukaryota > Metazoa > Arthropoda > Insecta > Blattodea > Rhinotermitidae > Reticulitermes > Reticulitermes speratus. Next base: position 10,818,304 of record JAJKFL010000003.1, on the reverse strand, counting down.
GATTTCTGAAGTTTGTATGAGAATATATGTGATAGGAAATATGATTGGGCAAAATATGTAGTACTTTGAAGGACTGTCCGAGAAGAGAGTGAATGAAATGAGGAGAGAACAAAACAATAACTGAAGTAAAGGAAACTGAGAAAGTATACTTCTTGGAACACATATGGATTGAATTTCTGACTTATGATTTGCTTGTAAGTACATGATTACCTATTATTTATTATTTTATGTCTAGAAATATGTACCTGTGTTGAACAGAATGTTGCTAGGTAGATTCCATGATATTTCACTAAACAGCTTCATCTATATGGCTTACTTCCTCATTGAACTGTTTTGATTCACATACAACAACACTGATAACTTTGAGTTAATTTTCTTTGTTTTAGGATTCAAAGACTTCTGGAGCATTGAAGAAGTCAAGTCGCTATCGGAGCCGTTCTCTGTCTGCCTCTTCAACTGATTCCTATAGTTCAGGTAAGCTGTATGACCATTGTTTTAAAATAAAGTTGGTACATAACAAAATGTAACAAGCCAAAAACATGGGTTGAAAATTTGTTTAAAATGTGGAAGCCAGACAAATATTTTTGTCACTAGGAGAAGTTGGATCAGTAGGTTCTGACTGCTGTTCACTGAACTGTGCAATTCATTGTAACTGGAAATAGAGGAGTCGTGATCATGTAAATATATCATGGATCATTTCCCACAATTCAGGCTATACGGATAGGTTAAACCACATACTGACGATGCAGCCTAAGTGTTTCTCAGATCCAAGCTATTTGGAAGCAGAAGACTGAAAGTTCTGGTTGGCTAGTGGCTGATGACTGTTAGCAAATTCTGGTGCACTGAATTTTGAAATTATCTATTGAAAAATCATTTCAACATGCTTCTCTGGACAGTAGCAGTTAACACCACATTACTGAACTGCATCCACGCAACAGAGCTTGCATAAGCGTACATGACGAAATGTTCTTATGCTTTGGCAGGACTCCAGAAGCTAGTTCGTGGATGCTGAGTGTACAGCTAGTTGCCAGCCAAACAGTGTAACTTTTTTTAAAACCCCTAGTTATAGGTATTTTGTGGAATTTGGGTTAGGACTATAAAATTTTATCACCTTGAACATGTTAATGAGTTTTAAGGGTTAATGTGATTGTAATTTCTGTATTTACCCACTGTACAATTTTGAAGTGGGTGCAGTAGTATGTCTTCTTGTCTTCTGAAGAGTAATGTATTTTTACCAAAAATTTTGAAAACTTGGACCCCTGGGAAAAAGCAGAAATATATCTGTATGCTTTTATGGTTGGAATGTAATGATCAGTGTGAGCCAGTAAATGTGCTTCCTTTTAGGAAAGCGAGAAACACAGAAGCATGAATATTAGTAGGTACTTTGTGGCAGTCATATTGTGTCAATCACTGGTGGTCTTGAAATGTGTGTTTCTGAAATGATTTGACATATTCACCACTTTGCAGTGTTACAAAAATGCAGTTTTGGGATTCTGTTTAATTCCAAATGGAAATTAATATTACATTGTTTTTGACAGTTTGCAGTTATGTTTGGAAATTTTAAAATTGTTTCATAAAAAGAGGTCAGATGATTTTTGCAGTAACTGTGGATTTTATCATAAATGAAAATGTTTGAAATTGTATTATGTTTTGTATCAGCCTATGCAAGTAATTGCAGTGGTAGTAGAACTCATACCTGTCAGTGTAGAATCCATGCATTTTGTATGAGGATAGGAATTTTAAATCAGGTCCTATCTGATGAAGGGTCTCTCTGCCTGAAAAGGGGCAGGTAGCATAACAATACTGCATGAAATATAGATTTGCTTTTTGTTTTAAGGTAATGTGTGGCTGATATCGTGTTTCTGTGTATTAAACAGAACTGACATTTGGTGGCATGAACCTTTGAAGTTATCTAATGTGGTCTGCGAGCTATATTTGAACAAATTAGGAACGTATCACGTTCTGTATCATTGCCACTAGATGGATGGAATCAGTAAGTGCATTTTATAAACCGAGAGAATAATTTTTTTTAATGGATCATATCACAAAAGTGTTTATGAAAGGCTGTTTATGTGAACAGGTTTACATGTATCTGTGACACATTGTGTGGTGATAAATATAGTAACAGATAATTAAATTTGACTTGCAGGTTATGGATTAGATAAATGTTTTCCCAATGCTTATTGTAATAGGACCTAACTGCTTCAACTTCAGAATTAAATACACATATGTAAATATTGTTTAAAATATTTCTTTTTTACACTGTATACTAGCAGTTTAATTTAAGATATTTAGCACTGCAGTCAGTAGTGTTTATATGTGTGTGTTGTGTTATGATACTGGGTTTGAAACTTGGTCTTTCACATGAAGGGAAGATCCATTTTAGTAAGGCTGAGAGGTTTTTGGGGGGTGGGTTGCTGAGGAATAGATACCTGCACTATAACGAGAAAGTAGCAGGCAGTGCTAGAAAGAAATTGCATAATGAGGAAACTAATGATTGTTGTGCACAAATCGAGGTATATATCAAATCAAAAAAATGAATGGAACAGGGACATTGGCACTTGGAAGGATTGCTAAGGTTCCAAGAGTTTCTTGACTAACTGAGGAACTGTTAGCTTCTCACAAAGGACTCTGGTCCGTGTAGTTAGTTCACGGAAACAAATTATGATATTGGTATTTTCAGCTTCCTATACTGGTAGCAGTTCAGATGAGGAAGATGTATCACCAAGAGAACGAATACAGAAGAATTCACAGGGATTTTTGGATTTCTGTGTGAGAAATATCAATCAGCATGCATTTGGAAGGAGAGAAATTGAAATTGCAGAACAAGGTAGGTTCTTGTCAGTACTGTATTCATGACATTTATTGGGCCACTGCTACAATTTCTTATGGTACAAGATGAAAGTTTCTGAGGGTACATATGTGAGTTTGTTCTTGAGTGAATTGTAATCTAACAAAGTGTTTTGTAATGTCACTATACAAACAGAGCTTTGCCAGACTTCTGTCAAGTAAGTTTCTCTCATAATTTAACTGCTGGGGTCATACATCTGAATATGTTATTTGTGAAAGTGGCACACCCAAAAAAGAAATATTCCACAGTTTAGACCTGAGATACTGCTTCTTTTATGTGATTTTAGGATGTGTTGGAGGTGGAGAATAATTCTTTAATGTTTGATTTTGTATGTTTCCTGTCTTAAAATATGTGTGTATGTGTCTGTATATATGCACCATACTCCTGTGTTACAGAAGGCATGTGTTTTGTAAAATTTTTCAAAACTGTGAAATGGTTTTGGTCCACAGTTGTAATTTCTTTCTATGTTGTCTTATGTGTATTTCCACTTTGACCTCATGATCCATTTTCAAACACATTAAATGATCTAAAATAAGGGGGAAAAAGCAAGTGAGGTATTTGCCGTCATCCCATGTCCCTAGCACATTTTGGCCACCTACATATCCAACCATATCACTAATGCATGTGTGTATGTAATATGAATTTTTTAACAAATAAGAAATAATGAAATAATAATTTTGTTTTTAAAAACTTAATAAAAAACTTAATAGTATTCATTCCTGAATATGTAATGGTGAATTTATCATCCATATTGTGAATTTTGTGGTCTTGTTTTATAATTTGTCTAAGGGAAACTCTTAACTCAGATATCTGTAACACACAGGCAGTGTTATGTATGAGCATTCAAATCTTGTAGCAAGGTATAAAAGGTGCAAAGAATATAAAAATAAAGACACATTGAAGGCCATTAAATAAAGCATTACAGCAGCAGATGCAGGCCTAATTCTTGTACAGATGCAAACTTGTCACTTAGTTACTATTCGCATGCCATTATAGGTACCTGTTATTTGAGTTGTCAATTTTGCCTTGTAAAAAAAATTGTTTTTACTAAACAGAGATGCCGGGTATCATGGCATTGAGGAGACGGGCCGGAGATGATAAGCCACTGAAAAATGCCAAGATTGTGGGATGTACACACATAAATGCACAGACAGCTGTAAGTTGCAAATAAAATATTTGGAAATCATGATACGTCAGAATTCCATTATCTGTGCTAGTGACAGTTGTGTATTTCAGGTCCTCATTGAGACACTTGCAGAACTGGGAGCTCAAGTGAGATGGGCAGCATGTAATATCTACTCAACACAGGTAAATTCCATCAGAAAAAAACAGTATTTTATTTCTTAAGTTAGCCGCCTTTTATTGCCAAACTCTTGTTCCTGTTTGATTTATCAATGGTTATAGACTCTTTTACAAGCACTTGAGCAGCAGTGGACACTAAGAACACAGCAGGCTTTTAGACATGAAATTTGCTTGATTTTGGGGATCCCTTGTGATATTACTATGTGGTCTCTTCTTTGCTTTCTGGATCCATTGTTTAATCCATACTTCTTCACATGTCTGCTCTAGAAATTAAAAATACAATAATAGCCCAGTGGACAAGATTTATGTACTTTTTAATTGATAACAAATTTTAAATGGGGTCATATGGAATTCAAACAGAAAATGACACTGCATTATTAATTACAAATTTCTTTAATGTAACAAAACATTAACACTTAAAAACCTTGGATTATGCATGCTTTCTAGTCGCAGTATGCTGCAACTTTCCCGTACTTTTGCTTTGCTGTGCAGGAATGCTGTTTTCATTCTTTCAGTTTCTTCTTGCCTTTGCAAGCATTCCCTTAGATAATTAGACTCTTGTCCAGCAGTAAGAAGTAGGGAAGTGCTGTTTCATACACATTAAAAGTGCTTTTTGATTCATATCCATGAAGGAGAGCAGTCGGTGATTGTCAGTGGTGCCAGACTCTCACCTGACACTGCAACTTTCCCCAGAGCCAGTTTTGTATTTTACGTGATGCCTAAATTTAAATCTGTGCAGCAAGCTATTTGTGGCTTTATAATTGCCCATTTGAAGTCTCATTAAATCTCATGTTACTGGGCTTCTGATGTAAGATAAATTCACTGATGGCTACATTCTCTGGTCTTATTTTCTGAAACGACTCTAATAAATCCTCCACTCCATCCTCTGCTGCAGGCTTCATGCTTCCCCACCCACCCCACCCTCTTTTTTTTTTTTTTTACTTTACTCCACATTTAATTTCAGCTTCCATTATTTTGTTGTAGGTAACATTGTTTTATTGAGAGTTGATGGCACAAGTCCAAGACAACCATTTCTATCTGTGTGCAGCATGTTTGGATTAGCTTCTATGTCTTGGATCACGTGCATTTCGCCACGTAATGTCAGTTTCTTTCTCTTTGTGCCCATGTTTGTTCTGATTTTAACAGCAGTAGATTTGTGTGCAGTATTTAAATAAATACACTTTGCATAGAATTACAGTACAAAAAAAAATGTTTGAATACAGAAGATGTGTAAGTGATGACGAAATTAGGTTTCAAGCCTAACCAAGTACATAAAAAATATGTATGTTGCTTCTGCGCATTTCTTGTGCAAGCATTTGCTCAAGGTTGATTAAACAACACAGTGTAAATACCATTGCTAAATTGAGGTACAGATTTCATATAGGGACTGGACTTTGCATTCACTAAATTTGGCAAAAATTGTGTGGGGCTTTGGCTGTGACCACAAAAAATAAGTGCAAAATGCAGGAAACTTTTAGATCAAGAAACCTTGCATCAGGATTTTACTGTGTATGCATCCTATTTAAAGACTACATACTTTCATTGTGACCCTTCTGATTTGACGTCAGTTTTCTCTGTACCCACTGGGATTGGGCATCAGCTGTGACTAATGTAAAATATCTGTCTGCAAGTCTGCCTTTGATATCACAGTCTGGCATTAACAGAACCTCCACTTTGTTCTGTTGCTGGGAAGAAACTTGGACACAGTGCCCAGACATGAATTCTTTACTATGATCTGAATTTGTGTTAATTAAATGAAAGTTGGGAAACAGTATGAGAAACAAGTGTTGGATATGAATACACTTTTACAAATATGAAACCGTAATTTTGTTTTTTGTTTTGTACAGCTGTGAAGCTTGTTTTTTTGCTTCCCTTTATTTTACTTGTACTTATTTCCTTTGACAGAACGAAGTTGGGGCAGCTCTTGCTGAAGCTGGTGAGTACATTCTGCAAGTGTCCCCCATGTATTTAATAAAATTTTTTCCTTATGCTATAAAGAATTAAATAACTTTTAACCTGTTTTTGTCATAACATTGTCATGGCTCATACGGTAGCAGCTTTTGTTACCCCAGGTTTTTCATGTGGGGAAATTAGACTTGATATTGAGTAGGGGGAGCAGGAAGGCATGTTACACAAAAACAAGGGGCAGGTTTCGTAGGATAAGGACAGAAGACAAGTCAGGTAGTGCTCAGCAAAAGGCTAGATTAATTTTGGTAGACCGGTAGGCTGGGAGACACAGGTAAAAATGTAGGAAGTGGTTTGTTGTGAAGCTGGTGAAAATGAAAGTACAGTGCCATTTCATTGCTGGTAGATATTACCTTTTTGTCTTTGTAAGTTTAGGGTTCTTTTTTTGCATCTTTATTTTTTAATTATCTATTTATGTATTGTTAAGGGAGTGCTGCCACATCTTAGACGTAATGGGTGGTTGAATATTTGCCTTAGTTTTTATCCATTGATTTCCATTATTATGGTACCTTGAGCCCGCCTTATGTACAATGTAATAAGTTAAGGAGTGAGAAACAATGGCTAAGCTTTTGCTAAGATTTAGAAGTCAGGTATGTGTGGCACATGATATGTAAGGTATATAGCATAGCTTTTAATTTAGTGAAAGTTTATAACCAAGAATAATAAGTGACGACTTCTGTGTGGTTCTAGTTCATACAGGTTTGGATGTATTTGAACATATACTGACAGACCAAATTCACAGGATCCCAATACATTGTGATTTGCTTGAGAAGTTTTGATGTGTGTCACATCATATTCCTACTTTTACTTTCTTCTGTCAGGCTTCTCCATATTTTCATGGCGTGGAGAAACAGAAGAAGATTTCTGGTGGTGTATAGACAAATGTGTGAATGCAGAAAATTGGCAGCCAAACATGATTCTTGACGATGGCGGTGATGCTACGCATCTCATGCTGAAGAAATATCCAGCCATGTTCAAGATGATCAAAGGTACAAATACAGTGTAAATTGAATTGGGGAGTAAGATTATGATGAGAATAGTAATTTGTGCCCCGCACTATTTTGAGTAGGTGGAAAAATTGGCTGTTGAAACATTGAATTGGTATAGATCAATTTCTGGTAGAATTGATACAAGCTGGAGTCCAACTATTGGTGAGGTCAGTTTACTTGATAGCTGTTAGTACAGTGGTGAAGAGGCAAGCTGGTAAGAGGGGAAACACTGTGCTGGCAGCTCCAACCATTTTTGATCCATTTAAAAAAGTCGTATAAATAGCAGTACTTTTCAGTGTCTTTTAAACAATTGAGCAAATTTTACCCTTTAAAAAGTCTTAACAGAGTAATTTACAGTAAGGAAAGAGAGATATTAGAAGGGTGATATTGAGACCTCACATCCTATTGTGCTAGACAGTGTTCTGCCAATAAAGTAAACGTTTTTTAAACAGCTGTAACACTGCCTGAACATCCCAAGGTGAGCAAAGCAGTGGCTTGACTGCTGACTACAGCTGTGTGCATTGTTAGGGGCTCAGCTACCAAGAGAACTGACTGACTACTGTTTTATCTTCTGAGCACCATAGCCTTACTTGAAATAGGAACAACTGTCAGTGGGACTGAACAGCTTACCACTGACACTCATTTGTGCTTACCTTATTGAGGGACATGAATACTGCAGAAAAAAAAATATACAGACCATATTAGAGGCTAGTAAGTGGACTGGGGAATAAATAAACACAGAGAAAACTTTGCAATCACAATGCAAGGCAGAATCATAAACAGATAGCTGATAAATTATTTTCAAATGTGGCAAAGTTCAAGCACTTTGGAAAATTCGTCCTACTATTCATTTTAATCCACTTCTTCTCTCTGTGCCCAATCTAAAAACCTTGAGATTAAATTGTGTGATTTTTATATATGATTTTAAGTGAGTGATCTACCTGTTGTTTTATGTGGGTGTGAAACTTGTGGAAAGTTGCATAAGCAACGAGGAGTTTCAGAACATATACTCTTCATTTACCGTTGTTAACATGAATAAATCAAGATTCGACAAGAAGAACACGTGAAAGAAATGAGAGCTGCATGTAGAATTTTGCTTGGTAAATCACTGAGGAAAAGGTGATTTGGAGACCTGGGAATAGATGGAAAGATGCTATTAAATGGATATTAGTGAAATATTATGGTAAGGTTTGGATCGGATTGATCTGGCCCAGGATGAGTTGTAGAGTGGGCTTTGTGAACATAGCAATGAATCATTAGGTTCCATATGTCAGGTAATTTCTCAGGCATCTGATCAACTTTTCAAGGCAGACTGCAGTGTGGAGGGAGATACATGTTCATTACGAACTTACTGTAACATTCTGTTCATATGATTGTATATTATTAAATAATGTATAGCAAGGTTATTAAAAAAGTGAAAAGCCAAAGCCATTATGATTTCTTATTTTATTTCCACTTTACTGTCTTCAGACATTCATTATTCAAAGAGTAATTGAATCTTCCAATGATTCTGTATAAATACTGTTAATATTTCAGTCCGTAGATCAAGAATAAGGCATATTCTTGAAGTCAGTTCTTTCTTGAGCAGTCATTTGTTATTATCTGTTCAAAGGACGTCCTGTTGTAATGATAAGCCAAGATTGATTCTGTGCAGAGAGGGTTAACACATTCTATTCCATTTTCTTATAAATTTAATAATTAAGAATGGTATTGTATTTTTGTTTACATTCTTCAGGTATTGTTGAAGAAAGTGTGACGGGTGTACATCGTTTATACCAATTATCTAAAGCTGGTAAGCTTAGCGTACCAGCAATGAATGTGAATGATTCAGTCACAAAAACAAAGTTTGACAATCTCTACAGTTGCCGTGAGTCAATTATTGATAGGTGAGTGACAGAAAGTTTTACTTAATAAACCACTTTAAAATTATACCTTTGTTTTGCTAATGGTGATACATGAAGTTGGCTGATAAACCGTGTCTGTAATACTTCTTTTCACATGTAGATATACCAGAGCTGATCATGCTATTTGACATTGTTCATTTGTATTGTGTAAGAGCATTTACAACTGTGTGTCAGTGGAACATCTTTATAGTATCCAGTTGTATTTAATCTGCATGCAGTTTCATTGCTCTTTGGCCAGTTGAGGTGTATACAGTAGGACATGCTGTTACACAGATGGTTTATAATTTCAGTTTAAAGCGATCAACAGATGTGATGTTTGGAGGTAAACAAGTTGCCGTTTGTGGATATGGAGAAGTGGGCAAAGGGTGCTGCCAGGCGCTGAAGGGGCTGGGATGTGTTGTGTACATCACAGAGATAGATCCGATTTGTGCTCTTCAGGCCTGGTAAGTAACAGTGCTTTTCTTCTTCCATTCTAAGTTCTACATTATATGTATTTGTTGGTTTCCTGATTCACCATTTTTAGGCACATTCGCAAAATTGCAAAAAGCAACAGTGAGTTTTGTCATGTCTGTCTGTTTATCTGTCTGTCCACGTGGAACAGCTCGGCTCCCACTGGATGGATTTTCATGAAATTTAGTATTTGAGTATTTTTTGGAAATCTGTGAAGAAAATTCAAGTTTTATTAAAATCTGACTAGAATAACAGGTACTGTTCTTGAAGGTGTATGTATATTTATGGTAATATCTCGCTGAATTCTTTTTAGAATGAGAAATGTTTCAGACAAAAATTATAGAACAAATCGAACACACATTTTATATTCAGTAAATATTTTACAAAAATCCTGCCATTTATGACATAACGTGGAAACACATGGTACAGCCAGGCAGGCCACAGATGACAGTGTAATATGGCACACACTCAGAATATGTAATATGTAATTGCTTTTCCATGGTGACAATGGTTATGCAAACGTGCCTCTGTGTTACATTTATGTGTCTTGTTTATTCTAGTTGTACTGTGGTTTTTGCTTTCCTTCTTTTGGCTTTGCTTAGCTTTCAGAGTTTAGCTGTGTAATACCCACTGATACACAGTTTTACAGAAAACAGAAAAAATTTGACACATTATTAATAGACCAACACTTAAGCATGTTATGTTTTTACGAAAATGTAAGGAGAAGCGCGCTCTCTCTCTCTCTCTCTCTCTCTCTCTCTCTCTCTCTCTCTCTTTTACATAACATTTTGACAGAAGGTATGTTTATAACCCAACTGTCTAGTAATGTGAGAATCTCTGTTTGATGAATTGTGTGGGTTATGACAAATTGCTGTTTAGTGAGTGATATGTTGAACATTTTCCAGCATACCTAAATACGTTGCAGTCTGAAGATACTGAGTACAGTGTATGCCAAAACATTGAGAACTTACTCAACATATGGTAGCTACATTCAAAACAACTGAAGTTACCTGTTTATTTGCGGTTTGATACCTAACTTTTTACACACCAAGAAACAACACACCTCTCCCCTCTTCCTCCTCCTCATATCTGTGCCTGTACTATCCCTAAGTTTTTCTTTTCAGTGTATCCTTGGTCTTCCTGTAACCCTTTGTCCAGTAGGTGACATATACCCATTCTGTCTGCATTGTCTTTCCAGCTGTACCTTTGTACTCTATTTGCTTGAATGTAAGAAGACCCTTCGTCTCAATCTTCCGTTTTCAGGAAAATACCCGTACAGAAGAAGGTTTTTACTTTGTTCATGATTATAAGGCAATGTCCCATTTTGTAGATGATCAGGTAGGACAAAAATTCTCATCTTCAGGCAAATAACAGGCTATGTAGTGATGTATTTAACTGTGTGAAGTTTATTAATATTTAAAAGTATTTGTTCTGTTGTCTAACCATTAATATCCAACTAACCATCTTAAATTTTTGTTTCTACTGCTTCTGTTTTTCCTTTGCTCTTGTTGTCCTATGTCAGTGTCCCACTTCTGTAAATAACCATTGCAGTTTTCAGCATTGCGTATAATTTTAAGTATGTATTCCTGGACATACATGTTTGTCATTTCTACTTCCATTTACAAGTCTTCCATTTCGTTTTCTAGATATTCTTCAGTTCACGTTCATTCATTCTTCTGTTATTTTTTGGTTTATCTCTGTTTTGATGATATTAAGTAAATAAATATTTACTGGTAGCTTGGGACATAACAAAACCATTGTTTAATCCATAAAATTTTAGTTGTCTGTGTGTTCAAAGTTTGTGACATTTTAAGTGTGTGTATGTTGACATATGCATATATGCAAGTGCTTCTTAAAATGTTTTAGCATGGATGGTTTTCGAGTTCTAAAACTGAATGAGGTGATACGTAATGTTGACATCGTCATCACAGCAACAGGCAACAAGAATGTTGTTACAAGAGAGCACATGGATAAGATGAAGAATGGTTGTGTTGTATGCAACATGGGCCACTCCAACACTGAGATTGATGTTGTAAGTACTGTGCATTCAAAGGCTAGTAGTTCTGAATTGTTATAAACTGTTAGTTCCAGTGTTATCTGTTGGTCAAGTTTTTATGTCAAGTACAAGTAAGATATGCTAGGATGTATCCTTTGTTTCTGATTTAGTGGCAGAACTAGTTAGCTGCAGAAACAGGGAGTGGTATTTAGTGCATAGTGGTGAGAGATATGCATTTCCATGCAATATTTATATAACTGGTGGTCAGAGAATGTAATTACGCTAGTTATGTGTGTGCATGAATTGTGGAATGGTAGAAGAGATAGAAGACGTTTTGTCCATTGATCTGTAAATATGGAAACAATGCTAGAAGAGAAAGGGATATGAGCAGTTGGAGTTATGTTGCAAATTTTATGACCTTGGTGATGCAATGATCATGACTGCCTGTTGTTGAAATAATTGTAGGTGAATGCATACATAATGAACTTTGTACAGAACTGTCAAAAACTACAGTATGCAACATTGCTCAGTGCTGCTTAGTCTGCTGCACACTGTGGCATGTAGTTTTCTTCTTTTTCCCTTAGCCAACCATTCTTGCTGTTGTTTAAAGTGTTCTTGAATGTCTGTTATTTCTGTGGGGATTCAATGGCAGCATGAAGTCATTTCATTAGCTAATAATTTTCCACAGAATAGTCTCCGCACCCCAGATTTGACATGGGAGAAGGTTCGCTCCCAAGTGGACCATGTAATCTGGCCAGATGGAAGACGAATTGTACTGCTGGCTGAAGGACGTCTCGTTAATTTGAGCTGCTCGAGCCTTCCATCATTTGTTGTGTCTATTACTGCTGCAACACAGGTAAACTGCTTGCATTATTGTGTCCAGTCACCTGTACTGTTGAGTTGTGATGATAAGAGGTCACCCAAAATGAATTTTGCAGTGACCTTTTTAATTGTGCCAAACATCCGTACGATTGGGTTACATTGAAAATATACAATGTTGACAAAACCTGCGAAGATGAAAATGAGTTACAGAGCTTTTGTAAATCTGCATTTGGCCTGTGCTTACCTTTGAAAAGGAACTGCATTTTTTTTATGGGGATAGTTCAGAGGAGGAAGGAATGGATTTTATTTCTTTTGTACACGTGTTTCAACATGATTTGTCCTTGAACTTCCAGCTTCACTGCCAGAATGAGTTAAAGGACTGGCAGCGAACATTGTATGCCACTTGAGTGCTTTAAAGCTTAAAATATATTTTTAGTTTTCTCTCTAAAATTTTTGCATGTCACTTGCAGCATTGGTTCCATGTGCTGAGATGTTGTACAGATTTGCATGAACAGAATAAATGAATATGTAATTATGTGTATAGATTTGTGGGTGTGTATATCATATCAAGTGGTTGCTTCTTCTCAAGACAACTGTTTCTTGTATGAAATTTGTGAAATTTGATGTGACTGGAGACTGTAGACGTGTCAGTAAAATTTGTGTAAGAAGCATTTTTGAAACTCCATTGGGTTCTGAATTTTTAACACTTATGTGAAATATCAGTACAGTGAACTCCAGGGCAGAGGACGTATTTATTTTATTTGTCATAATGAAATTTTGGTCTATCGAAAGACGATAAAAAGTAACCTTATGTGTCATTATTTTTGCAAGGACCACTGTTTTTGGTAACATGGTGACACATCTCATGCTCCAGGTGTTAGTGAGTGAAAGAACATTGGGTCATTGTGTTTTGCATCTACCACAAGCAGAATGTGTCCCAGCTGTTCAGTTGGTAGAATGGCGCTTCTGCAGAAGCCATCTGTCTCCTTAAAGTCAGCTGTACTATGGACAGTTCCAGCAGGACTACCCTTTAACAGTACATGCCAAATATTCTTGGAAACACTGTTAGCATTTGATTAACAATTGATTAATACACACCAACAAATGCTCCAAAACAAGTTTGTCACTGATTTCTTTATTAAAAGATTTCCCCAATACGTATTTCGGCACTTCTATATTTCATAAACCATGTGCTAAAATTTAAATACCAACCTGCTCCTTTAAAGGTTAAGTATAAAATGCATGCGTACAATGTCAGCTACTGCAAACATGAATGTAGATCATTACACAGTTTCAGTGACACATAACACACACGCAACACATGTGCATACAAATCCTCTGTGCACACACGTGTCACTTACATGTGCTGCATGCACAAACAAACAAACATATTATAGCACTGCAATGCTCAGCAGTTAGTACATGTTGTAGCTTGCTGGGCACCTTTGCCTGAAATAATAGTTGCATAAAATGGATATACTGGAATTTGATCCCTCGAGTGTTGATATTATGGTGTCTGATAAGCATTATGCAGTGTGTACACTTACATTGGAATAGGGGTAGAAATGAATTACTAAAGGTTTAAACTGTGGACTTGCACTTATTGCATTCTTTGATTTTAAAGATTCAAGGATCCGTGTATGCCTGTTTTACCCACACCTCTCTGTGTTTTTATTAATATTTTACACTTGGGTATTGTTTTATCTTCACAGGCCCTTGCTCTTATAGAGTTATTCAATGCTCCACATGGCCGATACAAGTCTGATGTCTATTTGCTTCCAAAAAAGATGGGTATGTATGACACTGTTTCCATAATCTGTCTGTGCTGTAATGCATTTTAAAATTTTATTTACGAAGCATTTTGCATGGTCTTATAGAATGTTCCTTGCCTTGGTGGTAAATGTAAGGTTTAGTAACTGCTGAGAAGCTTGTATCGTGTTTAGTGAATATCTGTGTCCTGTAAGGCTTGGAAGAAGAGGCCCATAAATAAGAAAATGGATTCATTACCAAAATGTATTACCTTGTTAAGGTTAAATCTGAATTCTTTTAGGTCTTTGCAGTTTGTCAGGTGTGAAGTAGTTTTATGGTAACAGAACATTTGAAAGCACTGAATGTTGTTGGTTTAGATGTGAATCAGAATGTGAAGAGAGTTGGCTCATTAATTAAAAGTGAAGAATGTTACATATCAGAATGTCCTGAACCAGAAGCTTAAGGTGTACATTAGAAGAAAACAGAATGATAAAGATTGGTAGTATGACAAATGTGTCTTGTGCTCTGTCATATGACTTTGTAACCATGTTAACATTATTGTTAGATTAATGTTTGAATTCTTTTTAAGATGAGTATGTGGCCAGCTTACATCTTCCTACTTTCGATGCTCATCTAACGGAACTCACGGATGAGCAGGCAAAGTATATGGGCCTTAATAAAGCTGGGCCATTCAAGCCAAATTATTACCGGTAAGTTCAAGAGAGGTAGGAAGAATCATAGTTTTCGTGAGAACTGAAAAGCGCGCTAATGGCGTGCACAGAAAAATGTCTTAGGCTTTGTTTTTGCTGATTAATTTGATGGTATTTAATTAAGTCTTGCTGTCCTTAACTTGTTTGTGCTTTTAACCGTTCGGTGCCTAGTGTCAGGTATACCCGTCACACAGCGTGATGCTCAAAACACTGAATAACTGATATAATCGACAGCTATCGTGGCCTTTATTATGCAGTCCCCATTTAAATTCTGGTCTCCTGCACATCACACCAGGCATTGATGTCTGGCACCAAAGGGTTAAAAGTTAAGTCCTTGAAACTCTTATCTGAAAGCATGCCTTAACAAAGTGTATTATTTGTGTTACATAGACTTACCTGTACTGGCTGGTTAGGCAGTCAGTATGTGTAATTATGTTAGCATATTTATATTTCTCCATTCTCATTGATCACGGCCTCTTCTCAGGGTATTTTTTGTTGTTTTTGTATATTTATAAAATAAGCTCCTCGTTACAGCATTGTGTTGTGTGTGTTTTGACTCTAAAAACCTGAATTGTTTATACGACATGAACGTAACTGTGAAAATAAATGAAAGTGTTAGTATGGTTGCCCCATTGACCCTGAAATCGCATACTCGTCACTTTTTGCTGTGAATATTACATGTGATAAACTGCGTCTAAAACATGTCTGTGTCGTCATGAGGTAGTGACATGTATTGTTATGTCATCATTGAAAATTACTAGATTCTGTTGTAAATACGTGTCCATTGTTCATGCACTGGTGGGAAATTCAGATGTGCTGGTATCATACTTCAGTGTATACTACTTTCTACTGTAGAACTACCCTTGTTGAATTTCCATGAGGCACCAGTAAAACATTTTGTCAGGACAATCCTTGCTACTGCCACAGTTATGGAAAAGAAAAGTCATAAGCAAGCTGTGTTTATGAGAAGTTAAACATACTTTGTTATTTTATTTATGGTTGCGTACAACAGATGGGTTTTTATGCTTCTGGCTTTAAAAATATGTTGTTGGTTTTGTGAAGGTTAGTACTGTGAAACATTGAAATGATGCTTACCAGGACTGCCACATCCAAAATGTCAAACTGACTAATAAACTAAACTAACAAACTCCTTCATGAGAATCTAGTAGTTTCTCAGCTAGCCAAGAAATAGCACACATTTTATGGAACCCGAAGGTTCATTACCATGTCCTCAAAAGCCTGCCACTTGCCCCTGTCCTGAGCCATATTAATCCAGTTTACTACTCCCATCCTGTTTCTTGAAGATCCATTTTAATGTGATCCTGTCATCCATGGCTGGGTCTTCCAGGTGGTCTCTTTTCCTCAGGCTTCCCCACCAAAACCCTGTATGCACCTGTCCTCTACCCTGTACTTGCCACATGCCCCACCCATCTCCTTCTTCTGGATTTGAACATGCAGGGATGTTTCTGTTATATGATTGCCTACTCTAGGTATGACATGCCTCACAGATGTTTTAGACAAAGTCTAATACAGTAATTTGCTTAACAGTATGTGAACAGACTAAAAGATAAAATGAAGACATGAAACTTTTCTCATGACTGGCAGTAATAGCGAACATCTGCAGTAAAGTTTTGTAACGCATTTTCATTATTTAATTAACTGTAACTGGAATGAAGAAGTGCCAGCAGGAGAAATGTGACAAGGATGCTCTGCAGCTATGGTCTGTTGCTTTGTGCCAGAGGATGGCATTAGAGAAATGTGACAAGGATGCTCTGCAGCCATGATCTGTTGCTTTGTGCCAGAGGATGGCATTAGAGAAATGTGACAAGGATGCTCTGCTCTCATGATCTGTTGCTTTGTGCCAGAGGATGGCATTAGAGAAATGTGACAAGGATCCTCTGCAGACATGATCTGTTGCTTTGTGCCAGAGGATGGAGCTACATTTATATGAAAAAGACTTCAGAAAGCTAATTGCGATCCCAGGCTAGAGTTTGTGAACTGATTTTTACAGAATGCATAATGGTTGGCAGCGTCATCCTGGTGGTAATAAGCCAAAGTGGATGATGATCATGATAGTGGTGGTGGTGGTGGTGGTGGTGTAGTAGTAGTTAGTAGTAGTAGTTAGTAGTAGTAGTATAGTAGTAGTAGTAGTAGTAGTAGCAGTAGTACAGCAGCAGCAGCAGCCAAAAGCCACCATTGGCCACAGCTAAGGATGTTTATTATATATTCGTGAAATTTTCTTACAAAATTTTTTGGCTGAAATTGGCCATTGTCAGGTAATAACATGTATTAAAAACTACTAAGAAGGATTACTGCACTACAAGTTGTTTGAATTTAAATGAGATCTCCTTTTATAATTATCTGTTTTATATTGAAGGTGTCTGTAGATGTCAGTTATACAGTGTGTCCACAAAGTCCCTTCGGGGTTTTGAAAAATTGTGGCACGCAAACAAATTGAGCTAGCCACATGCGGTTTGCGGCAGATTACAGTGAAACTCTGGAAGTTTTTTATTGACCTCAGTAGACCTCGATGTGGGCTCCCTTGATAGCACGGAGAACGTCCAGACGATATTCGAGCTCTTGCCATGTTCTGTAGAGCATGTCCGCTGGAATAGCCGAGATCGCATTCCTGATACGGGTCTTCAGGTCATCAAGTCCGTTAACTGGTGTTCGGAACACATTGCTCTTGATATAACCCCACAGGAAAAAATCCAGTGGTGTTATGTCTGGTGAACGTGGAGGCCAAGGCATTGAACCGTCTCTGCCGATCCATCTTCCTGGAAATGTCCTGTCTAGTTACGCGCGTACGTGCATACCCCAATGAGGTGGAGCACCATCTTGTTGCAGAATGATGTGTGACTGTAAGTGCTCAATTTGTGGTACTGCGTACAGTTCCAGCATGTCCAGGTAGGTGTTCATGTTGATCGTCTGCTCTTGAAAAAAGAAGGGTCGAATAACCTGGTCATGCATTACACCACACCACACGTTCACTTTCGGACTATCGCGTATGTGCTCCCTAACAACATGTGGGTTTTCAGTGCCCCATATGCGCACATTATGCCTGTGAACTTTACCCAAGACATGAAATGTTGCCTCGTCTGTGAACATGATTTTTTTCAAGAAGTCCACATCAAGGTCAATGCGGTCGAGCATTTCTTCTGCGAAATGTTGACGTGCTATGCCATCACCAGGTTTAAACTGTTGCACTAACTGAATCTTGTATGCACATAACCTCAACCTCTTATGTAGCACTTTGTGTACCGTTGAACGTGGGAGTAACAATTCACGCGAAGCTCACCGTGTGGATTTTGTAGGGCTTCGTACAAACGATTCATGGATTCTATCCACACATTCATCGCTTACACCCGGTCTGCCACGTCTCTTGCGATCATGGACGCTACCAGTTTCTAGGAAACGCCGTTGCCAGTCTCTTATTGCATTGTCACTCGGAGGTTGCTTATTGAACTGTGTGCGGTAATTTCATTGAGTCTGGGTGACTGATTTTGTTTCAAAAAGCCATCCCACACAATGCGCGCGTTCCTGCACAGTCGCCATTTCACAAACAACTGACTGAGAAACGTAAAGATGGCCGCTTATGCCATCTGTTGGCGGCAAAAAAAAACTTCCAGAGTTTCACTGTAATCTGCCGCAAACCGCATGTGGCTAGCTCAATTTGTTTGCGCGCCACAATTTTTCAAAACCCCGAAGGGACTTTGTGGACACACTGTATTGCAGACTTTGTAGAAAGTAGATAAGAGGATTTTCTCTGGGCAATCTGTTGATTTTTAACCATTGCAGTCGTGGTAATTCTGACAGATGAAAAGTGTGTAGGATAAGGCTTAGTTTTTATGTACTGTATCCTTTAACAGAGCTAAGTGGATTTGTGTGAATTGTCACACAGGCTCTTGTAACTGTTATCTGTTCTCTGCTTTTAACTCATACAGTAAGTGGGGTATGTGTGACACTGTTTTACATGTATAAAAGGATAAAGATTCGTATTAATGGATACTGTTAAGTTTCTGCTGTCTGCTGGCAGATGTGGGTAAATTTATTTTCTGTGTAATTTGAAACTTATAGACACCATTTGTACTGAAGTTTATTTCTGATTTGTTGGTTCATTGGTTCCTGAAGTTTCCCTGCTCTACAGATTAATTGTACTCTGTCCTGGTCATTGTTTTTCTGTGTTAGATGTGGGACAATGGCCATTCAGTCTTTCACACTCTGTGTAGCAAGATTTGTCTTACATATTGTAATCTCATTGCAGGTACTAACTGGTTGCTGAAACTGCTGGAAGTTGATGGACAGAAATGGAGTAAAACTTGTTGATATTAATAGCGTAATTTGGGCTTATAGAACATGGTTTTTAGGATATGGGTAGAGTTATTTTGCCTTGATATGTTTTTAGTAGGCATATACCAAGACAGCTTTGGCATGTTAGTGCAGAGCCAGATATTGGTTATCAAAATTGCGATTTTCTCTTCATCCGTTTTTTTCTGGTGAGGAAAAGTGCGGTGGATAACATTTCACTTATCCATTTACTGTTTATTTTTGCACCTGCAAGTTTTGGCTTTCATTAGAGTAATTTGAATATGGGGACCACTTAATTACTTTAATGTTCATATATAGAAGGATCTATATGTCCCTTATGGATTGAAATTATTTTATAGTGCTTACTGCTTCCAGAATTGCAATGATTTAGTAAATTACTGGAAGGAAATTCAGTTGATGAAGCAAAGAATTCTAGAAATGAGGGGTGCATAAATTTTTAAGAAATCTAGGAGCCACCTAAAATTGTAGCTGCCAGAAAGATAACATGAAGCAAGTTCCATACCGAGGACCCACAAGTATTAGGTGCCACCATACAAAATTTAGTTGCCTTGGCGACCTGGCACCCGGGATTTGTGCACCCCCTGTTGTAAAGGTATATATGTAATATTATGTTGTAGGCAGACAGTATTATTTTGACACAGTATCCAAATGTAGTAAGATTCTGAAGGGAAGTATTGCAGATTGATTGCCCCCTTCCAAAGTGCGCATAATTTTTCAGAAACTTCGTGATCAAAGGAAACCATTTCCCCTCTTACAGATTTTTATCAAGCATCTAGAAGCAGTCACCAGTAGGGCTAGTATAGCACTCAGTAGCCTGGCATATGTGTGTAAACTGTGGAGGTATGCCGCTTGTCCTGAATATAGCTGTACATATTTCATGAGTAGAAATGAGATTCAAACAGATGCAACATGTGGTAAATGAGGGCTGTGTGAATCATTAGTCACAGTTGGTACAGTGCAGTATTCATTCACCATTTACAACTGTGAATTCATTTGTATATTTCCATAATGTGCCATATAGTCATAATTCCAGTATTGTTTTCTGCTTACCCATTTTGGGAAGATCGTACGGGAGGTAAAATATGTGAAAAAGGTTATTAAAATTAAAACCAACTTGATGCACACTCACTATTAAAAAACTTTAATAGTAGATTAATTAACCCGACATGTTTCGGTCAGGTACCTGACCATCTTCAGGGGTATACTACATTAAATTGCATAGTCCATATGTAAAACACACATAAGATATTAGCCTATAAGGTCCCGTCGTATATACAGTTTTTCACAAGTCACTAAAAATAGGCTCATATCTTATGTGTGTTTTACATATGGACTACACAATTTAATGTAGTATACCCCTGAAGATGGTCAGGTACCTGACCGAAACATGTCGGGTTAATTAATCTACTTTTAAAGTTTTTTAATAGTGATTGTGCATCAAGTTGGTTTTAATTTAAATTTATACAAGATGCACGGTGAATACAATATTTAAAAAATGTGAAAAAGGATCTATCAAGGACCCACAAAGATACCATGTCATGATGATGGCAGAGAGAAGAAAAACTAGGTTTGTTGATATAGACTGTGCCTAAAATGTGCCACCTCAGAGCATTGATAATAAAGAGCATTCATCGTGTGAGTATTGAGAACTCTTGTCAATATTGCCTGCATGAGAACAGTAGATTTGCAACCTGTTTCAGAGATGCAGGACATTACTTGAATGGTGAGGAGTTGTTTTGCAACCTTGCACCATTTGTCCTTGTGGTGAGACTGCAGTGACATGAGAAGAACATTTGTTCATGTCTTGCATTCAGACCTAGTAGAGAGGCGAATCAGTGTGAATAAGCAGAATGTACTTGGCTGTAGCTTATGAATTGTGAGTCACTTTAGGCAATCATGTTGATAAACACTTTGATTTGCTATCTGAACTGATCTTGTTGCATTTATGACAGTGTTTTGTATTAAGTTTATTGACTATAAAGTCTAAAACACTAGAACATGATCAGCCGCCTGTATTATCGCCCAGCAGTTTTCTTCTGCTGTCTTTGTCTCATTGCATTTTCATTCCCACAAGTAAAGGTACAGCACAAGTTTTAAAAAATTTCAGTTTTTCTTTTTTAACTTTTTAAAAATTACATAACTTGAAATTGTGTGAGTTTGGGAGTGCCTGTACTTAATGAAGCTGAAATGACTGAGTGGCTGGTTTGGATTGAATGAGAAGAGAGGCCAGTTAGGTATGGTGAATTGGGAGGGGAGTAAGTGGTTTAGTACTTACTGGAAATTTCATGGGACTGGCATTTCTGTGGCTGACTTTCAAAGTGGGTGTGTCCAGAATGCATCCTGCTGGTGTTAGTTCTGTTCTAATGTGCTTGCTTTTGAGTTTTTTTTTTTTTTTTTGTATTAGTTCGTAGGAGATGTTTTTAACTTTTTATATTTGAGTATTTTTTTGTGTTGATGGTTGAATGCTCATTTTTCTCTTGTGTACATTTGTGCTAAGTTTAATGAAATCAATTTAGAATGCACATAATAATTCAGTAAGATTGTTGTATCAGATTTGTACATTACATAACATTACCCTTGCTAAAACAATCTTCTAAATTTGTTTTTGGCAAATTTCACAGTTTCAGCTCAGATTTGTCAAAATGTATACAGTGAATGAGTAGAAGAAGGGGAAATTGATCTTAGAATTGTGAAAAGCCATTGTAGTTACAAGGCTGCCATTACTTTTTTAACTAAAATTGCAGTCACATGGTGCTAAATATTTTGAAAATCTTATGATATAAAACGCAGAGTTAAAATTTGTGCCTTTTTTCAATCAGTATGTGTACCAGGAAACAGTTGTGTGCAGGCAGGTTTGTTGAAGGTGATGTATATATTTTGATTCTGAGGGTCCACTCCCCCCCTTGAATTATAGGGAAATGTGCTTTTAGAGAAAACTTGCTGGTCATAGGGAAGTAATTTCTTTGTGTGGAAGGATATGTAGGTGTTGATATGTAGTACTTCTTTTCCTCAGTGTATTCTCTTTTTATTGTCAAGATACAGGAATAATGAGACAGGATCAGACTTTTGATAGGAACTGTGGTGTGCAGATTAAATGCAGAAGTGCCCCTAGATCAGTCAAATTCAGGCACTTTCAAACCTTAATGATTTTCCTGTGGAATTGGTATTGTTTCCAGTCAAATTTTTTCCTAAATCTTTATATAAAAGTGTAGAAGGTGTACCACAGTGAATATTAGTGTACCTGAAAAATGAATTTCTTAAAGTTTAAAATTCATAAATCTGAACATCAGAATGAGTGGGATACACCATTCTTTTATGTCTTAGTCTCTGGACAAATGCAATGGAATTCAAAGTTTTATGGAGTATTGTTTTGTTACCCAACAGAGTAGGATATCTCCATCACGTAGATAGTTCCATCTCTGTTCTTTTACCAGCCCCTGAAACATATTCACATTTTTGTTTTCTTAACTGTTAGACTGCTCAGGATAGGGACAGGTGGCGGGCTCTTGTGAGTGCAGTAACGAACCTACAGGTTCCACAAAACGCGGGGAATTTCTTGACTAGCTGATGACCTGCTAGCTTCTCATGAAGGACTCTGCTCCATGGAGTTAGTTTAACTTTTAGACTACCATGGTGTGTCCTATATTGTGTAAGTCTCTGATGGTTAGATTCACAGTTTCCCACATCTGTTATAATACCACCTACCAGAGCAAATGCCACAGCAGTTTGTCATATTTTTTACCATATTTTAAATAATACACAGTGATACTCATTTAAGACATTTTTCCCACATGAAATTTTGAACTAATTTATTCCCCAAATTTTCCCATATGATTTATGTTGTTGAAAGGATTTTCCACCCAGAAAGCACTTGCAAACACCACAGAATTAGTATTGCATGCACTTAATAAGGCGCTATTCTATCAAGATGTGTGTGTGTGTGTGTATGTTTGCAGGTTTTGCTTACCACTTCAGTTTCCCACATTTTCGCTTCCTTCAGTTGTGCCGTGATGAGATGCTTATTAACAGACGGCATGCACGCTTCATAAGACAAAGCTGCCCATTCTCTCATTTGCATAAGTAAAATATGTTGGTTTTGTAGATAAGTTTTGTCCTTACCAGCCCTAGAATAATGTTTTACAATTTTAAAAGTGTGTGTGAAACACTCTGTAGTTTTAATTGACTAGTAACAAAATATAGTAATAAGAGTCATCTTGTTCTGGATCCACTTTCAATGGAAGAACTGGTGATAATAAGAATGAATATATTATGTAAAAAATAAAAAATTTGAACTTTTAATATGTTATAAATAAGTGACAAATTAGACTGCAGTCTTTGATAGAATTATCTTTGACAGAAAAGATTTTTAGACGCATTCGCCTAGTCACAAAACCGCCTATTAATTTCATCATGTTTGTCCTTTCATCTCTCTTCATATATCAGTGCACTGCTCACTGGATGGATTTCTGTGAAATTTTGTATTGGGACAGTTATGAAAATCTGTCACAAAAGTCCTAAGTTGGTTAAAATGGGGAAAAAATATCCGGAACTTTACATGAGGGCCTAAATATGGTTTTTACAAGTTCAGAATTGAAGGTCTAGCACAATAAATTGTGCCAGTTTTTCTTCCGACTGCTGCCATCTTGCTGTGTGAATAAAATGTTTACATTGATTTTCCATTTGTTACAACTGGGCCCTTGTTGCCTATTTCACATATGTTTATGTTGTTAACTGAAACGAATGTGAATACTCTGAACTTGTAGTGATACTAATGATTTCTTATCTTAGTTTAGGATTTGAAGTGCAACATGGTGACTGTTGCAACTGTACATTTTAACCTGGTAATTTTATGCATTTTATCTTGCATAGTATTCAGCACTGCTGTGACCAGTGTGATGGGTCTGAGTGTCACAATGTCCATTTCATTTCATGGAAGTGAAGTGTATATAAATACATGAGCAGAATCAATATATGAGTAGCTGAATTAGCATTCCATTTGCAAAGTAACCAAATCTTGTAAAACATCGCCACAAGTTCCCATATTCTTCCCCAAGACAGTTTCCTTCCTTCACCGTTCCCCCCTTTTTTAAACAGGTGACGTTACCCTATTCAATAGGAAATTCGGAATTTAGCCTGATTGTAGAAATCTGTACAATGTGTAAAGATTGTTTTAAATATATATTAAAATTCTAGTGTTTATTGTGATGTTATTTTGTTTCCTTGTGTATGATATACTGACTTGTTCTCATTTCCTGCACAGAATGTCTGGGTGTAGTTACAGTAATACAGGCCAGTAATTCTCAGTTGTTTTGAATATTGCTTCCCAGTGGTCCTTTGGTTAAAGAATCATAGTTTCACTGTGGTGAAAACAGTTTCCCTTTTTCCAAGAAGTTTATTTTTACAGTATGCACATATTAATGTTATGTTAAATGTTAATGGCAGTTCTTATTTTTGAGGCTGTGTGACCCTTGCTGCCAGCCGACATGTTCTGCCAGTTGGACGCCTTCCACCAGCTGAGAAACACTGATGAAGGCCATGACCTAATTTGTTCTATGGAAGAAGGATTGAAAATCATCAAATAGGGACAGGATGTTTTGTACATCAGAGATTCATATCAACAGACAGCAGAGTAGAGTTTGTTAGTGAGAGGAAGTCATATGTAGTGCTGAGAGGTAGCTGGTGTGATGATATTGGTCTGAATGTGCGTGCTCGAGCTGAGGGTAAAAGTGATGACCCAAAGGACAGTTTCTTTGAGCAGGCATTCATTCACTTTCATAAGTACCATATCAAAATTCTGTTAGATTTTAATTTAAAACTGAGGAGAGTAGATATTTTGAAACCACCAATTGCGAATGAGAGTTTATGTGAAAAAGTGATTATAAAGGTGTTAGAGTAGTAAACTTTGCTACATCAAAAAATCTAGTTGTTATGAGCACAATGTTCGCACCTAGAAACATTCATAAACACATCCTCACCAAATATTTTTCCAGTGATTAAATCAAGAACGTGATGGATTGGTCATGTAGCACATGTGGGGGGGAAGCAAAGGTGTATACATGGTTTTGGTGGGAAACCTGAGAGAAAGGGACACTTTTGAGGACCTAGGCGTAGATGGGAGGGTAATATTAAAATGGGTCTTCAAGAAATATGATTGTGGTGGGGGGGGGGGGGGCTGCATTGATCTGGCTCAGGATGGGGAGAAGTGCGCGGGCTCTTGTGAACACGGTAATGCACCTTTGGGTTCGAGAAAAGGCAGGGAATTTCTTCATTAGTTGAGGAAATGTAAGCCTCTCTATGGAGATGCTTTGGTAGAATTTATTGAGAAACGGGTGAAAAAGGAGATACATGTTGTGAATGAAAAGTTAACTTGAGCAGTTTGCTGTGGTAGGTCAGTGGTTAACGCATGGGAAGCACGTGTTAACCCCTAGTGGAGTTGTTCGTTACGTCAAACTACCTATCTTAGGAACCTAAACACGTCAGTAAAATGTATCTCATTTCAGATATAAAAATATTCTCAGCCTTTCGAAATTGCACTCCCATGCATATAATCATGACACTATGAATGAGTGCAGGGGCATGTGCCTGACATCCTTTGATCTGAATGGTGTGTGTCTTTGTTCTTTCCACATGATGTGATTTGTTCAGGTAATAAAAGCAAGTTTATCTGGGACTGTTTTACGTTTCGGCTACAGTATGGTGGGTTAGTGCATGTTCATGTGGTCATGGAGTACATCTTAACACCATTCAGTCTATCTCAACAGC
Source organism: Reticulitermes speratus (assembly GCA_021186555.1). Classification (NCBI taxonomy): domain Eukaryota; kingdom Metazoa; phylum Arthropoda; class Insecta; order Blattodea; family Rhinotermitidae; genus Reticulitermes; species Reticulitermes speratus. The sequence continues at coordinate 10,792,475 of JAJKFL010000003.1, read as the reverse complement.
AGCACCATGACGGTGCGCTCTGTTTCTGGACACCGACTCCGTTTTTGCGTAATCTGTAATGGTTCCAGTTGTGCTTAAGTGAATCAACATTTAGTTGGACAGAGTGAAATATTGCAACTTCCTTATCTCTTGATAATTTGTCAGAATGTCGTTATGTTTACGCTCCTCAGAGTGAGCAGCCATTGTGTCATTTATTTAAAAGATCTCTCTCTTTTTTCGACAGATGCAGTAGAAAGTTTTGAAGTATGATCTTGACACATTGTTGTTTGCTTTTCTTCCTACTTTTTCCATTATCTGACTAACAGTCGAATGGAGTGTGTATGATGTGTGACTGATTCTTAAATTATAGTGTTAAATAAAGATGAGTGTGAATGTGGATATGTCATTATAGAGTAATGTGAAGCCATTTAAATTGTGGCAGTTCTTATGTGTATCAATATGGATCTAGAGCATAAATATGTTAAGAAGACAATTTCTGCGCATGTGCAAAAGTGCTTGCCAATAAAAAAAAACTACGTCAGCAATACCGAAATTAAATAAATTGCAGATTGGATAACAATTGCATTAAGCATGCTGGTACCACGTTCTGGAAAAGATGGTTACTGTAATACCGACACAAGCAAGTGTTACACTTCCGTTTATTTGTGCAGCCTTCTTATCCTATTTGTAATTATCACACTGACTGCTAGTCTTGGGCCGTTAGGGTCTTACATAATTCTGGCTGTACCCTGGTGGAACTGAGATAAAACAGGTGAACTCGTAGTGTTCGATAGAAGGACCGAAATTGTAAGTGCGCCGCTAATGTATAGTACTGCGTCAAATTATTGCCCGCATGCCGTTATGACCGTGAAGTTTTCGCTGGTCTGTGACACCTGGTTTGAAAGGTGGATACAGCGCTGAGAAAGAACTTAATGCCGCCATCTTCAAGGCAGAAAATGGAAGCAGTGTGTTCCTCTGACACTTGATCAGACTGCAGAATGTCATGACTCAGAAAACTGCGATATGAAGGGCGCGGCCCCGGGCCATGTGGGATTTGTTGTGGAAAAAGTGCTACTGGGAAAGGCTTTTCTCCGATACTTACATTTTTTCCCCCCTTTATGCTTCATTCTACCCAGAGCTTGTTGCGGGTATTCCTTGACAGAAAAAAAGTGCGGGTACTCACGTCTTGACAGCAGGGACACTTGAAAATGTCCCTATTGGAAATGAAAAGAAAAGTTTTGTTCATATTGTTTTACAGTGTGATAATATTGTTGGAATAATACAACAAATCAGATATATTTGTCGCGAGTTCTGAATTTGTAATATTCAAGTACTGCATCGCCTTCAATAAAGATACCGATGTGTCGTACCGTTGTGTACCGCCACAAGAAAGCACTGATTATACCAACGATCCATACTCGTACTTGATACATCTACCATCGACGCTTTGTAAACTTCGCAGTCGACAGCATCGTTAAATAAAACGCTTCTCTGAGTAGCCTCATATTCAATGGGTTCTTTCCATGCCGAAAAGCGGGCGGGGCGTGTAGGTGACAAACTCACCTCATCTAGTGCCGAGGTTAAGAATGGGCGAATCTGTATCTCTACTCCCTCTATATGTTTTCTAGCTGTACAGGGACAAATTTACCTTTTTTAAACCTTGAGCTAGATCTCAGTATGGATGTTGTGCGCGTGTTCCATCGAAGGTCAACAATTTATGGTAGGAAAGGACCCTCAGATGTAAATTGAGGAATGGAACATGTGTCAGCGGAGAGCTGTGAATATTAAAGACGCAATTTTTAGTTCTATTGTTTTCATTTCCATTTTTTCGTTCAATTTCTTACATTTACTAAGCATAATTCTATTTTTATTTTCGCTTTATATTCTTGGTACCAGAGACATTTTTCGATAACAGAAGTGCTTCCATTTAATCCAAGTTACGCCAATACGTAGGTTATTCTTCTTACACGAAATAAATGGGATGAATCAAATAGACATCCATTAATTTAATTATAAAACCCAGACTACCAGTCCGTCGCTGTGTGAATGTTGGCAGCCAGCTCCACGTCTAAGAATAGATCTTATGATCTTTGCTTGTTGCAGTTCTCCCGCCCAACAATGGCCTTCGTTTTCTATCAGATAAACATTGAACAAATAAACGGAATTTCTTATGATTCTTGGAACAAGTAATAAAGAAGCCCTCACAAGCTAGGCATCTCCCATATATGTACAAACGAATACAATGTAATCTGTGTCAAAGTGTGTGAATGGCGTTCGCTTCTTCAAATATAAGGTGCAGAATAAGTTGTGAAGTAAATAAATATCGACCTTCAATTTTAACAGCTCCGAATCTCTGCTGCTGAGCTTTCGTTTGGCTGTCTGTCCTCGCACTAAGCCTCCAAGCCAACTTCGGCAACGTTTGGCCTGCATGAGGGCAACATGAAATTCAATACACTGGAATGAAGGATGTATTAGTATACGTATAATTAAATGTATAATTTTACTTGTGTATTTGTCTATACATCACGTGTAAAATATGTGCTGATAGTAATAGGAAAACATTGCCGATCCCAGTGGCCGCGCGGTCTAAAGGCGTTGGCCCGCGGCCGATCGCTTGCTGGCATTGCGGGTTCGAATCCCGCCTGGGGCATGGATGTCTGTCTGTTGTGCGTGTTGTGTGTTGTCAGGTAGAGGTCTCTGCATCGTGCTGATCACTCGTCCAGAGGAGTCCTACCGAGTGTGGTGTGTCTGTCTGAGTGTGATCGTGAAACCCCAACAATGAGGAGGCCTAGGCCCACTAGGACTGCCGAGCCATGAAAAAAAAATAGGAAAACATTTATTAAAATGTATTTCACAACCTAGGCTAGGGTGTCTATTTGTAGCGCATTTTTACAAAAGGAGTTTAGTAATGTAATTCATACCTCCTTAAATAAACGCTCAACAGTTTTCAAAATTACTTCAACCTTCTGTCTCGGCTTTTCCAGTGAAAAGTTTAAATGACATTTCCGCCTTTTTAAAAGTCTCTGTCGGCTACATAACACTGTGTCGCGCGCAACACGTTGCCCGCGAGCTACCGGTTGAGCTGACCGGTCTAAGCCGCTTTATGCAGTAACAGGAGTGCGCGTGGTATGCGCCGTGCAGCTTTATGTCTTAGTTTGTGGTTTTAATGACACTGTTCAAAAGACGTTTATTAAATATTACATATAAATCACAGAGCCTGTTGCCAGAACAAGTCTCTTCAAACAGTAACCAGCGGTCTCAAAGAAGTGACCCAGTGTCTCTCAGGCTTGTTTCCCGAAAGGTGTACGTACGAACGTACAGGTACTGTCTCTAACACGGGACAGTATTTTTTTTTTCAATCCCATTACAGGCCTGGACAGACCCTTAGGGTTCCAGGAGGTTGAGGCTCCCAGATTTCTAGACAATCGGCACATGAAGGTGGTAAGGTTGTCAGCCCTACGCACCGGCCGCCTTTACCCCCCAGGAAATATTCCTGGTACTCATTTCTGTTAGAGGCTGAGTCGGCCCCAGGGCCATAGTGCGACCGAAACGATTATGTCAAGGAAAAATTCCAATTCGAACCCGCGACGTTCCGGTTTGTAGCGAGTGCCTTAACCAACTGCGCCCCCAACACGGGACAGTATGTTGTTATTCTAGAATTGCTGTGGAAGGCCCAAAATTAGACTATTTAGGGCGGATTGTGGTCTAGGATTTTAGCAGTTCTGCTCAGTCTCGCCATGTGAGTGCTACGGAAGTGCCTTGAAATATTGCGACTGTAATGCAGTGTTTGTAAACAGGAGGTACAAGAATGAGAAACATATTTTCGTAGGTTATATGGTCGGTTCTTCTGACCTATCCTGAGCAGTATACAGACATTCAATGAGAGCACCACCTGTAGCGCGGCCCATGCCACACCCTACTTAAGTTCAATCCACACATCTCTAAGCACGATGGGCGTAACTGTAGTCGCAGCGACTTGCAACAGCAAGTCCTGGCAAATTTGTGGGCAATGGTGGAACGGGATAAAAAGTCAAATGTTACTGTTTGTTTATTGAATATTCCAAGCACAAAGGGATGTCCTCCATCAAGTCGGTGGAACATGAAGTACATCCTTTATTAACCCAGAAGAATAACTCAGGAGCTGTGAGGTCAGGAAAACGAGGTGTCCAAGTGATAGGGACGACTCTGTCAATCCATTTTCACGAAAACTTCCCATCCGAGAAGACTCGGAAATTCAGTGTGAAAATGGGGGAGGCTTGCCAGAATTGTGTATCCTTCGGGCTGTATTTTTTTTTGACACTCGGCTTGAGAAATTCCTCCGATGTTTCTAGGCCCGAACACTTCTAGTTAGATACAGCACAGTCGGAAATGTAATGTATTCTCCCTTGTAGGTAACCTCAGCACCTGCATTCGAATCACGTCTTCCCAAATTCTAACGTTGTGTCGGTTAAAATGCCCTGGCAGATCTAAAAATTTATTCTTCAAGAGTTTGCTATTGAGTATATTCATACCAAAATTTGTGAAAATCGGTAAGCTGGTTAAGGAAGCAGAATTAAGGCTATTACTATATGAACGAGCCGATCCCAGTGGCCGTGCGGTCTAAGCGTGGGTCTTCGGCCGCTCGCTTACTAGGATCGTGGGTTCGAATCCCGCCGGGGGCATGGATGTTTGTGTTGTGTTTGTTGTAAGGACGGTAGTATGGAACGTAAAGTGACATGAAGGACGAAAGGATTTAAACAGTACAAAAATGGATCAAAGGGGTAAACCCGGACAGGCAAAAAAAAAAAACACCGGGGGCATGGATGTTTGTCTCTTGTGAGTGTTGTGTGTTGTTGTCAGGTAGAGGCCTCTGCGACGAGCCGATCCCTCGTCCAGAGGAGTCCTACCGACTGTGGTGTGTCTCTCAGTGTGATTAAAAGGAATTAAAAACCTTGACACTGAAACGGAAACCGGAGTAGGTAGAAGAGGACGACTTAAAAAATATATATATATATGAACGTTGTTTTCTGAAGTGATTTAGTTTTTCACGTAATTTATCGTAAACCGGTCGTTGTAGGCATATGAAACATATTCCATAAGTACCATTTCCTAATCACAGTAATTATTTATCACGCATTATGGAGAGAACCCCAAACACTGCAGTCGCTGTGTGCAGCAGTACCGCTGTAGAAATAGCTTATCTATTCCGTAAGACGTACTGTCGAAGTGCCCTACCTAAGACATATCTTTTTGTTTGTTTCAGGAGACAAGAGAATTACGCTCGAGCGAGGTAAACCAGTATTCTTTTAAACATTAATGGGTCGAACTGGAGCTTAGCAAACACGCCGATAGGGCGACTCAAGTGAAATTACTGACCTGCCCACAGACTACTCGGTTCGGTCAAGCAGTTCCGTATCCATTCGCGTTCCGGTGACAGCATTGCAAGGTGAGTCAATTCTGATTTGATTTAATATCTTGTTCAGTAAAGTTTGATGTTGCAGTCGGAAGGCAAGCATCGTGTTTTGTACCACTTCAGTCTTACCACTTGTAACATTAACCTGATATTCCCAGATTCGCATGGTTACTTACCTTTCAGTCAATAAAGTCGCGAATTTCACTTGGATCACGTCTAATCGTGGTAATAAATTTGGTCCCATTTTATTTGTGTTATGAGGCCGTCATTAACAGTAGTTGTCTCGTATCAGAACGTATGCTGTAGTGAGTTACAGTTTACTTTTTTAATTCTAAACTTAATAACAATATCATTAGTTTAACACAAAGTTGTCCCGGTGCTTAATGAAGTACCACGGCATGAGTGCGAAGTTACGAGTGGCGGTGTAGCTTCAGGCGTCAATAACCTTGACACTAAAGAAAGGTGAGTTTTCAACATCACGTTTCGGCCGCTTTACCCCGCGGGAATATCGCATTTTATAAGCCAAGCAGGTGGTTTTAGAAAAGAGAATTATCTTGCCTCTGCTGCGAACCAGGCCTGATTTCTCAACCGCTCAGTCAGTATCCAAGTCAACATTCTGAGTTGCCCGAGATCTAACAAAGCAATAATAGTGAACAGTATAACCACCTATACAGTGTTCAATCCAGCTAATTGCACACGTAACCATAAATAAGCATTTGTTATTCTGTGATGTTCCTACTACATGTTTCGGCCTCTACAGGCCATACTCGGGGAAGTCATTTACAAAGGGACAAAAATATAAGAAATGCTGTCAAATATGTGCATATATGGGGTTAAAATACAAAGTTATGAATTAAAATGTTTCTAAACTGTATAAAATGGAGATAATTACAGTTATTTTTAAATTTCTTAATAATTTTGTATTTATTGCATACAAACATACATGTCACTACTGTCGTCTTCATTCTAGGGGAGCTAGGTATATCCATGTGTTTTCTGTTGATGTTTGTACTGCAGTGGACCACTGACTACTGCCTAGTATTAGCCCTACGTACACTGTGATATCATCATATGGTTCCACTCAACATTTTTTTAATTTACATAGCTTTATTTCCTTGACATGTACATACAACAGTATACAGAATATGGCTAAATTGTTCCTAACACCAATTTTGAGGTTCGTGCATTTTACACTTTGGAACATAATAGGTACAGTGCACCAATGACAAGTAGTTGTAGTGAAAACTAGGACCCACTCAACATGCACGCTGTGTTCCTTACGGCAAAGTTCCAGACTGTAATAGCGACTGAAACGTAGGCACCTCTTGCTTATGTTATTGTTAACACCTTGTGGTCCCATTCGTAAATACTAACAACTATAACTTCTACATAGTGACTGAATAGCAAGCCTTAAACCTTCGGTTTAATAATAATAATAATACCAGTAATTCATTTCGTATTCTGTCTTGCGAAAGATCCGTAGCCTTTCCAAAGCGAGTTCTCCACAGAGTGCGATCTAGTGCTTCCTCTTTTAATTTCCAGTAAAATCTCTTTTCCTTAATGTTATCTAGTAGCTGCTTACGTTTTCTTCCTCGTCTTTCCACGACTTCTATGCTTTCCTCTATCTGTTCTTAAATACCGTGATTTATAAGGCAGTTCCTACGTAAGTATGACAAAGGCAGTTAGCATTCCTTCTGTTTAATAATAATAATAATAATAATAATCAAATATAATTGATTATCGGTATATTTAATGACGACTTCAATGGCTGAGATTAAGTAGGGTCGAACGACAGCATGGTAAGTCAGCAGTGAGTTGGAAATTTTGTGGTCGTGACGTAATTTGAGGTAGGCCTACGGCGCGGGTATTTTCCCAGAGGGCAGAGAAAAGTTAACTTATAGTGACTCGTTACAACTGCGGTACCTAAACTGCTTGCAGTGTATCGTAGGATTGTTACACAGTCATTAATTGACAAAGATGTTGAAGTGGTCAAGGAATATTTTATTCTTTGTTTAATTCTTGGAGTGGAGTGAGACTAAATTTCTTGGTACTTTGGTCGTTAATGAGCTTATTGCACCAAACCGGGTGAAAGATTAGTGAATATGGAGCACTGGTGAAGTCGTGATTGACAGTGGAAAATCAAAGTACTAGGAGACGAATCTGACCCAATGTCTCTTTGTCCATAACGAATGACATACGGACTACCCTAGCATCGAACCCAGGCCTCCGTGATAAGAAGCCGGCAACTAACGGCCTGCGTGCCTATATTTAAGTTTCTTTTATGGCTCGACAGCCCTAGTGGGCCTTCTCATCTTTGAGGTTTCGCCATCGCTCTCAGACACACCACATTCGATAGGACTCTTTGGACAAGTGATCGGCCCGTCACAGAGACCTCTACCTGACAAGACACAACACTCCCAAGAGACAAACATCCCTGCCTGTGGCGGGATTCGAACCCGCAATCTCAGCAAGCGAGCGACCGCAGACCCACACCTTAGACCGCGCGGCCATTTAAGTACTTATGTCATTTTGTCAGCAGTACTGAGAAACAGCGTGAGATAGATCTCTGGATAGACGGTTTTTATTTGGATATTTGGACACGTGACTTCCCGATAACGAAGCAGCAATGCTAACATTTCAAATAAAGCTATTGTTTGTAATGAGACAATTGCTATTCTGCTTTTATCACGCGGCTCTGGCGGTGAAGAGCAGCTGTTTCATTAGGGCAGAATTGAGTTAGATTGGAGCCAACAGTGCTGCAGTTCCTGCTGCCTGCTGCCATGTATTATTCATTAAATCTGTAGGGTACAGCAAAACGGCGCGTGCTGTACGTGCACTGTCAGTGTTGCAGCCGCTAAATGCACTTGCTTCGTTGTCAATCATTGACCACTTTCTCTTTTGAGACGTGTGTAGATACATGATTGTCATTTGTCGCTGTGAATGTATACACGTGTAAACATCAGATTGTATTCATTGTTAACCCTTTGAAACATGAAATTCATTGAAATATGACACGTAAGCTCAGTTTATATCTCGCGGTACACAAATTAAGCTTCTACCCCATAGTAGGCGCATTCCTGCGTTACATATAAAAACAAAGACTGGGTGAATTAAGATCTGCGTATTCTGTTATTGTTTTGTGATTATCTCTGTTTTGAAAGTGGGCACATTTGGATGTGTCTTTCTTATTCATTATACGTATTAAGAAGTGGAATTTATTCTCACAATCTGATCCGTTGTTAGCGAAGTCAGGAAACTGTTACGTCACGCCACGCCACGGCTTAAGTGCGATGCATCACTTAACGACTGAAACCCGTGTCGAAGGTATGTGCAAATTCTCTAGGAAACCCAAGGGTCTAACTGAAAGGAATGATAGTACACGAAATTTAGATTCATTTGTTGGGAATTTTATTTTGCTTTGACGCGTAAATACGGTTTACCAGCTGTCTTAAAATATCCAGGGTCCATATATATATATATATATATATATATATATATATATATATATATATATATATATATATATATTGTGTGTATATGTATATGCACATATGTATGTGTGTATGTATGTATGTATGTATGTTGTTGTTGTATGTATGTATGTACGTACGCATGAGTGTATGTATGTACGCATGTATGTATGCATGTATGTACGTACGCATGTGAATATGTATGTATGTATGTATTATGTATGTACGCATGTATGTATGTACGTACGCATGTATGTATGTGTGTATGTATGTATGTATGTTCGCATGTATGTATGTACGCATGTATATATGTATGTACATACGCATATTGTATGTATGTATGAGTGTAAACCTCTGTGCCTTTATGTATAAATGTATGTATGTACATACGCATGTATGTACATACGATGTATGTATGATATATGTATGTACGCATGTATATATGTATGTACGCATGTATATATGTATGTACGCATGTATATATGTATGTAGTTGTATGTGTGTATGTAAACTAAATAGGCCTTGAGTGATTTGAGACTTCACGCCTTGTTGATGACTTAAAGTCTTCTGGGACATGAGGCCGTGTACATTGGTAATTTGTTACATTTTGGCGGAGGTTGCTGAATCCATCTTCATACTCGTCCAAGGAGCACGAAGTTTAAGGCAACGAAACGTCCGTAAAAATTACCAGTCAATATGGCGTCATATCCCCGAAGACTTTATCTAAATAGGCTCTATTTTGTTTCTTAGGCATTATAATATGATGAGCTACGTTTAATAGACTGGCAGAAATTTTAATATCGATTTCCTTGTGAACATATTAAGCAAAGAAACAACTTTATGTAGCACATTTCTTCTTGGGAAGCTAATATTGTCTGAGCTAGCTGTCAAGTTACCCGCCCTTTATGGAACCCAAACGCTCATTACCATGTTGACAAGAGCCAGCAGCTGAATACTGTTCTAATTGAGAAAAATCAAATCCAAATCCTCATTACGCCCCTTCTTCAGGAAATATTTCAATATTAATCTTCCAACTACTTATAATTCTCGCAGATTTTCCAATTAAAATTTTATATGTATTTTTTATGTTTCCCTTCCATGTGCATGTCCCCCCACCCATATCATCCTCCTTCATTTGATCATCCTAACAATATTTGGTGCATAACCTAAGTTATGAAGCTCTTTTTTTTCAGCCTCCTTTAATTTCCCTTCTTTTATATGCAAATATTCTCCTTACCACCCTGTCAAAGACCCTCAGACAGTTTTAGACGAAAGATAAAAAACAAATTTCCATTTTATGTTTATCCCAACCTGCGTCATGAAAGTCGTACACCATATTTCTTTAAAATAGTTTATTAGCCATGAATAATAATAATAATAATAATAATTTTATAAGAATTTGTTTATGTTTATTTTTTACTTTACGTTTTGTTAGGATAATTTATTAATGATCTAGAGAATGATTGTTTTCGGAATAATGTAGAGTGCTTAGGTTTTCGCGTAATAAATAAGTATTATTAACTGATTTATTCCAATCGGAACAAATTCCTTGCAGTATTCTTTGAGAGATATTAAAGAACAATGGACGTAAGGTATCTTGTGAATCTAAAATACTTCCTGTGTTGTACCAATTAAATACTTCCTCTGTTGTACCAATTAAATACTTTCTCTGTTGTACCAATGAAATACTTCCTCTGTTGTACCAATAAAGTCTACCCACTCTACTAGAAACTCCGTGCGGAAGGAGCCACAAGTTTCAGGCTGTTCACAATCAAATTCTTATGCTCAACAATATCCACCACCCAAATTAATTCTTTCTTTAAACTTATTTTATTGTTTATAATTTACAGTGTACTGGTGACAGCACGTCCTTGTGTGACTGTACCTATGTTGCGTACGGGACTGTACACTGGAATAATTTCTAACGAAGTGACAGATATTTATTAAGCGCTAAGCTTAATGGAAGTTGTGCCACAATAGGCCTTTTCACATCCTTGTATATCAGCTTCATACCTTTTCATGGTAACGTGGAGGCAGATCGAAACTCTGAGGTGGGAACTAAAAATATTTATTAATACATTTATGAGATATGTGGTGATATAGCGTTGCCGCCAAATCTGCCTTTACATTATAGTTTGTCACATAATTAATTAATTCTTAATTAAACAATCATTGTTATCTTTCATACATAATACTAGAGACTAAATATCTACTGGCTTCTCTAAATAGATGGAGACATAGAGGCGTCATAGCTTATTCTCAGCAAGATCTACTTATAATTTGAGTGTCTTAAGATGATACACTCGACCTATGATGTTTCAAGCTGTTAGTCGCCGTCCTGTAATTGCGGAAGCTCGAAATCGATTCCAGGCTATTCCTTATGGGATTTTTGGTAAACAAAGTGGCACTGTTATCAGTTTTTATCCGGATACTTTAGTTTTCTACTGTTAGTAACCTTCCACCAAAGCTCATTACTCACTAATTTATCTACCACCGACGTTATATGATCTCGGAAAACGATAGCGTCCTTAAATACCACCCTTAAAAAGAAAGATGAACTTCACAGTGCTTAAGAAATGATTAATATTTAACCTGTTACGTCAGAATCCTTGTCGATGTTTGCGAGTCATTTTGTCCACGATATGGGTTAACCGTGCCAGAAAATTTACGTAAGAGTCTACATGACGTCAGCTAAACTGAGACTTGTTACCGCAAAACTCCATTAAATTGTCTAAATAAGTATGGAAATAAATTATTTCGATTGCCGCTACAGTTTGTCATTCCAAAAGTCAATCACATGCAATATTTAATTATGTTTAGAGCTTTTTCAGCTGTCGAGGTTTATGCACGCCCTCTGACATATTCGGATTCTGACAGTATGTGTGCCCTCTGACATATTCGGATTCTGACAGTATGTGTGCCCTCTGACTTATTCGGATTCAGACGTTATGTGTGCCCTCTGACTTATCCGGGTTGAGATATTATTCTCAAGGAGCACATCTGTTGACATACAACACGTTTCCTTTGATAGGGGATCGTCTTTACGAAGTCCTGTGCCCACATATAAAATTGGACATACGTCAAAGCTCCGATGGGACTGGAAACCGCGATTCCCGTGTTTGAAGTTTCGCGTGCGCACGTTAGTTCGCGCTACAACTGTGATTAAGGTCTTCTAGTTCTCCAGTGAGAATTTAGTTGATCTCTGGAAATAATGTATAAGCGGTAAGAATATTTCGGTCTAAATTAGCCCATTTAATTAATGCCTTCAGGAATAATGAAGTAACATACAATGTTCATCATACATCGTAATCCCATAAACCAATAGCATCTTTTGTGATTCACAATATCCTATTACCTTGTACTCTGTTATATTTACTTACGCCCTGATACACGCATCTGATAATTTTGTTGCTAGTAATTATTCTTATCGAATTCATCTCCCTTTTTAAGTATTCCTACTCTTATGTACTTAATAGTTGTTTTACTTTGTGTTGTTTACTGTCATATATATTAGCGATTTATGTACGAGTAATTAAGAAAACTTAAGCCGCCAAAATGCGGGTAATATATTTCATTTTCTTAAATTTAAACCACTCCATCTTCCATGCAGTTGGCCTCTTGTATCAAAACATATTCTATCCTCTTCATCCAATACTGTTTTCATCGCCACAGGTAATTTTCTATTCCTAATTAATTATATTTCATTATCTTGTATCGTTTTATTCTGAAGTTTATTAGACTGATAACTTGTTTGCTTTTAATGCGTTAACGTTTTAAACATGTTAACCCTTTTAACACCTTAATTACAGTGGTAACTATATATACCACCTCCTTCGGCGCTATGCAAGTCTGCAGTTTGCCCACAGAACGTGTTTAGGTGCTTCGTAGAATTCTCACAACAAAAAGGATCATTTTCCTAAACAGTGTTCATATATTTGTTTTTGTAATAGATATAGGGATGTTTTCTGTGCATTATTAGCTCAGTTTTTAAGTACGTATTAGGCGAATTTTGTCCTTTAAACGAGGAAGACGAAATTCTCAGAAACGTATGAGCTCAGACCTTCAGTCTATCCAATGTGGTTAACTGCATTTTGTTGAAATTGCGTGTTGTGTCGCCCGATTTATTAAGATAAACCCCCTGAGAAAGGCAAATAAAGAGTAGCGACATATGTGGAGTACGGCAGATTTTAGTCTAAAGTAAACAATATTCTTGTTAAACTAAAGCAAGTATCATGGTTCGATTCCCGGCAGGGGCAAATGTTTTCCTCTTTTCCAAATCATCTGAACCGGCTCTGTAGTCCACTCAGCCTCCTAGTTAAAGGATATTATGGTTTCCTTTCCCCAGGGTAAAACAACCAGCATAATGCGTGGAGATACACTTTTTTTTTCTATGGCTCGACAGCCCTATATGGGCCTGGGCCTCCTCGTTTCGTCGAGGTTTCATGGTCACACACATTTGAGACACATCACAGTCGGTAGGACTCCTCTGGACGAGGGACCAGCTCGTCGCAGAGACCTCTACCTGACAACACACAACACTCACAAGAGACAGACATCCATGCCCCCGGTGGGATTTTTTTTTTTTTTTTAATTCCTGGGTTTTCCCCTTTGATCCATTTTTGTTCTGTATTAGTCCTTTTTCGTCCTTTCATGTCACTTACGGTCCACAACCGTCTTTTTACAACACAACACAAACATCCATGACCCCGGTGGGATTCGAACCCACGATTCTAGTAAGCGAGCGGCCGAAGACCCACGCCTTAGACCGCACGGCCACTGGGATCGGCTGGAGATACACCTGCAGACGCCCATATTCCTTTATGGTGTGATATTTAATTAAGCACGTGTGATCGGTAAGGAGGATTTGCCCCCCAAGTCGCATACAGCACTATGGTCTTGGTACATTTCCCTGTTTCAGGCACTTGCCATTCATTCGGCAACCCGCGCAGCTCGCCTGCCGGATGAGTTGCCGAAAGGTGACTGCTAATGGAAGTCTTCAATCTGTGTGAGTTCAGCCCATGCAAGTTTCAGAATGTACTGTACCACGCCTTTAGTGTAATGACTCCCTGAAGGTGTCTGACAATGGAAGTTCGTTAAACGAACATTATGTTAGATATTGCCCATTGTTTCGGATCTATTTGGTACACAGAACTTAAGAATGGCCTCCTTTTATCTTCAGGTTGGTGTTATTGTATTGACACTAGGAGCTCTAATGGATAACAGACTAACCTGGTGTCAAAAGTACTGGGTTCGATCCAAACCTCCGCAAATAATCTTAAAGTTCTGCCAGTATAATGATGACTATCCCAATACGATAATACAACTCGACAATATTCAACATAAACTGTATATATAAATGGCTATAATTTAAAATCCTGTCTTTTGACATGACACATCTCCGTTGTGTTTTTAAATTACAGATGTATTTTTTTACTTAAACAGCCGTTCACAACATAAAAAACAGGATAAAATAGGCTACATGTTTCGGCTTATAATGTTTTTGAGAATGGTCTGATGATTGTTTAATAAGCCGAAACACGTAGCCTATTTTATCCTGCTTTTTATGTTGTGAACGACTGTTTTAAGTAAAAAATACTTAAGATATATCTGTAATTAAAATCCTGTCGTTACTCTGTCTCCATAACACAAGTTATTCTTATAATTACGAACACGTACGCCAGAGGCAGTGATTGCCAAAAAAAACTATGTGAGGTATCTATGCTTCGGTCGGAACTGCAGCTTCAGCTTTTTCCAATAAAATAATCTCTTTGTAGTAAGACCGCTTATTCTGTCAAGCAGTCTTTCAAGCCTTTCTGAAGTTCAAGGCGTGCAACCTCCCTTAATCTTCCGCTTTATGTACCAGTTTATTTTCCCTTATTTACTATGTTTTTACCTAACGTGAAAGAACCCTCGAGACCCATTGGATAGGTGGTTGGATGGAACCCGGAGTCGGTCTGAATAATGTGGAAAAGAGAAAATCTCTTTTTCTCCTAAGGAATATCGAACCCTCTTTCCTCGATCATACAGCCTGCATCTTAGCCGCTATTTTCCTGAATTGTTCCAAACGACACAGAATGTAATTATATAAGTAACAGCCATTTTCCATGGATAGAATAAATACCACAATGGATTTGACCAACTGTTTTCAAAACTGTCCAACAGTCAGAAACACAGATCTTTCAGTGTTTGATTTTACCTCACGAATGGTTTATATTCGTTTCAAAGCTTCTTCGAATTCAGCAGCTGTCAAGCGATAAGTTCCTTCCAGTTAAATTTACATAAAATATGCAGTTCGTATACATTTATGAATCTTTTTTTTACGGCGACGATATTTTCACGAATCCGCGCGCGAAAAAGGAAATTTAATATCTGTTGCTTACATTGGTAACCGTTAAAATTATAAAATCACCAGAAGTGTTAATAATATGAATACCCGAATACAATGCACTGTTCAACAACAAAGAAGCAAGTCATTTCATGGGAAAATCATTTGCCATTGATTGGCTGTTGTCTCTGCCTTGTATATTACTTTTTTTCTGATACGATCGGCTTTGCACTCATCTTCATATAGTCCGGTTTTTACGACAGATCCAGAGCTTTTTCTTGATTTACAACCTTAGTCAGACCCAGACACTGCAAGGACACACGTCCGTCATATAGTTGTTTGACAATAAATCTTTGTTTCGGTCCCTCCTATCACCTCAATAAGTTTGGGCTTGGAGTTTTTCCGCACCTGATGTAATCGCCTGTTTGATAAGCTTACCGCCAAACTCAGCTACGTTTGTTGTATAGCAATATTATATTAAAATAAACTACGTGTTTTAGTCTAACATCTGGCTTTATATAAAAATCGAAAGAAGGAAATGTGGTATTATCACACATATATATAAATATATATATATACTTCAGTTCCTTTTGTGTTTTTATATAAAGCCTGATGATGGCCCTTTTGGCCCGAAACATGTAGCTTATTGTTAGCAGAACATTTTTATAGAATAATGTATTTGTGTTTGAGCCGATCCCAATGGCCGTGCGGTCTAAGGCTTGGGTCTTCGGCCGCTCGCTTACTAGGATTGTGGGTTCGAATCCCACCGGGGGCATGGGTGTCTGTCTCTTGTGAGTGTTGTGTGTTGTCAGGTAGAGGTCTCTGCGACGAGCTGGTCCTCGTCCAGAGGAGTCCTACCGAGTGTGGTGTGTCTCAGATGTGTGTGACCATGAAACCTCGACGAAACGAGGAGGCCCAGGCCCATATAGGGCTGTCGAGCCATAGGAAAAAAATTGTGTTTGAAGGTAGCGTTATTAATTTGTCAGTTATTAAAGGACAACAGTGTGTCCTTCATTAAAATAAAAAAGTACCATAAATCGAAACAGTCTAAGTTATAAGTCCATAAACCGTAAAATAAAACCCAAATCCTGAACCCGAGCAATCCCGGGGATGGCTTCGACCTCAAGACGCTTTACTTACGGATCCATGTTAAGTATCTAAACTCTCTTTTGCAAATAATGACGTCACATGAACGTAGTTTATGTTTCTGGGAGGCCTATAATTTCTACGGTTATTACTGACGAGGCAGAACGATCAGTTAAAAACACTCGATTGCACTTGATTATCCGTTTAACTGTCATTACGTATTAGATTACATAATGACATGTTTTAAGTAACGTACAATAAACCATCGGTTATCCAATTTAATTGGATGGGAGGTGGGTGGACTTAGTCGGAAAAACCGATAAGTCAGTTCGGGGTCCGTTTCCTAGCCTAGCGACGCGAATGTAGGAAGCTGAATAGCCGAATCTCGGCAATGTTTAAGCACAAAACAGCACATGTATAGTGTAATTTTGATACATAGTGAGAAAATAAATTCTAAAACATAAATTACCGCCTAAGTGTGTTGTCGCCGAGCCCAGTGGCCGCGCTGTCTAAGGCGTGGGTCTTCGGCCGCTCGCTTACTAGGATCGTGGGCTCGAATCCCACCGGGGGCATGGATGTCTGTCTCTTGTGAGTGTTGTGTGTTGTCAGGTAGAGGTCTCTGCGACGAGCTGGTCCCTCGTCCAGAGGAGTCCTACCGACTGTGGTGTGTCTCCAATGTGTGTGATCATGAAACCTCGACGAAACGAGGAGGCCCAAGCCCATATAGGGCTGTCGAGCCATACACAAAAAATGTGTTGTCGGGAACTTCCGCTACTTAGCGAGGCTTGACCTCTGTTGTGTAGGCCTAATTAGGCCTAGGCTGGTCTAAGTGTCGTCGCCTTATAAGTGTATTCCTGTAGGCTACATTATTGGCTACCACGAAAGTATAGTGTAATGCAGGAGTGCATAAATCCCGGGCACCAGGTCGACTCGGCGATTCAATTTTGTACTGTTTGTACCGTGCATTGTCCATAATCATATCACAATATTCAGCTCAACAAAATGCACTCTATTGTTTCCAGATATTTCATATTACAGTATCTTGTTAATCAATCCCACGTGTTTCGATCCGTCATGGGATTATCATCAGGGATTTATATCAAAGTAATATTTCACAAAACTGAACTAGCAATCCATATACAAATAAAAGTTTTAAAAAAAGACCGATCAGTTAAGATGTAGGCGATTTGTTGTGTAATGGATCCTTGGTATGCCATGTTTTGGAGACTGCCTACTTATGTATGGAAGGATAAGACAGGATAAGATAGTACTATCTTATCCTTCCGTGGATTCTAAATTCAACTTTTTACACATAGTTCGTAATCGCTCTTTTTTTCGATGGGTCAGAAGGGCGAATGTTTTTTTTTGTGCATGGGTCAGTTGATCGAGAGTCGGCTGACTGAGAGTTTACTGTACCGTCGAATGGAAATATCGGTAATAGTGGTCGTTGGCCTGTTTTAAAGCACTATGCTATTTATATGATCCCTAATCCGTGCATTAATCAATTATATACTCATCCTTTGTATTCTGCCTCACTGGAGATAGCTACGTGTTTGGGCGAAACATGCAGGAAGTCATTGTGTATATAAATTAATTTCAGTATTGCTCATCCTTTGTGTTTTACCTCCCTAAAGATGGCCACGTGTTTGGCCGACAACATGTAGGGGGTATTGTGTATATAAATTAATTTAAATATTATTCATCCTTTGTATTTTACCTCCCTGAAGATGGACACGTTTTTGGCCGAAACATGTACGAGATCATTGTGTGTACAAATGAATTTCAATAGACTTTTGTGCATTTAGTTAGTACTATTACCATACACTATCCTATTATTTGTGTCAAGAGACTGGGGAAAACCGCGGAACACGAGGTCAGGTTATGTTAGTCTTTTTGGATGTAATACCTTGTAGTTTGGTAGATGGTTGCCAAAGTTTCGCAGCAACCTGCTGCCTCCATCTTCAGGGTAGCATCTAACATTAAGATCGGGGTAACAGGTTTCTCAGAAACGCAGCTACGCGGGTTCACTTGTCAGGACACCGCCATCTAAACACTCACTTCCATGAGAACATCTCGCTAAGGCAGCGGGCGCCGAGGCCAAGAATCGAAACCGGGACCTTTCTAACATTAATCGAGAATGCTATACGTTTCATTCGCGTTTCTTCATGATATTCGTAGAAATTCCCACGCTCTTTACAGGAATTAGGGTTCATGAATCGTAGTGCCATGAAAATGCATTTAACGTGAATTATATAGCATGTTTCTTGATGACCTAATAGGAAATCCCTTGCTTGTTAGTTCAGGATTAACGATATCGAAGTGACGTCATTCTGATGGGCATGATTCCACAATCGATTACATTTGTTCGGCTCATGCGCTTGCTAGTATGCTTGTGCTTAGCGATTCTTCCACCTTCCGCAGCGAGGCGCTTAAGTTGGATGACGTCATCAGCTGGAGGAGGAGCACGGGGCCGTCTAGGTATTGTGCACCTCCCCAATTCTCTCTTCACCTTTCAGTAAAGGGCTACGTCAACATTTCCGGAAACATCGCTTGAAATGTATGGACTTTTCGTCAACAAAACCAACATTTTCCACTGAGTTCTCAAAACGCAGCGGTGTTGTTATTATGAAGCATACTTAATAGATGTAGCAATTATTATTATTATTATTATTATTATCATCATCATCATCATCATCATCATCATCATCATAGTCATCGTCATCATTATCTGTTGAGTACGTTAATTCTCTTCGCAGCTATCGTTCCTGTAGCCAGGCCTCAGAGTTTCTGGCATATTTTCTTCCCATTCTTACACCATGAAGTCTGGTGTCCCTCAGGGCTCTGTCTTAGGGCCCCTATTATTAAATGTTTTCATTATTGATATCTACAAATCCATTTGTAACTCCAGTTGTCTCTTGTTTGCTGACGATCTAAAATCTGTTGTAACATTACGAATGCTGGGGCCTGTAGACTCTTTCAGTCCAGCATTGTTCAAAAGTTGTGCCTGGATAATAGCACGAAACTGAATGTAAGCAAAACTACGTTTGTATCCCTTACTCGCAAAACAAAATACTATCGCCTTTACATATGAATTAGGTTGTACTCACATTGCCCCTTCCAAGTGTGTGAAAGATTTTGGGGTACTTTTAGGCACTAAGATCCGTTTTCCTAGTCATGTAGACGCATATTGTTGCTCAAGGGTTAAAAAGCCAGGGCCTATTTGTTGCATTACGTCCCCTGACACTCTTGTTATTTTGTGTTGTGCCCTTGTGCCGTCTGAAATTGAACTCGCCTCGGTAAACTGGGAGTTTGTTACATCGACTGATTCTTTTAAAATCGAAAGAGTTCAAAGAAAAGTTGCTGATTTATGATACAATATATTTTTTATAAACACTGGCACTAGTAAATACGACGATGTTTGGCCAGGTTAAATTTATCAACACTTTCAGTCCACGCGGTAGCACCTCGATGGCCGTTTCTTAGTAATGTCTTTACTCATAAACTCAGTTGCTCTTCCATTTTCCAGTACCATCACTCTATGTGTACCCACTAAAATAATCAAGAGACCACTCAGTATTTTATGCGCTACTTGGCACTAATGCCAGTACTTCAGCCACATGTGTTACTGCGGCCATTGATGTCTGTAGAAAAAATCTATATATTCAGTCGCCGTGGTATATAGCTACAGCACGTAAGTAAGTACAATATTATTTGATTTAAATTCGTTGTATACCTTCTGCTTATCACGTGGTTCGTACTATTAATTCTTGCCAGTTCTTTCTGTTTATTAATTCGTTCTCTTCTTTAAATGGCTTTCTAGGTATTATCATCGACTATTGTAATTTCCTGTATTTTTTTGTATTTTGTATTATGTCTCCTTTTGTATTTGCTTTTTTGTAATACCTACTTAAGTCTTTGCCTTTAGATACCCTTATTTCGTCGGTTTATATTCTTAATGCTTGTATTGCTTCCTTTTCAACTGTTACTCATATCTGTGGTATTTAGTTTGTACTGCTTCTCTAATTGGCCCTCGAGCTGTTGAGTCAGCACGTAAATAAACTTGAATTATTATTACTATGATTATTATTATCATCTTCTTCTTCTTCTTAGTTTTGGGTGAAAGAAATGCACTGTACAGTGGACAGTGCTTGTATGAATGACTTATAATTATATCTAAATTTATTTTTCTTCAGTGCATGTCTGTAATTGGCTTTTCTACTGTTGTGAAGCCCTTGAATAAATTAATTGGATTATTGTATTATTATTATGTGTTGTTCTTGTGCTTTGTGCTGGCTTTATAATTGGCACTTGTGCTGTTAAGCCTGCACGTTAATAAATACCTATTGAATTGAGTTGAATTGTTAAAAATTACTACTATTGCTGCTATAACTACTACTGCTGCTGCTGCTGCTGCCGCCTCCGCTGCTGCTATACCGACTTTATGATATGGGGTTATTTTCACATTATATTAACCGTGCATTCTGTCTTATATAATAGCTTTTATTTTAACCAACACATGCACTACACCGTGTAGTGCATGTGTTGGTTAAAATAAAAGCTATTATATGGGGTTATTTTTTTAATTCGAAAATTTATTTTTGTCAGCATGTTTAACACAAATTTTTCGCAATTAAGTTGCTGGGTCTGTTTTGCATTGTAAATTGTTTTCTTCTCTTGATTGTTTATTGGTATTTCATGTTACCTTAGACCTAAATTAGAGCACTCATTCGTTATGTGGAATTCTATTACCTTTACTGATGCCAACAAGCTGGAACGCAACTATTGGAAGTTTGAACCTGTCTCTGTCTCAGTTTTTCCTTCCCCATTTCAGTCATACTTTTTTTTTGTGGTGAAGGGCCCCGCAGCAGAAGCGACGGACGCACCGCAGCCTTGAGGCTTATTGTGCAACCCTGTGATGAAGATGATCAGTTTTTTTTATGTTTTCAAATAATGGAGCACCGGTGGAATAAAACTGACAGGGGAAAACCGAAGTACTTGGGGAAAAAACCTGTCCCAGTGCCACTTTGTCCACCACAAATCCCACATGGACTGACCCGGGATCAAACCCGGGCCTCCGCCGTGGGAGGCCGGCGACTAACCGCCTGAGCCATTGCACGGCCTTCAGTCATGCTTACTCTCTTGCATTAGAATACCTAGAACTGTACAACTTACATGAGAGGGACCATCGCATTTATTGCCATTTTTTTTATTAATTTTCAACTTGTTTAAAAAATTTGTCTTTCCTTTTTGGGCACTACAAATGCTCTAGTTTCTATTCGGCAGCTAAGAGGCTTTTCTACACCCAATGCCAACTTTCCTTGCAATCCTGTCCTGCTAGATGCGCATCAGCTACAAATTATGTTTCCAGCTACGCTGATATATTTAACACAAGTTATTACTGTTAATAAGATTTTAAATTATAACTTTCATTTTTTTGTCCCTTTAAACTGCCTGTGGAATTGTTTTGTGCACAATAATGTGCATTTATGTCATTTTAACTGTTGTTGATTAGTTAACAGAATTGTGTTTTACTGTATTGTTGTTCCTTCTGTTTTGGTTCTTTTGTTTGCTTTTTTTGTAATGTATTAGTGTTTAATCTGTAATTTAATATCAGGCTGTTAAGTCAGCACTTGAAAAACAAGAACAGAGTCGAAACGCCACGGTTTAGGCCGTCTAGCCCATGCGGATTCAGAATTGACTGTAAAGCCTTTATATTGTTCATTCCGTGCACTGCCGATAACCAACTCACAACACCCAAACCAATAAAATGCACAATACTGTTCCTTAGATATTTATATTACAATATCACATTGAACACTCCTACATACAGGGCATACACAAAAGAATGGTGCGGTATCAAAAGTGAATATCTATTGAAACCGCACCATTCTTTTGTGTATGCCCTGTACAGTATTTCGATCCCCAAGGGACCATCATCAGGGAATCAAATCAAAGCAACACCGCACAAAAACAAACTCGCAACCTTTGCATACAGTAGTAAGACGTAAAAAAGTTAAGCAGTTAAAATGTAGGCACTTTTACATAGTATAGTTGTATAAGTGTAGTGGATGCCGATCCCAGTGGCCGCGCGGTCTAAGGCTTGGGTCTACGGCCGCTCGCTTACTGGGATTTTGGGTTCGAATCCCGCCTAGGGCATGGATTTCTGTCTCTTGTGAGTGTTGTGTGTTGTCAGGTAGAGGTTTCTGCGTCGAGCTGGTCCCTCGTCCAGAGGAGTCCTACCGATTGTGGTGTGTCTAAAGTGTGTGATCGTGAAGCCTCGAAAAATGAGGCGGCCTAGGCCCCCAAGGGGCTGTCGAGCCATTGGAAAAAAAATGTGTAGTGGATCCTGGTATCCAGTATCTCGGAGGCAGCCTGCGTACTTAACGAAGGATAACACATTACTGTATTATCCTTCAGACCCTTAATCAAACATTTGGTATGGATCGTTTGAACGCTGCTCATCCCCCTGAACAGAGACCAAAGCGGCTATTGATTCAGTTGACGGTCCAAATCGCGTTCCCTCTGAAATGTCCGAGTGGTATACTGCCTTATGTGTTTTGATAAAGCGGCCATTGTGTCCGATTATAAGGAACAGCGAAATATCAAACAAAAATGGGAACCCCTAGGCCGTGACTTTCGATTTAACTCTCCAATTTTCTTCAGTTTCCAAAGACACATTTTAATGTTATTTTAAAATATTCTAAAATCATTTTCCTCCTAACCCTTGCCAATTTATGACACGTTACCATCTTAATGTCACCATTCTGTATTAAGTACTAGTAGAAAACTGCGGAAGGTACACGTGTTATTTGGGTTCCAAAATCTTATTGCAAAAATAAAAAGCAAGGAAATTGAAAATTTGAAAATTAACACTTTTGTTGTCGACCTATCAAGATACGTAATTTGTAATGTAGGTCTGTAATATTGAAGTACAGGATGCCCATTTTATCGGGCAAATGAGCACATTAGCTGTCACGAGAAGCCCTGGCGAATGGAGGTTTTCTGTGCAATAAACTTGCCATGCTCAGGGTCACATTAAAAGGGACACCTTTCATTGTGCTCAAAAGTTTCGCGTATTTCTCATGTATGTACGTGCATGTCATAAGCTATATATTATTGCGCGGTTTCGAATCCCTTTGGAGCGCTGATTGAGTTCGATCCGTCCGTCTGTAGGTGTAACTCGAAAACCGCTGAATGGATTTTCACAAAATTCGGTATATGAAATTTAATTAAAATTCTTGAACGCATTTCAGTTCCAATGAAAATCGGGCAAACGTAACTGATACTTTTCATGAAGACTTGCATGCTTCTCTGCAGGCACCTCGGGATTAAATGTTTAGTAGTCCGTGTTCGTGAAACAGGTAGTGTGAGTGATCGACAACTTTCTGGTCACCCTATAGTGTTAAATGACGTGAGTGTGGGAAAACACGCGACATTCTTATTGCAATCTCCACAAAAATCTTTAATATATAACATATAGTATACAATATATAATATAATATACTGAGTTATTTTTTAATTTTTTTAAAATTTGTGTGACGCAAATTTTCAATCACCTTGTATAACAGAAAATATAAAAAATGTCTGAAACACACGTTATAGAGTGAAATGGAACACATTTTATATTCAGTGCGCTTTTCCCTTACGTCTTAATTGTTTTAGAGACAGTTAAACAAAACTTTTCGAATAAAACAGAACTGTTATGCTTTGCGCATAGTCAAACTTTTGGGGGACATGGCAGAGTACACACTTTCTAATTCTGTCAAATGTTTCCTGAGAACAGACGCCGGTACATATATGTTAGGCTTTTAAATGAGTTTCTCACCATAAGTGTTTTAGCCAAGTTAGTAACATAAGGGAAAATTGTTGCTTTCTTTTATTAAGCCACGCCCCTCAGCGACTGTCCTGTTATTCAATTCGCCCTCGACTAGGAATGTGACGAGGGTCACAGTCACGCAACGTAGCATGCACTGTGTATGGAGGGCAGCTTCTATCGACCACTGTGTTTCCAACAGGGTTTATAAAGTTGAGTTTCTCTTTATATTTTCCTTCAGTCTTAAGGATTTGAGCTCGAAAACATGTTACTGATTAACCCAATTAGCATGCCCTATCAAGTAAAGTCAGCTACTTAGAGGGTTCTCAAAGTCACACTATGTTGAAAATTTATAGAAAGATATACGGATACCAGAATAGCAGACATTTCTGATAACACCATTGTTTTAACAAGGCCCATTTGGCACTGTGGGCCGGGATAGCTCAGTCGGTATAGCGATTCGCTACGGGCTGGCCGGTCCGGGGATCGAATGCCGGTGGAGGTGAGATTTTCCTCACCCGTCTAGACCGGCACTGGGGCCCACTCAGCCCCCTGCACACAATGGGTACCGTGTCTCTTTCCCCGAAGTAAAGCGGCCGGGACGTGGCATTGACCACACACCCCTATCTAGCGCCGAGGTTAAAGAAAGAGTACAGCTATACCTTTACCCCACCTGTGGGCCTTCATGGCCTGTTCTAGGGTGAACTATACCTTTACCCTTACCACTATGCACAAGGGATAATACATGTATCACGCAGACGCAGAACTTTAGAGTTCTTAAATATGAAGTAGTCATTACCTAAAAAAATCTATTCTCAGAATTTTATGGATATAGGAAGTGGCAAACACCACGCATCTTCAAAATGATTTCGCCTGGTCCAAAATTTTGAACTGAAGACTGTCCTACTGGAAGTCAGAAGCTACGATATGAAAATTTGAGAACACTTATTAAAAAGCCAATCTGTTATGTTAGTGATGCTGTTTAGATAATCTGGTGATATATGTTTCTTCAAATTAGTGGGCTTGGTACATTTGTATTATGGGACATGGAAGGCATAGATGTTGCCTCTATAAACATTGGGTTTTCTATGACAGATATATAGATATATAAAGCAATTATGAAAGATACTACGAGACCTCTAACAAGAATTTTTCGACAATAAAAAGAACAGTAATAGGAGTAAAACAAACAAATTTAAATATGCTATGTATATCAATGTAGGCACTACTTCATATTCCTATTTTCTGTAATTAGAATTTAATTTTATTGAGATAGTTTGTCTAATTTAATTACTGTTCGGTAATTTATCACAATTTTAGATTTTTAATCCTGATATTTTGGCTGTATATAGAGATATGTGCTAGCTTTTTTATTATATGATTTTTTGGAATATTAATGTTTAAGACAGAAATATTATAAACTTATTTTCGACCGACGTTTGTTTGTCGACAGTAACATTGGTAAGATAGAAGCTTGGCTAAAAATCTTTTGGTGACCGAAGTTTGTACGAGATTTCGTTTTTAATTCGCACACTGCGCACCAGTCTATTTGTCACGCGTGTGTTTTGGTGCGTCCTATATCTTGGTTGTGTAACACATCAACTACACAAACGTGTGTTTTGGTGCGTCCTATATCTTGGTTGCGTAACATATCAACTACAATGTTTTGGTGCGTCCTATATCTTGGTTGTGTAACATATCAACTACAATGTTTTGGTGCGTCCTATATCTTGGTTGTGTAACATATCAACTACAATCTTTTGGTGCGTCCTATATCTTGGTTGTGTAACACATCAACTACACAAACGTGTGTTTTGGTGCGTCCTATATCTTGGTTGCGTAACATATCAACTACAATGTTTTGGTGCGTCCTATATCTTGGTTGTGTAACATATCAACTACAATGTTTTGGTGCGTCCTATATCTTGGTTGTGTAACATATCAACTACAATCTTTTGGTGCGTCCTATATCTTGGTTGGGTAACATATCAACTACAATGTTTTGGTGCGTCCTATATCTTGGTTGCGTAACATATCAACTACAATGTTTTGGTGCGTCCTATATCTTGGTTGTGTAACATATCAACTACAATCTTTTGGTGCGTCCTATATCTTGGTTGGGTAACATATCAACTACAATGTTTTGGTGCGTCCTATATCTTGGTTGTGTAACATATCAACTACAATCTTTTGGTGCGTCCTATATCTTGTTTGTGTAACATATCAACTACAATGTTTTGGTGCGT
This sequence comes from Reticulitermes speratus, assembly GCA_021186555.1. Lineage (NCBI taxonomy): Eukaryota > Metazoa > Arthropoda > Insecta > Blattodea > Rhinotermitidae > Reticulitermes > Reticulitermes speratus. Next base: position 10,766,164 of record JAJKFL010000003.1, on the reverse strand, counting down.
CCTATATCTTGGTTGTGTAACATATCAACTGCAATCTTTTGGTGCGTCCTATATCTTGGTTGTGTAACACATCAACTACAATGTTTTGGTGCGTCCTATATCTTGGTTGTGTAACATATCAACTGCAATCTTTTGGTGCGTCCTATATCTTGGTTGTGTAACATATCAACTACAATGTTTTGGTGCGTCCTATATCTTGGTTGTGTAACATATCAACTGCAATCTTTTGGTGCGTCCTATATCTTGGTTGTGTAACATATCAACTACAATGTTTTGGTGCGTCCTATATCTTGGCTGTGTAACATATCAACTACACAAACGAATTTTAAGCGCGCTGGATGCTGTTAATGCCTGTGTAACTTGAACATGCAAATGTAGGCCGTCCTTTGATAATATATTCATACTTCACATATTTGGTTTATGAATGCACTATCAAATGGACTTGGACATTCTAGTATTGGACATAGAGGGCACGTGTCATGAATATAACAACAAAGTGTAATAGTAATAATAATAGAATTAATTTAACCCGAGCGCTTGACAATAGCTATATCCTAAACAACAAGCACTTAAAATACATAATATATACAAAAGGAAAAAATACATAAGGAAGGAAGAAATACACAACGAACTGTACTACGTACAAAAACAAATATAACATGTGACTAGGAACTAGGAAGCCACATTTCTCGTAAAAATTACAAAAATGGTATTATTATCATTATGAAGAGCAGTATTATTATTATTATTATTATTATTATTATTATTAGCAGTAATAATAGTAATAATAATAATTCAATTCTTGTTTATTAAAGCGCTGACTCAAGAACCACATGGTAAATAACAGAAGCAGTAAAATACACAAACACAAAAAGAAAATACTTAATTCATTAGGACTCCTTACGATGTAAATTTAAAAGTAATATCAAATTTGACTGAATGTGATAGGTTGTCTTCTGAAGATGGAAAGATAATTATTATAATTATCCAATTCAATTCAATGTGTATTTATTAACGTAAAGGCTTAACAGCGCAAGTGCCTATTGGGATGAAGCCAGCACAAACACACAAATAAAGCAAAAACAGTACAAATACACAAAAACAAAACACTAAACAAAAAAACAATAATACAGGAAAAAGCAACACAAAAGAAGTATTGGGGCAATAACCCTATACCATATATATATATATATATATATAACAATTTTAATAATAATAATAAGGCCGATCCCAGTGGCCGTGCGGTCTAAGGCGTGGGTCTTCGGCCGCTCGCTTACTAGGATCGTGGGTTCGAATCCCACCGGGGGCATGGATGTTTGTGTTGTGTTTGTTGAAAGGACGGTAGCATGGAACGTAAAAAGTGACATGAAGGACGAAAGGATTTAAAACAGTACAAAAATGGATCAAAGGGGGAAAACCCCGGACAGGCAAAAAAAAGAAAAGAAATCCCACCGGGGGCATGGATGTCTGTCTGTTGTGAGTGTTATGTGTTGTCAGGTAGAGGTCTCTGCGACGAGCTGGTCACTCGTCCAGAGGAGTCCTACCGACTGTGGTGTGTCTCAAATGTGTGTGATCATAAAACCTCGACGAAACGAGGAGGCCCAGGCCCATATAGGGCTGTCGAGCCATACAAAAAATAATAATAAGAAGCCTAGTGGAATATATTACAAGTTATTATAGACTTTAAACAACACACCAGACAATGAAATATTCGTAATTGAGACCTTCGCTCTTATGGGAAGTTGCACGGCTTCAAGTTGGTAGTTGTTTTCAGACGTTTCGGAACAAGCAATTCAGTCTTTTACTGCTTGACCCTTCAATATGAGACCGGTAGTTTGTTCCGAAACGTCGGAAACCAACGCACTACATCTCAGAAGAGCGAAGACATCAAATACACCGCGGTGGAAACGGCCTGAAATCTCGTAATGAAATATCTCGTAAATTATTACTGAATGTGTAGAAACAATTGGCCTACCCTGTAAGATGTTGCAGCATATACGACCATTACTACATAGTTCGAAAAGTGCTCAGTGACGTCAGTCATTATCGACGTTTCTTTTCCATAATAGAATTATTGCTCGGTGAAACAGCTTCGGAATATTATATCATGTGGTATTATACATAAGTAACATGCCCTTAATCCACTGTCCCCTGTGCGTAAGTGCTTTTCGGTGTTAAAATATAAATGGCGTAATCATGCAACACTCCATTAATTGGTTTGTCGAGTTTCTCAGGCGTCACGTTAGATGGCACATGTGCGCATATTTATCTGATTTTGATCGGATGGCTTGAGTGACTCTACATAATAAATGAAACTGCGACCCATTTGTCGTGAAACATATTATATTGTTACGGATATATATGTAAACGGAGTTTTTTTAACGTGTAACCTACGTTAAATTCCATGGAATATGTATCTTTTATACACTTTGCTTGCGGTGTAAGTGCAAAACGTCTTTGGTCAAGATTGCACAGAAGTATGAAGCACCTTATTTGTAATTAAAGTACGGATAATGGGGTATCAAATGTTTGTGCTTTTTATCCAATTTCAATTTATGTACTCTTGGGACACCTATTATTTAGTTTTGTGTTCAAAGCATGACATTGTTCATATTGTGGTCGTCTAGGCCAGTGGTATTCAACCTTTTTCGTTCGCGTACCCCCAGATATAATTTCTCTTCAACTTTGTACCCCCAAAGTTGTTGGTGCATAATTCAAGTTATACATAGTCTATAATCTACATCTAAAATAAGTTAAATAAATTACATCGAGAATAATTTATAAAATAATAAGTTTTAAATGAGAAAAAAGAGAGTCAAGCTATTAAATAACAAATATATTATATGCACTATGTGGAATAAAATGAAACTAGCCGCCCAGATATGAAGGAGAGAAAGAAAAAAATGGCGCTCCCAAATCGCATGTCTTTTTGTCCGGGTCTCTTGTGGCTAACCCTCAATCTGGCCCTGATTATTCAGTGTTTATCATGAAATAATATATATATTTTTTTTAATTTTACGTACCCCCTAAGATGTCTTCGCTTACCCCAGGTTGAAGACCACTGGTCTAGGCTATCTCATCACATAGTGACATCCTGAAGAAGGAGGCAGTATGGTCCTCCAAATACTGGGTAACACCTCCTGTAGCTATGCGGTGTCAAGACGCAGGAGATTAAGTGAGCATTTAATTGTATTTCTCTGAATTTTAATGACATCGTGTAGGATCGTAAGTCAATACAGAAATTTCGAAGGAAAGCACTGCCTCTGTTCTCAGGGTGATGGAATTAAGTCCAGATAGGCGCTGAGCGTGATTTGAAACGTAAATTTCATGGTTACGTTAGATGGCTGTTCCCAAGCACATAAAAAATGCGGTTTTAGAATTATATTTCAGTGAAGGAACACTTAATTCGGGCAAAATAAAGTCATTAATATCATACTGTGTGTCTGCTGAGTTTAATGTCTTAATTTTGTTACAATTTAATAATTTCCCGTTACAACTGAAGTGTCACTGTCATCATATATTTTGATTTTTTCTTTGTTGAAAATTGTTTCAGATCGTTTATCTACACAGCAAAGGAAAAACGTCGAAGTAGAAGTCATCAATACTGATGGATCTTCCGAAACCCTAAAATGCAGAACGCTTATGGTGAGTTTGTTTCGTTTTATTTATTTATTTATGTAAAGACATTCTCAGTACCTCAGACTGTATGTATTCGAAAGTTCGGTTGAAGTAGCACAGTAATTTCGAAAGTATGACTTGTGTCCCGGCACTTACTGTAGGGACTGAGGAAGATCACGAAAAATCTAATACAGGTTAGCCGGTATCCTGGTCAATGGTCGAATCACGCACCTCCCTAATAGAAGTCAGACGCGTTACGACTTGAACCAACTACCCTCTGGAGCTTGTTTCAGTGTTTATTTACTCTTGTTCAGTTTTGTGTAAGGGGACCGTTCTTGTTGTGTGTAAGCGTGTTTATTGTTCATGGATGTTTAGAATTCTGCATGCATCGCCATCACTTGCCCCGCTATTGCATAACACATATTATAGCAGCACACGGCTTACAATTTTACATTTTGGACACTACATTCCTCCCGTTGTATATAAACTTTCTTTTATTGTCTTAGTTTAGGGCTTCTGGTCTTTTCTGAATTACAAAGTTTTATACATCGGTGGGAAAGTTTCAAATGAAACTCCACTATTTCGGGGATTTTTCTGAGCGACGGAGGAGACGACGTTAAAAATTCTCTCAACGGTTGTTTGGGCAGGCATCCCATGGTCACCAGCGGATGGAATATATCCGGAAAGAACTATTTCCCTGTTACTCGAACCACTGCACAACTGTGGCTATGTCGTCTTCGTCAGACCCGAATCTACAGCCTAAAGCGCTTTAGCTTTCAAGGGCCCTGATTTTATCGTATGTCGCCCTCAGATACCTCCGAACCATCCCGTCGTGCTCATGGCTGGTGTCTTCATGCTGCACGACAGCGCCCATCCCCATGTGGAACGCACTGTCCACCTGCGGTCCATGCACTGACAGGTGCTGGACCAACCACAACACAGCCCGGACTTTTCACCTTATGATTTCCATGTGATTCAGAAAATCACTAAAAGGCTGTACGTTTTGGTCTGTTGAATATGTCAAGGCTGCGGTGGTGCAATGGTTCCAGCAAAAACGTAGGAATTTTCTTTCGGAGGTGCTCCATCGGCTGGTGTATCAATGGAATGTCTGTCTCAGTGACCATAAGGACTATCTTAAAGGCTTTTTTCCTTCGCCCAGAATAATGCCCGAACGAATTTCATTTGAACACATAGTAGGGTTCATTTTAGCGGGGCACCGGCTCATCGCAAGACTCCTACCTGCATTCAAGTACGGAAGAGGCACAAACAGAAAACAGCCTATCCATCTTTCGAACAGGACTCGAAGCCAGAATCCTAGTGTTCGAACAGCCCAAGACTTCCTTAGAACGTCAGAAATAGTTTGTGACACTGAATCACCTCGTTTAAAAATAGGCCATAAGATGTGTGGCCTATGGTCGATGCATAGTGGTACACAAGACTATAACAAAAGAGGAGACTTGATAGCTTCTGCTGCCTATTGCAAGTTTATGGTGTTAGTGCAACGCGTCTGCAATTTACGATGCGGTTTTCGTGCTTTGATTTTTGTAATAAATTATTTATAAACACGAATGAAACGCGAAATGAAGGATAAACTCTGAAAGTTAGCTTTTTTCTCTCTGATCACAGCTTCAGCTCTATTTCAGAACATCTGGAGATACAACCTCAAAACAACGCCCCCTTTCAGCTTCTAATTCATAGATTTTTCACAATTGATAAAGTCTAGAAATAAGACTTCAAATTTCCTATCTCAATCTACCGCCATAGGAAAGTCTTTTTAGTCTTTCATCTGCAAAATGTATTCCTGTGCACGTAACGAAGGAATAGGGAGTCAATGGAGGTGTAACTCCACTCCTTCTTAACCTCGGCGGTAGAGGGTCATCTGCAGGCTTAGGTCGCTTTACACCAGGGGAAAGGGCCCCTCATATCCATTGATTAGGACGCTGGTCATTTTGGATAAGAGAAAAAGCTCTTACCCCTCCCAGGATTCTAAACCCAGATTGTCCAACCTATAACTTCGCTACGCTACCGGATACGCTCTCCTGGCTCAAGAGGGTCTCCATAAAATTGTGGAATTTTTGTAAAGTTTTAAATTTCTGGTAACACGTGAAGTCCTAATTTGTTCACAGATTTTTCCGAAAATTCTAAGTAAACGTATTTTAGTACTAAATCTAATATCGATGAACAAATGCACAAGATAAGTGACATGTATAAAATATATTTGAGAACCCCTGCATATTTCAGCAAGCGAGTTACAATCTTCAGGGATTTTTTTAGAAAAGAACTACAAGAACTTTTTACATCCAATTATACAGCAAATGGTTACACAATAAAAATTACAGGGCATACATATGTCATAGTCTTAATTTATGCTCTGTAATTTTTAATGTGTAACTATTTACTGTACAATTCAATGTAAAAAGTTCTTGTAGTTCTTGGCTAAAAAGACCCTCGGAAGATGGCAACTTTCTTGCTGAAACATATATAGGGTTTCTCAAATATATTTCATACATGTCACTTGCTTGTGCATTTGTTGGTCAATATCATATTTATGATAAATTGCACGGTACATAAAATACAAAATTATTTTAGGACTGTTCACTGGGAGAAGAAATATGAAATCTTAGCCAGCAGGGTCTCTGGAAATTCCTGGGTTCGTTCTGTATACACCTATATGACTACACGAAGCAAGTGTCAGTGAGAATGGTTATTTGAAGGGAGGACTTAGAGCCAACTGTAATTTCAGGTGTTCTCAGTCAGGTGTCACAAGAAGTGGAACACAATGTGGTTATGCAAAGCGACGAGTGGGGTTCGCGTGAATAAATTATCAACACAGATAAATGCGAGATTTGAAGTTCCGACGCCAGTGATTATGACGAAAACTCTGTCTGGAATATGACGCCGCGTAGTCTGATATCAAGTTACCAATGTTTCGGAGAAACATACAGCTTTCGTCCTCAGGGAAGTACTTTACCCTGAAGATGGAGGCAATATGTTTCTCTGAAATTCCTTTAACTAGCTACTAGATTACACAGCATTACATCCCGAAAGACAGTGATATTAAATGGAGGTAACCTTTCATTTTTTTTCTGTCAGTTCGTGTTTCAGTCATGTTTCTAACACTAATTATCTTTACTTTGATTCTAGTACGTGAGCCGTGTGTAACACCAAATCCCATCCTAGACATTTGTCACACGCTAGAAAATATATCTGTCTTGGCAACTTCACTGATTTAACCTCGTCATTGGAAAGATTCTTGATGTTGTTTGAGGGAACTGTGCAGGTTCCTTTACAATTAGTTCACAGTTCTTGTCGTGGTATTTGTTACACCCTAGAAAACATTGTCTTGGCCACTGCATTCTCTTGGCTCTAGTTTTGTCAGGGGAAGACCTGCTGACGACAATCGTGGAGAGGGGGTAGAAGTTTGACGTCATGATTAGTGTCTAACTTTATAACCGTGTCTATTATTTATACTACTGCTCAGCTGTGCGATGATGAATAAGCAGTAAGATACGATATGTATAAAAGCATCTTTTGTGGCCGTTGTGTTTACCCAAATAAACTCTAAGGTCGTTCATTTCTGTAGACTTGTCTTCGTCTTCCAAAGCGAGTTCTACACAGAGTGCAATCTAGTGCTTCCTGTTTCAAATGCCAGCATTGTTTCCTTTCCTTAAGTTTCTAAGTATCTGCTTACGTCTTCTTCCTCGTCTTCCCATCCATTTTATCTTTTATTTTATATTTTTTCAATAATGTGTTTTGAAGCAGTTCCTACGCAAAATGCAACCAATCCAGCTATCCTTCCTTCGTTGTATTCTATGTATGATGTTTGTTTCCTCCTTGACTCTATGTAATGCGTCTTCATTTTTTACACGATCAGTCCAACTGATCTACTCCATCCTTTTCCAGTACCGCATTTCAATCTTTTCATGTATTTCTGATCTACTTTTCCAAGTGTCCAAATTTCAGTACCATAGAAACCTATGCTTCAAATGTAGCATTTCACTAGTTTCTTCCTTAAATTTAAGTCCAATTTCCTGACGAAAAGAGTTTTCCTCTTTTTGAATGCTGTTTTTACCATGGCAATCCTGGATTTAATTTCACGTGTACATCTTGCATAATTTGTTATCATGCTGCCCAAATAATTAAAATATTCCATATTCTCCAGTTGTTTCTGATCTACCATAAACTGTACTGGAAATGGTTGCCTTGAGATTCTCATTACTATAGTTTTTTCCACATTTATTTCCATTCCACAGCATCTTCCAATTTTAATTAGTGTATCAATCATGTACTGTAATACTGTTTCTTCCTTAGCCAGTAGCACAAGTTCATCGGTTTATTAAACACAATGTATGGTTCTGAAATTTCATGACAATGGTGCATTATTATTATTATTATCATCATCATCTTCATCATCATCATTACTGCTTTTGTGCTATTCCAATTGGACTTTGGTAAAATACGAAATTCAAAGATAACGACGTTTCGGTACTAGTTACGTCTCTGCAGTCAGGTGAAGAATGAGGAAAGGAACTTAGCTACAGTCAACTGAATAGGCTTGTTTCCTATTCTCTTAACATGATGATGGAGAAACATCCAGTCTCTGAAACGTCGTGTTGTTAAGAGTGCTGTGTTTTAATATTACCTTGGACACAGTCCAGTTGTATGGCCTCAATAATACAAACACAGAACTTTATATATGATACAGTTGTGTTATGGTTCAGGTAGTCAGTTGCCGTCCTCCCATATCGGAGGCCCCTTTTTGATTCCAGGCCATTCCTTGTGAGATTTGTGATGGAAGAAGAAGCACTGTTACAGTTCACTCTGTCATTGTCTTTCTGTCAATGCTCCATTCTCATTCTTATATCATAAACGCGATGTGACCTTAACGGTTAACACTTTCATTAATTAACACAAAAATATCTTTTAAGGATATTGTGCCAGATGTGAAAACTTTATGGTTACGATAATGAGTATGATAGGAAAATGGAGGCCCAGTTTAAGGTAATGACTTATTGTTCGCCTGTATGGTTACAGAAGGATTCACGAAAGGCACCGACCGGTCCTTCCCAATATAGGTACTTGAGGCAATTTTGTTTTATCCCGGAATTAAATCGCATTTCGTATTGCTTAAAGGTGGAATCGTGCAAGACATTGCGTGATTGGCAGTGTCACACCCTGAGAGACATATGCAAGAACATTAATTTCGCGGAATTTTATGCATTATATTTGCAAGCGTATAGTGCGACAGATCGTAAAGAAATTTTTATTTATGTTGTCACCTTATATTATTACCGTAATGTACATCACAGTTTTACGGCGTCTCGTAAAGTACAAGTTACACCCTCCGAAGCACCTCACCGCGTTCTTCAACATGGCAAACTAACGTATCGATCATCGGACATCGATAGGTCTATGTAGCACGAACTCTTAACGCTTGTACTCGGGAGGTGTCCTTTTGGAATTTTGACCGGAACACAGGCTATCCTGACTTACATTTTTCCTAATTTTTCTCAATTTAAGAAAAATTCCAGGATAGTAACCGGATTGGACCACGGCCGCTACCTCACAAATATCCATTCCAGATTATCATTCATCAATCATCTTTATCATCGACACTGTAGTCTGACTACAAGAAACCTCTCAGTGACGACAGCAAGTGTCATGTCGACAGTTGAGCCTGACTGACTGACAGATCCGCCCTCGCAACACGACAGTGTTTCAGCATAGCTGTTGCTCTCCCACATACCTAAATTTACTGTAATGTAGTACTGTATAAGAGACTTCAGCCTGTCGTATTAATGTGTAATTTAAGGCTTTCAGGGCGACTAAACTCAATAAAATACTCTCGGCCTTGCAGCCATGTCATCTGGTTGAATGAGGAGTAAACTAACGTTTCAAGGACCATCTCTGTCCTCGTCATCAGGAAACTGGTCAGTCAGACTGACTGACTATTAATTTTCCTTGTCACTTTATAATCGTTAAAATCGAATGTATAAATTGTTGTGGCTATTATTCCGCGTTCTGTGAAACTGAAGAAAGTCTAGAGGCAGAGAAGATCCTGACGCTGTTTACCAAATTTTCTTTTATATTTTCGTTCCAGAAACATCCTTTCTGATAAACCGAAATCACATTTAAAAAATCCTTCGCGGTGACCAAGCCCACATAATTTATATTACTGGTGCTTAGTATAATTTTGAAGTTTGGTCGGAAGGAACCATTGAGTGAACCGCGTATATTTAGGAGGTTTCAGGGAAGGGCACTGAAGACAAAAAATTGATTCAAGATCGGTGAACTCCAAAAGAAGTGTCCACGTGGGACACTTACGAATGAGGATATTATCAAAACTGGTTTTGGGAAATAGAATATCGGGGTAAGGGCTTCATTTTGATGTCTCATGCTTTTGTGAACACGGTAATAAACATAATGTGTTTCTTGAAAGACAGGAATTATTTTCTTGGCTGGCAGAGCAGCAATCAGCTTTACAATAGACTTTGCATCTTAATATCAGTTAAGATATTCGCCGATGTGTCCCTTTCGTCCGGCATCGTGCCACACACATGATCGACAAAAATAGAGTAATGATTTATTTGTGAGCATAGTTATTGGATTTTGAGCCATTAATGGATAATTGCTGCACCTTGTTGGATGGAAAGGATATCGATCCGCAGCTTATGTAATATGGAAGGATTCACATGTCATTGATTCTTCTACTGTAGGTCACGAACTGACCTTGCCTTCACTATTGTCAGAGTTCCGCAGCGACAGGCACATTCATGTGGAAGGAACGTTAGCGATCTTGAGCCAACCATACATCCAGATGTGGGGATTAACGGATCGGGTCGACTGTACCGATGCTGCGACAAGATGTCGCATGGATAGCGCGGGATGACGTTGATGGAGGCTTCGTACGCTGTGCCGATTTTTGCATTTTCCTCCAGCCATGTGCGAACTACATCAACCACTCTGAAGACCTTGTTTCTGGCGAAAATATCATGTGGTTATCACTCCAAATTTTTTTGCGAACAGCCTTCAGGGGGATTTACGTATAGAACTAGGCTAGGCGAGGCAGACTAACAACTCAAGAGGAATGTGGATAGGGTCTATTCTTTATGTTACTTTTTTCTTTGGTCTCAGTACATTTGAATTACACTCTGTGAACCTGTCAGTACAGTCTTATTTCCAGACCACAGGCGTAACTTGGTTGATAAAAATAGGGGGGGGGGGGGGGGGGGGAGGCAAAATCCACCTTGATTATTAGAAACTTTAATTTACGAAGCAGTCAAAGGCAGGTTTTCATTCTTTTTGTCTTTACGCCACCCAAATAATCGTTTAGAAAATATTTCTATTTTTTATTTGCCCTCTTCAACTCAGTAGCCAAAACAATTATTCTTTGGTAGAAGAAATATTGGAGGGGCATTTGCCCCTTGCACCCCCCAAAGTTAACTATTCAAGGTTTGACCCCCTTGCCCATATGCAAGATGTGTCACAAATTTTATGTTGGTTGGATTACTTTTTCGTCAACATATATCTCATACTTTCGTTTCCAAGAGTTTCCTCTGATTGGGGCTACGATATTTCAAAACAAGGGGTAAAATTAAATGTTGATGCATTACTAGTTCTTGCTTGAGAAAATACAAGCAGGCTAATAACTGAATAGTGACATTTTCTCACGTTTATTAGCCTCCAAATCTAATTTTAACCTGTATATTGTACACAGCAATTTCTTCTATCAGTTACCGCTCTAAAATTGTGTTGTGAAGTTTGCCATGTCAATTCTCGCGCGGGATACCGACTATTCTCAGGTATTTCATGTTTTGTATCAGCTCTTCATCCAGAAAAATATCAACATATTACCTTATCTAGGACTACCTCTCCCCCCCAAACCCCGGCCCCAAATATTTTTTTCAGTTCACCATTTACCAGTTGTCCTACTGCTGACGCTATATAGCCCGAGATGCCAAGAGCGCCATAAAATAAACGACGCGAAATTTAGTGTTTTGGTTTGTTTCTGTCAGGTTCTTGAACTTTTTCGAAGGTTTCCTAAAGATTTTCTTCAGGATTCTGGTAATAAGACACAATTATGTACTTATTCCTTTTATATAATATTTATATTACTTTCTCGCAATAAAGCGACACTAACTGACAATATTTGTGCCTCACATTTGGAAATGATAATATTTATCTATATCTATGACACATTCTTAAGATTGACTACTTCAAAAGATAAAAACAGGTGCCAAAATCGATACCATTTTCGTTGAATCACAGGAAAGTTTGCTTATTTGCTTTTACTTGGTGGTAATTATGATGGTACAGTCAGTGCACCAAAAAGTCAAGGACACGTAGTTTTTTTTATCTCCGAAACCAGAAAAGATATAAGCATAGAGCCGACGTCATAAATACAGTAGTTCACAGTTTCCTTGTATTTGTCTTTTGTGGCTTTTATCTACCTATTATTGATGACCTTAGTTTATCCTGGACACTTACTAAGCAAAGACATCAGCGCGTTTGCCAAATTTGAAGAAAATCTTGGACTAATACGAATTACCTTATCAAGAACTGTTACTGTGATCCGCGGCAAGACAAGGTTGCAGATGGCACTTCGCTTAGACATCCATATTCGAGGGCAGACAAGTGAGTAACAGAGTAACGTTTGTAGGTAGGCCGACTACACAAGTTAGAGCTGGCCCCAATTGTGTAGCATAAGCGGCTGAGGCTACAGGCTTACAAAACTCAACTGAGACATGAAAACAAAGACACTGAACCTCCGAAGAGGGTTGGAGGCGATATTCAGCTGTCATGTTGAACTGCGTACATGAATATTAAAATTAAGACGAGTAATTCTGGCATTTTATGTGGCTGTGAAACTTGGTATCTGACAGTGAGGGGATAAAGTATGCTGAGAGTGTTCGAGAAGAGGGTACTGAGGAAAATATGTGGACATAAGCGGCAGGAAGTAATAGGAAAGAGGAGAAACACTGCGTAATGTGAAGATAATGATTGGAATTCCTGGACAAGTAAAGTAAAATTTCTTCATTCCGGTACCCATATTACCAGACGGGTGCAAGATTGTCGGCTATTCCGGATTATCAGACGGTACCTATACTTACCTAATTTTTTACAGGTTAGTTTTTTTACTGTTCCCATACTTATGCTGTACAACCAATCAGAGGAATTTTCCATTTGGATATCTGCTTTATCTGCTTGTTCATTGTCATGACGGTTCTGTTCTATGTTCCTGGAGTCTATGTAGCTACAGGAGTAGGTGGAGTAGGAGAGAAGGAGTTAGGAGTTACCACAGCGGTTGATGTAAAGACACTCTTGGAGGCCTTTTTTATCATGTTCCTGATACCTGCCTGTTTCATTGATAAAGCTTTTTCTGGTAAAAACCAAATCTTTCGGTCTGGGGACTACTTTCCTCAAGTGGAATTATCAGGATTTCCGGATTATAAGATGCCGGATTTAAAAAATTGTACTCCAATATTTGAGTGAAAATCTCGAAAGTTGAGATGGGAAGAGCGTGTAGCACGCATGGAAGCGAAATTATCTGGGAGTTTATGAGAAAATCCAAAGATAAAAACCTGTTGTAATATCTAGGCATAGATGGGAGAATGTTAAAGTGGACTTTAGATAAACGGGATCGGACGATGTTGACGGAAGTTATCTATTGCAAGATAGGGATATCTGAAGTGTTATTGCGAACGAGGTGAAGGACATGCTGTCCAACAAATTGCGGGCAATTTTTGACGAGCTGAGGAACAATTAGATTCTCAAGAACTTTTCTGCGTGCAGTGGGCTAGAGTGCTTTTCACAGAAAAACTTCGTTTTACATTAATAGCCAAGGCCATCCCCATCAACGCAGGAAACCGTCCTATGTCGCATTGGGCCTACTGATCGTACTGACTCTGTTAGACACACAATTTTATTGCCACTGAGAGAGAGGGAGAGAGAGAGAGACTCGAGAGGTAAGAACCGAAAATTTTGTGGGTGGACACATGTTGAACAATATATTTGAAGAGTGAACGTTATTCTATAAGTATATAATATGTAATATAATATATATATAATATATAACGGTAGAAATATACCCGTCATGCGATTGACGAGGTGACAGTATTTATGTGCTAATCAATGGCTTCTATCATGACACTTAAAAAATCTTTTTTTAATAAACAATTACAAACACAATTATACTAATAATATTGCCCAATCGTTAATGTTAGCTGTGAATAAGAAATCGGAAATTTCCGAATAAAACGTTTCCCTAATTAGCAATCGGTGAGGGGAAAAAAGATAAACAAACTATTTTCAGCATTTTGTAAAACGAAGTTCCGGATGAGCGATATCTATATAAATATATATATACACACACAAACACACACACACATATACACTTTATATCTACTTTTATAGTACAGCGACTGTATTGTAAATACAAAAACGTATAATAAGTGTGCATCTGTTGGTCAAGTGTTGTGTGTTATATAGTACTCTTGGTGTGAGTGAGTCACACCTGTTTGCTATGGTTACTGACCTAGGTTTGTATGATTAAGATGGAGCTTAGTTTGTGAGTGACGTCACATTTAGAGTTTCCATGGTTACTGGATTTCACGTCACAATCCGGAAACATGTGAGTCTACGCGGGTTACCATGGTATGATTGACATTGGTTTTATTTTTTATAGGGTAGCATGGTTACCAGCTTGGCATGTTGACCATACAGCTTGGTTTGTGAATGACGTCACAATGGTTAAAACAGAGCCGGATGAAAGACGCGGTGGATTAGTGCGTGTGTATTGGGACTGGTAAAGTTAAAGTATTGGGACTGGTAAAGTTAAAGTATTGGGACTGGTAAGTTAAAGTATTGGGACTGGTAAAGTTAAAGTATTGGGATGGTAAGTTAAAGTATTGGGACTGGTAAAGTTAAAGCTTTTCCGTAGTAAGTCGTAAAGACTCAGAGGGGGATGGAATGTTGGACTTCCATCCATCTACCCGCCAGCCGCACTTTACCCCGAAGAAAATTCCTTGTTACTCATTCCTGTTAAAGCCTGTGTGGACCCCAGAGCTACTGAATGCAGACAGAAAATTTCCAAGGACCCTACCGGGAATCCTACTTCTCACTTCTCGTCTTGTGGCGCAGTGTCTCAGCCAATTTTGTTGTGACTCATATCGATACTAATAATAAGAGATAATCGATAGCAATTTAATCAATAATCGTTACCCGGGTGAATGTCATTTGTGGGAAAGATACTCGTATTTTTCGTTCTGTGCTAATGTTTCAAAGTGGTCTGGGTACTCACAACGCCAAGAGACCTAAGCAAAAGGTTACTCATTAACTGAGATGGCTACTAACTTAATAGAATTCATCCCATTTTGTTAGACTGATTATTTAATATTGTTTTGAATATGAGATGGCTACACTGGTTAGTAACGGTTATTCAGGTTGCTTATATACGAGTAAATTGGAAGACTCTATGGAATGGAAATGAATGTGGGAAAGACTAAAGTAATGAAAATCTCAAGGCAACCATCCCCAATGAAAATTATGATAGATCAAAAACAATTGGAGAATGTGGAATATTTCAATTATTTGGGTAGCATGATAACAAGTGATGCAAGGTGTACACGTGAAATTAAATCAAGAATTTCCATGGCAAAAACAGCATTCAACAAGAAGAAAAATCTTTTCACCAGCAAACTGGAATTAAATTTAAGGAAGAAACTAGTAAAGTGCTACATTTGGAGCATAGCTTTTTATGTTGCTGAAACGTGGACACTTCGGAAAGTAGATCAGAAGTATCTGGAAAGTTTTGAAATGTGGTGCTGGAGAAGAATGGAGAAGATCAGTTGGACCGATCGTGTGAGAAATGAAGAAGTATTACACAGAGTCAAGGAGGAGAGGAATATACTACATACAATAAAAAGAAGAAAGGCTAACTGGATTGGTCACATCTTGCGTAGAAACTGCCTTCTGAAACACGTGATTGAAGGAAAGTTAGAAGGAAGGATAGAAATGACGGGACGACGAGGGAGAAGACGTAAGCAGCTACTGGATGACCTTAAGGAA
The DNA here is from genome assembly GCA_021186555.1 of Reticulitermes speratus. Classification (NCBI taxonomy): domain Eukaryota; kingdom Metazoa; phylum Arthropoda; class Insecta; order Blattodea; family Rhinotermitidae; genus Reticulitermes; species Reticulitermes speratus. The sequence goes on along the minus strand of JAJKFL010000003.1, from coordinate 10,750,480 downwards.
AAGAAAAGATACTGGAAATTGAAAGAGGAAGCACTAGATCGCACCCTGTGGAGAACTCGCTTTGGAAGAGGCTGCGGACCTGTCGTAAGACAGACTACAGAATGAATGAATGGATATACGAGTAATTCTATCACACAGGTTACGCAGAATTTACTTTAAAGTCATACCAAATTTCTGTGGCACACAAATTGAACTATTCCTATGTTTTATCAGTAACTACTTTTGTAATCACGCGCATTTTTTAATAAGAATTCGTTACCTGAAGAGCAGTTACCAAGTATACACAGTAGGAAGTTCAACATAACTGAACGCTGAAGATGGCATCACAGTCGCTGTTCTACTGTGCGCATGCGCTAGTCGGCCGCCTTACTTTTCACTGGATTCCAAGGTGTGACGTCACTTACAAACCAAGCTCTATTGTAATTATGGAAACCCGGGTGCGACTCACGCGTGGCTCACAAATCAAGCATGTTTTTATCTGATAACTATAATAAGTTTTCACTCTGAACGTTTCGTGTGCTATTCTAATTGTCCGTGATCCGTGGTCCGCGCATTTTACTTCATCGTATTATAGTTGATATTAGGTTTTTACTCGCCATGTTCAAAAAAAGGTACAGGAAATGATTTATTTCAGCGTGCAAACACGCCTTACGTCTACGAAACACGTTTATTGCACATGTAAGATTTTATTACCAACTACTGCACAATAAGTTTATACACTCCTACATGTTTCGGCTGACTATCTCAGCCATCATCAGGGAGTCATCGTACATAGACATAAGCAGAGTACATCGTGTCTTTGAATGGTAATTGTCCATCCGTCACAGCCGCAGTTACTGATTTTATAGTTCAAATTACATACGATAAAATGCAGTATGTTATTACATAATATTTAGGTATAAAATCTATATAATCTCTCTCCAAACATCTGCCTCTCAACCACTTCCAATTTCTGTTGGGGTGGAGAGCCTGGCTGTGGTATCCGGAGTTTATTTTTTGAGTAATATCCCTGTTCTCTATTGGTCTTTTAAATTTCAACCAGTTCCAGTTTTTGTGGGATGGAGACCTGTAATATTATGCAATCACTGTAAGTGATTAAAATGAATTCTAAAATAAATAATTTAGATTTTTAAAAAACTACTGTTTATTAATATATCAATAGATCAAGTACATGTCTATACATACAGAGATATTTTTTTAAATTGAAGGGCCCCGCAGCAGATGCTACGGACGCACCGCAACCTTGAAGGCTTATTGTGCAACCCTGTGATGAAGATGATGAGGTTTTTTCTGCCTTTCCATTTTAATGGAGCACCGGTGGAATGAAATTGACAGGGGAAAACCGAAGTTCTCGGAGAAAAATCTGTCCCAGTGCCACTTTGTCCACCACAAATCCCACGTGGACCGACCCGGGATCGAACCCGGGCTGCCGCGATGAGAGGCCGGCGACTAAGCGCCTGAGCCATGGCACAGCCTAGAGATGTTACTCAAGAAATAAACACCGGATACCACAGCCAGGCTCTCCACCCCAACAAAAATTGGAAGTGGTTGAGAGGCAGATGTTTGGAGAGAGATTATATAGATTTTATACCTAAATATTATGTAATAACTTACTGCATTTCATCATATGTAATTTGACCTATAAAATCTGTGACTGTGGCTGTGACGGATGGACAATTACCATTCAGAGACACGATGTACTCTGCTTATGTCTATGTACGATGACTCCCTGATGATGGCTGAGATAGTCAGCCGAAACATGTAGGAGTGTATAAACTTATTGTGCAGTAGTTGGTAATAAAAACTTACATGTGTAAAAAAAATTGCACGGAACATGTATAATATTAAGTAATAATTTATTGCACATTGAATTTTTATGCTAAGTGGGTTAATGCATAGAATTGTATGTCTTGCAAGTCAGGTGACGTACTGAGGCATAGCAGTTACTGCGGCTTGGGTAGGTGCTGTAGAAATGTTTGTGACGGGTGAACCGAACCACCATTACGTGTGCATTATATATGCAGAAGCTACAGTCTTTATGTGTGGAATGAAGGGAGGTTTACGTCACCTGTGTAGGAAGTGGCTAATACGCCGGTTGTCGCAAAAATGAGTAAGGCCTGTATGGTATGCTGTGTGCTGGGCTCCAATTTGGCCTCATTAGCGTTAATTTTCTTGATTAGCTACATTGTTCCTCTCCGTGGAGTAATGAATAAGTAATGTGGATACGGAAATTTCCACAAAGTAACTTGTAAGTTGTTATAAACCTATTTCTGTTACAGCAGACTTCGTCACTCTCCTCAGCTCCAATCAAATCTCACGTTCGTTTATTTTCTTCGTCCCGAAAACTTGCCTTGTTCTCGAGAATTATGTAACCTTTCCCTTTCTCTTCTCAGTGAATGGAGTATAAATACAGACCAGACCACTCATGTGGGCACTGCCTACCGTCAGTTCGTTTAATGGTTAGCTTTATAAATAAGCAATGACTGTCCCGTAATGTGGCGCCTTTAAAGAAGCACGCCCAAATGCACAAAGCAAGGGAAAGAAAATAGTTTTATGGATGTTCCCTTGATCTCAACAAAAGCTATTCTTTAACCTTGGCATACATTTTAAGCGACTTACATCTGTGTTGGAAACAAGAACATGAAGATCATCGCTCACTCTCTAACTGAAATATTTTGCTAAGATGGATGAACATCAGGTCATTGTTGATCTTGATCTTCGCTCTTCTAGGATGTTACGCAGCGTGGACGGTACTTAGTTACGGAAGTGTCGGGACAAATTTTCGGTCCCATCTTAAAGGGTCAAAAGTTTCAAGCATTCCAACAGCTTAACCTTTGAAGATGAGATCGATAGGTTGTTCCGAAACGTCCGTAACTAACTACCCTTCTACGCTGCGTAATATCCCAGAAGAGCGAAGATCATATTTACACAGCGGCGGATGCCTGAAATCACCCACTAAATTGCTTGTCTTTCTTTATTAATGCCGTTAAATCAGATACTGAATTTAAGTAACGTCGAATTTGATTGAGTAGAATGGGTGTGCGAATTGTAAACCGGGGCTTTCCTTCTGCTTCAGTGTCCAGATCGGATGTGGGGCCCACCCAGCCTTCTACTATCCGTACACCGTAGGTTCTTTCTCCTGGGTCCATTCTGGGGGCTCGAGACATTAACAGATTTAAAAAATATTGAATCATTGAGTAATGATCTGACTTGAGGAAACTGCTTTTTTGTGGACAAAGTCATATACTGTTACAGTGTGAAAATGTTGCATCGAAATTGAAGAAGTTTCCATTTTCTTTGTGTATATAAATTTTCATATTTTTTAATGGCGCAATAGCCCCTAATGGGCCAGGGCCTCCTCGTTATCCAGGCTTCACTATCATACTCAGACACACCACACTCGATGAGACCCCTCTGCCGCAGGCCCACGCCTTAGACCGCGCGGACACTGGTATCGGCTTTCATGTTAATTACTTAAATATATTTCGAAGGGAGTGCAAGAACATATTTTGGAAATCGAAGGGGTGCGAGCTTTTGAAAATTTTGGGAACCACTGTACTAAGTGGATTATTCTCTCTATAATCTACAGTTTTTAAATGTCGTTGCAATTGTAATTTCACAGAAGCATATAAAGGATATTTTACAAAGGGGAAAGGAGCTTTTGTGGGAAAGTTTCGTAATATGAGACACGCCAATTATGGCAAACATTAAGTGACGAAATCTGGTGGTAATCATATGAACTACTTCTTTCGTCCCTGAAGGTTATCAGCAAAAGTGAGCTGTGTGTTATAGCAGAGATTGCGTGGCACGGTATTTGTATTTTTCAATTCTGACATTTCTTAGAGGGCTCCGTATACATCAGTTTTTTTCTTCCCCATCTGAAGGTAAATCCAGATATTCAGTTTATTTGCACACATTCACGGCTCATAAAGTGTGCTATAATATGCACTACTTATTTACCTTTTCTAAAAGTCGTTCCAACTCTCAAGGTGGCGAATTCCTAACCACGTATATTGTCTCATATTTGGTTAGCAACATTTTATATTAGGAAACCATTCTCATACAACGTTCTCAGCTGCTTTGCTGCAATGAAGACTTTTACTGTCAACAAAGTTTCTTTAAAGCATTGTTTTATACTCTGCTCAGACGTCACCTGGCACAAAATAGGAAGAACTGGTGTTGGGAAGCTATGAGTCGTGCTGTAAAAGTTGTAAGAAGTGAGAAATGGCTTATTTGAAAGCTTCAATATACTCTTATGTGCTTAAAGGAACTCTGGAGGTGTATGTGAAAGACATATTCCGTTCTCCTGAGGAGCCAGCAACTATTTATTTAGGATGAAACCTTGTTCCTCTAAATGATCTTGAAAAAGAACTTTTTTAGTACTGTATATCCAGGGACCGAAGATACTGTGGGGTGATACGGCAGTGTATATAGCGTGTGGTGTTTCAGTTGGCAAAGTAAGTGCTTTGGAGCACTCATTCAACCACGAAAAACCATCAACTGGCAATAAATAACTTTGATTCTTTAAAAAACACTTACAATGTTATCTATGAGAATATATGACGGCATCTTTGCAGCGCGGGTGAAAGGATTTACATCAGGAAACGTGGCAACGGATCTTGACATCTATAAACCTGAACTAAGGAGCTAATCACCAATACTATATGGTATTTAATGTTACTGAAACAGCGACCACAAATGTGCATCACAAGCACTGCAAATTTTTAGCACTTAGGGTGGGGGGGGGGGGGAGAACCAAGAGACATCTCTAACGTAGACAGAAAGACTGAACTTAATCTCTGTTGTCATGTGTATGTATGCCAGTGGAGCGTGCGTTGCATCATTAATTATGTGCCCCACAAAGAACATGAAAGAGCCTACGGATGGAGCCCCGGCCGACTCAATTTCGACTTATTCAAGTGACTGCGTGCAGACGTATTGTCTTACTGAATGGTTTCATGTTGCTCAAAGTGAGCAAGTGATAAGACTACTTACGTGCCAAAGAATTAGACTCTTGGAAAAGGCCAGGAGAATTATTCTTGCCATTACCAGTCTCCCGCTTCATTAAGTACAAAAAGTTAAACTACTTTGCATCAGGATGTAGAGCATGTGTGTGATTTCAGGCTTCCGCCTCGATGTAAATGGAATCTTTGTTCTTCTGGGATGTTACGCAGCTTAGATTGGTAGTTAGTTACCGACGTTTCGGGACAACCTATCGGTCCCATCTTTAAGGGCCAAAGTGTCACGCATTCCAACTGCTTAACCCTTGAAATGAGACCGATAGGTTGTTTCGAAACGTCGGTAACTATCTACCAATCTACGCTGCGTAACATCCCAGAAGAGCAAAGATTCAATTTACATCGAGACGGAAGCCTGAAATCACACACATGCTCTACATCGGTTTCATGATGCCCATCAAAATGTAATACAAGAGATTTGAGGTTACTACGGTTGTAAAATTGGGGTCTGCTATGCCTATAAATGGTGTGTCTGCTTTTATACTCTGTATTTTATTAAATGTTACCTGTTAATATACCAATAATATACAGGGTGTACCGCGATGAGTCGGCTATAATTCAGGAGGGCGTTCTAGATGTCATTTGCAACAAAGTAATGTCCTTATAGCTGTCAGTACTTCGTCTTTATGCACTTAAGCAATAACATAGTGTTGCAATGAATACAGGATCAGTTTTCCATTAGCAGCAATGTAAACTTACGTAACTGACTGATATTTTCGAAATTACGACCGTACAACAGCGTACATACTGCCAGGCGTCTTTCCATTGAATGTTATATCAGCAGCAACTTCGATTATGTACTGTACCGAATGCTTCCTTCTTTCTGGCTTACCCTTGTGGTACATCCTAGATTTCAAGAGACGCCATAGGTCGAAATGCAAGTATAATGGAATTAAGTCGAATGACTGAGCTGCTCACACATCCGCTCCATTTTTTTTAGTTCTTGTCTTTGAAAAAATTTCGTTTAAATACTCCGTAAATGCTTTGCTGAATGTGGGGGTATTTTTTTTAGGTCGTACCCACATACGTCGTCTTGTTGCAAGATGCAGAACCTCTAAATAAAGTGGCAGTTCATTTCCAAGAGAATTCCTATAGTAATCACTTCTTGAACGTTAGTTGATAACATTTGGCCCTAGTCAGTCCTTTCTTGGTGTTTATACACTGTGACGTCTGTAGAAAACTTCGCTTTGAAAATGGCTTTATCTTACTTCACATTGTGAATATTTTGTGTTGGTAAACACCATGACGTGCAAATTGAGTTTCAACGGTGAAGAGAATATCAAGCGGAAACTGCAGCCGTAGTTGCAGCTGTTCACAAAATAAGCATTTCTTGCGTGAGTTTCCCGTAAATGTTTTCTAATATTTGGAGGCGAAGGCGATGTGGTTAAAAACCACTTATGAAAAATTCTCCATACTCGGTTTAGTACCAACCTTTACGGGTATTCTGCCTGCACTGGTACTTGAGCTTCTCTGCCCTGAACCCAGATCGTCACCTTCTGCAAGCCGTGGTAGTTGCCCTCATTCTGTATCCGATATTCTGAAGAAACCAGTCTTCCGCCATGTTTGTGTGCATTCTGATGTGTATATCGTCATTGATATTCTGCTACACCAGCCCTACCATGTCCCTTGTGGAAGCCACATGCAAAATATGTGTTCGTATATGCCTCATTTTTCAATGTTAGAGGTCATTCGAATAACACATTTGAGCAATAAAAACAGAGCGACACCAACAGAGACTTAAAACTGGCAGCGAATCAAACGGTTACAGCGGTACCAGCAAGCTACACTATTACTAAACTCCATCGAAGTTACATTTCGCTGCACTAGCACTGTCCTCGATCGGAGTTACAGTTCGCTGCACTAGCACTGTCCTCGATCGGAGTTACAGTTCGCTGCACTAGCACTGTACACGATCAGAGTTACAGTTCGCTGCACTAGCACTGTACACGATCAGAGGTTACAGTTCGCTGCACTAGCACTGTACTCGATCAGAGTTACAGTTCGCTGCACTAGCACTGTGCTCTCTCAGAGTTACAGTTCGCTGCACTAACACTGTACTCTATCAGAGTTACGGTTCGCTGCACTAGGACAGTACTGTATCAGAGTTACAGTTCGCTGCACTAACACTGTATTCGATCAGAGTTACAGTTCGCTGCACTAACACTGTACTCGATCAGAGTTACAGTTAGCTGCACTAGCACTGTACTCTATCAGAGTTACAGTTAGATGCACTAGCACTGTACTATATCAGAGTTACAGTTCGCTGCACTAACACTGTACTCGATCAGAGTTACAGTTCGCTGCACTAGCACTGTACTCTATCAGAGTTACAGTTAGATGCACTAGCACTGTACTCGATCAGAGTTACAGTTCGCTGCACTAGCACTGTACTCGATCAGAGTTACAGTTCGCTTCACTAGCACTGTACTCGATCAGAGTTACAGCTCGCTGCACTAGCACTGTGCTCGATCAGAGTTACAGTTCGCTTCACTAGCACCGTATTCGATCAGAGTTACAGCTCGCTGCGCTAGCACTGTGCTCGATCAGAGTTACAGTTCGCTTCACTAGCACTGTACTCGATCAGAGTTACAGCTCGCTGCACTAGCACCGTATTCGATCAGAGTTACAGTTCGCTTCACTAGCACTACTCACTTTCACGCATAATGCTTGCTACACTAGCAACCATTTCGATGCAGGTGACGTCTCGCCTAACTCGACTATAGCGTTGAATCAACCAAGAATTTGTGGGGCTTCATATTTCAAAATGACTTCTTAGAACACGCTTCTGAATATTGGTCTGTTTGTAGCGGAACACGCTATATACCTCAGGTATGCAGCAGAAGCAATATTGCGGGTACATATGAGAGCAGACATCAAGGACGCATTTGTCGTAACAGGTTATTCCTGCCAACAGGTCTTAATAGACAGAATGTTGATTACGCAATTCTTGACGGTACGCCTGTCCTGGGAGAAAGTTGTTGAAATGAAACACCTCAAATGCGAGTAACACTAATTTTGCTTGAAGAGTGCGGTTTGCATTAACTCCTTTACAAACACGTACCTTGTGCGTTATAACTTATAAAACAACGTTGTCAATAATAATAATGCACATAGAAGTAGATACGATGTGAATGGAAGCGTTTTGAACTAATTGGAGGAGTTATCGTGGCGCTTGCCTAGGGGTACGGAGAGAAACCACAAGAAACCTCTGCCTTGATAATCGGATTGCAGAACACGATTTGAAAATATCAGAAGAATTGCCTCTTTGATAAACTGTTTCGGTCCATAGGTCTACAAAATTTTGTGGAGTTGTTTTCTCTAAGCTAACGTTTGCGCATATAATTTTATTATTTACCATTCAATATATAAATTATGATTGTTGTCTTTTGTTACTTGTCATTCCAAGTCGTCGAAAGCAAATCATTTTTAGTTATACAAATTTAATTTTTAGTTTTTGTAAACTCACACCTAATGGAAAACTTCAAATTTCATATTGAAACTCGTAATGTGTTTCTAGGAAACAAGGGAAAAGCGTTAATATATTTTATGTCAGAAGTTCAAAGCTCTGTTTAAAAAATGCTGTATTTTTCAAGACACGACTGATGGGTATTTTTGGAACGTGATGTAATAATTAGAGTTAATACATTCGGAGTAAAATTCCGCGTAGAACATTGATAATGTGGCTTTCCTACTGTGAAGTGTACTTTCACGTGTTTTCAGACTTCGAAGTGTTCTTAGTAAATTTGTGTGAACTGCGTGCACTGTGTAGCCAGGGTAAACCTTAATTAGGCCTGCAATTAATGAACTATGACAAGAATGACGAAAGGAAAAAGAAACAACCGAAAATTTAATTACACTGCGGTCTGAATTTACATTCAAAATCACCTTTCTATTTGCCTTAAAGTATAAGACTCTTCCAACCTCTTCTTACAGAATGTCTGCAAATTTGTACAACACACGACGCCACATTCCAGAAAGCGGCAATCACCTTACGTACAGTCGTGAAAACCTAAAATCGAAAACAAAATGTTCAAGAATGTTTCCGAATACTAGGCTGTTATTTACCAGGTGAAATTAATTAAGAAGTCAGAGGGACATACAGAAGTGGCTTAAAGTGGCATAACGTGGCTTTTAGCTGCAAAGACTAAACGTTTATTTTATCCTAATGGCGTAGAGTCTTTGACAGGGGAGAGTATGCTGAAAAGTAATGTCGTGTAACCAATACGAGTACATTACCTAATTCTTTAAAATTTTCACTTTTCTTCAACAAGAAATTTAACGAAAAGAAAACCTCAGGTATTTTTTGGACAATCCTTTTATTTGTATTTTTTTTTGTTGCACACTAGAATTGAGAATGCCCGAGCATCCGGTAAATGCAGCGTGTATGCCAGAATAATGGTAAGTGATCATAAAGAAATACGATCAAGGTATACTGCTCTGATCTCCAGAGGAGCCTGCTGCCTCCATTGTCAGGGTATATAAACTCGTCTCTGAATGCTTGGTATATATATACCTGACAACGCTGCGTCACATTTCACTGAAACGTCAGTAAATATATACCGGACAAAGCTGCGTCACACTTCACTGAACCCTCTGTAGATGGGCTTATATACCGGACAAAACAGCGTCACATCTCACTGAACCCTCTGTAGATGGGCTTATATACCGGACAAAACGGCGTCACATCTCACTGAACCTCAGTAAATATATACCGGACAACGCGGCGTCACATCTCACTGAACACTCGGGAAATATTTACCGGACAACGCGGCGTTACATCTCACTGAACCCTCGGTAAATATATACCGGACAACGCGGCGTCACATCTCACTGAACCCTCGGTAAATATATACCGGACAATGCTGCGTCACATCTCACTGAACCCTCGGTAAATATATACCGGACAACGCGACGTTACACCTCACTGAACCCTCGGTAAATATATACCGGACAATGCTGCGTCACATCTCACTGAACCCTCGGTAAATATATACCGGACAACGCGACGTTACACCTCACGAACCCTCGGTAAATATATACCGGACAATGCTGCGTCACATCTCACTGAACCCTCGGTAAATATATACCGGACAACGCGACGTTACACCTCACTGAACCCTCGGTAAATATATACCGGACAATGCTGCGTCACATCTCGCTGAACCTTCGGTAAATATACGTGTATATCGGACAACGCTGCGTCACATCTCACTGAACCCTCTGTAAATGGGCGTATATACCGGACAAAACAACGTCACTTCTCACTGGACGCTCGATAAATGGGCTCGTATACCGGAAAGTGCTTCGTCACATCTCACGAGACAGCAATCTGCCTGGTTACCGACGTGAGAACCTCAGATCTCACAATCGCTTCGTTTTCTTTCGTACAGCATTCAGGATTGGATAGGTAAGACAAGAGCAATGACAAGAAAACATGAGGGGCTTGCAACTGGAATGCTGGATTGTGGTCCTGCAGGGAACAGCTGAATGTTTTTGAGACAATGTAGACCGGAAAACGTTTGTAGCCTTTCTGACCCTCTCCCTTCAGAAGAAGAATAATAAAAGTGCACTACGGTTGAACAAGACAATTATTTAGCATACCAAAGTATTTTCTAAACTAAAAATTACAACGAATGTAGAAATAAGAAGAGGAACTCACAACTATGTTCGTCTATTTTACTGTGTATTATATTGCAACATGTTTCTGCTTTTTAAAAAGCCGTAATTAGGCAATGTTAAATACTTAAAGAAATATCATCACATTCAACAAACTAAGTATTTTACATTGACTGATAATGACTTTTTAAGAAGCATAAAATGTTTCAATATAATATGCAGTAAAATATACAAACATAGTTGTGATTGAATTTTCTTTTTCTCCATTGTCGTTTATATACCACAACGTGATTTCCCACGTGAAGATAAAAATCCCTTCCACTGCCATTGCGAGATATGTGCCAGTTTATGACCTGTGCTCGAGTTAATTTTCAGCATAACCGTTAAAACGTACGGAAGTAGCGTTATGTGGAACAGCACCTATAAATTTTGTTATTAATTGCATAGAGTGCTTGAAGGGAATAGTGAAAATATCTGATTTGATTTTGAAGTACCTCTCAACGATATGTGGAAGGTCTGTACTCAAAAATAAGTTAAGATACACAGTTTAAAAATATAAACCTCTTTTTTATCTGAGGACAGGTGGTCATTATGGTGACATATTGGATTTAGACACTGTTTGTTAAGCCTATTGCATCAAATGCAGATGGCTGAATCCAAGATAAACTGGTTATCGCCTTTATATTGAAAGGTTTTTATTTTTATTTTTAATAAGTTTACCTTAGGTTTATTTGTGTAGGCATTTTAAGTATCAGTATTCAGTGGTTATCTAGAAAAACCAAAAATTTTAATCTCTGCTGCGGAGTCTCGATACCAGAGTGATTCACGCATATTGATGGCCAGAGCCAACTGAAGCACACATGGACAGACTTGATAGGGGTAATGCGAGAAATGTAGCTGTGTAGCCACACGCACATTCATCACTCGACAAACAAATAACGCATGTTTGTAATCATTAACTTTCGAATTCGGGACTTACAGAACGAACGAAGGCAGTTTTAAAGAAGCTCCCCCTCTACAGGATTTTGTTTGAAAAGCTTTAAGTGAAAAAAAATTGTAAATGCATGCTTAGGTGAAAGGATAACATCAAAATAAGTTAGTATCGTCTCTGATGTAAAGCCATTTACGCATCTGCCATGAGGAAGGAGGCAACAAATTTGTCGAAACATTGGTAGTTCTGTACCAGACCACGAGGTGTTACTTCTCAGACGACAGCAGTATACATGTTAACCGCCTTGATAACCTTAAATCTCAACGCCAATAACGATCTTAGTGAAACGTGTTTGACGGTGAACACTGGATTTGTCTGGCTGATGACACAATCTGATAACTGGCATGGATTTCTGTCTACGGCAGTGAAACTTGGAAGTTGCGGATAATTGATCGGCCGCGTAACTCTCAAAGTAGATCCTGCACAGTAAAGCAGTTGGCTCTGATTTTGATGTTTGATATCCACTTGTGTATCTTATTACAATAAACAAACTGTACTGTACCACTGTCAACACAACTTTATTATTGATAAAATAACTTGTCGATCATTTTAGCAACAGGTTCGGCATTGAGTCACCATCATCAGGCTCATCTGAGGGTTTTTTTTCAATGGCTCGACAGCCCCTTGGGGGCCTAGGCCGCCTCATTTTTCGAGGCTTCACGATCACACTTTAGACACACCACACTCGGTAGGACTCCTCTGGACGAGGGACCAGCCCGTCGCAGAGACCTCTACCTGACAACACACAACACTCACAAGAGACAGACATCCATGCCCCCGGCGGGATTTTTTTTTGCCTGTCCAGGGTTTTTTCCCTTTGATCCATTTTTGTACTGTTTAAATCCTTTCGTCCTTCATGTCACTTTACGTTCCATACTACCGTCCTTACAACAAAACACACACAAAACATCCATGCCCCGGTGGGATTTTTCTTTTGTCTGTCCGGGTTTTTTTCCCCTTTGATCCATTTTTGTACTGTTTAAATCCTTTCGTCCTTCATGTCACTTTACGTTCCATACTACCGTCCTTACAACAAAGACAACACAAACATCCATGCCTCCGGTGGGATTCGAACCCACGATCCTAGTAAGCGACCGGCAACAGACCCACGCCTTAGACCGCGCGGCCACTGGGATCGGTCATCTGAGGGTATAGAAATGTAAAATCTAAGACTATGCAAATATAAATATAGGTGTCACATTTCTGTTTTTATGGAGAGAGATCTTATTCCTTACAAAGTATTGTATTGCAAATTGCCTCAATCACATTTTTATATTTGTTGCGTAAAGACTTTATATACTTGATACCTCATTTGCATGTATTAAAATTAGGATTTTTTGTTTGTTGTAGATGTAATACCTTCCTCTTGGTTTTATTTTGTCTTTATTTATGAAGTACGTTTTTTCCTGAATATCGATATCGTAAGTAGTATCGTTCTCGATATTTTAATTGAATAGCCAGTCACAACTCCCCGGTGTTCTATGTTATCAATTATTTGCAGAATTTATAAAAATCTATTCTTACATTATGTTTGCCTGAAAATTCTACTCTTCCCCGGCCGCGCTTAGAGAGTTGTCACGCGATATTTTGTGCATATATTAAGGTATGTCTTTATCATTTCCTGCCCAATTCCTCCAGAGAGACTTTCTCAACCATAATATTTCATACCAGTGTTACAACACATCCATTTGATATAACACGGTAAATAAGAGAATAAATAAAAAATAAAGCCACACAAAAATATAACGACTGGTTTTTATAAACATTGTTTTATTCTGGGAAGTGATGCAGTATACTCTTTAATAGTATCACCGACGCTATCTGCTGCCTCCATTTCTGGTGTAAAAGAGGTTGCACGCAGCAGGTTTCTCCAAAATGCAGGTATCTATCTATAAAAATGCACCGCTTCACTTGACCATTAGACATCTTTACAATCACCACCGTTAGAATCTGCCATCTCATAACGTGCATTTGTATGTCTTCAGTCGCCCTGTGTAATGAAATTGACTAATGTAGTTTGCTTTGCCGACGACTTCCGTAGAGACGAAAATAGAGGCATTGTATGACAATCAGATGATAGGCTTAGTCCAGGTCTAAGTTTAGAGCTTACAAGTGTAACGTTGGTACTCCCGTGTGGCAATCTGCCCGCCCATTAATAACATATACAGGGAGAGTTTTGTGTTCCATATTTACCCCCACGCCCTTCACACACACAGGGAGAGGCGCGCGCTAAAAATATTCCGTTATGGTTCAGTTATGAATTAAATTGATTTGTTTATCCAACAGGAGTAGGAACCAAACTTTCAGAATTACGGAATTCCGTACAGCACATGCAGAGGGACAGCAATAGACTTCAGTGTTCAAAGGGCTTTAGATGAAACATCCTACCTTTCAATATACTTCAATGCCTTCACTAAATACCCTGTACATTTTCACAGTAGCTTATAGTGTACGCCGCTTTTTTTTTGGGGGGGGGGGGGTTAAAAGTTTACTGCAAGTAGATATTAAATTTTGGTATGCAGCATTGTCTGTATTAAGTAGCCAGTGTATTTGTTATTGTGTTTTACTGTCCAGTAATGTCTTTATTAAATTTCTTAAGTATCTGGGTGTTAGCTCTCGCTGTACAGCTTTGTCGAGACTACGTATCGTGTACATACGTGTAATGTAACGTTTGTTTTCGCTATCGTGTGCATTTGTGTATTAGAGTCAACATACAGTAATGTTGGGATTAAACAGCCAGTACTTTGTATATATTTGGATATCACATATTCCAGTGCACAGCAGTTTTTTGATTAAATATCGTGTGCATATGAATAATGAACTTTAATATTCACCGACGTTTCGATTACATATCCCTTGAGTTTGGATACTGGACCATGATACACCGTTGTCGAGATTACTAATTCCGGATACTGGTTTTAATGTAAAATAATATCTGGAGTAATTCTGTGCATTATAGACAGGATTTGATTTGTGGAAGGGATTACAATATTTCGATCGTATTTCTTCCTTTTGCCATATTATTTATCCCATCATTTTCATATTTCTTGCACACACTGCAAAATTTCAGACTATTTGCTGCAGAATATGAAGCGTGGCCGCCTTCGCGTGATGTTTGTATTAACATGAATTCGGGAAATACAGGCCTAAAGATCGGAGATTGTTACGCATGATACCTATGTTGTTTGTTTTGTTGTGCCGTTGTTGTAAATACCGTAACAGAAATTGTACAAGTTGGCGGACGATGGTTGTGACGTTGCTCTGAGCGTCACAGGCAGCGAGTGTAATCCGACGACTCGCCTACCGGTGCTGCATGCTTCCCTTTCGAGGTGCACTCAGTCGCCTAGCCACACTGTTGCATGACTGGTACGTAATCTAACGAGGGGAAAGCTAATCGAAATAACTTAACTCCACGGATCAATGCCCTTCTTCAGCTGCTACTCTTCGCTCAGATAGCCGAGATCCACGTGTCCTCTTTTGAAACCCAGTGATTCATTACAGTGTTCACCACAGCCCGCCATTACTGCCTATCATGAGCCAGATGAACCCAATCCACAAACTCCCCACCCTTCTACGTTAATATGAATTCTAATATTATCCTCCTTTCTACGCAGATATTTTCTCTTGAAGTTTACCGACCACACATTCCTATATATTTGTCATTTTCCATGCATTCTTCATGATTTGCCCATCTCAAGTTTCCTTCATATGTGATGATTAATATAAGTTACAATGCTGCACATCATTCGATGTAAGAGGCGACAGCACACGACGTTACAACAGCAATAAACTTATGGTTGGTAACAATACATTGGTTTGCAGGATATTATCAGCTAAAAGTGTAGGACAAAGTCGGATGGAATACACCGTGCAACGTTCGTACCTGTCTGTCTGTTTCTGCGCCGAAGCCGTTACTCGCTGGGCGCTTCTTTGATCCAAACTTCTGCGTGGGACGCTGTGTCTTAAAAATATATGGAGGTCTAACTAGTTAAAGCTTGTTAAAAGTTTTACTCCGGTTTACAGGTTTTTTACGACATGTAAAATACGCTGATTTCTTCTTGATAACTTTAAGGAAATGTACTAGCTAAACGATAACGCGTTCTGTGCTTGAACCTTCGATGTCTTAGATCTACCAAACTATACATCCACCCGTCCACGCAACAATCCAAACATCTATCTATTTATCTATCTATCTATCTATCTCTAGCTGTCTGTCTCTATCTATCTCTCTCTGTATCTGTCTATCTGTCTGTCTTGTCTGTTTGTCTGTCTTGTCTATCTATCTATCTGCCTCTATATCTTTCTGCCTCTCTGTCTGTCTGTCTAAATATCTATCTATCTATCTCTATCTGTCTGTCTCTATCTCTCTCTGTATCTGTCTATCTGTCTGTCTTGTATGTTTGTCTGTCTTGTCTATCTATCTATCTATCTGTCTCTATATCTTTCTGCCTCTCTGTCTGTCTAAATATCTATCTATCTATCTATCTCTATCTGTCTGTCTCTATCTCTGTATCTATCTGTCTGTCTTGTCTGTTTGTCTGTCTTGTCTGTCTATCTATCTGTCTCTATATCTTTCTGCCTCTCTGTCTGTCTAAATATCTATCTATCGATCGATCTATCTATCTACCTATCTAACTATCTATTTATTTGTCTGTCTGTCTATCCGTCCGTCCGTCCACTTACCCATACGGCGATCAATCCATCCATCGATCCATCCACCCGTTCATCCATCCAGTCATCCGTGCATCTACGGCATGAGAGTTGCAATTCTGTCGTTATTTTTGCCCTCATATAGCAAATCGTTCTCATAGTTGCTGATATACGAATTCCGAAATAATCTGACGTGAAACAGTTTATAAGTATTTTTGTTTCTGTCGGTGTGGCGACCTCGACGTTTGGAGGTATAAAGTTATCTCCAGATAGCAGCACCGCTTATTCCGTCAAACTCTCTTCAGGAACTTTTAAATTTCGTGGCATCCTTGGTCAGACAAATTCTTATTTCAATGGAAGATTTATCGTTGGAAATCATAGCTAGCAATAGGAACTTTCAAATTTAGCGTTGCTATTTTAATGAGATTTACATGAACAGTATAAAAAAGGTAAGTTCCAAGATTTCAGAAAACATACTGTGACTGTATTACAAAACCAGTCGGTAATGCTGTATGGGAAAAGAATCGATGTTTAATCCTTGATCATACGAAATTTGTAAATTCTCTCTGTGGGTAGAATTCCAAGTTCCTGGATGTTAAAACAGGTGGTCTGTATGGTAACTACTCTGCTTTAAATGGCATGACGAAGTATAAAAGGGAGGTATAAATCCATGCATTCTTAACCTCGGTTCTAGATAGAGGTGAGTGTCACGACCCTGCCGCTTTACCCATGGCAATTAGCCCACAGTAAACATTGTGTAGGAGGTTGGGTGGATTCCAGAGCCGGCGTGGGGATGTGGAGACGAATAAAATCAAATTTCCCCTGCTGGGATTTCAAATGATGATGTTGTCTAATCAATTTGACGGCATGGCACAAGTATCTGTTTTACTCTTTATGACACCAAGTTTTACTGACCATCGAAACCGAAATCAAGTCCGGGTCCATTGTCAATTGCCTTTTGGTGAAAACAGGTCGCTAAAAGGGCGCACGTAAGTCGCTCCCAGATCGCCACAGGGCTGCTGAGAACAAAGCACTATGCGATGGACGCTTAAGGTTAATATGGCAAGAGGAATTCAAGAGATAGGCCTACAGCTGGACAAAGATAGTGGATATAATTCTGTGGACAAAGCTGTGGACAGCTGGACAAAGATAGTGGATATAATTCTGTGGACAAAGCTGTGGACAGCTGGAAAAAGATAGTGGATATAATTCCGTTCCCTATCTTTCGAAAGAGCATAGTGTCTTTGAAAGAGAAACAGCCTGTTATCCAATGACGCGGCGTCATAGCCATAAAGACGGGAGTCCTCAATCACAAATCCGTGGAAACCCCAAGACTCGTACGGCTGTAATCTTGTTAACAGGAGAGTCCCTGAACAAGTGGGAGATTTCTCTTTCCACCCTCACATCCAGACCGTCTCTGGGGTAAGACAACCTCCTATCCATTGCATAACTGAAGCTCTTTCCTCCAGGGTATTCAGACCCGTTACTATTACTAATCACAACTTAATAGTGCTTATTACTTTCTTCTGTAAGTATTTATGTCGTATTTACACGACATCCTTAATATTGAACCCATTCGAGACTTCATCCACCAACTTACGGTCAAATTGTTTGCTAAATGTCCATCCCATCCTAACCCCCTGGTCCAACAAATCGGAAATTACACTCTGGGCGACATGACCTCTTTATACAAAACCTACAAACATAAACGACCAACACATATCCTGCTGTAACAAGCTCACCATCATGCATAGTGTTTTTTAGGTTTCTTCAATAATGTTACTTATATTTTCTTATCTTTAACTTTTGTTTCACTTACAAGTTAGCTAAATTGGTTACGGGAAAAATTTTGTGACTTTTCTTTGTAAAAATCAAATTAACAATTAAAAAAGACACGATGATGCTCCAAACAATTTACGTCGTGGTCAACTGCACTATAACAACTTCGTATTCATCCATTATCCTAATATTGCGACTGATCTGCACCTAGTGCCGAGGTTGAGACTGAGTGAAGCTATATCTCTTCTACCCTCTGTGACTTCATGTCGTGGACAGGAACAAATTTTCCTTTACTTTCTACGCTGTTTGTACGTTTTGCCTCGTGGCAGTTCATCTACTGGCCATGAACTGTCTCTTACTGAACGGTGCCTAGATTTGTTTGTTCAAATCGGATAGATCTTTGACATGATTCAGAAGAATAGGTACGTGTTCCTGCTTAGAAACTTTGCCTACTGAGCAGATAAAAATCGTAACAGCCACGTACGTTTTGTTTTTACTGTAAGGCCTCAAAATGTAAATCTAGGTGTATGATAATTTCCGGCTACATACCTCTTCTTTTCTTCTCACATTCAATCACGTAATTAATTTTGTAAGTAATGTCACCAACATTCAAAAGAACTTTTTCCATTATCACAATACTCAAAACAACACTACTTTTCGGAAGCTACCTGCTTCTGTCCTCAGGTGAAAAGTCTACAGTGACCAAAATATAACAGATACATAATCATAAATCGCACGCAAGGACACCAATCCAATACATCTAAAAATATTAATTCTACACTTGCAAACGCTAATGATAAAACATAAGAAATGCAAAATATGTCGCCAAGTCATACATATCAATTTACGACACCAGACCAAGAAAATGCACAATATTTTTCCTTAGATATTTATATTACAATATCACATTGAAAATTCCTACATGATTTGATCCCCAAGAAATCATTAGGGAATCAAATCAAAACAACACCGCACGAAAACAAAATAGCAACCGTTGCACACAGTAGAAAGTCGTAAAATTTTTAAACAGTTAAAATATACGCACTTCTTTGTCGCATAGTTTTATAAGTGTAGTGGATCCTGGTAACAGTATTTCGGAGGCAGCCTGCGTACTTAACGAAAGATAACACAGTACATATCAGATCTTCTAAAATATATTTTATACTCACTCATAACCTACAAAGCTTCGAGAATCCTCAATTTTATTATCTTTTACTTAAAAATGTGAAAGACTGTATGCACTATTTTCATTTCTGTGTGGCTACAGTGGACACATCCAATTTCTGGTAAATACTTTGGACAAAAGCGAAATCCTGCTGTTTCCTTGGGGAACTCTGCTTTGTGGCAGCATCATGAAACTTCGTACCTATTTGACAGAGCTTCAATTATTCTCAAGAGATATGTGAACACATTAGTAGTAATGGAAGTTGTTTTTGTCTTGTTCACTCAGATGTCTTACATTTTCACAGGTTGAAGTCATATCATAGTTCTAACGCAAGAAAATACTTTTTCTGCCCCTTACAAGGTGATATCGAAACGACTAGTATAGCTCAACAATTAGGGTTTCGTCTATATCAGTTCATTTATATTGTTCGTGGAGGGGACAAATTATTTGATGTTGAATTGAGGTTCAACATATTATCGTAGAGCAAAACATGTGAATACTTATAAAATGGTTTGAACATTTTCCTACAGTGTACGAGTATACACATATCACATTCATAAACAACACTGGACAACTTACAACCAAATTGGTATGTAATAAACAACCATATAAATATTAGTACACACAGTAGTTTACTGTACTAATAGCAAATAGAGTTTTAGCCTATAAAGGAAGATAAATATACATGCACAAACTTAATAGGTCATTATTGCATGGACCTTGATACGTAAAGGCGAGAGAACCTGTACTCTAAATATCCCGTTGTGATAAGACATGAAGTATATGGAAGTAACCAGTCGGTCACAACAAAAACGTTTTATTATTTTAAGAGATTTGATGTACTTTACGACATGTTTCGGCCAACGTGGCCATCTTTAGGTACATACACACTGTGTACGAAATACTTGGGAGGAAGTTATCAACATATATACTGTAAAAAGAAATGATATCTCATTTATACATAAATATCAGTAATATATGGGGTTATGTTATAGGAGTAAGTCGTGAAGTAGTGAAGTATTGCAGCTGTTTGGAGTTCTGTTTTCGTAAACTCAAGGTTATATTATGTAAGGTGCTCGATTATGGTGTACAATATTTTGGAAGACTTTGTAGGGTAGATTCGTGGGTTTAAAGTTCTCTTACCTTCAGTATATACTGGATGAAAGAATTATTATTGTAGAAAATCTTTTCTGTTATGTGATGTGTAAGTTATAAGCTTGATATACGGTGAACTGGTCTTTTACAATCCTCGGATACTTATATTAATGATTTTACTGTGGTCAATTTTGAAGATATAAGATGCGGGTTTCTTGACGAGAGATGTGTAGATGAATATTTTATTTGTGTTATGTAGGAAATGAATGGGGGTACGCGGTGGCACAGTTATTTGAGGCAATGTGCTACAAGCCGGAAGGTCGCGGGTTCTATTCCCGATGGTGCCATAGACATAATTCTTCTGGCCGCACTATGGCCCTGGGGTCGACTCAGCCTCTAACGGAAATTAGTACCAGGAATATTTCTGGGGCGGGGGGTGGGGTGGGGGGTAAAGGCGACCGGTGCGTAGGGCTGACAACCTTACCACCTTTATGTGCCGATTGTCTTGAAATCTGGGAGCCTCAACCTCCTGGAACCCTCAGGGCCTGTCCAGGACTGTACAGAGTGTGTCCACAGCAATCAGTCGCCGTTACTTGAAGGCTTGTGTTGATTAAGCGACTTTAAATAACATCGGCTGAGTCATCCGTGATGTTGACATGCAAAGTATGAATGAAGGATACTCAGATTTTCGGAGCACGTGCACGCAATGCTTAACTGGGTTTTGTTTGGAAATCCTGAGGGAAAAACCCCACTTGGAAGACATATTAGGAGGATAATATTGAAAGAGGTTTTAAATAAATATGATAGGAGATCGTGGACTGGATTTGTCTCACGATAAGGGACAACTGGCGGGGTTTTGCGAAGACGTTAATGATTCATCTTGCTCCATAAAATGCGGGAAGTTTTTTGGTTATCAGTGGACGTGCTTGTTTCTTAAGGACACTGCTCAGTGTATTCTGAACTGATGTTCCGTTTCGGATTGTCTTCTGTTGAGAATGTTACGTCATCACATGCAGACCGAATAGGCCCACTTATTGATGAACGTGTGAGTGCAGCTTTCTTGAAATTAGATCACTCTGTCAAGTTCATTAATGATACACGCAGAGTTGCACATTCTGTATTATTTTCGTCCGCTGGAAAGGGAACAACATCGATATCGTGGAGTCGAATTCTGACAGTGGTCGATAATCGTGGCGCCACTCACGTTCACCTGTGCTCAGACATTTTTTTATGGTTTGGATTTTGTTGCATTCTTCAACTGGAATATCAACAGCTATGAGTTTCGGCCCGAAATAGGCCGCTGGGAACGTATTTCTGGCTCTCACTTGATTTCTAGCTTGTACCACTAGTCCTGGGAAGCAACAAGCTCTGATGTGATAGCACGGTTACTGGAAACACAAGCCGTTACTTACCAGGAAATCTACTGACGCAAGGTAGCGCACAATTGTTACTGTCGCGCAGGTGTATCTCTGACTTGCTTGGCTGTACCAACATAACGTTACCTTATACGAGTTGTTTCGCCTACTTAATATTATCGACGCGTAAGAATCGACGTTTTATGCACCATGCCAGACTCCCCATATTCAGCCTCTCACGTATGCAGCTATCGGCTAGATAAATCAAATGACCTCTATCAGGAGAGCGGACTTTGTGACCTCCATAAAATGACAAGACAGCAGGTCAACACATCACTTCAGGTAACTGCGTTGGTTTCTTTTTTTAGAGCCACGCAGCAGATGCTACGGACGCACCGCAGCCTTGAAGCTTATTTTGCAACCCTGTGATGAAGATGATTAGTTTTTTTTTCGTTTTTTCTTGTAATGGAGCACCGGTGGAATGAAATTAACAGGGGAAAAACCTGTCCCAGTGTCACTTTGTCCACCACAAATCCCACATGGACTGACCCGGTATCAAACCCGAGCCTTCGCGGTGAGAGGCCAGCGACTAACCGCCTGAGCCATGACACGGCCTGTGCTCAGACTTGCTAAAATTGTAATTCAACTTCACATAAGAACTGGTACTTTGGGGGGGACTCAAAACAATAGTTTTAATTCTTAATGCGGTCGTTTTACTATAAATATAGATGCCAACGTGCGATATTCTACAGACGACCTACATTAAATTTTTAGTGTGTCTATTTTTCACTCACTTATAATTGTAAAGTCGAATTGCTTTCCCGCCAATTGTAACGCACCCTTTAAATGTAAGTCACGGAACAAGTTATTATATAAATCCGCGTAGGCAGTTATCACTTTTCTTGTTCTACAGTACAGTATATCTTTATGGCTACATTACGCGCTTATTCTTTCCGTGGCATGGCGCTCAGGCTGTGAATAAACCGGACACACTCTTCACTGTTGCTGATTAAACTCAGCTCTTGGCACGGTTTTAACCCGTCACTCAGCATCAGAAGCACCGTATCCGTTCCTCATAGTATAAATCACATCCTCTGTCTTATGTGACATTTAAATGGCGTTCCCTTCTTTGTACATCCCATGTGTGTAGTGATGAAATCTAGCAGCTCTTAAGTTCACGCTTACGTTTTCTGCTTGGCCAGATTTGAAAGAATTTAGACAAAGGGGGCCTGTTAAATATATTAATGGCCTCACTGTCTTCTATGCCACAGAAAAAGAAATCAGGGCTTCCGCTGCCTTGAAAATTCAAACAATTCTAGAAACACGTTTTAAAAGGGATGTCAAGTTTTAACTGCAGTGTTGATGAAGATGCAAGTCTTCAACTTGTTAAAACTTTCCGTATAGGTAGGTCCTTCAGTATGCAAATTACTCGGATAGTTTAAGGAATAAGGTCATCCGTTGGTGAAACTCAATTCTCTGTTAGGTGTATGTGACACTCTAGACTTTTGCATGTCTAACGCAAGCCATATATTGCCTATAAAACTTATATACAATATATTATAATATTTATTCGGATAAAGCTAAACTAAATCGCAATGTGAAAAAGGATGAGTTGTGCTTTCCCATGCGGACAGACGGACGGACGAACATGATAAGGCTAATGGTTGCTTTTCGCAAGCGCCGCAAAAAATTGTCAAAGCGAACTGCCTATTTGTAGGAACTATTCCGGAATTTTTCTGAATACCATGAAGGATCTGAGTCGTGTTAACCAGGAGTCTGGCTGGGTTCTAAGGTGGTATCTTCCTAATTCAAATTACATGATTTACAGCTTGTGTACTTTCTTTAAGTCAGTGGCATTTTTAGTGGAATGTAACTGACGGTGATTAATTCCTAATATCCTAAGTAGTGCCGCAAATTATATGTGCCCATATATAAACAAAAATTCAATAAAATTAGAAAATAATCTTAAATTTAACATTGATTATTTAATTTAATTTGTTTGCAGTAAACGTGCCCTTATACTTTACTGCACAGTTGAAGACAGCAAATAGCTATAGAGTTGCGTTTATTAGAAAAAAATTTCTGTTTATTTAATGAAGTGAATTATCTTGTTTTGATTGGGCGCTTTACGATCTTTCCAAGATTTGATTACTTAGTTAGTCTAGGTTGTTGGGTTGTTATGAGATATAAGCTAAAAGACATGATCTAGATATGTATGCGTGAGTTTGTTTTCTGTATAGTCTTAAGACAGGGTTATTTTCGTCCGAGAAGCGACAGTTTTTGCACAAGAATATAATGAATGGCGCTCAAAAACCCAATTTCCGCTTCAGTATTACATGCAGTTCTGTGTCGTATTGAAGGCCAGCCGCTTTTTAGGATTCCACGCCAAAAGTTTGTAGCTCTGAAAGGTTTCATTTGAAAAACCAAGGGTTCTCAGTGAAAACTTAATAAGTCCTCAAAGGTACTTCTACAACCAACTTCATCTCATAGACCCATTGACAGTTTTGTAGAACATTTCAAGAACGTAATCTCTTCGTCTATTTCTTAAGGAAAGTCTGGAAGTGCGGAGAACTTGGTAAAACCTTTCTTTTATTTCGGTATTCTGAGCATATTTTTTGACTTGGAATCACAAATGTTGTGTTGACCATTTGGGTGGTGTTATTGAGCAACATCTCTAGCGTCCTGAAGCACAAACACAAAATCGTATTCCAATTCAACGTGAGGGACTTGCATTGTTCCTGAATTTGAAGAAATTTTGTCTCTTGAAACTATAACAAATGTGTTATTCTCAAGATGAAGTACTTTGTGTCTAATAAAATTTAAACGCGATTTTAATAGGGTACTTGAAAATAAAATTTGTGTGCACATAGTTAGGCCAACGAGACTTATATACAGGAGAGCAATTATTCCTCTTTGATAATTTTTTTTTTCCTATGGCTCGACAGCCCTATATGGGCCTGGGCCTCCTCGTTTCGTCGAGGTTTCATGATCACACACATTTGAGACACACCACACTCGGTAGGACTCCTCTGGACGAGTGATCAGCCCGTCGCAGAGACCTCTACCTGACAACACACAACACTCACAAGAGACAGACATCCATGCCCCCGGTGGGATTTTTTTTTTTTTTTTTTTTTTGGGCCTGTCCGGGGTTTTCCCCTTTGATCCATTTGTACTGTTGAAGTCCTTTTCGTCCTTCATGTCACTTTACGTTCCATGCTACCGTCCTTACAACAAACACAACACAAACATCCATGCCCCCGGTGGGATTCGAACCCACGATCCCAGTAAGCGAGCGGCCGAAGACCCACGCCTTAGACCGCACGGCCACTGGGATCGGCCCTCTTTGATAATAGTAGGGTCAAATTCACGACTGTTGCCTGGCGAGAACGCTGAAGTAGGATACGTAAATTGATCATGGAAACGGGTAGGAAGTACTGTTTAATGCGAAAATTTATCATAAGCATCATCATCTTCTTCTTCTTCCCGTTCAAGGCTTAGGCGCTTGTTGGTCTTTTCATCATCATATTCTTCTTCTTCTCCTCCTTTTTCCCCTTCCCCTTCAAAGTTTAGGGGCTTGTTTTTTCCGATAAAATTTTTATATGCCCTGAACTTTCCATCTCTTCGGAACGCCTTCCCCTTTTTATCTTACTTGAGATCTGTAGTCTATTGTTTACTGTGAAATTCGGCTTATTCATTATTCTAGTATGTTCAAAATATTTTTGTTGTTATTGTTTCGTTTTCTGTGTTGAGCTGTAGGCATGTATACTTATTTCTTGCCTTATATCCTGGTAGTCAACTTACTGGTTCAATTATTTTAAACTGTTACTGGACAAAAGTCCTGGACTTCCTGTCGTAAACTCCAGACAGCACTGTTAGACTTTTGTACATATTTAGGAAAGAGGCTTCTAAAATAATAGAGTGTGTGAATCTGGAAACTGTGTTTTCATCCTCACTCCGAAAATGTTTCTACTTAAGATTTAAAATATTTCATCACCAGGCTGAACAAGGACAGCCTGTTATAAACACAGTCACTATGTCGAAGGAAGCATGAAAGAGCAAAGCAGGCCACATTGCTTTCATGTAATCGTATTTCATTATCGTGATTTTTACATAAGTAGAGACCAAAAGGAAACTGCCGTTGTTACACATATAAAACGAAATTCGATGACGTAAAGAAGTCTTTCTGGGAATTCTTCCTAGTTAGAATTAGCTAAATACGCTTACCCCATTTTTGTCTGGAGAAAACTGAAGTACACGCTCTTAAAACAACAAAGCTGCATAGGATCTCAGTTTACACAGAGCATGATGTGTGTGTCTCTCTCTCTCTCTTTCGGCCGTCTCTTTGTTGTCCATTACGTTGCTTTTCAGGGATTTGTTTTATGGCGCTTTCAGTAACTCGAGACTTATAACGTCGAATTCTAGAATTGTGGATAGATGAGGGATTGGAAAAGAAATTAAAGGAAGCGGAAGTGGCTTTATTACGGCACTTTCTCGCCATTTTCCATGAGAAACGGTATAAAACCACGGGAATACTCAACCAGAATAGCCGAACCGGTTTACTGCATTGTAATCGGGGGTATGGGTGTGGGTGGAGGATTTGACTGGAAAGATGCATGAACACATGGAGATCTCCATGCATGCTACATTCTCAGTCTGTCTTGAATTGGGTGATTCATAACCATACGAAAACCACGACAACTACAGGTACCAGATAGACTCTCTGTAAAGAGGGTAATGAAAGCATATCTTGTGGAAGAAACTTTTAAAAAATAATTACAATTGTTTTTAATTATGTATTTTGTGTCAGTGTAAAAGTGTATCTGTTCCATTTCCGTTTTTTTAAATTTATTCCAGGTATAAAATTTTAGCTTTTGAATATAACTTTTTAGCTATTATTAGGCCTCTGTTTTGAATCTGTCGTTGAATTTGCTGCAATAACTTTATCCCATGCATCTACGATGTCTTTTTCTACATGAATATCTAACTGAACTTCCTCGCCGCCCTGTGAAAGTTTCTCATTTTTTGTACATTTTTATATTTGCCTATAACAAATTAAAAACTTTAGCTCACACTACGGCGAGAACTTAAGTTCTGCCTCTCAATATTAATATGTAGTTATTCTTCGTTACAAACAACCTCTCGCGAAGTATAAATGCGTGAGGTAAGTATTTAGTCACTTATGCGGACTGTAACCGGATGTCTGAAGTTTCCTGAGGGAGGATATAGTCTAATGCCTTCAAAATTCTGCACAATAATTCGATTCAGTTGTATAGTATTAACGTGCTGTCACAACAGCCGTAAGACCGATTACAGGGAAAGCATACGAACAGAAGGGACAGTACATCCAATAACAAACCACAGAAGGAAAGGCGTAGGAAAGAGATAATAGAAACACATCACATCAGGTATAGCGTAATTGTTAAAATAAAAAGAATTAAGAGAGAAATTTTTTTCCTGAATATATTGGCAGTACAGTTCGATTCAATTGAATTTACACAAATACTCAGAGAGAGCACAATTACACGACAAAAGAAACGAAGCAGAAACAAGGCGAGGTAAGTGTGAGCGCTGAATCAACACCCTGATGATGATAATGATGATGATGATGACGACGACGATAAAATTAAAGTAAACAGCAAAATTATTTGTACCAAATAATTCGCCTAATTAACTTAATAAATCAGAGAGGAGATGGGACTTTCCCTTGTATATACCAATACTATAATAATAATAATAATAATAATAATAATAATAATATTCTCTCACCATTCTAAATTTTAGTTTTAACAATTTCACAACTTAATGAATTCATATACTAAGTACAAAATAATTGAAAATTAATGAGTCACAATATTGTTCGTACAAACCTACTAAAACCATAACCATCTACATTTCCCTTCTTTGTGCTATTTATTGTTTTAAAACTAAACACGTAGGTACGTAAAACATATATGAACATACTAAAACGACTGTGTGGTATCAAGGCAGGTTTCCATTCCCCGCTCGTGTGATTTCAAGTAATTTATCCCTTCTTTGTGTTTTAGTCCAACAAATGCCGGACACAGCTTGTAAATTTTGCTAGCAGACGTCACGCGGAAGTAGAGTAAATATGCCTTCAATTCTAATAAATGCAATCTTGAGCAAGTAGTACTTACTGGCATACCGTTATTACGGTAATGATTTAAAATTACAGTAAATGGCCCAATTATTCTTAGAATGTAGTTATTTCCCTTTTCCAACTTATTGTCAGCCTAGTTAAAACTGAGTTAATTATCGTGTAATTGTCTTCACAATTAAGGTTACGTTCTTCTGCGATGTGACACCGTGTAAATTGGTAATGCCAAAGGATCAGTAGAACCTGCTGCCTCTCTATTCTCTACCAGGAATGTGAGGGTAAAAGATTATACCGAAACGTTGGTCACTGTGTAACAAAATTTACCGCATCACATTCAAAGAGATCGTAATACGGTATTAATATTTACCACTGTGAAAACCTCAAATCTGACTTTCACAGTTTCTACACTAATGTCAAGTTTCGTAATTTTTGTAGATCCTACTGATATATACTCACGAAATAACACGTGTTCACTTTTTCTCCAAAGGAACTAGTAAGAAAAGTACAAAAAAATCTATTTATAAAAGGTGACAGGAACTTTTGACCTTTGTGTTTTCTGATTCTTAATACGTAACTGCAGTGCCCGTCCGCCAAATATGACATTCGCGTGTTTTACTCCTATATATATTTCATTACAGAAAAAGTAGCAGTGTTCCTGTGAGGGTAATAAAGTCTAACATTGACACCTTCTAGAATATTTTGGGGAAATCTAATGCCTCTAATCGTCTCTGCGACGAGCTGGTCCCTCGTCCAGAGGAGTCCTACCGAGTGTGGTGTGTCTAAAGTGTGTGCTCATGAAGCCTCGAAAAATGAGGCGGCCTAGGCCCCCAAGGGGCTGTCGAGTCATTGTAAAAAAAATGCCTCTGATCACGTTGCGTCAAAACCTCGGTTTAACATACTGAAATATGAAATAATATAATATAACTTTCTTATGTATGATGTGCTTGTGATTGACGTCTGTACTTCCTCATTGCTAATATAATATAATACAAAATAATCTGAGAACGAGAGATACGAACAGAATTAGTGTTTTCTACAGCTACTGCTACTACAAGTAATACTATCACTACTAGCACGCACCACCGCTACCACCGTCACTAAGTGTAACCAATGACTAACTCTCTGTTACGGGATTTTCCCCAGTCTGCAGTTACTGATATCTTTCAATTTTATGAGCTACCATTAGCATGACCACCCTGAAAGTTAATAATATCTGATAACATTGCTTCATGAAGTAACATTTAAACTAGACTCTTGCAATTTTTAAAATTAAAACGCAATAGATTTTTTAAGTATTGGGCATTTTCTTTAAAACACGTGGTTCAAAATACAGTGGAAATATATGCAAGTGTAAAATAAATCCTACGTTCGAAGTCGGGTTTCATTCTGCAGTCACATTTCGATTATAGTTTGTATTCCTCATAGTGACAGAGTAGATGGGCCGTGCCATGGCTCAGGCGGTTAGTCTTGACTAAACTGTCCTCTAACGCGTGGCTCCCGAAGCTTGTCTAGCTTGCCACCTTTAGTTTAAGTGTGCTGATTCTGTGGCCGTCACTTCGAACTGTCCGCTTCACTATGTGTGTGTGTGTGTGTGTGTGTGTGTGTGTATCAGTGTGATTACTACGTCAGCGTGTCCCCAAGCTCAAGTTCCGTTTTCCCACCTGCACTATGCTGAGATTTCTCAGCGGCGAACGTGACATGCGGGGACCTTGGGTGACAGCCGTTCGGATACATTTAGGTTGCCCAGTAACTACATGAAGTGACAGCCGTTCGGATACATATAGGTTGCACAGTAACTACATGAAGTGACAGCCGTTCGGATACATATAGGTTGCACAGTAACTACATGAAGTGACAGCCGTTCGGATACATATAGGTTGCACAGTAACTACATGAAGTGACAGCCGTTCGGATACATATAGGTTGCACAGTAACTACATGAAGTGACAGCCGTTCGGATACATATAGGTTGCACAGTAACTACATGAAGTGACAGCCGTTCGGATACATATAGGTTGCACAGTAACTACATGAAGTGACAGCCGTTCGGATACATATAGGTTGCACAGTAACTACATGAAGTGACAGCCGTTCGGATACATATAGGTTGCACAGTAACTACATGAAGTGACAGCCGTTCGGATACATATAGGTTGCACAGTAACTACATGAAGTGACAGCCGTTCGGATACATATAGGTTGCACAGTAACTACATGAAGTGACAGCCGTTCGGATACATATAGGTTGCACAGTAACTACATGAAGTGACAGCCGTTCGGATACATATAGGTTGCACAGTAACTACATGAAGTGACAGCCGTTCGGATACATATAGGTTGCACAGTAAATAATGAATGACAGCCGTTCGGATACATTAATAGTTGCATCAATAAATAAATGAAGCAGATTTATTTGATAAGCTGTAATCGTGCGCTTGGTAATGCAGATATTAGGTATATATTTTCTGTATTCTTGGAAATACAGAAAAAATAAGGATCACAAAACCGAAAAAAGGATAAAAAAACAAGAAAGAAAGAAAGAAAGAAAGAAAAGAAAGAAAGAAAAAAAAAAAAAACAAACAAACAAACAAACATACATACATACAAACATACATACACACATACACCATAAATACATACGTACGTACGTACATACATACATACATACATACATACATACACAATATATACATACAGACGTACGTACATACATACGTACATAGCCTACATCCAAATATGCATACATACATACATACATACATACATACATACATACATACATATAGGGCCTATAACATATACGCCTGCTGAATGCAATATTGCAAATACGTTCCACTATTTCGCAGTAAATGCAAATACTACAAAATACATTAATTAATTAATTAATTAATTACGTAATTTTTACTTCAGATTAAGTACTGCTGCAAGAACTTATGAATGTCGTACTTGGACTTAGAAGAGTGAGTGAATTCCATTGAATAGTTATGTGGGTTAAACTTTACAATTTATTATGAATATTATAATCTCTGATATTATGAAAGGGCACTATATTGAAACCACGTAGCCGATTATTTAACTAATTTATAATTATTAACCGTGCTGTCCCTATTGATACGGTTATTTCAAATGAAATCTGATGATCTGGGTAACTCTGATTAAGCGAATGTAGTATATGCCTACTTCATTATATGTATACTTTCTGACATTATCATCGTAGGACTATAAAATAAAATGACAAATCTTAGTTCGGTCAGCGGATTCGAAAGGAATACCTTTAAGAGTGTCCGACAGACAAGTTGGCACTGAGCTACCATGTTTCGTAGCGCCTGGCAGCCATATTCACGGACATGATACAAGGTCGTGTGTTTATCTTACAGTCTTGCGTCTTCTCCTCCCTTATTCTTTACATACTAGGGCCTCTGGCATCACTCAATTAAGAAATAACTTATTTTAGAAATTTGTTAGAACTCGTTAGCTGGGAGATCGGCCTAACGCAAGGCCTTTGTTTACACAGGTTTAAACAAATGCTGAAAAACCAGGACATGTGTCCATAACTAAAGGGGATATGAAACAACGATTCCAGTATTCGAAAGTTCAAAGACAAAGCGCACCTTAGACCGCTCCAAACAGCGATACAAAATTTATTTCATGCATGTTATTCTAGCTGACACCTCACACCCACTCTTCACGCAGACACGCAGACATTCGCGCAACGGCAAACAGCGCAGCGCTCACCGCTATTCCATTTTGCTTTGAACCGGGGCCCACGCTTTTTCAGTGTTTTTTATTGCAGTTATTATTATATTTTTATTTACTGTATTTAAAGAACCTATTGCGACGTTTCAGATTAATGTATTATGGTTAATATTAGGTTTTTACTCACCGTATTTGAAGAATGTGCTGGGTGTGCTTTCATTCGGCTCGCAGACACACGTCACGTCTAACAAATACGTTGTTCTTTGCAATTCGAAATTCTTCTGGGTTTTATAAGTTAAGAGAAACGACCAGAAGTGAGTAGCAGGTGTCAGATAAAATTATGTCCCTACATACTTATTTGTCTATGAGACGTCATTATTACAGGGCCTTGCAGCTAAGTTCAGTATCTATTTATCTGAATTTGATTACTGTCTGTATTAGACAAATTTTTTCCGTTTAAAGATTTTCCCAACTAATATTCTTCATGAATCTTTGAAGGGGTTCTTTGTTATCATGGTCATTATGACAGTCGACACGCCCTATTTTAGCCTCCACAATCAAAGATGTATTGCTCTTATAGTGTTCCATGTTACAGTGCGTTTATTATCGAACCGTACAAATAAACCCAATCAATACACCATGTCTAAGGAAAGTCCATAATATTCTATATTAAAACTCAGTAACTGCTTGGCGTTTTGTGCCCTTCGACACGGTTGAAAACGAGTCATCCATTTTGAACCGAATATAACGCAAACCACTATGTTTGCCAAGCCGTGCCCCACGACAAATCAAGCTCAAAGAACAACGAAAAATTGGGACGATTATTTCTTCCAGTCATCCGGCTTGCGCGAGGTACTTTCTCGGAAGTGTTAACTTTTCGAACGCCCCCTTCCGTTAAACCTGCAAAATTATATAGACTCTTAGGGACTTCCCCTAAACGTAATGTTTTTTTTGGTTAAATTTTTAATTTTCGATACATATATTCTTTTTACCATTTATTCTTGAGACTTTTCAGCAGCAGGACCGTGTTTCCTTTCGACCTACTCCTGTAAGGACATGATTTATGTGGGTTTTGATAAGAGGAGATCTGTTTATTTACCAGGAAATTTTAATAACTTGCTGGTAAATAAACAGACACAGTGTCTAGTCGGCTACTGTATCGCATTAGGGCTTATTGTCAGTTCCTTTGCGAAACATTCCAAATCTGTGACGTAAATAGGACGTCATGAACTTCAGAATCGATACCTATTGTGGTTGGTCGCTGATTTGTATGTGTGCCTATCTGTACGTCCCTTACGTAAGATGTTTGCTTCTTGCTTGCTACACAGTCAATCATGGAGGATCATTGGCCCTCATTTATAGCACGGTTAGTGAAGGGAGAGTGGTTTGTTGTAGCGGCCTTATGATCACGAAATTTTTATCCCTAAAGTTATATGTTATTTTCTTCTCGGAATGAATTAAGAATCCGAACAATCTCCAGTAGAAACTTCGATTTCTAGGAACGTAAAAATACATTATGTCCTGCAGTGATTTCAGGCACGATTGCATAATCGCGAATCGCCTGTTATCTTCTTCGTGTCCATCCGTTTGTCTGTCCGTTTTTCCTACCATCCTTCTGTGCGCACATATCAGCGCAGCTCCCACTGGACGGATTTCCACAAAATTTGGCATTGGGGCTGTTATGAAAATCTGTCAAGAAGTTTCAAATTTGGTCAAATTTGGGGACTTTGCATGAAGACATAAGTAGGCTTTATTGTTGCCGGTGACATTAAATTCCATAACAGTTCTCTCTTTAAGTGAAATTGTATGAAGCTGTTAGGATAGCTGAAGAGGTATAAACATTACGCGAACGCGCTACAATGTTACTTTGTACTACATTGCCTGTCTTGTTATTTGTTGCTGTGCTTCGTAACACGAATGTTATAGCGAGGTCTCAGGTTCTCACGGCTGTATTGTTGAAGATTCAAGTAATCTGTGATGTTACAACTTGTCAGTTGGTAAATAGTTACCGACGTTTCGAAGATGCATCATTCCTTCGAAACGTCAGTCACGATGTAGTAGTCGACACAGCGTATCATCCCAGGAGACTCGAATCTTCATGAAGGTAATACTTTGGAAGCTGGTGATAATCCGATGTAGAATATAATATTAGCATCTCACTTCTGAAAACAAGCGATGAAGCTTTTCGAGACATATGAAAATACTTCGTGCGCGCAGTTACACAGTGATTGAATTCCTTAAGTTGGAACAACGTGAAACTTATATTTTTTAAATAGAATTTATCCCATTGTGTCTTTGAAAAATCAAAACAACATTACATCAGTCCAACAAAACTATATATTCGTAGAAAAATACATTTTTCTCGTAATATATCGTTGTGTTGTACTGATGATGTGATGTTTTGAACGTTAAACTCATAGTTCAAAAGATGTTTGTGCTGCACTTGCTTGTATTACACGATCATCCCTAACTTCTGGTCCCAATGTGCTTAGCAGAATGTGGGTCTTTGTTACGCAAAACAAGTAAAAGTGACAGTGTTTCTGTTTGCCTTTCCCAGTTTCCATTCTTAACACTAAACGTATTTTATAACATCGTAGGTATATAATTACCATAAACTATCACCCGCGCCTTGTTTAATTTAGAGGTTATTATGTCGAAGCAATGAAAAGCACATTCTTCTATGGGATTTCTTTTGAAATTTTAAAGTATTAAAAATGTTGTTGTTTTGGAATTGGGCTATCGTCTCTGTTCCTTTTAAGAATCATTCAGTTTCATAAATTGTTTCCCTTTCATTGGTCATGTGTGTGTTTAAAAAAGAAAGGAAGCCCAAGCTACAGAATCCCTTAATAAAGCTAGTCTTAAATTAGGTCAATGATTTGATTATACAGCTGCCTTGGATTTCTTCGTATTCTGTTTACCTGATGAAGGAAGTGGATTGCTTTCCGAAACGTACTGGAAATGAGACGGAGGCCAAAGCCCAAAATAAAATCATTCACGTTTTTCCACACCATCGTCAAAAAATTTTAAATTTGTTTTCCACAATGACATTCTCCATTGCCGCATTTAAATAACTTCTTTAACGAACAGGAAATTTTCCTCTTGCTGTATTGCTTGCATTAACTTCATGACAAATGGGGACTACTAGGCGAAATTTAAAACTTTGATTCTTACATTTTTGTGGATCAGATAAAAAAAAGGTAAAATTTCTTCTGACGTAACAGCATATTTATAAAAACAAAATATGATTCATTGTCATTAAGTTCCCCAACCTGAAGTCTACATTATCACAGGCAACTAATTGTCTGCGTGATCTCAGGCTTTCGCCGTGGTTTAAATGAGATGTGCACTCTTTTGGGATTTTGCGCAGCGTAAAATGGTAGTTTCTTACTGACGTTTCGAGAAAACCTATCGTTCCCATCTTCAAGAGTCAAGCAGTGTTGGCCTGCTTGACCCTTGAAGGTGGTACAGATAGTGTGTCCCAAAACTTCGGTAAGAAAGAAACTACCATTCTACGCTGCGTAAGATCCCAAAAGGGCGAAATCTCAAGTGAGTCTCTTTTTGCAACTGTGATGTAATAACAGACAATCTGGCTCTTAATGCGTCCAGGTTCTGTTTAAGAGATATCCTTTGTCCTTTCAAAGTGCGGTCTGAAAACACCTTATTTTGCACCTTTGTTCTAAAGCTCAGTCGCTTCAGGCCAATGTTACAATACGTCCTGAAATACAGTTAATGGCCACACGGTATTTAATCCAACTAATTGCACTTATAACCATAAATAACTTTTTGCTATTTTGTGATGCTCCTCCTACATTTCTTGGCCCCTATAAGCGATATAAAGGGAGGCAATTTACAAAGAATAAATTTATAATAAAGGCTGTAAAGGATGTGCATATATGAAGTACATATTTTATCGTCTCTTTCCATAGCCTTCTCGGCTTACGAGAATATATATATATATATATATATACAGGGCATACACAAAAGAATGGTGCGGTTTTAAAAGTGAATAACAAATTTATGTCTCACATTACACGGGCACAACATACACCGTCAGCGGCGGCAACTGTCCAAGTTTCTCATGCGCTACCAGCAGTTCGCTTCTCATGCTTACTGCATGGCCGCGGGGCCAGTTTCAAAGATGTACGAGTGCTTCTCAATCGTGTTCTTCCACAGCGCTGGATCGGACGTGCTGCTGCAAATGGAGACAAGAACCTTCTTCCTTGGCCACCCCGTTCGCCAGATCTTACACCGTACGATTTCTTTCTTTGGGGGTTCGTTAAAGACAGCGTTTATGTACCACCATTGCCCACGTCCATCCATGAAATTCGTGATCGGATAACGCATGCACTGCAGGCCATTACAGCGGACATGCTACACCGGGTCTGGGATGAGTTTGATTACCGTGTGGATGTGTGTCGTGTGACCCAGGGTGTACACATTGAAGGATTGTAATTACCAAATGAGAAACTTGGACAGTTGCCGCCGCTGACGGTGTATGTTGTGCCCGTGTAAGGTGAGAAATACATTTTTTATTCATTTTTTGATACCGCACCATTCTTTTGTGTATGCCCCGTATATATATATTATATATATATATATGTAAAGCTTATGTAGATGATTTCAGTTTACTTGTTCGCCGATTGCCCTTTGTATTTAATAAAGGGGATTTTAATTAACATCTAAAACATTTCATTTCATGTTAAAATTTGTTTCGATTTTCAAAAAGAATAATCATCAAAAGCAAAAACCAAATTTTAATTTCATGTAACAAAAACTTCTACAATTTTTTTAAGGTTTTAGATTAGGTCTATTAAGACACATAGGCACGCCTTTACTGTACCGTTGCGGTATGTTTATGAAATATGGATTGCAATGATGTGGAAGTACATTTCAATGATAATGTAATTGACCCTTAAAGGTAAAGTTCACCCAATAACAGGCCATGAAGGCCCAGAGGGAGAGTAGAGGTATAGCTATACCCTTTCTTTAACCTCGGCACCAGATGGGGGTGGGTGGTCAAGGCAACAGCCCGTCCGCTTTACCTCCACGAATGACCCGGTACCCTTAATATGTTTTAAAGAGCCTTTGTATATACAACACCCCTGATGATGATTCTAAATTAGAATCGAAACATGACAGCTTCCACATTAAATTTTAGTATCAAATTAAATGTGTGCTTTGGATGGTGAGTTAAGATTTTCTTCACTGTTTATCCTATATCGATGCTGTAAGGGGCGGAACCCCCTCCGCACGTTCAATACGAAAATGAGTCACAATTTGTATTTAAGCTAAACATGTTCATTTCGTACTTTTATAATAAAAGAAATCTTAGAGTGTATTAGTTTGTTCAAGTAAACAGAGCAGTCACGTAAAAATAATTCTTCAGGCTGAGATATCAGATGTTCTGTAACCGTCGTGACTGGTCCCACATTCGCACGACATTTCTGACTTGGAATAAGCTTACTGAAGTGGGCCGTCAATCACTCAGTATATTTCCAGCTAGGTTAGAAGAGTCAATATGCTAAGTGTGAGCTCTGAAGTTGCTTGCTTTCGCATTTCGTATTCTTATTACACACAAGCTTCAGAAAACTGGTAACAGTCGCACCACGTAATTTTGACACAATTTGTAATTTCTTTGTTGATTTTGTGTGATTTATTACGGTGGTTCTGAATTCCTAACATGAAGATTAGGGGGTAGGATTTGTTTTGTATAAATAACATACACGGGACCGGAGAAATATTTATTTTCTCTTAGATAAGAATACCTTTTCACGTTAGCTGTTTGTTTAAAGTCTACATGTTAGCTATAGATGTCATTATCCATCTGTCACTTTGCAGCCGGACAGGTATAGATTTACTGCTATGATAAGACGGCGTACACAACATATCTAACAGCGGTTGTTAGTGGAACTACATTTGGGCTTTCAGTTCTGTGCCTCGCTACTTAATTACTCGAATTCAGTAGGTTAGTAGTGACAGTACACAAGCTTTGATAACGTACGTTTATTTTTAAAGTTCAATTATGTTTTAGAAGCTCATTTTAGTGCTTTATGCTGGCTTTTGTTTGCTGATGCTGTATAGTCATAGTTAAGGAAGTAACTTTTGAAAAATACTTATAGCATGATTATAATGCTACTTTCTTACTATCTCTAAATAATTACGTTCCCGGCACCTAATAGGTTATTCTATAATAAATAAAAACTTAATCTTTTACGTGGAGCATAAGTGATGTGACTGCCGCAAATCTCACTTTCCCATTCTCATCATACTCAATGTCACCTTCTTCCCCTGCCTACAGACGCCAATATTATATTTTCCTTTGCCTACAGCCACATGCCATCTCCTTCCCCTGCCCACAGTAGGCAGTATCACCTCTGCCGTTGCCTACAGCCACTTGCCTTCTCCTTCCCCTGTCCACAGAAGGCAGTATCACCTCTGCCGTTGCCTACAGCCACATGCCTTCTTCTTCCCCTGTCCATAGTGGTCAGTATTACCTCTGTCGTTGCCTACAGCTGCATTCCTTCTCTTCCCCTGCCTACATTGGGCAGTATCACTTCTGCCGTTGCCTACAGCCACATTGCCTTCTTCTTCCCCTGCCAAGTGGCAGTATTACCTCTGCGTTGCCTACAGCTGCATCCTTCTCTTTCCCCTGCCACAGAGGCAGTATCACTCTGCCGTTGCCACAGCCACATGCCTTCTCCTTCCCCTGTCCACAGTGGTCAGTATTACCTATGCCGTTGCCTACAGCTGCATTCCTTCTCCTTCCCCTGCTACATTGGGCAGTATCACTTCTGCCGTTGCCTACAGCCACATGCCTTCTCCTTCCCCTGTCCACAGTGGTCAGTATTACCTATGCCGTTGCCTACAGCTGCATTCCTTCTCCTTCCCTGCCCACATTGGGCAGTGTCACTTCTGCCGTTGCCTACAGCCACATGCCTTCTCCTTCCCCTGCCCACAGCGGCCAATATCACCTCTGCCATTTCTACAGCCATACGATTTCTTTTTCCCCTTCCTGCAGCCACCAATATCAGTTTTCCATTAAATAAAGCCACATATCTCCTCCTTTTGGAGCTTACAGCTGCCAATATCACTGTATTCCCATGCCGACAGCTACAAATATCACGGTATGAATAATATTAAGTTTAAATATCACTTTCTTACTGTGCCTAGCTGTAAAGTAAACTAATTCGGCTGGAAGATATTTTTCCCTTCTTGAAATAGACAAATGACATAAAAGACTTTTGTCATACATTTAACAATGCAGATTATTAGTACCAATGCAGTGTTTGCTTTGGTAGAATTTCCATTCGCAGAACTGGAGTATCTCTTTATGCAGTTAAAGTTCAGGGAAAAACCAATCGATGCGTTCTTCGTGCACGTGAAAGAATGGCTTGAATACATTTATGTGAAGATTCAGGAAATGTTCTCGTCTATGTTCTTGCTCTGTTCGATGTGCCGTTTGAATACATGCATTATTTATAATTCTAAAACCCCTTCGAAAAGAACCAGAAAATAAATGTAATAAAATAATGTGTACATAATACAAAATTCCGTGTGCTGCTGCTTGATTGATAGATACCTGTCTTATTCAGCAACACTTTTTCAACTGCATGAATTATATTTTATCAAAAGGGAGGATGACCGAGAATGATGAATTGGGAAGTATTTGGAAGAAAATGTTGTAGCCTATGTTTGTACACTATCACGAAAGGCTTTAGGTTAGCTGGTCTTCGGTTCGAAAATTGAAACGAACATCTCTTGAATATGAAGGCCTTTAAACTGCTCTACCGTAATTTTCGATTTCTTCTAATTTTTCTTTGCATTTAACCAGCCGTGATATATTCTTTGTCTAAGTAGGCAAGTAAGTACGTAAGTGATTAACTGCATGGAACACAGTTCTCCATGAGAAGCCAGT
Organism: Reticulitermes speratus; assembly: GCA_021186555.1. Lineage (NCBI taxonomy): Eukaryota > Metazoa > Arthropoda > Insecta > Blattodea > Rhinotermitidae > Reticulitermes > Reticulitermes speratus. The sequence continues at coordinate 10,711,082 of JAJKFL010000003.1, read as the reverse complement.
AGTCGCTCGTCTACTCAGTAGTTTTCCTGCCTCCTACATATCTGTAAGTTCAATCATGTTTTCACTAAACTCCACCACCGTTCCCTATGCCAAGACAAACGGATTTCCACTTCATACGCTTTCTTTTTAATTTTACATTGTTTTTGTCAAGATTTTGGCCAGTTATATTTGACCGAAACGTGTAATGTAATCCCTAAGTTTTACAGGAATGGACCTGTATTTATGCTAAATACTTGTACTACAGACGGCTCGCTGGCAGGAATTGTTTATTTAAGCTTAGATACCAATAAGTTAGGAAATATCCGCAGATTGTAACACTTATGGTGCTTTCACTCTTTTATTGTCCCCTAATTCCCATTGGTCTTATTATTGGTGAATAATTTTTATGCATTTTAACGCAATCTCTATTTTATTTTATTTCTAGCGTGTGATGATATGTTTAGATTGTTCACTGTTTTTCTGATCTCTCTGGCTGTACCCTATGCCGTGAAAATAGATGAATATTCTTTCTTGCACTTCCCTTGCAAAGAGGAAAGTGTCGCTTTTCCTGTACTTATCTTACAAAAGAATGAGATACCTGTTTTATGCACTTGCCTCCTAAAGGGCTAGATGTTCAGATCGTCAGTTGTTTCTTAGGCCTCATTTTGCACTTCGAAGAAAATACATTTTCTCTCCATTATAAAGCGCAGTCACATAGTCACATAAAAGTACGTAGGACTTAATGTAAAGTGTCTCTTATTTGTGTCAGATTTTAGCCAAAGTCTGAAGGAGTCGACAATTTTTTTCAAAGTCTTAAACATAACGTTTCACGAAAATCCGTCCTTTTAAATTCGCGTTGTTCTGCGCGGACAGACATATGGATGTACGGATAGAAAGGCGTGACTAAGGACAGAGTAGACTCTCTTCACTTTGCGAATGCGCCTGAGAAAGTGACGTTATTAAAAGATGTATCTGTCTTCATATATCATTAATAGTCCCTATTTCCTTTTCAGAGGCTTTTACTCTGTTGTGTTTTAGCGCATCCACTTTCAGCTGGACTTACAAACATTAAACTCATTTTAATAGCAGTAATTACTCTGACAGTCGACCTCGGTGGACTAGTGGTTAGCGTGCTCGCCACTGGACCCAAGGTTCGCGGCTTCGATGGATTTTTAAGGGTGATAAAAATCCGGAGCACCACTTCCTTCGGAGGGGAAGTAAAGCCATCGGTCCATGTCGTAGATTTACGGCATGTAAAAGAACCTTACGGGCATGAATAGAACTAGTAATGCTCGTAAGCAAAATTCAGCGGCCATTTCTCGACCCAAGTCTCCTGACTGACTGCCAGATGGCTCTGGCAATGACATCAGGATTGAGTCGAACAGCGCGGCCAGTGGGCTGGTCACTCACTGCCACAAATGCACAAAACCAAGTAACCTCGGAAAGAGGAGGCCCAAGCCCATATAGGGCTGTCGAGTCATGGTTTTATTGTATAATAACTCTGACAATTGCAGAGCATCGTGTAGGAAACTCATTATATACAAAGATACACACCATTCACCTAACACAAAAATGTTTTCTGTAAACATTTTGTGTCCTACTTCTGAATTATGCTTAGGGACGAGAAGAAAGAGCAGGTTGGACAATCCTTGAGTGTTTTTTTTAACAGCTTAATGTCCAATGCACTTTTCCTGAGGCTACCTTACTTTCTATATAGGAAAAAGGAGGATTACAAAGTCGCCGTACTGTATTTGCTCATTTAAAATTTTGTACACACCTGACAGATTTTCACGAAATATGGCGTGACCATTATGCCAATAAGCAATATCCTAATGCGATCCCTTGTAATTTCCTACATTCAATAATAACAATATGGCAGACACGAGAATTTGTGAGGAGTGCGCGACACTAGTGGCATTTCACTTACGTCCTGAAATGAAGTATGTGGTAGACCTTTAATAATGAACTTTATTAAGGTAACATTTTTGTGGAATGTAAATAAGAATATGACAGCCGTGCGAAAAGTTTTCTTCGGCTTTTTGTTTGATAGTAATAACTAACAAAAACTGGAGCTAGGCCAGTAAAGTTTTTTGAAAGGGTAGACCATAAATATGCTTATCCATTACGTACGAACTCTTGTCCTTGAATGGAGAACTACAAAGATGGCGAGAATGCAGATTTTTTAGGTTATGTGCGACATATTTAACTTGCAGAGGAAGTGTGTTCTGAGCTATTCACAAAACAAAATGAATAAAAAATGAAAGTACTAATAAATATGTAGGACTGGGAATATGTGCCGCTTTAAAATACACTTCAAGATCTTATCGTTTGTAAACCAATAATTTCATATAGGTTCATGTCACTGTCCATCGTATTTCATTTATGTCAAAAGTGCCTAGTTGTGACAGACTTTATTTCGTCATAAATTCGTAATGTAACTAAGCCTATTTAACAAACATACTTGTTGCACGTAGATGGGCCCAAAACGGATAGCTTAAAGGTATATAATATGTTTCTAATGTTATCAAATTTAAGAGTTTCGTACAACGAAATAATATGCGTCACAAAACAGAGTAGGTTTATCCTATATTTCTCTTTTTATTTTCACCATCCAATGATGATATTCACGTTCCTGTAATTCTACTCAGAAGAAGGTGGCAGCTGATTTCCCGCTATTAGGAATAACAATTCTAAACCTCCCTGTATGCATGTTTTGACATTGTCATATCGAATTTTTGTAGGGGTTTTATACGCTCAGTTTGAAATGGATAAGGACCACTTTATCCTCCATTGTAATTAGAAATTCTCTACTTATAATCATCATCGTTCATATTAATCATCGTCATAATCATTAGGCTTAGAATTATATGTGCATGTTGCAAAATGCATATAATCCTATGCCTGAGAAAAGGTAAGCCTGTTTCGTTGCCTCTTGTGTTCCTACCTGAAACGTGGAATTCCCTGCAGGTCGCCAATTAAGGTAGCTAATCCTAGTCATGATTATCATTATCAATACCATTCCACGTCATTTAACCACTGAAGTTGACATAAATACATCACACAATTTATTCAGAAGCCACACAGTAATGGTATTTCGAATGATTTTACTAGTACACACATGTAGATCCATTCCTTCTTAATTTACTTCCTTTTTCATGTCTGCAAGACAAAAGCTCGCAAGCTCGTGTTTGTCCCACTTTTCGTCGCTGCTCACTCTCTCTCTCTCTCTCGCTCTCGTAACGATTTTGTGTCGGCTGAACCGACTGAGCTGAGCCAAGCCAAGAGTCATGACGTCACATGTAGCACCCCCCGGGGCCGTGCTCAGTGGATTGAACAGTTCTCTTCAATTGTTATGAATCTTGAATTATTCTATTTTTATTGATGTAAAACTGACAGCTACTGACATTAAATCAGAGTACTCTGGGATACAAACATGTTTTATCAACACGCGAGACAAAGTACGTTGTCAGTCTCGTTTATTTTGCCTACAGTTTCTCCTGTTATCAGAAAGATAACCATTTCGACATTACAGAAAGGCATGCTGCATTATTATGCGTTTGATTTTATTGCACTTATTGCCAAATCAAAGTATCGACTAGGCTCAGTTATACAAATTCCGGATAGAAAATCTTCGAAAATCATAGATTCCTATTGTAAATTCAAGTACTGAGTCGTCTTTAGCTTCCTTTTCAATGGGTACCGGGGCCTTTTCCCGTGGGAAAATCAGCAAGGGATTGAGGCTGACCACTTATTTTTATCTAGTGCTAAGAATGAGTCGATCTCTGTCTCCACTCCCATGTGCCTTGATAGAGTGTATAAGTAGAATTTTACCTTTACTCCTTGCTGAATCCTTTTTGGATTCGAGATATTTCGGTCAGTATAGTTTTGAAATGAGGTGCTCGAGAAGGATGGAAAAGATCATGTGGACCGATCGTTTGAAAAATGAAGTATTGCACACAGTGAAGGAGGAAAGAAATATCCTATATACAATACAGTGAAGGAAGGCTAAATGGATTGGTTGCATCTTGCGTAGGAAATGCCTACTAAAACATGTTATTGAAAAAAACATAACAGGGAAGATGGAAGGGACGGGAAGACGAGGAAGAAGACTTAAGCGGCTACTGGATGACCTTAAGGAAATGCGAGGATAATGAAAATTGAAAGAGGAAGTACTAGATCACTCTCTGTGGAGAACTCGCTTTGGAAGAGGCTATGGACCTGTCGTAAGACAGACTACAGAATGAATAAAGAAACCACGCTGCAGGTGGAGGACCGAGGAATCGTGGTTCGATTTCCTGCAGGGAAAGGGGATTTTCCTCTTTTGTCAAGCGTCAAAACCGACTCTGATTCTCTCATAGCCTCTGTGCACTGGGGGCTTTTTCCTCTGTGGTAAAGCGGTCGGTGCGTGAAGCTGCCTACTCACTTAATGCTCGCAACAGCAAAATTCATTTCATACGTTTGGAGTTTACAGAGACTATACATACATACATACAGGTTTATTACCGCATATTGGTTCTTGCTGATCCCAGGAAATTCATAGGGGTGCTTCGAGCTCAATTTGCTCTCGCGTTTTCTTGCGCCCAATTTATCTGACCTCTCAATCTAACCATGCTACACTAGTAGTAAAGGCACACGCGATATTAACCGTTTAAAGCCCAGTGGTAATCATGTGTACCACCTTCTGTAGTACTAAGAAACTCCGTATTTTACCATATGTGGATTTATGTTTTTTCGTCACTATACATTTTCTTCTTATTCTTATTCTTATTCTCATTCTATAGCGCTTCTCCCTGTTTTCGGGCCATGGCCTTCCGGTTTCCGGAGTTTCGATGCCCTTCAGTTTTGCGGGTTGAGGATGAAATTCCGCTACAAATATTATTATTTTCCTAAATATTGTAAACCGCCTGCTCTTTAAAATGCATGTGGACTGCGTTTACTCTGAGGTGTGAACTGAATTTCTGTACGCATTTTATATAAAAATCGGTCTTCAGAGCGTTAATTTATGAAGTCCCACATTTGGTTTTCTTTACCTTACATTTCTCTTTTTTCATCTCCATATAATCCCAAATACCATAATATAAGGATATGATATTATATTTCCTATATACTTCCATAATGGTGCTTTTCAGAATTTTTATTTATTTTTCCCTGTTATTTAAATAATTTGCTTAAGTAATTACTTTCCACCTTTTAATTTTCATTTTCCCTTCAATTTTCTTTAACTTAGTCAGTATAGCGACTCACTAGGGGCTGGACTGTCTGGGGATCGTGTCCCGGTGTGGGCAAGTTTCCACAACCGTCCAGACCGGTCCTGGGGCCCATTCAACCTCCTGTACAATGGACACCGGGTCTCTTTCTGTGGGGTAAAGCGGCCGGGGCGTGGCGTTGACCACCGACTCCCTTCTAGCGCCGAGGTTACTGAAAGAGTAGAGCTATACCTCTACTACTACTCTGGGCCTTCATGGAAGGTTGTAGGGTGAACTTCACTTTTCCTAACTACACAGCTCTTTAATTAATTAATAGATTAACTAAATTCTAAGGACGACTTATTTTAATGCAAAGTAAAGCATCGCAAATTAAAATTAAATCTACATAACAATACAACACGATGTGTATTTCTTTCTTTTCTTTTACGTAGTATAATTCTTAATGCGTGGGTTTATAAATCTTATTTTATTCTGATTTCACCGTGCATCTTTTTACTAATTATTAATACGTCACCAACTAAATGCACTTCTTTATTTAAAGAACACTACAAGGCTTCTTTAAAACGTTAGATAAAAACCCCTACATATGTTTCGGCTTATTAATAAGCCGAAACATATGTAGGGGTTTTTATCGAACGTTTTAAAGAAGCCTTGTAGTGTTCTTTAGATAAAGAAGTGCAATTTAGTTGGCGACTTGTTAATAATTATAAATCTTATGTTCGTAGGAATGTAGAAGAGAACATTTGCGATGAATTTGAAATAATATAATATTTCAGGCACTTGCGCTCAGAGACTGAAGTCCCTGTATCTGTCAGTAGACGTACATGTGTTGAGGGCCTAGAAACGACCATGATAGTAGGTGACATCACTTGCGTAGTAAGTTTAGCTTATCCACAAAAAAGTCATAACAAGACGTCGGGATTCTGTGATATTATTTTGTAGAACTTTATGGCAGTGTACGAAAGTATGATGTTACACAACACCAACAGGATACACGGCTAAAAACGTATTTATTAAAGCTCCAACACGTTTCGGTTAGCCGCCAACATCAGGAGTCAGGTGAGGAAAAATGGAAATATATTCAGGCCATATAATATGAAATAATATAAAAGTAAAAAGACAAAAGAAGATTAAAAGTATAAAATATAAAAAACTTCAACTGCACGGCTGTGGAAGCCTAAGAAGTCACGTAGTATTATTTGCGTGCATAAAATGATGCAGAATTTTATTAAATGTAAATGTCACGTAGAGAGCTGTGCGAGGTGCGGCGTCGGTCCGGGGAACAGAAACTCAAACGAGTCCGAACCTAAAGCACATTCGTTCCCACCGTCGTTGTCTGTTTTGTTGTTTTATTCAGCTATTCGACGATGTTTTTCATCTAATGAGGTTAAGTGAGGTTTATTGTGACGTGAGAAGAAGCAAATAGCAGCTTTCATTTTGTGAGGAGAGAGAAATGAAGGGCCTGTGTCAGTTAACGAATTAGCAGGCCATTTCTAAAGGTGACAAGTGGAGTAAGATAACGAAGCACTGTTCTGTGTTTACGCTCCACGCCATGAAATTGTATACTATAGTGTGGGCTTGTAGCCTCATGGATTTGGACGTCGGTGTTAGTCAGAGGTGGTCTGTCGGGAAAATGGAAACTGTGTTCGAGGCAATCTCAGACTTCAGGGTTTCAAAAAATAACCTTCGTATCTGTCCAGAACCCGAAAATAGTTTTTTTTCAGAGTGTGTGGAGTTTTATGATATGTACTCCTCACCAAATATTACTGGGGTGATCAAATCAAGAAAAATTAGATTGAAGGGGGGACATGTGGCACGCATGGGAGGGAGGAGAGATGCATACGGAATATTCGTGGGTCGGCCTGAAGGAAAGAAAACACTTGAAAGACCGAGACGTAGATGGAAGGATAATATTAAAATGAATCTTCAAGAAGTGGGATGGGAGGCATGGACTGTATTAATCTACCTCAGGATAGGGACAGATGACCGGCGCTTGTGAATCCGGTAACAAAATGCGGGAAATTTCTTGACTAGCTGAAGACCAGTTAGCTCCTCAGGAAGGACTCTGCTCCATTGAGTTGAGTAAGGCCGTAATAAAACAATTTGAGGATCATCTACTCTTTTGTATTATTGTTATTACTGTCATTATCATTTTCACAGTCACTCATACAGCTACACTGTGTCTTGTATTTCCCATTGGAGACAATAAATGAGACTAAATTAATACCACCTGTTTAATGAAAGGGACTGACGAGTTGACAGAACAAAGGACACGTTGATACAGTTGTTTCTAAGTGATATTGCAAATAAATGTGGCTGTATTTCTAACGTTGGAAAAGACAACCATTTGACTGTCATTTCCTCACTTTTAAACAAGAAATCAAGATGAAAAATTTTTAAAAACAGGGGTTTACATATACCGGAAGCCAGGTCACCACGGTAACTAAATCTTTTACTGTAGGGCCTGATATTTGTGGTTCCTCAGTACGGAACTTGCTTCGTGTCACAATTCCTGCCCCTGAAATTCTGAGGTGACTCTTAGATTTTTGGAAAATGTGTGCATCCCTTGTTTAAACAGTACCGAATCAGACTGGCACACTTGTATTTTATAATTAGTTTTGAGATACGTGTGTCGTATTTAGATAAATCATAACCTTTCCCCTAAAACCCTCAGTAATTACAGGGTGTACGGCGATATTCATGAATGAATCGCACCGACATATTGTGTCTCATAATATCCTGATATTATTTGTTTGTTTAACGACGCTATAAGTAGCTGTCTTTGTATAACGTAGGATGGTAGATTGATTAATCAGTGGAGAATATGAAAGTAAGTAGAAGTTACTGCAGAAAACCACGAGAAACCTCAGTTATTTCGGTCAACCAACTTGAAGATAGAGGACAGACTAAATTTGCGTCTAACAATCCACAGATTAGAATCGCAGAGGGGTCTTGTAGGTAAAGTGCCATGCATTAGAAACACTGCTGCCATATGCAGTTGAGCAATCAGCTTCACTATCCGACAAATGTAATCCTGGTGGAATTCTCCTCCAAGAGCTATTGGCTACGAGGCTGGATCGGTCAAAGAATTACATTAAACGGCAGGTACGTAATGTTATGTTACGTATTTCATTCCTATTAATTTCTGACCACGTGTTTGCGGATCATAACCTCCTTCGGCACTTCCCAGAAAAGCGGTAAGATATTAATGTATTCACATCTCTGATCTGTTCCCGACTCGGAATTAATCTGCAGCATATCGTATCTGACGACTGATCATGCAACGTGACTATATTAACACGAAGCAAAGGAAGTCAGACGCGATGCCACTCATGTAAGCCTAATGCAAGGTCTCTCATTGATGCTTAGAAGGTGAAGCTTTTTATTCGAACAAGAAATACGTACGCGTTCCATAGAGAAACGTAACGTGAAGGGGTTTGTGATTGGTAAAACTACCGGAACATACATACTTATTGTTGTATTGTAAATAGAATGCAGGACAAAATGGCAATGTAAAGACTATAACAAATCCCCTGAAAATGAAACAAATTTGAGATACTTAGGAACGAGATACGCAAATCAAAATTGCATACATGAATACATTAACAGCAAATCCAGTTCGGGAAATTACTGCTATTATTCTGCCCAGAATCATTTGCCTGCCCGTTGGCTATACAAAAGCACGAAGATTAAAATACAGAGAATTAAAAATTTTCCTGTTGTTTTGTACGTATGTGAAACTTGGCCTCTCAGATTAAGATAGGATAACAGGATGAGGATTTCGAGAACAGGGTTATAAGGAAGACATCTGGGCGTAAGGGGGAAGAAGTAACAGGAGACTGGAGAAAATTATATAACGAAGATCTTTATGATTTTTATTCCCGCCAAACATTATTCGCGTGATCAAATTAAATAGAATGAGACGGATGGAGTATGTGGCATGCAAGAAGGAACAGAAAGGCACAGGATGTGTGTATAGGCAAACCTGAAGGCAGGAGACCACTTGGAAGACCCAGGCTTAGATGGGGAATAATAGCAAAACACAACATAACAAATAGAATGGTATGCTGTGGTCTGGATTGATCTTGCTGAAGAGAAGGACAAGTGGCGGGCTGAGATCTGCGGTATTAAGCAGCGTTGAGTGGTAGTTTTGTACCGACGTTTCGGGATAACCTATCGGTCCCATCTTCAAGGGTGAAGAAGTCCAAGAAGTCTTAGAACTGCCACTCAAAGCTGCGTAATATTCCAGAAGAGGGCAGATCTCATTTACATCGCGGCGGAAGTCTGAAATCAATGGGCTGTCTGTTGTGCATATGGTAATGCAATTTTCGGCTCCATAAAATGCGGGGAATTTATCGACTAGCTGAGGATCAGTTAGCTTTTCAAGAAAGACTTTGCTCCGTATAAGTTACTTAAAAGTGGCCGGAGCTTGAAGTTGACCTCTTCATTCTAGTTTCAATGGACGTGGAGCCTTTCAGCATCTCTATGTACCTTTTTGGAGTGACGCTTATGCGAAATAATGACGTCATCTTTGACGCTTAAACAGCGGTTCTGGCGGAGAAACACTAACGACTTTCATGATATTAGAACCTAAACCCGGAAGTGATATTTCTACCAATACTTATGTAAAATATCTTGAATAATAAAGTTTTGCAGGGGAACGACCTATTGCCTGCGAGGTCCGTGACACGTTATAAATTAGCCAGAAGCTTTTATCAACGAGGCCATCCTCCATGACCTCACGCGATAGGGTCATGCTTTTTCGTGCACAAAATTTATTCTTCAGGCAAGAGTCTTTCACGTAATAAAAAAGAAAGCAAACCAAACAATAGGCTGTGAATAGTATTATTGACTCTCTCGCTGTAAGATAACACTGCCGAAAGGAGTTTAGATTCCCCTGCGGATAATTCTGTCCAGTAGTTATGCATAAATTAAAACGACGCCTTTTGTGCGGAATTTAGGGTTCTCCCAGCGGTGTTCATGAATATTCCAGTCTTCCGGAATATTGCGCCGTGTTGATTGGTGTACAGGCAGCAAGTTGCTCGGATACTTTAGTTTATATACACCAATATACAGGGCGTCATATTAAAGATTAAATTCTTTGTGTCTATTTATCTTTCCGTCTTCAGGCCTCTCTAGACTTCATTAGGCTAGCTACATGTAGTTACAGTTTCAATTTATTAAGACAATTTCAAAAATTCTTCTTACTTTTCTCAGTTTATTTTCAACGTATCTTCTATGTCGTATTGTGTAAAATGGACAATCTTTGAATTTATTTACAATTTGAAGTTAAACGGACCATAAAATATTTGTAACGGATTATGTTGCCATATTTATTGGATAAAAAGGCATTTATTTTGAAGTGATATATAATTTACACACACTTAAGAAATGTAGGGGTACATAACACTTTTCGGCAGGACAGTTCTCTCTCGAAAACGGAAATACTGCTTTGAATTTTTTTGCCATTTTGTTCTATTTTTAACTAACATCAACGCCATTATGGAAATTGTTTTAAAAACATATTGCACCGTTTGGATCATCTTCAGGAGCATACATTAGACGATCATAAACTACCATTGTCTATTACTGAAATTGTACACTTTTTATCGTATTTTAAATGTGCTGAAATAAATCCTTTTTTCTTTCTGCCTTGCCTTCCGGACGAAGACAGAATTTAATGGAAATAAACAAAACTACAAGCCCCAATTGTGTATTCCGTGAATTTCTTAAAATTTTGGTAGCAGAATTGCACATATTTAAGTTATTATTATAAAGAAAAAGTAAATAATAAATCAATAATTTTCCATCAAACACATCTATATATTTAAAAGCCAGGACATCATTATCAGCCATTATCAGGCTGTGTATAGAAATTAAAAAACGAATTTTACAATTGTAATTATAGAATATTACAGTTTATATCTCAAACTTGATACATCAATTAGTACTCTCTAATATCAAGTTATAGTTGACTTTTTCATAAAATTTATGAAGTTGATTAGTATACTTATTTCAAAATAGTTTTGTTTGCATAAAAGCTCCAATTGCATCGCGCCTTGCAAATGTAAATTACCCCCTTATATGGGTGGATTAAATATAGGGTTTTTTTTCCTGCTTGGCCGATAAGCGCCGGCCCAACGCTCCGCCAGCGTTGCGTCGTACGCCGCAAGTCGGGGAGGTTTAACAGTCGATGACGGGAGCTAGACAAACGATCGCAGTCATGATAACCGTTAGAAAGTCTAATAAAAACTTACTAAAGCGTCGGGCAGGGGCTTATCCTTCAAGTAAAAAAAACACTCTATATATTGGACGTTGAAAGTACCCATAAATGCCTATCTCACGTTTTAAATGAAGTACTTTGTGTCAATGGCCAGTTGCTGAGTTGTACTGAGAAGCTGACCGAAATGTTAGTGTATTTAAATTTTGAATTTATTTTAACCATTCTATCTGTGTATGAAACATCTCTCTTAGAAATACTTAGACTTATGTTTTTAACGTAGCTTCGTCTTAGGGTCAGCCAAAGAAACGCCTTCCGCCTCTCAAGACAGAAACTTAATTTTTCGTGCTGTTGACAGTTAAAACTAATTATTCCTGGTTCTTTAACGGAAGAAATTGTAAGTTGCCATGGAAATGTACTGAGTTATAGAATAGGATTTATTTAAAGATAAAAAAGGCGTTGAAAGGTTTAAGTTATTATTCCAGTGAGATGTGACGTTTCCACGCCGGTAGCTACGAAGACTACTGTCTTCTTGGATGTGGCGCCGTGCGGTTTTACCGACCGCTGCTTCCAACTTAAGCATGCAATATGACATGAAGACACATCTCAGGGAATAATATTCTTCTTCGTACTATCTCAGTGTCGGCATACGGGAGTAAATGTACAGTTATTTTTGAGTCGTGTATTGCATATCATATTGAATCTAAACTTCGCATAGAATTCAAGGATTAGAAATAACAAGTCAGACTAAGAGAAATCTGTGGTCTTCTGGGTTATTACAAGGCGTCGTGTGGTAATTATTTACCACACGACGCCGTGTAATAAACCAGAAGACCACAGATTTCATCAACATCGCGGCGGAAAACTGAAATCAAGGTCAGACAAAGAGAAGTTAGTGTTGCAAGTGAATACGAATTTGGAAAGTCGATGTTTCTGCCTGCATGAAGTAAGCTTTCTGACACACTAGCCGGATCGAGTGGGACTCAGTTCGAGAAGTAGTCCCCATTATTTTGCTCAGATTTTCTCTTTGCGCCTCTGTCAAAAAGCATGAATCGATTCTAGTAAATGTGAAAGGACTGATTCTGTAGCAGCTCAATGAGACAGAATCGATTCAACTCGACTCGAATCGATTCGCTTAATGTTTCAGGAAACTTAGACATGCATTACTCCGGCTGACAGCCCACGTGAATCGCATGTTTGTTTCCCGTTCATGTCACGGATGTATATCTGAGCTTTACTGCACTGAGTATTGTTTGATTTCGCACGTGTGTTACAAAGCTGATAGTAAGTAGCTTCGAATGACGTATTATAGGGGCATTAAATAGCAAATTGGTTGAGATTTGACACCAGACTGTCATGATATATTGTAACGTATTAGGCTGACATTTGCCTGAAATGGCTGATGAAGGTTATGATAAACCGTAGTCAGAAATATACTGTTACCAGCGGCCAATGATTTGCGTGTTTCTGGAAGGCAAGTGGTGCGTTGTGTCGCTTTAACTGGTTATGTGCTATGCTGTATTGCAGCGGTCACCAACCGGTGGTCCGCGGACCACTGATGGTCCGCGAGAAAATTTTGGTTGTCCGTGGAGAAATTTGGACATTATTTGCAAATTTTATGTTTATTATACTGTTTCATTATATTCTGATTCGTCTTCGTGTCACTGACACAGGATCGCTGACAATTTTCGCCTTATTACGTTGAATAAATTTCATATTAATCAAATGGAACTTTTATGATCGTTATTTTATAGATGTTTGTACCTTTTTAAAAAAAATTCATGTTAGTGGTCCGCGGGATTCAAAATTGTGAATTTAGTGGTCCGTGAGGTCCGAATGGTTGGCGACCGCTGCTGTATTGGGTTAGGCTCCCTAGTACCTGCGGACGCCATATTTCTTTGAACAATGCTATCGGTTTTCTAAAACGGAGTCTGTCCATTGTCTGAGAATCAATGTGTTTCGAACCGCTACAAGACTTTGTCAATAAACATGTAAATATCAAATTAAATAAGTAACAAATACGGCTTAAAATTAATTTGTTATTCAATACCTACATCTCTACCGTCACGGTACCGGTCCCAGTAGCCGCGCGGTCTAAGGAGTGGGTCTGCGGCCGCTCGCTTGCTGGGATTGCGGGTTCGAATCCCTCCGGGGACATGGATGTCTGTGTCTTGTGAGTGTTGTGTGTTGTCAGGTACAGGTCTCTGTGTCGGGCTGATCACTCGCCTAGAGGAGTTCTACGGAGTGTGGTGTGTTTGAGCGTGATCGTGAAGCTTCGATAATGAGGAGGCCCTGGCCCACTAGGGGCTGTTGCGCCATGGGGGAAAAATATATATATATATATCGTCATGGTTAGATTCTTTAGGGATATTTTAAAGGGCTTCACATTTGACTTAACCTTTGAGGTTGGCATAGTATAGGTCTTATAGTTAGTGGCCTTAAATAAATCACAGGCTTAAGTCCTAAGATTTAGTTAGAAAATACTTTCATTTGTTGGTCCTGTCGTGAAACATTTTTGCAAGTGAACCCATAAAAACATATAATCCTTCTCTAAAGTTGCCGGTCGCCTGTGTTGATGAAAGGCACGATGTTTCTGCCTGCATACTCGTAAATGAACTGTGCTTGCGTGATTGGTAAAAACCAGTTTTAGAGAGGAATTGTATTTTTATACATCCGTTTCATAAAAATATTGTTCGATAAGTCCAACCAGTTGAAAGTAGTTTTTAACTAAATTTTAGGAACTTTGAAAACTCTTTTAATGAATGCCACTAACACTATACACTTATTATAATGTTATGCTCGATAGTTGTGGTATAATTGATGCCATTCGAAATAATCTTATTGGATCGAAATATGCCGGCTAGTTGTAAGGATCAAATAATAAATGAATTTTAAGTTGAATTTGATGGTTATTTACTCAATTTATTCAATAATACAAAAACATGTGTTCGAAGGTAAAAGTTGATTATATAGGGCGATCCAAAAGCCAGTTAAGCGGTTAGAAAATATACGCTAAAATGCAGTTACCTAATTGTTGGGCCACATATATATTTAATTTCTCACCATAGTGCAGGCAGAAGCGCGTTATCGTGAGAGATGTTTGATTTATTTTCGTACTGGAAATTTACTGCTTCGATTTATGGCCCGGGCAGAGTGTGGCCTTCTTGACTTGTGGTCTGGAGGTGAGTCTAACCATCTTGATTTGTCGTCGTTTTTCTCTTTCTGTCAACGGAAATGCCATATTGGTTTCGTAAAGTAGCACCCTGATCCACTGTTGCCGTAGCTATTTGCACAGCAATGTTGAACAAACAGCAGACGCATCGTCCTTAGGCTGCATCGGATTAAATTTATTACGAGTGTACGATAGTATAGGTTTTCCCAAATATTGTGTTTGTCTTCAATTTTAAGATAAATTGGGTCCTGATACACAGTAAAAGGGACAACCAAGCGAAGGCTTTCCACCCTCTTTCTCCTCCTCCTCCTCTTTCTCCTCCTCCTCTTTCTCCTCCTCCTCCTCTTTCTCCTCCTCCTCCTCTTTCTCCTCCAGCTCTTTTTCTTTGTCAGGAACTCCATATGTACGGGTGTATGTCGTTACGTGAAAGCTAGACGCTGATACTTAGTACCAGAAGGGATTTAAATAACGAATCTTGAACTCATATCTGACAGGACCCTTAAAAATTGAACCAGTAATAATGCTCTGTGTCCGAAGTAAGGCCTCTAATAGCCTATATTACGTTGAAGCTGCGACATGTTTTGGCCGTTAAAGGGCCATTGTTAAGGGCGGAACAATCGTACAGAAAAGTTTACGATTCTTCTGTCCTGATAATGGCCCTCTAAGGGGCGAAACATGTTGGAACTTTAACATAATATGCTACTACTAGGGGCTTTCCCTAGGACACGGTGTATTTGTTGGTTTAATTTATAATGTTAGATTATATATACACGGTAGCATGCAACACTGTAAGATCTTTAACGATATTTCATTTTGTGTTGTATGATATTTTAAAGCAGAGTTACATCCGGGTGTTAAGCAAATTCAGGGACATTACCATCTGACACAGACCTTCAGGCGGTTAACAAGGGGTGTCCCTACCTACTTCCTTTTGAAGGACACAAATTATTGGGAATATACCGAGCATATTTTATTGACTTGTGTTCAGGAGCAGCCCCGTTCGAATCTCGGCCGGAATAACGATAGAGTTTTTTTTCGTGGTCTTCATCAGTTCCTCCGCGTAGATATTGTGATAATATCTCTAATTATACCATGACCATTTTCTTTCAAATTCATTATTCATTTATCAGTATAGCATTTGACCTTACTTACAGTTTGAGTTACTGACAACTTCGCTAAAGAAATCGTAAACTTAAACAACTAACTTAATATTGTACTTAATATTATACATATTCCTTGCAGTTGTTTTACTTATTATTATTACCAACTACTGCACAATAATTATATATACTCCTACATGTTTCGGCCAACCATTATAGCCATCATCAGGGAGTCATATTCCACAGACGTGGGCAACGTACAGTATGTCATTGAATGGTAATATGTACATTTATTATTTACAGCAGTAGTCATATAGGAGTATATAAAATTATTGTGCAGTAGTTGGTAATAATAATAATAATAATAAACTTTAAAGGCAGGGTTTTTGATTTTGTGATATTTTGTGCTGCAGTTCTTATAATTACTTCAGGATGGTACACGAAACATAAACATAAATTATACGTGACCCATATCCTCAGACATTTAATGCATGTGTTCATAAATTCTCTATCTAATTTACTGGAATAATAATTAGTTTTTTGAGTAACACAACTGATAATAAATATTCAAAAACATACCACTTTGAATCGAATGGAGAAATTACAACATGGTTTGAGATAATATTTACAAATCTGGACTCAGCAACAAAGAAATTTGTGATTAGCACAATGACAAATTATGTAGGTGCTTTTTACACAATCATGTATCCATTCGCAAATCTTCTAAAAGAGTGTGCTAAAAAACTTCACCAAATTTCTTTCTTTTTCTAATTCTTATTATTATCTGATGGGGCGCGTCTCTGTCTGTTGAAGCTGCACCCTCTGATGGGCCCATTGTCCATCCATCCGATGGCAGATCAACGGTTATGAATCGTTGGTGGAATGATAACTGCAATGGGAAAATCAAATTTTAAGTAGAGAAATCAGTTCCAGTGCTACTTTGTCCGCCACAAATCCCCTATAAACTGCCCTGTGAATGAACCGCAATGGGACTCCGCCAAAGGTACTTGGATAATATTGTCCTACTTCGTATTCTTGCCATTATTCTGAGTACCAGGCCCACAATGCTACCTGTGTGAAAGACCATGTGTTTGATCCTTCCTAATATCTCTATTTACATGAGAGAGCCTAAGAAAATACTTCAGTTTCGTGGCTTCTCATATTTTGTGAGCTGTAATGAAATGTTTCTTCAGCATATAAGCACCACCATACGTACAGCAACAAAATAACTGCAGTGATTTGTTTATATTGTAAATCGATACCCCATTAAACAGGAAGAAGGATAATTGTTAAATTAATAAGAGCTAAGTAATGTAACTAACTCCATGGATTAGAGTCCTTGAGAAGCTAAACGCTCCTCAACTAGTCAAGAAATTCCCCTCATTTTATGTAACCCGAAGGTTCATTACCGCATTCACAAGAGCCGGCCACCTGTCCCTATCCTGAGCCGGATTAATTCAATTACTGTAAAGGTTTATATTTAAATTCCATTTATGATTTTAGGACAATATTTACAACAAGGAAGAAAACTTATGAGGGAGGGTTACTGGATTTGTTTGTGTGTAAAGTTTGTGTTCCTAGGACGCAGTGCATAGTATTGTTTGTATACCTAACAACGCTTTCAGTATCTTATATGCAGCGGATGGTAGGATGACTAGTAAGTGATAAATTAGAAAGAGAATTTAAAAGATAGATAATTCAGTTAATATTCCGGAATTTTCCTGAAGGGTCTGAGGAATTCCATTAAATTCCTCAGCCAGGAAACTCGTTGTCCCGGTTGGGATTCGAAACAGGCACGCAGCGAATTCAAGTCAGAAGTGTTACATTTTGAAACATTTTGATTAATATTAGTGGATAAATTCCGGATGAATATAGTTTTTGTATGTAAGTTATAACAGGCAAAGATGAAGATTATTTATAATGGGTTGCCGCTAAAAATTAGAATTATTTATTATATTAAGGAATAATTTCATTATATCAAAGCGTTAAAAGTTGTAGTTACAATCCCACTTTCACGCGAAGAAGAGTGTAAAAGGTTTTCAATTACTTTCTTTTGTGATGACATATTTCTACTTTAAAAGAAATCAAAATCCACATTTCTAATGACATTTAAGACATTTAAAACTTTGTTATATGATAGGCACTGAAAATGGATGTAGAGAACAGCAACCAAGAGTGCCCGAGTCTATCTAGAAACGCCTTATTAACCAAACTGTCCGGTAAGGGAAAGGTTTAAAACTTCATAAACCCCAACTGGTGGCTATAGCAGGTGCTGAGTGCTGTGCAAAGTGACTCACAAATCTTCAGACAAAGCATTTTGAATGGATGCCGGTGGCAGTTGTTAAGTGCTGCGTATAATGCGTGGTTCAAGGCGAAATGACAGCGCTACTTCCTCAGTGTTCTCCCATTTACTTACTAGGCCTACTTTCACACAATGTAATTCCCATGAAAAGGGAAATATGCAGCCACTGCGATGGTTTTGTTGCAATGATTTAAATGCAGTTTTACTAAAATTTGTCATTGGAACTCTGGATAGCAGGACCAGTAAAATGGCTAGTGTATGGGCTGGACGACCGACAAACCGCTGTTCGATTCCCGGCACGGGCAAGAGATGATTTTTTTTTCAAAACGTCCAGACCGGCTCTGTAACCGACCCGGCCTCGTATTCATTGTGTATGGAGGACTCTTTCCCCGGGGGTAAGGCGGCTGAGGCATAAAACTGAGCATTCACCTTTATCTAGAGTCGAGGTTAAGATCACGTGGAGCTCTACTTCCACAGTATTGCGTGCCTTCATGGCGTTTTGCTCCCTAAACCTTTGTTCTCTTCATATGGTCAGCTACAGCAGAATTGTGCGTTACTGTGGTAAGTATTCTTAAACGTGTGTGTGTCTGATTACCAGGTAATGTTCTTTACGACAAATGTTACCTCCTTCCATTCAGCTCTTCAACACGAAATTTCGCATCTTGAACTTCGAAGATATTTTTCCAAAGTTTGTTACCCTAGCCTGCTGCTTTCTCTCAGGCATACTTTAAGACAAACACTACTTTTCTCCTAATATTATTCATTCCGTACATTTTATCTCTATATTTATAGTACGACAGATGTACAATTTAATCACATTAATTGTGTAATTTCACTGTACTACATGTTTTACTATGTAAACAATTGTACCAGTTGGTGTAAATAGTTTGTGATTTGAGATAATGAGTCCCTGAAGATGAACCCAAATTAAGGGTTCGAAACATGTAGGACAGTGAAATTACACAATTAATGTGATTAAATTGTACATTTGTCGGACTATAAATGTACAGTATTTTTTGCCTTGCATTTAACGACGCTGTCAGTAGCTCAGCTTGTATAGCATATTTATTTGAGAACAAACAGCAACTATATGCTCTACTCAAAGAAATCTCTCATATCAGTAAAATGCGTTTATGGATTGTGGATGATCTGCGTGTCTTTTCCCAAGACGCCACACCTTGTTACGTGTAAGCAGTTCATTATCTTATTCATTCAACACTCTGCCGGAAGAATTTTGAAAGAAGAATTCGCGGAGTAATCCGAGGTACTATTCTGGAGTGACTGAGGATGATAATGAAAATTCGTACTCAGTATAGCCAGGAGCCCGGTCGAGATTCGAACCAGTGATCTCCGACAAAATTCAGAAATATTGCCGCATGAGCCATCGTGATCGGTCTTTTTGCCATATATGGAAACGTCTGGGCAGAGATTCTGAGATCCAGGGTCGCGGCCCAATTTAGGTTCGCGAGAGCCTTCTGGTGGTTCGTCAACTCCCAAAATGATGAAGTGAATTTGATGGCTTAATGGGATGCTGAGTAGGTTGTCGGTACTCTTTGGTTCGCAAGGTCACTAAGATTTACGATTTTTAGTCGTGAACAAAGATGTGTGACAAACACTGCTGTAGGTTAAGGAGAGGCTGTATGTTTCCTAGCATTATGCATGACGTCTCAGCACAGGGGTGCACAAATTCCCGGACGCCAGGTCGCACGGGCGACTAAATTTTGTACGGTGGCGCCTAATATTTTTAGGCCCTCAGTATAGAACTTGCTTCACGTCACCCTTCTGGCGACTAGAGTTTGGAGGTGGTTCGTAGGTTTTTGGAAAATTTGTGCACCCCTGCCTGAGCATATTAGCCGTTGCACCTAACCTTATGTGGGCCGGGATAGCTCAGACGGTATAGCGACTCGCTACGAGTTGGACGATTCGGGGATCGAATCCCGGTGGGGGCGAGATTTTCCGCACCCGTCCCGACCGTCCCTTGGGGCCCACCCAGCCTCGTGTACAATGGGCACTGGGGATATAACGGCCGGGGCGTGGCGTTAACCATCCATACCCATCTGATGCCGAGGTTAAAGAAAGAGTAGGGCTATACCTCTAATCCCCCTCTGGGCCTTCATGGCCTGTTCTAGGGTGAACTTTACCTTTACGTAACCGTCTGAATGGGGTGGGCGTTTATCACTGTCTGACATAGCAACGTAACTTCTTAGCAGTGAATGGTACAGCCGCCTTATTTTCATCATCTTCCCTTTTAGCCCAATCTTTGGGAACTGTAACCCAGCCAAATGCATATTTTCTCAGTTTTCATGGAATCCATCCCGTTGTACTGTGACATTAATATTGGTATATATATTACCGTCACACACAACAAACTTTTAATAATATAATCAGTAAATGCTACATGTTTCGGTCCTTACCCACGAACATCGGGCACTAAAATAAGTGATTTAAAACATAAATAAATACGCATTAGATTCTTTTTTTAATTTGTGATATCTCACAGATTTTTACGAGCTTTTACAAAGTTTACGTAGCATTGAAGTGTGCATATTTGATTGGTTATTATATATTTTTGTCCAACCAACAAATATATATACTCTTCAATGATACGAGAACTTTTAAAAGCTTGTAAAAATTTGTGAGATTTCACAAATTTTGAAACATGTACATGCGTAGTTACTTATTTTTTAAATCACTTATTTTAGTGCCTGATAATGGTGCTTAAGGACCGAAACATGTAGCATTTATTGATGATATTATTAAAAGTTTGTTTTGTCTGACGGCAATATATATGCCAATATCCGTAGTTTCTCATCCGTTCAAGAGTTTCCATATGGGTTATACAGTATCATGAGTAAAGCTATACTTTGTACTGCACCTTTATGTACAGGTTCCCCTGTGCTTGATTAAGCACCAAGTCCTGAATGCATAGGGGAAGTGTAGGTATCGCTTTAGACATTCTTAATACCGGCACTAGATGGACATAAATGGTCAGCTTCACGTTCCAGCCGCTTTGCCGCCGTGGAAAGAATCTAGTATCCACTGTGCAGGAGGCTGGTTGAGCTCCATAGCCGTCTAGGCTACTTGTAGAAGGGGGAAATATCTTGCACCTGCCGCGAATCCAACGCCGATTTCTTGGTTCTTCGGCACTTAGCCTAGGCACTATACCGACGGAGCTTTCGCGCCTTCCGCCGTCGTAACGTACTTCATTCTATCTAGGACTCATTTCAGTATTTCATTATTTAGTTATTTAATTAAACATAGTCACGAGTTCAAATCGACAGACTTGAACTTTGCACTTTTTGTTAATCACGTTTAATTTATTCTGTCCTAGGTTCCGACTTCTTTCCAATATTTAGTTTTGAAATATTTTCAATTTGCATTCGTACGAGGGAATACACACAACTTGTAAGGACACATTCAATTTCAATTTTTAGTTGTTCAAAAATTAAGTGGGATTTAAGGTTTTTCTAAGACACCAACAGTGTTCTGAAATCAGAATTTCAAGTGCATCATGGAGAGGAAGCTGATGGTATTATGCAACAATTATTATTTTCTTTTGGGAAGGGCAACCAGTGGTGAATACAGTTTTGATTATAGGAAGGGATGTAGATGGTTAGTTATAAAATCAAATAATGTGTAAAGAAATAAGGAATTATTATTAACGCATTAGCAATAAATAATTCACTGCAGCAGTTAACATTGGTTTGATACCTACGACCATCATCTGCTTATTAAAATCCATCCTTTATTGTGTCGTACCAAATAGAGGTTACACAATCATATGTCTGATCGACTTGCCATTTGTGCTTCATCGAAGCCGAAAAGTAGGTCAGGGAACGGACCAGTCCATTGCATGCTGCCAATCCCAGTGACCGAAATGCAGTGAGTACCTACCCTCCCCCAGTGGGTCGAGCAGTGAACCGTTCCTAGGCTTGGCCTCACAGGCTATCGATCGTTTACTCCACCCGCAACTCGAAGCGAACGCTCGCACCGAATCTAGCCCGCCGTTCACCCGTCCGTCCGCCCGCCTGCACTCGGGCTTGGAAGTGTCACTTTGGGATGTCTGGAGTCCGGTGAGTGTTGTGTAGTGGTGCGGGGTGGACGCACGGGTGTCGTGTAGATGCATTGCAGTCAAAACTAAAGCAGTTTTTGTTATAACACGTATATAATCAATACACATAGATAAATAGCTGAAACTCTACTAGCACTGAATTGCCATACAATCGGAACCATTGAGCAGGTGTGGCACCTTTACCATGCTAAAAGAATGTTTTGTTTTATAAAACCTCATATATTACAAACATGTTGTGGTACTAATTTCATATTTTCTGGAAATGCGTGGGGAAGAGGTGATTAATGACGTATTTTCACGTTGGAAGTGCTTGTGTTAATGTTACAACGTATTTTACACTCACACGCCTCGATGAGTTATATATTTATGTTCATCCCACGACTGTGTTTGCATCGAAAGATGTTTTTCAGTGCATGAATTTTAATGTTATAGGAACGATAATAAAGTGTTAGTAATAGTCCCTTCATTGTTTTCATAGTAGGTTATCGGTTTTATGAGTGTCATAACGTCTGGACTATCTTGTCGAATATTCCACGCCCGCATCACCGTAAGTGTGAATCAATAACGGATTTATCACTCGCCATAAATAAACATAAGACTGATTTTTTCAGCTCACTGTGATAAGCATTTATGTTTCTAGAACTGTAGTTTTTTTTCCAAGCACAGACCCATTCCTGGCCAAAAGACAGTTTTCTCAAATTAACGTTTACTTAATTTTATAAGAACTATATTTCATGACGAATAAATTACAAGCTTAAGGGCACGAGTCGAAAGGTCTATGCAAATCACAAACTCAGTTTTCTCTTAAATAGAAAGCTTTATTAGAGATAAACAAGGATTTGAAGGAAAATTATACTTCCTTAGATGTTTCCATGTTACGTGTGCAAGTAAAACAAATTTTCGTAGACAATTTATGAATTATGAATAGTGAATTATTTAAATGCAATTGAAACTCAAAAATAAAAATAGGATGAATTTGTATTAATAAGTGGTGAATATTTTTTAAACAAGAAACCAATCGAAATGTGACGTCTGGCTGCATTTCCTCTGTAGCTAAAATTTAATTTTGATGGAGAGTTGATTCATAATTAGCGGGTATGGTTTTAACAGTTCTGTGACGCGTAAATTAAACTTTGAAACGTATCGTAATGAACTGTAGTACAAGTCGCATGATAAAATATGTATACTCTGAACCTCACACGCCGCCAACAATACCTTCAGCTCTCTGCTAATTACTGTCAACATTTATTTACGAAAAACATTAAGATGGGGATTTAGACCGCTGTTTCTGGATTATGACTTAATGAAATCTTGTAAGTGGTTACCAGGTTTTCAGAGGGGCCTGATTCATCTGCCATTCCGGTAGTGAATATAAATTTTTATGTAGACTGTTAATAAGGTGACATTTCTTTATTGGTAATCGATGTTAAGCCTAACAGGAGTATAATGCGGTTTTATGGCTCCTACAAGTAATAAGTCATATGAAGAGTAAGAGTATTATGTGAATAAAGCTTGGAAGTTGTGGTGGATCCAAATATAACAACTAAAATTTTAAGGTAACTTTCAAATAATTTCCATACTGGTTTGCAGAATAAAAGCAACGGAGTGTTTTTGGAAAGGAACACCAGTTCTACCATACTATTCGGTACACACGCATGTCACTATTCCAGATGCGCATGTGCAGTGCGTAAGAAAGTATATGGTGATACGTTATGTATTTTTGATGTCACAAAATGTTCTCCTTGCAAAAAACAGAACATATTACTTCAATCCTATAGGGCTCTGACGACGGTATATGACTCACTGACATAATATTATTTTTTGGACTTTGTTCATCATCTAATTTTTAATGAAGCACGACGTTGCGGCAGCAGCCTCGTCTTCCGTCTTCAGGCAAAGAAAGTACCTAATCTGGTGGGCCTCTTACATAGAGCTGTTCTCAGTCACTGGGCACCATAGATCATTAAGCTTGTTAAGATATGCACCTGAGAATAGATCTTGTCCAAGCGTAGTAACAGGAAAATGGCGATTAAAAATTAGAAATTAACTAAAAGACTTAAAAAATAGACAACCGAAAGGTCCAAAAAAGGAGAAGATTATGTTAGTGAAATATGTACTTCATGATACACGGGTTAAGTACCTCTCACATAAGTGAAAATTTCCTGTCGCATGCTAATAGCCGTCTATATTTGTGGACTGTTATGCCACAGTAATTTAAATATGCACTATAATAAAACTACAAGGCTACAGGCTGGATAATTGAGGGGTCCAATTTCGATTCCCAGCAAAGATAGGAGATATTCGCATCTCCCAAGTGTCAGGCTGGCTTTGGGGCTCAACCGGCTTCTTATTGGTGGGTAACAGAAGCACTTTCTCCAGGAGTAAAGCGACCGGAGCCTGAAACTGGCCACTTTCCTCCATCTAGTGCCGAGGTTACAAATGAGTTCAGTTATTCATTTATTGGCATCGATGCTTTATGACATGCGCAGGGAAAATTGTACTGTTATTATAATTACGTTGATATGAATTTTTGGTAAAGTGGAAGTTAAATTGAGCTACTGACCTAAATGGAGCTGACCGAAAGCTTAGGAATTTAAACAACACTGGATTTAACAATTTGTGTGTGAGTGTGTTTGTGGAGAAGGGCCACGCAGCAGATGCTACGGACGCACCGCAGCCTTGAGGCTTATTGTGCAACCCTGCGATGAAAATGATTAATTTTTTTTTCATTTTTCCGTGTAATGGAGCACCAGTGGAATGAAATTGACAGGGGAAAACCGAAGTACTTCGGGAAAACACCTGTTCCAGTGCCATTTTGTCCACCACAAATCACACATGGACTGACCCGGGATCGAACCTGGGCCTCCGCGGTGAGAGGCTAACGACTAACAGCCTGAGCCATGGCACGGCCCTATCCATTTCTTACTTAATACGTTGATACAGTAAACAAAAACTTTGTAAACATAAGTTTAAGCTGACATTTCGGTAAAATGTAAGAACCTGTTCATATAGTGCTCGACTTCGCTGTACTTCAGGCTCTCAGCACAGGTTTGCACAGTGGAACCTAGACTTGTTCGCACCGCACCATGAAGGTGGGCATAAAGGTAAAGAACCACACTCGCCACTACATTGAGATGAGAGGACAGCTTCACGCTCCATAGGCCTTTTTGGTGCAGTAAACCTCGATACCTACAGAATAGGAGTATGGGCAGGTCTCAAGAGTCTTTCTAGAAGTGGCAGTGGAGAGAAAAGTTGTAATGACAGCGCACAGACATTAAATGAAACATCATGGCTGTGGAAAAGTAACTTTTATCAACAAGATAAGCAATGCACGTATAACACAACACTGTGGCGCATTCACGTAACCATTTTTGCAATGGAAACGCAACAATGCTTTTTATGTGTAGTGTTGAGCTACATGTAACTGTCAACAATATAAAAATATTGATTGTTACACAATAATGCTTTTTTGGGGGAATGTATATCGCCGGCAAAAATTAAATGTATATAAGGCTGCAAGTAAAGTGCGCAATATTGTTTTTCTGATTTTGACCATATTTGGATTTTCTGGACAGATTTTCATAAATGTTCCCAATATTAAATTCCACGAAAATCCGTCTAGAGGGAGCCGCGCTAATACCTGCGCACAGACGGAGAGACAGGTCGAATAGGCGCTTTTAACAACAATGCGAAGGCGCCTAAAATGGGTTATTTTAATGGCAGGCCTGTTTGCAACTACTTTGTAATAAATCGTATGTGACTAAAATATTCGAGGTGTTGCACTCGTGAATAAAAATATTCGGGCGATTGGACCCATGAATTTGGAGCAGAAGTCACTTTCCGTCATCAGAAGATGGCTGTGAATCAGGCCCAGGTGTATTATTGTAACAGGTGTAGCCAGATTTACTGAGAAGGCTTTACATTTGACTCCGCCGATACTTTTCCGTAACGCACTGTTTGACCTTGAAAATTGGCCTCGATGAATTTATCACAGTCTCCGAAACTTCGAACTTCTGCTCTGAATGGGGTTTTCTAATCACTCGAAAAACGTTTTATTATTATAGTCGTTATGACAGTTTTAAGCCATAAATATTTTAACCTGTATCGATATTTTTAAGTATTTACCCATAAACATGATAATTTTCTTATTCTGCATTTTTATATTGAGGTTTCCAAACGAAGTTTTCGTACGTGCGTCTACAGGGTTCTTGGTCGTCCATCCGGTGGCCAGGCAAAATTACTAGGCTAAGGTATAGACGACTGAGGAATTGTGGTTCGATCTGAACAGGTAAAAGGTTCTTTTTCTTGTCCAGACAGCCAATGGGGACTATCAGGCCGCTATTCAAAGAGTACAGTGGGCTTCTACTACAGGAATAAGGCGGCTGGGGCGTGAAGTTGACCACACAACTCCTTCTTATGCCGAGGCTAAGAACGAATGGAGTTATGTTATCCACTGTCCCATACATCTTCACGGTGTGCACAAGAACAGGTTCACCTTTACTTTACGTCTGTATCCGCTTCCATTTCTACACTGACGGTACAGAAGCGACAACATAAATATCATCGTTATCATCGCCGTTATCATTATCATTATCGTCACGGCTCCGGCCATCGGACTTTCTCTACTCCATTATTTTTAAATATCTTTTAAAATTGGTGTAGAATTCGTCACTTCGGTTTTCGTTGGGGCTTTCTAAGACAACGAAAACAAAGTCAAGTTCTGTTATCGATATCTGTAAATATTTTCTCCGATTATTATTTTTACCATCATCAGCATCAGCATTCTCAGCACCTTCGTGCAGAAAGCCTTTTCAATCCCTCGGCTGTCAGGCTATAGAGCGAGTGTCGGAAAACGGATATAAATACAAATTCAACCTTCTTTACAGAGGTAAAATTAAATTTATTTCTGTGCACACCATAAAGGCATATGTGTGGAGTGAAGGTACAGCTCCATTCATTCTTAGTCTCAGCACTAGATGGCGTGAGTGGTTAACCTTACGTCCCAGCCGCTTTCTTCCTGGGGAAAGGAGGTTGATTGAACTCTGCCTGGTGTCAAACCCCACATTTCCTAACCTTCATTTTAAGGGATAAGTAACTGGGATATAGATCTTGTTGTTTCTGTCCGTTTACAATAACCTTGCCATTTTCATTAACTTAATTCAGGTAATTAGGTTACTAAGTTAAAAAGATATATCAGCTCTTTTTATGTGGCATCTTTAACCCAGGCCTCAATTTTTGTTCCAGATAAAGACCAGACACCTAATTCTTTGATGTGTTCGAGAAAGTGTTAAATTTGACGTTTCTATCCACCACGAGTAGCCAGGGAAGAAACGGGACTTCCTCACAAAGGTAAGTTTCCAGACAAGAGTTTGAATAACTCACTATTACACGTACTGTGCGTTTTTACACACAGCAAGAAAACGTGTCACAGAATACAGTAAAGGAATCAATTTTTATTTGCTCTAGATACTAGAGAAGAAGGTCATTTTATAAACTAGGTAGTACTATATTCTCCTAGAATTTCGCTGCGACTGAGGAAATGGAATATTTTTGAGGAATTTGGGTAAAGAAGGATTTTTTGAAGTGACAAATGTGGACATCTGGAAATAGATGGGATGATGACATAAAGAGAGACTATATATTTGGGAGTGAGAATGTGTGAACGGGTATGACACGCAGTCCTGTCAACCTGCTTTAACATGAGAGGGTATTAAAATGTGAACGCTTGGCCAGAATTAGGGAAGTCGACAGGAATCGAGAAACGTCGGTGATTCCTACCAAACAGGCGGCAAGTACCAAAAAGATAACGACGCTTCGGATATCATAAAATGCAGGGACTTGAAACCGTTAGATTCCCATGGAAGAGATACTGTGTTCCATTGAATTATTCTGCTACTTAAATAATAATAATAATAATAATAATAATAATAACCCCTAATCACGTCATTTTATCATGTTCCCGGCTTTATACGCTCATTTCAGTATTACCTGATGCAACCCCCAGCAGATATTTGGTTAAAAGCCCATACTCTGCTTGCTCAACAACATCGGGCGTAGCCTGAGACTATCCCCGATAATAATAATAATAATAATAATAATAATAACAGGTAAAATCCCTTTACACGCCATGAAGGCATATAAGGGGAGTAGGGTATAGCTGCACTCAATTTTAACCTCGACACGTCAGCCGTATGCTGGAGTCGCTTTAACCCCGGGGGAAGAGCCGCCGGTTCCCATTGAATACGAAACTATGTTGGCCCCAGATCATGTCTGAATCTTCTGGAGAGCAGAAAGGTACGAATTCCTTATCGTCTAGTCCGTAGCCTAGTCACTATACCGACTGAGTTATCCAGAGCCATTAATTCAATGCAATTCAATTCAATTCAATGGGTATTTATTAACGTGCAGGCTTAACAGCACAAATGCTAATTACAAAGCCAGCTCAAAGCACAAATAAAATACAAAACAGTACAAATGCACAAGACAAAACATTAAAGAAACAAAACAAAAACAAATCTGTAGTAAAACAGTATAAAAGAAATACTGGGGCAGAAATCCAATACGCTGACAGAACATAGATGACCTGATTTAAAAATGTCGCAGTGACCGAACTACAGCGTCGAGTTCATGATTTAATTAATAACAAATCATTAATCAAAACAGACTTACCACTGAATATACAAGTATACCTACTGATGGCATTAGCCGCCGAAGCACATCTAGCGGAAGGACAGTTGCGACGGTTTAAGTTAACATGAAACAATTTAAAATCTCTGAAATTTCAATTCGGCACACGAAGGCCGACAGTTTCCAAAATGGTAGGGCAAATTGTTGAACCATTGTAAACATTAATTTAAAAAGGGCGTCTAAGTGGCACCTGCGATCACTTAAAGTACGAAATTTCAAGTAATTTAAAACATTAGCATAACTGTAGGGTAAGTGACTGAAAAAACGACGATGACAGAGAGATACAAACTTCCGCTGGATGCACTCAAGCTTACTGGCAACAGTAGAGGTAATGGAATTCCACGCAATAGAGGCGTAATCTAACTTAGGCCTAACTAATTTATACGGCTGTTGATAAGGTCCAGCGAGGGGCTGTTGCGAGCATTGTAATAAATATTTGGGCTCTATAAGAAATTAAAATTATTAAGCAACTTAAGGACTATGAGCGTCTCAAGAAAGGCTTTGCTCTGTTGGTTAGTTTCTCTGTCAGATAATAAAAACACACACGGACAGCTGATATATTGATGCGAGGAATGGTGTGGCCCCGTGAGTTTTAACTGCTCGTGGCAGGAATTTGTCGGTACCACATCTGACATCACAAAACCGAAACTCAGAATGTTGGTCATTGTGCTACCCTGAAAATTACGATGTTTGTGTTCGGCTCTCTGTCTATTCAACTTCTCTTTGTCATGCGAGATCTCAAAGCTGCAGGTCTCATGTCAGTTTTTAATTACCGACGCTATTTTCTTTTAAACTGCCGTGAATATCCCTCCCCACCAGGAACTCAACTTCTTTACTCGAGAAGTCTGTTCCGCTTGTGAAAATGTTAATGGGTGTTATTTGCTCCTCTCCGAGTATCGTTGAATTTAGAATAGGATATCAAGAGGGCCTTCTTTCATGAGCTGTTATTCACTCACCCGTGTTCGCAAAAACCTGTCATTGTTATCTTCTCTGATTGTGAGCTGAGTCATTACAACCCAGACTGTCACTTCATGTCCCAGTTTTCGAACAAACATCCATCTTCCAGTCCATGTCTAGATACTGCACGTGCTCTTCCTTAGAGGTTGTCTGACACCAGCAACTCGTGCATTTCTTGATTCCCTGACCATTTTATTCCCCTGTAATAAAATTCTACCGTCTTTATCTCCTATCACTTGTGTTAGTCAAAATGTAGGATTGTCAATTCACCGTATGCAAATTCCTGAACCCATTTCTTGTATTTTTATATAGGATATTTATAAAAGCTTTTCTGTTTGGTAACGTACCAGTGCACAGCCCTCGTCATACAAAAGTATTAAAAAGTGTAGTAACTGATGTCGTTAATGCACAAGCCTCGATTCCTCTTCCCACACAACTGGCAAGAAAGAAAGTAATTCTTGGCACACGGAGCTCATACGATTTAGAACCGAATGCAAGACAGACGGTTCTGTCTTCATCGTGATGAAGCTAGAGATATCGTCTCTAACTGCTGAATACTGTACGAAGTCAGTTTTGGCTGTTATGTTTGAAGTTCTGAATGTTTTGACGATTGCTGATAAAATTTGTCACGGAAAATACGTATGTAAATTCAGTTATCGTGCGGTTTGAACTACGTACTGTTTCATTTGTGGGCTGGGGTAGCGTAGGAGTTATAGTGACTCGCTACGAGCTGGACGGTCCGGGGATCGAATACCGGTAGACGCTAGATTTTTCGCACCCGTCCATACCGGCCCGGGGGCCCACCCACTCTCCTGTACTGTGGGCACCGTGTCTCTTTCCCGGGGGCAAAGTGGCAGGGGCGTGGCGTTGACCACCCATCCCTATTTAGTGCCGAGGTTAAAGAAAGTGTAGAGCTACACTTCTTCTCCCTCTGTGGCCCTTCATGGCCTGTTCTGGGGCGAATTTTACCTTTATCTTAACTGTCTCATTTGCTTGAACATTGGGATTCGTGGGTTAGAATCCCACTCAAGCCATAAACTATGACTTTTTCCATGTTTGTCGGGTTCTTCGTAGGGAAAACCCTTAACAGCAGCCGATACCCCGTCCAAGTAAAGGTAAAGCAACCCCATTGCAGGCCTAGACAGGCCCTGAGGGGTCCAGGAGTTTGAGGCTCCCAGATTTGTAGACAATCGGCACATGAAGGTGGTAAGGTTGTCAGCCCTACGCACCGGCCGCCTTTACCCCCCATGAAATATTCCTGGTACTCATTTCTGTTAGAGGCTGAGTCACCCCGCCCAAGTAGTCCAACCAAATATTCAAAGATACATAGCTCTAAATTTACTTCTGAATTGTAGCCGGAGAGGGGAATTGATTTATTGTTGTGAATTATGTTTAACCGCCATTTTAATAAAAGCTGCTTCAAGCACTCTTGCTTTCTGTGTTTAATCACAGGTTATTTTAAGTCCCTCTGCCGTACACTCAAAAGATACGACGGAACAACTGTGAGGCCACTCTCTTACTCTCAACTACTGTGTAGATTGTAACTGCCTGCAGATTGATAAGCATGCCCTACACACGCTCTTAAGACACTGTGCTTGATTTTAGTATAAATTTTTCTTCAACTATGAGGGCCAACAAAATTATTGTACTATAGCAACAAAGTAATGTGGTAGTTCACGTAATTATTTTATGCAGTTTCCAAATCCGGAGGCAAAATTATGGTTTACGTGACAGTTTTGAGAATAATAACTTTATATTCACTGAATTTTGAAGCAAAACTAAACTTTCTTCTACTTTTTATTTGATCTTAATGTTCTTATGATATTTGCTAAACTGTGATTTGAGAGTAAGATATTTTATTGATGACGAAAAGTTTATTCTCACTTATGTAATTCTCATGCCAACTTTCATAACAAACGGTACGTACGTTCATATAGCATACAAAAATAAAGGACAAAAACGTGTATATTGCAAATCTTGACTGTCAATTTTGTAACCTTTCTGCCCAATTGGACAGTACCACCTTATTTCTTACAAATTATCGAAAAAATATAATATTGTTTGTATTGTGTTATTCTGTCTTATGAGAAGAAAATGCCAAAAGCAAGCACATTTATTTATTTGTGGTCTCTTTCACTATGCTGTCAGTTGTTCGGTATGTAAAAAGCAAAGGCCAAGTTGTCGCTATCTAAGCCATGAGGGCTAGGGGGTACAGAAATATGGCTCCACTCATTCTTAGCCTGGGCCTAGATGGAGGCGAGTAGTCAACTTTAGTTCCCTGACACTTTACAGCCGGGAAAGAAACCTGGCGCTCATTGAATAGGAGGGTTTGTGGGCCCCAGAAGCGGTATGGAAATTTGTAGAGAAGGAAATTGTTGTGGTTTAATTTGCGGTGCCATCCCGCCATTTGTCTGTAAGCCCTTAGAAGAACCACGAAGAAATCTCAGTAAATATATGCCAACAACCGAGTTGTGGTTTAAAACCAGAACCTCCCAAATTCTAAGAATCGACGACGTACAAATAGAAACAGTTGTGCAATGTAGATTTAAACATCGACGGTGGTTGCTATGTGTTGTTATAAACAGTAAAAGGTAAAGCTTTGCCTGTGTTTAATTAAGCAGAACGCCGCAAGGCGTGTGGTGGAGTAGAGGCATAGCTTATTCATGCGCTAACGGACAGGCGAAACCCGGAAAACTCCATTTGCCATAGCAACTCCCAGTCTCACATAAAGCAGTAGGGCTACGTTGCGACACGCTCTGTGTGTGATTTGCTCACAATTGATGTAGGTCTGGTCAGAGCCGCAGAAGTGCCCTTATTTCCAGATGTTTTAAATCAAAACGTAAAATAAAGTCCTTTACGCTTACACTCTGCTGTATTAACCAAGAGAATTTATGGATCAAAAAGGTTTTCATTGTGATTGTAGGGGTGCTTAGACTATTCCTTTCCCACTTTTATGGTGTTTCAAGACTGAAACGCAGATTATTTCCAAAGAGTGACCTCCCTTCAAATATGTAAACGACCTTGCGCCACACAAGGTGAATACTTGCAATAAGCAGAACAAAATAGAAAGCAAGCACATCACGAATACGCACAGGCTTCTTATTACAACGTTTGAAATTATTTTTGCTTCAGTAGGAGAAATATAATAAAACAGCAAATGTACGTAGAAAGCAAATTTTAGGTGCCCCCTGGGTCGTCATTTTTATTGTTAAATTTGTGTGTACCTTATAAAATTTAATTACTATTAGTATGGTATGTTGTTACGTCTTTTTGAGAATATATATATAATATATATATATATGTGTTGATTTTGTTTTTGTTGAATTTGTAGGCCATACATAACCTCATATTTCAGTCTGACCAAATGTTTTGTAATTACTGGCGTACAAAAAATATTTCCTACAAAGTATTTAGGTACATTTTTAAAATCCATATCTACATGCCATAATTGATATTCCTAGATATAACCAATAAATATTAGATATTATGATTGCACGTTTTTATTTTCCTTAATTATGAAAATGAAAACGGTAAAAAATCGATAACTGCAAGGGAACGTGACGTCACCACACGAAATCTACGTCATTATTACGTCACACCATAAAAATTTTAAATTTAAGGTAGGTGGCGCCTGAGTATCATGTACTTACAAGTGCAGATCACAAGGCCGCGCAGTCTAAGGCGTGGGTCTGCGGCCGCTAGCTTCCTGGGATTGCAGGTTCGAATCCCGCCGTGGGCATGGATGTCTCTTTGTTGTGGGTGTTGTTTGTTGTCAAGTAGAGGACTGTGCGTCGGGCTCATCACTCACCTAGAGGAGTCCTACCGAGTGTGGTGTGTCTGAGTGTAATCGTGAAGACTCGATAATGAGGATGCCCTGGCCCACTACGGGCTGTTGCGCCATTGTAAAAAAAATACAGCAATAAATATATTATGACTGCGTGTATTTTTGACTTAATTATTCGTCATGCAAAATGTATTTCTACTGCAAAGTGTCATCCGGCTGAAAGAATTAAGAAACAAATGTTGTTGCTACTGTATAGTTGTCTCAATTAGCCGGCACGCCAGTCGAATATTCTTTGCTCCGTATGATGTTGGATTAACTATGACCTGTCTGGCTGTGCCGTATTTTTCGTAAGTATCTCGTAAATGGTACCATCTTCGGAGCAATATATTTGTTACAAAGTGTATGTTGTGATCTTTTCTACAACTTGTATCTGAAACGTTTCCCTTCCAGGAAGAAATCAGGAAGTATCGTCATAAACACACTTAGGTCTTCATTTAAAGTGCCTGATTTCTTTGTCCGATTTTAACCAAATTATAATTCTGTCACCAGACTTCAAAATACAAAATACAAAATACATAATTTCACGAAAATACGTTTTGTGAGAGCGGAGATGTTCCACGCGGACGGACGGACGGACAGGCATGACGAAGCTAATAGTCGCTTTTCACAAGTTTGCGAAGGAGCCTAAATTTTCCAGTTTGTACACATTTTGGAATTACTTAAAACAAAAGAACCACACAGCTGTGCCAGTGAAACTTTACAATTAACTTGAAGTTACACGTTTGATTCTGACAAGAGTTGAATAAACTTTTGTGATATTTGAGGTTGTGATGGCGCTGAATATGAAGAATGACACTGTTTGACATGTGATGGCCATGCCTCTTCTACCTTGAAGATGTAGGCAGTGTTTTCTCCGAAACGTCAATAAATTTCTATCAGACTGCATAGTGCCATACATAGCATACGGTTATTTCGCGAAAAATTGTAGTGGGGGACTGGCTACACACGCTGTTTACTCCTTACTGTGCTGGTATATTTGGACATTAACTCTGTCAGTAAGCTAGTAGGGAAGTCTGTTCTTCTGGGTCATGATATCGTGTAGATTCGAATGTAGGTATCAAAGCTTTCTGTATCCATCTTCAGGGTAGTCAAACTTTCTTTTTTGTACCACTCCAAAAAGACGTTTGCAAGCCCTCCACACATTTGGTACCTGTATAACAACGTACACGGCGTCATATTTTATGCGACTGGAATCTCTTTCCACAAAACTGTGAGAACCTCACATCTCGCAAATCAGTAGAGTTGCAGATGTTTCATTGTGCTCTTGTGACGCCATTTCTTCTTGTACCTTTACACCAGTAATCATGTAACCTGATTCTTTTAGCATTCTTAGTGACCAACTTCTTAGAATTAATCCCGTTGTGTTTTGTAAATTCAAAACAACATTAAGTGGTCAGTCTAACACGACTGTGTTTTTAGTCAAAAGCTACATGTTTCGGTCTAGAGGTCGACCATCCTCAGGCTAAAATACGTAGTCATTATAAAGTAGGTAAAAATTCAATATGCAACACATCGCCATGTTTATGTTTTTTGTGGGATCCCACAAAAAACATAAACATGGCGACGTTTCGGTCTAGAGGTCGACCATCCTCAGGCTAAAAATACGTAGTCATTAAAAAGCAGGTAAAAATGCAATTTGAAACACATCGCCATGTTTATGTTTTTTTGTGGGATCCCACAAAAAACATAAACATGGCGACGTTTCGGTCTAGAGGTCGACCATCCTCAGGCTAAAAATACGTAGTCATTAAAAAGCAGGTAAAAATGCAATTTGAAACACATCGCCATGTTTATGTTTTTTTTGTGGGATCCCACAAAAAACATAAACATGGCGACGTTTCGGTCTAGAGGTCGACCATCCTCAGGCTAAAAATACGTAGTCATTAAAAAGCAGGTAAAAATGCAATTTGAAACACATCGCCATGTTTATGTTTTTTTTGGGATCCCACAAAAAACATAAACATGGCGACGTTTCGGTCTAGAGGTCGACCATCCTCAGGCTAAAAATACGTAGTCATTAAAAAGCAGGGAAAAATGCAATTTGAAACACATCGCCATGTTTATGTTTTTTGTGGGATCCCACAAAAAACATAAACATGGCGACGTTTCGGTCTAGAGGTCGACCATCCTCAGGCTAAAATACGTAGTCATTAAAAAGCAGGTAAAAATGCAATTTGAAACACATCGCCATATTTATGTTTTTTGTGGGATGCCACAAAAAACAAACATGGCGACGTTTCGGTCTAGAGGTCGACCATCCTCAGGTTAAAATACGTAGTCATTAAAAAGCAGGTAAAAATGCAATTTGAAACACATCGCCATATTTATGTTTTTTGTGGGATGCCACAAAAAACAAACATGGCGACGTTTCGGTCTAGAGGTCGACCATCCTCAGGTTAAAATACGTAGTCATTAAAAAGCAGGTAAAAATGCAATTTGAAACACATCGCCATGTTTTTGTTTTTGTGGGGGGATTCCACAAAAAACAAACATGGCGATATGTTTACATTGCATTTTTACCTGCTTTTAATGACCATGTATTTCAGCCTGATGTTGGCCGATCTCTAGTCCGAAACACGTAGCTTTGACTAGACAACACAGATGTATTAGACTGACCACTTAATGTTGTTTTGAATTCCTAGTGACCACCCGTATGTTTACGTAAACATTGGCTTCACGGTAATGACACTCTCAAGCATTTCTCAGACTTAAGTTTTTTCTATTTAGTCGTCGTCTTCCACCTACTCCGGTTTCCCGTCTCAGACTAAGTAACTCCAATATTTTAGCGTTAAAAGTTCGTATTCCTATGCACATAACCGTTGAACCGATACTATATTACTGTTTAATGTGACGTCGTGTTCATAATGCTTATAATTTAAATGCTGGTTCAATGACGAATTTGAGAGGCAGAAACTTCCTCTCTTTCATAAAACTGGATCCGCTTCAAGGGAGGACAGTTAGACAGACAGACAGAGAGACAGAAAAAGTATTTTCCGATTGACTTTATATGTAGCTTTCCTTGATAGAAGCGAGATTAGATGTTTGTAACTCTTTCAGTTCCATTACAGTACCTGTTTTATAAGACGTTCCTTTCAGCTGTTTGGAGCAAAGTAATTTGTTACCTGGAACCGTTCTGGCTGTCTTTCAGAAACGTAAGTTTATTTTTGCAAGCGTTTTGACTTCTCCGCGTCCGTTACGGCTTCATTTAAGCAATGCAAATGCTGTTTGAAGTCACTCTGACTGCTTCGTGCTAACTCGCACTTATTTAGGCTTCATTTTAAGTCAATATATTCAATTTATTGTACCAACTAAATGCACATTATTAGTTACATATCAGTGTTAAACACGTAGCTGCGACATGTTTCGGTACAAACGTACCATCCCCAGGTAGCACAATATGCCAGGTTTAAAACCAACTGCCAATGACAAGCCACCATTTACATGGTTCCAGAGAGTCTGCTATTGGCAGTTGGTTTTAAACCTGGCATATTGTGCTACCTGGGGATGGTACGTTTGTATCGAAACATGTCGCAGCTACGTGTTTAACACTGATATGTAACTAATAATGTGCATTTGGTTGGTACAATAAATTGAATATATTTATCTAAAAAGTTCAAGGATTGGACTATTTAGAAAAACTTGATTTCAGGCTTCCGCCGCGATGTTGATGAGATCTGCGCTCCTCTGGGATGTTAGGCGGCGTCGTGTGGTAATTGTTGACCGATGTTTCGGGACAATGTATCGGTACCATCGATACGTTGTCCCGAAACGTCGGTCAAAAATTAGGACACGACGCCGCGTAATATGCCAGAACAACGCAGATCTCAACTTTGAAAAAAATCGATTTTAAGTGTTTACTTTCTGTTCGGAAATTTTTCGCTTCCCTGCTATAAATCCATATTTATTACGGTTTCATTTTAAATTATATGTGCTGTTTGCATCGTTCTGATGTTTGGTACAAATCTTCATCTATTCCGGATTTGTTTCAACAGTTTACGCATTGCGTGGAACCGTTCCCTTAGTACAGATATACATTTCATCCGTCTTTCTTCTAGGAACTTATTTTGTTTTGTGTTTGTTGTGCGGAACTTTTTGACTTTCTTGTAGCAATTTACGTTTGTTTTCTGGAAGGTTCCGGCTCCCGGTTGGCAATCACCATTTGTTGTGTGGAACCATTCTGGCTTCCTGGGAGCAATTTGTATTGTCCACATGAGCGTGCCTGCCCACTTCATAAAGCTTTTGTATTCAAAGGCAAAACGGGCTGCGAAGGCAGTGTTTCTATGTTGCGCAACTGCCTGATCAATTTAGCTACAGAAGGAGCACGTGCGGAGGTGGAATTGGGGAGTGAGGGGTGAGTTGTAGGAAGGCAGTTCTGCTGCCATAATTTTCTGCACAGGAGCGGTATTTCTACAGTAAAATACACTAAATGCTTATTTCTTTTACAAGGTTCCTGACACGTGATATTTATAATTAAAGAGAACCAAGTTTTAGTTACTTATTAACTTCCATACTTTCATCTCTTCAACATCTCATAAATAAATCTGACAGCTGCACGAGTCAGAATTCATGTACACTTTATTCCTGTAGGTAGAGTAATGTATCTATCTGCATTATGATTGATACGCTGTATTTTGTACCTCTTTTTACATTTTCGAAGATTTTGTACATTACATATCATTTCAAATAACTTTATTTTGGCTTTCATGCCCAAGTTTTAAGTAAAACTATGCCATCTTAGGATGCCTGAAGTCTAAATCTTTGGAACCATAAAATGTAGCAGGTTGTAAGTAAGTACTTTTTTGGAATATATTTTCCGACATTCATTAGTATATCAAATGGGACGGCTACATTCGTGAATGGAAAACTGCTGCTCTTGGTTTTATTTTAAAACGCCAGAAGGTATATAGCGCGTACACAAATTTATTGTTAAGAAAGTCATAGACACTCACACTCACACCCACACACACACACTCACACCCACACACTCACACACACTCACACTCACACCCACACACACACACTCACACCCACACACACACACACACTCACACCCACAACACACACACACACAAAGTCACAAGAACGCCCTTCTTATCGGCAACTCAACAAAGTTTTTGTTTGCACGCACGCATGCACACACACACGTATGTGTGAGTAATTTCAACTCTTGCCACTAGAATACAGCACAGACCTAAAATGGCGAGGAGAAGAAGTTTCATACGTAGAGCTTATTCAGTAAGATCTGCAATAAATGTGCAAAGCAAATTCAGAAAAAAAGGTAGAAAAGAGTTATCAACCCGCGAATTAGATCCGAAAGTGGTAGGTAAATTTTGTGAGCCTAGGTTGCATAAGTAAGGGGAAGAGTTTAGACCGAGCGAGGATGAGTACGGGAAAAAACTGATCATGTGTGGCAGGTCTACGTGTAAACACTTCGGGCTAACCGCGAGTTGAATGTATCACAGACAAGTGTATGGAAAAATTTTCGAAAACGCCTTGCTTTCCTGTCTGACTACCTGTGAATATTCCAACACATAACACCGAACTACAGAGTTTTGAATGAACTTGGTATCCTATTTGCATAACATGAAACGTTCTTATCCAAAATCTGTTTCAGCGAAGAAGCTGCGTTTCGTCTTTGAGCAAAGTGCTACCTGTCGTGTATGGGGAAGTGAAAATTATCACTCCGTGGTTGAATACATAAAGAACAGACCGCAGATAACAGTTGTTCGTGCTGTGAGCTTTGAAAAAAATATTCGATCATTTCTTTGTGGAAACATATAGCGGAATTTTGTGTTATGCATAAACAGAGAACAACTTGAAGGATCGCACACGAACCGCGACTTGAAAAATTTAACTACTTTTACTACCAAATGTTTGGCACCTGATGTGGGCTGAAAAAGAGACTTAGCACATACTGAACTTGCATAGGATATAAAAAAACTACAAAAATTGCTTTTTACAGCGACACACCTTTAATGTTTTGCGGCTATTATTTTCTTACCAGCAAATGTATATATTCGATCACATGAATAGTTTATTATACGGTTTATTTAATTAAATTAATTTTTCTCAAATACCTACGAGCTTATTTATCAGAAATACACGGTTTTCGTAGGGATCCCATTCGTCCCAGTTTTGCCTGGACAGCCCCAATTTTGTGGGTTTTAAAGATCTCTGTCCTGATGTCCCGCAAAATTCGGTTCGGGAAGAAAAATTTCCCGGAGTTTTCCAAGTCATAAATATAGGACGTTCCTAACAATGCTTACAAATATTTTGACTTTTTTACGCTGAGAGGAAATATCTGAAGTGCTAGGATATCCATCATCCAGCCAGTAACAAGAAGCAATAGGAAAGGGCGTGGGAGCTGTGTTGATCGTTGATTATAGAGTCTGGACTGAGACTGCGAAGGATGAGCAAAGGATATGTAAAGAAGAAACAGTGAATGAGTGAGTGAGTGAGTGAGTGAGTGAACTGTCTGAAATATTATTATTATTGTTATCATCATCATTATCATCATCTGATTTAACTGATTGTAGTAATATTAAGAATTAACTCTGCTTCTATTATTGTGGTACGGGTTAAAAGTTTTGTCTTCCACCTTATTTCTGCCACCTAAATTTTATTAAGCGTTCTGGTTTTTGTTTTGGAAAAAGTGGGATCCCTAGACATGCACATCATAAAGTTTGGTTTTTGAAGCTGGTTCTGTGAATCTTACTTTGTAGATTTCTCTCGCTTTCAAGTTTCGTCACTTTTAGTAATTACTGTTGTGGTTTATACCCAGCTCCGTCTATCGCCGAGGTTAAGAGTGAGTAGTGATATAAATCTATTCCCCTTCTGTGCCTCCTACTGCACGTTATGAGGGTGACCTTTACCTTTACTTTTATTGTTATGGTTTATGCTTTACTTCAGCGCCCTCCGCCTCATTAACTTCTTTTCCATATTTCTTAATCTATAATTCTACAAACACATGATCGATTCAAGTAGCATTATTCTGTTCTATCAAATTTAGTTTTGCTCTGTCTCATCCTTTATACCATAACCTATCTCTCCTTCCCGGCCCGTCTCGACATGATATTTCATATCATATCACACAAGTATATAAATTTACTATTAAGATTTCTTCCGTTTATACCGGAATTTCAGGAGACATTTTGAACACTATAATTTACATTTTCAAGTATGAGGACCGTTCCATGGCTAAGGCAGTTGGTTGTCGGCCTCTCACTTCAGAAGTCCAGATTCAGTTCCAAAGGACAAAGTGGCACCAAGTTTGTCTATCCGGCACTTTGTTTAGCGGAGAGCCCTCTCTAATGGCACAATTTTGCGATTTACTCCTGTGTCTATTTTTTTTCATACTTTAAACTTTCTGAA
Organism: Reticulitermes speratus; assembly: GCA_021186555.1. NCBI lineage: Eukaryota > Metazoa > Arthropoda > Insecta > Blattodea > Rhinotermitidae > Reticulitermes > Reticulitermes speratus. The sequence continues at coordinate 10,670,171 of JAJKFL010000003.1, read as the reverse complement.
CAGTACTTAACAGCTTTATTTTTCTGCGAGGTAGTAAACCTGTGATACATATTTTATTTTTTTCAATGTTTTGTAATCATGTTTACTTTTATTGCATTTTTCATCATAGTCCACTTTAAAAATTGCTCTTCCTCAGTCACTGTCCCATCTGTCAGCAAAACCGATGTACCTGCATATACTATTCTCCAATTGTGCTTGATAAACAAAATTTTTATTGTAATTCGGTATCCCCTGTCAGTATCATTCTACCAATGTCCCATATGCATTCATCTATTACAGATGCTGCGTAATCTTAGCAACTGGCAGCGTTGTTAAATAGGCCTAACACACTTAATTGAACTTCCTACTTGAGTGACAACATAAATCTACACTAGGCTTGCCATGGGCAGTTCGTTGTGATGCACACACGTGCGTCACATACATATTGTATATTATGTATTATATATATGTTTCTGTGTTAGGACGCCCACAAATTTCAGAGCTGTTGAAGACCGCTTTTTTTAACGCGGTATTCAACATCCGGTTTCCATAAAATGCATGGAATTTCTTCACTAGCTGAGGAAACGTTTTCTCAATAATGGCTCTGCTCCGTGTAGTTAGTTAGATTTTTAGATAGATACCTAAGTATTTATTTAGTTGAAGAAATTGCTGTCTTGTGGTCTGTGAGGCCGCCAATGTTGGTAGAAAGTTTTCGGCGTCTCGGAGGTAACTGCTGCCCCCACCTTCACTTCTATCTTGAAGATAGGAAAACAGGTTTCTGGGTAACATTGACAGTTTTCTATATGACTATAGCACAATATTCCAGAATACAAAAAAACTTAATAGTCACCACCGTGTGAATTCCGCATTGAAAGTTACTTTTTCTTCGATTCAGAGAAACTTGAATAGAGTTGAGTAGAGTTGTAAGGGAAATGGAATATTTATTAAGGTCCCGACATTCCAGTAGTGAATGCACTTATTCATGCAGCCTATATATAGGATACCTATAAACTTACAATTTTAGACACAAAATTGCTGTAGTTGAATAGCTTCTAAATCCTATGCAACTTTAAGAAAATTTTCTTTCCTAAGATATTTCTTTGAAAATAGTTCATCAAATTGTCATATAAGAACTGATAGTTTTAGGATAAACAAGGCAATTGAAGATATAGTACTTTAGCAAACGTTGTGACTGAGTTTCATTAAACTAATTCCATAGAGCAGAGTCTTTCTTGAGAAGCTAACAGTTTCTCAGTTAGTCAAGAAACCCCTGGAATTTCTGTGGGCCGTGAATGTTCATTACCATGTGCAAAAGAGCCTGTCACTTTTCCCTGTACCTACCCAGATAAACCCAGTCCCTCCCATCCTATTTCTTTACGATACATTTTAATAATAATCTCCCATCTACGAAAAGTCTGCAAATAGTGTATTTCCTTCATGTTTCCCAACCAAACTCGTCTATACCTTTTCTTTTCCCCATATGTGTCATATGTCCTGTCCACCTCATCTTCCTCGATTTGATTACGCTACTAACATTTGGTGTCGAGTACAAATCATAAAGCTCCTCGCTATGTAGTCTTCCCCGCTCCCCTGTTACCTCCTCCCTCCTTGGCCCAAATATCTTCCCCAGCGCCCTATTCTCGAAAACACTCAACCTTTGCTCCTCCCTCAAAGTGAGAGACCATCTTTTACACCCACATAAAACAACAGACAAAATTATAATTTTAATAAAACCAGTTTTTAAAACTTAGCCACACTATCAAGAAGTGCAAATTTTCAGATAGGAACCTAATCAACTGCATTCCGTGTAGGGTCCTTAAGTCATATAGAATGATTATGGTGGTGTTCTTAAAATACGTAACTCACATTCAAGCAACTTTATCTTTAATTAAACAAAGAAGTGGTGAATTAATTAAAATTAAAACCAACTTGATGCACGCTCACTATTAAAAAACTTTAATAGTAGATTTAAAAAAAGAAGTGGTAAATATGGGACAATTGCTTTATCTCTCCGAGGAAAGTAAGCCACTGGATTATTCTTCTGTTATTTCGTGTGTTATATGATTGAATCATGCTCTAAAGAAATTTGTATGGAAAATATCATTTTGGCAAAGGTGTCAATATTTTGGTGCATGTATGCCGAATTTCAAGTATTGGACATTTGAATGAAGATAGAATATTTTGTGACAGTAAAATTACCACGCCATGAAGAAGCATGGGGAATTTTAACCCATTTCTTAAATTTTTGAAGAATCGACATTCCTCTGAATTATACACATTAAACTTCAGTACGTGCTTTACTGAGAACGCAGTTCTTCTCCACTTTAGAAACCAACCTGTTAATGCCGTGTAGGCATAAATACTGGTGTTTGTTGTGATAGTCATACGAATCACAAATACTGGTGTTTGTTGTGAGAGTCATAAGAAACACAAATACTGGTGTTTGTTTTGAGAGTCGTACGATACCCAAATACTAGAATTTGTTGTGACAGTATACGAAACACAAATATTTGTTCTGTTGTGACAGTCATACATCACAAATACTGGTGTTTATTGTGATAGCCATACGATCACAAATACTGGTGTTTGTTGTGAGAGTCATACGTATCACAAATACTGGTGTTTGTTGTGAGAGTCATACGAAACACAAATACTGGTGTTTGTTTTGAGAATCATACTTATCACAAATACTGGCGTTTGTTGTGAGAGTCATACGAAACACAAATACAAATGTAACAAAATAGAAAGTCTCTTAATATTGTGGCAGGTGTATGAAAGCCCTTAGCAGATTCCGTGACGCGTGGGGCCCGCAAACAGAGAATCCTCAAACTTGTTTGCGGGTTTTTGGTACTGGATTCCTTTCTGTGACAGAAGGCTGCATTCTGGATCTCTGAGAGTAACTTCGCTGAAAACTATGCGGGGGGGGGGGGGGGGGGGAATTTGTTCTACTGTGGTGCATCTAGTTACCACTGGGCTTTAAATGATTAACCTCGACACGAGACAGTCGCGTTACTCGCGATGAGAGAGCTTCCTTTACACATTACGTAAGAGGGTGTGTGGGCGTAGAGTCAGCCTAGAGGCCGTACTCCTGCCTCGAATGTAACCCTGTTTGTCGATTTATTTATTCATTGGCTTAGGCCTACTTAACGATGATGTCAGTAGATCAGACTATGCAGGGTCCAATGATAGGATGATTAGTGGATACTGAATTGGAAAGTATTGGTAGGAAGCGATCGTGGACTGATTTGAAGTACTAAACCAAAATTTACGTGATGAGACTAAATAAAATACAAAGACCCTCAGGTAGCCGGTGGCCTTATCTGCACCCCAGTCACGATACTTACTGAGCTACAGTGGCACCAGAACTTTACACGTAACTTGCAAATTTAGGCACTTTTAGTACATGAAAGCATTAAAGAAAGTAAGTCCTCGTTACTAATTTTTATATTTGTTTGTTTGTTTGTTGTATGTTTATGGTACATGGAGCAGGTTCAGAAATATTGATTGCTTAAGGTAACTGGCTGCAACCGCATATGATTCCTTCACACCACAATGGTTCCAAATTTATTTGGCATCGCAATGATGCTGTTGAAAATGGACGCACATCTTGCTGGAATGATTCCAATTCGGTTTATCCAGCCACATTTTGTGTGTTGCTGTGCCGCCAGAAATGGAGCACATTTCGACAGCCTTCAAGTACTCTCCCGTGCTCCATCGTCAATACGCTATATTTTTTACCACTAAGCCGTAATACAGCAGGTCTCCGTTAACATAATGTCTAAAACATTGGTAAATATGCCAAGGGAGTAATCCATAAGACTGGAGATTCTCACCACAGTTATTACCTACCATATGATCTTCTTGTATTTGGCACCACAATCTTTGGTAGATAATCAAGGTTCAGAAAGCTATCTATCCTCCCCCTTCAAGTCTGTTACCTCGATGAAGAAATTATGCAACTTTCTCCAACTTTCTATTATTTCATCTCCTCTTGGGTCCAAATTTTTTTTCTTAACACTGCATTTTTGAACATCCTGAATCTACATGCTTCCCTTAATATCAGAGAACAAGTTTTGTTCCAAAACAAAAGAGGAATAATTAGCAAGTTTTTAGAAAGAAAACTGAGAAAGGGAATAAAATTGATAAACATGAAAAAAAGGGACTGTGATCGAATGATAGTAAAAATTAACAGGATTTGATTGACTTAATTATCAATTAAATGCTTTACGTGCCGATCCCAGTGGCCGTGCGGTCTAAGGCGTGGGTCTTCGGCCGCTCGCTTGCTAGGATCGTGGGTTCGAATCCCACCGGGGGCATGGATGTTTGTGTTGTGTTCGTTGTATAAGGACGGTAGCATGGAACGTAAAGTGACATGAAGGACGAAAAGGATTTAAACAGTACAAAAATGGATCAAAGGGGAAAAACCCCGGACAAAAAAAAATCCCACGGGGGGCATGGATGTTTGTCTCTTATGAGTGTTGTGTGTTGTTGTCAGGTAGAGGCCTCTGCGACGAGCCGATCCCTCGTCCAGAGGAGTCCTACCGACTGTGGGGTGTCTCTCAGTGTGATCAAAAGAAATTACAACCTCGACACTGAAACGGGAAACCGGAGTAGGTAGAAGAGGACGACAAAAAAAACTACTTTACGTATTGTAAATGAAATGAATCATTTCTATGGTTTTTCGCCGAACACAGCGTAATTAGCACTCTTGCTTCATATTTGGCAGATTCTGGATTGAAATATCGCCATCAAAACACGTTATTTTAAATGTTTCACGCCTTTCTTTAAACTCCTGTCAGTGTCATACTTTAAATATTTGAAGCAATGTGGTAATTATGTGTTACACAAGCTTCAACGTTCAATATTCTGAGGTACAGTGGCTCTTTCTGTCACAAGCAACGCGGATTAGTGGCTCCCTCACCTTTACACCTGAATGCCAGAACAGATCCAGTTTCCAAAACTTTGTGTCCTTTGCGAAAGACCAAGGAGATGGAAGAAGTCCATCTTCTGGTGTTTCTGGTAAGTCGTTTCGTTTGTGGTGAACGTGTGGTTTCCAAACTACGCTACTGCATTTTAATGCGGTGACTGTGAGATTAGTCGTAACTTGAGAAAGAATTGCAGTGACTTTTCTAGTTTGCTTTATCCCTAATCACGCCCTGTGCCGTGCATCTTTAAAGTAGGGCTGAATGTCCCCTTCTGCTAACTGTATGCGAAGCTGGTTGACGTCAACTACATCCTATCTCCAACGAGGGAATTTGAAATAACTTTACATTTCACGAATTGAATTCGGCATTCTTGAATTGAGTTCAGGTCTGAAGTCAGAGAGGGGTTAATTCACCCTGAAATCCACTCCGATAATAGATCCAGAAGACAGATATTTTAAAAGCTGACAATGTCCTGCCTTAGGCTATGACGACATAAAATTTCAATTGAAAATTATAATAGTGTGAACGAGTCAAGGTCAACGCGATGGGTATGGTAACAAGAAAGTATGGGGATCTTTTTACAGTGTATATAATAATTTAATGCAGATACCAGTGGCCGTGCGGTCTAAGGCGTGGGTCTGCGGCCGCTCACTTACTAGGATCGTGGGTTCGAATTCCGCCTAGGGCATAGATGTCTGTCTCTTGTGAGTGTTGTGTGTTGTCAGGTAGAGGTCTCTGCGACGAGCTGGTCCCTCGTCCAGAGGAGTCCTACCGAGTGTGGTGTGTCTAATGTGTGTGATCATGAAACCTCAAAATCAGGAGGCCAAGGCACCCAAAAAGGGGCTGTTGAGCCATAGGAAAATATATATATATATAATAATTTAATGCAAATGTTTTAAGGTAAAAGACAGCTTCGCAGGTATAGATATAGGTGGGAGGATAACAATGGAATCGATCTGAAAGGAATAACATTTGTGGACGTGGATTGGATTTATCTAGCTAAGGACATATATTAGAGACGAGATGATTTGAAAATATGAATCTTCGAGTTCTATAAGAAGAGTAGAAATTCTTTACTAGCTGCGTGACTGTTAACTTCTCAAGAAGGTGTCTCTTCCATGGATTTGTTCTGCCTGCACCTTGTAGTCTGTGTGCAGAAACTGTTGTCATTAGCTGTTTGTATTTTGGTACTATAGTTATATACAATAAGTTAATGTGACTATGAGGAACCTTTACATACGTCTTTAATTAAATAAACAATCGTGTTATTCAATTCAATTATCAAGTGTCCATCTGTTGATCCGTCATTTTCGGCTAAATGCCCTAACCTTGACCATTAAAAATGTACTCATTAAAGCTTAGTGGTTACTATGCATACCACCAGATTTAACGTAAAAACAGTTCTATCTTCTACCTAAAGAGTGTATTTACGTGTTTTATATGGATCTCAGAACAAACAGCGATTATTTCTCTATACAACATTAATTGATTGGTTTCTACAACAGAGACGAAGAGTGTTTACTGCGAGGTACGAACTGGATCTTTAAATGTAATGTGGATTGATGTTATTGACGTAAATTGACGTAAATGACACTTCATTAATCTAATATCTAATTTATAATTAATCTAATATTAATTTCTAATATCAGTGCATGCCGGTTAAGCACGCCACCTACCTTAGGCATTGCGGTAAGCGCTCACACAGAGAACACTAGACCAAGCGGTGTTTGTAGCTTGTATTCGGGAGGTTACTTTTTCGAATCTTCTCTGTTGCACCGATTACCTTGTCTGAGGCATTTCTTGATTTCCCTCTATCACAGCACTCATTTGCCAGGTAAATACCATAAATTTGGCCTCATCCGCTTCCTTCCACATCCATTCCATTTCACTGTATACTATTATCTTAATATGACGCTACGTAGCCCGAATTACTGGCGATGTGATCAAATAAAATGCATGTAAGTAAATACTATGAAGAGTAATATACTATGCGTCGCAAGGAAACCCGGAAATGAAGGCAGAAACGTCTGACTCTGTGCTGTGTGCATCCAGGATGAAATATCAATATAAGTGTTAATATTTATAAACTGGTTTTCTGGGGATTTTGTTACGTGTTGATAGATGGCAGTTAAAACTTTGTAATATTATGTGAGCCAAATTTTATAGCTCGCAGAAGGCTAAGAGACACTCGGAAGCTCGTCTGGACGTCAAGAGAGATGCGTCGGATTTACTGACAGAGACAGAGAGAAGATCTATTGATTATGCGAATGTCGCACAGTTGCCATGTAACAAGTAGGGCAGTCGGATGATCTATCACTTAAACAGTTAAGTATTGATCAATGCGCTTGGGGTACAGACGTCAGGCGAATGGCTTATCTCATCATTCATGCAGTCCTCTGCACACGTAAAAAATGAATAAGGTCAACATTTATAATGGAAAGCGTGAAAAGGATGTAACGTCGACATGTATTTCACCATTTTAATAACACTTTTGTTAATGTACTCGGGAGAGAAATGCATACAAATTATTCATAGGAGAGCATGAAGGAAAGAAACCTCTGGGAAGACGTAGATGGAAATGTAGTTTTAAACTGAGTCATAAATAAATATTTTGGATGTGTGTGTATGAAGCAAATTAATTTGGCTCAGAATAGAGACAAATATCGCGGTAGGGGGAGGGGGCTTGTAATGAAATTTGGAATCTATAATCTGCGAGGAAATTCTTGAATAGATGAGGAAATATTAGCTTCTCAAAAGGGCTTTGCTTCACTAACATGGTTAGTTGTTTTTACAATCTTACGTTATCAACTGATAATTAGCTGCGCTTACGAATTGCAACATAAACATTCCTCAGGATTATTAAAAATAAATAATTCTATAATAATCTGAATTTTATAGAAATGTTAAAACAAATTCCAGGAATGGAGAAGAAATTGTACACAAATTAGTCTCTTATACCAGGCCTTCTTAGAATGTGTGTCGCGAGCGGTCGCTAGGTGTGTCTGAGAATTTTGACTTTTCACGACGCAGTTCACCATCTACATACTAAATTGTCATGAAACTGCCAATACAAGCACAAGCGCCCGAGGCATAGATTGCTTTAATGACCCTAGGAGATGGCGGTGTTTTTTGTGGTGTGATAATTTTCACTACAGATACGAAGCTGATTGTGTAAAATGTTGGACTCTAGAATTAAGCCAGAACTCAAAGTAGCTGGCAATTGGTGTTGGGAACGACTGTTATATAACGTTTATATGGTACTTTATTGGTCTGTATATTTGATATGCTAATAAACCAAAATAATTTAAAAAAAAATGAAACTGCCGTTCGCTGAACGCCCTAACATCAAACACGGATTTGGAGGGAAAGGGACAAGCGTTGACCTCGTAAACGCGTGAGTCATAAGCAATCGAAGCACGTGATATAAAGGTAAACCCACCTACATATGATTCGTGTCTGTGGTAAGGGGAGTAAACGGAAGAGGAAAAGACACAAAGATGGCAATTGTTATTTTCAAGGGCTATTAACATTTTTAAATTACCATGCAAGTGTGTCGCCTCTGCGGATGTCATTCTTCAAGGGTGTCGCGGCAGGAAAAAAAAAAGATTAGGAACCGCTGCTTTATACTGTTACATTACTTCCGAGACTGTAGACAGATTGGAATAAGCATAATGGATTAACGATATGTCTTGTTAAGCTTGGTGCTTTAGCAGACGATGTAACAATACAGCTCCGTTTTGTTTCAAATAATAATTTATTGTTTGAGTTTCAAATACGGTCGAAGTCGGTTATAACGCAATGAAATATAAACGAGTGTTGTTATAACCGAGGTGTGTAATGTCATGGTTAACAGTGATGAATTAATTGGTACCACAGAACATCTGACGCTAGAGACGAGGTGTCGCATTAACCGATGTCGTTATAACCGGTTTCGACTGTACATTTTTTTGGATGTGCTTGGTAACACCAAGTTTTTGCCAGTACACATCCCTATATTGCTAATGACTACAGTTTGTTTATGCCATTTATTATAATTTGAAATGTTCTTGTCTTATCCATGTTGTTTATGGCCTTTCAGTCCCACATACATTCTCATTCCTGCTCTCCCCCAAACCTCAGTTCAGTTTTCTTAGCCTGGTTTTCCCATTCACATTTAATTTTGTATGCGAGGGTGGCTAAATTTCTCTGTTCAGTGGCATTTTTTGGCAGTGATTGTCTTCCTGAGTGCTATTTCCGCGTCGCTATATGGCCAGTTGCTGTTCAGGAGCTGTCTCTCCACCTCTTTGTTCCTGGACATTTCAACAATAGGTGGGATTCGCCCGTTTTATTAACCACTGCATTGAATCCTGGGGAAATACTCCAAGAAATACGAATTATGGATAGACTGTGTAGCTCTTGTGTTGAATAACTGCTAACTGTTAAATAAACGCAACAACACGATTATTATAAAATACGTTTTTTGGGGGATTTGGGTGAAGAGAAATCTTGAAGAGGGGTACACAAGTAAGTGAATAAAAGAATGTAAATATGTTGAGAGGAATACAATGTAGATATTCGAGAAACGGATAGACGAAGTTTTATTTAAGAACAAAAGGAGATAATTTTTGTATTTAACGACATTGTGAAGTTCACAGATTCTCTAGGCTCGGTGGTGATGTTGAAATGTGAGTGTGGAGCACTGGAGGAATGATACTAAGATGGAAAAACTGAAGGGCTAAAAGAAAATATTGTGCTTCCTGAGATCGTACCTCCACAATAACCTAGGGATCCCGCGGGCGAAAGGAACATGTAGCATGTAAGTAAATCAATAAGGCACTCTCTATATTACCGTTACACAAAGAATGTCTTAGGAAGAAGAAATTCTATGCCGTCCCTTAGGTACATTGGTTGGTACAGTGTACTGAACTTACACAAACAGCTAAACAAAGCACTTTTTATTCTGTTTAGTATCAAAACTGGCAAGCTAATACAGTCTTCTGTATTTGTTCAACTTTATGTAAATAACTACGTTCGATCTACAAGCACTTCCATGAATCATCTTATATTTGTGGCAGTCCTGTGACCTTCATAACAGATACGTAGCCGCAATAAATTATTCCAACTTGCGGCCACTGCACTTAGTCTGTAGTTTTTGTGCTTTTTTTTTTTACTTCCTTGTCGCTCCACATTTAATTTTTACAGTCGTTCTGACACTATTTCATAATAAATGGATTTGGCAGTTTATATAGCGTTGTTAAATAACGTAATAAATTTTATTCTATTCATTTCTGACTCCACACACGTTCCCCTCTGATGTTATATAACCCAGGTGGCGTTATTAAGAGTATATGTAGTAAGACATTATCCGGAGGGTTTAGATTATGTTTCCTGATCGTAACTTAACCATATGTGTGTTAATTTCTTCTCAAAATGGTCACAACCCAAAATAGGAGCCTATCACCAAACACGCAGAACGTTACAGCAATATTAAGGTCCTACCTTCAGTGCTAGTTGCCAGCTGAACAATGATGACGAAGGCGAAAAACAGTACGACGTTTCGTAATATTACTAAAACGGGTGACAGAGTGTCCCTTAGCAGGTACTATAAACGTAACGATACGCTAATTCTATGGGCATACGTACAGTTGTATTGTTGGCTTAGCTTTTAGTTACCTAACTGTAACTCGATATTCTAGTTCCTATTGGTACACCAATGTTTGGGGTCTGTACACACTACCAGTTTTTTCTTACTGTGTCTTAACACTACTAACATAGGTCGTTTACAGCTTGTAATTGTAATTTTGACAGAGTTTACGTCACAGTCATCCTGTTGTTTGACGCCGTGTAAACTTCGACAATGGCATTATATTTAAATAAGGCGCAAAAATCACCTTCCATTCTATATCCTTCCCTTAAGGTGAGAAATCAAATTTCATACCGGTATAAAGAAGAAGTAAATTCAAAAGACGGTCTTCTGTGTTCATGACCGTTTATGCCTTATATTAGCACACGGTGTAAGAACTGAGGCCATTATTTGAGCAATACAAAAACCTGGGAATTTACATAAGCGATAAAGTAATGGTTGTACATATTTTAATTTTCTTGTTTATATTTAGGGCTGACTTTTGTTAATTTGTTTACATTTCACGCAGTGTGAGGCGCTCACATTTGTAAACACCATGTTGCCCACACTTTCGAGGTAAGGATATTTATTTACGGATTCCTGAATTTTGTTATGAAGATTTTTGAAATGGGACGGGATGTACTTTGTGTTCCGAAACATAATACTCATTCCAGAGATGGAAGAGAGAGATCAGTTACAGATGCTTTCTTTATACTTGGATAAATCGATGATGACCCAAATGCCGTGTACCTTGTAGGCAAATCAACCCACCCTCCCCTCCGATTCGAGCTTTGGCGGCATCCACTGCCTGATGACGTGGCAATCGATAGAAGTTCCCAAGCCTCTAGGTCGACCCCCACCTCGAGTTTCATTCACTTGGTTGGTGTCAGGATTATAATCATATGTCCATAATCAACGACACTCTATCAGCTACTGACATTATTTTTATTGATGGTAATTAATGAAACAAGAGAGAGAGAGCTATAGCAAATCGACCGTGAACGTGTTTTTTCAATTCTTACTTCAAGGGAACTCGTTCTGTCTGCCTTACACGACCAGTCTTGGGAAGTATTCTCTGTCTTTTCAGAGTAACGTAAAACCCATAAATACACTGTAAGGGAAAACATAAAGGTTTTGAGGTTAGAAGAGGTGGTACATAGAGTTACCTTTCTTTAAGGGGTTAAATTTTTTCTTTTATACAAGAATTATTTTTGAGCGTACAGTCATCCATCGGTTTTCGCGGGTTCGTACTTTGCTGCGGTTTCGCAAATTCGCGGGGTAGCCCCAAGAATAAAAATAAGAACATTTCCTGAACTTTCCAGAATATTCTAGAATATTGTATAAGCTGCGTGTAGAGGTGATGCTGCTGGTCATGCGATGCACTCATGACTTTCCCCTCAGAGTAGCGAAAGTGAGCCAGTCCCAAACTAAGGTGAAAATTGTGTAAAAGTAAATTAAAACGCTTTCCCTTATTTTTGTATTATTTTTTTTGGTTAAATGACTAAGAGCGATTTAAGCTTAGAAAGAAAAATTTAAACATATTATTATGAAGAAAACCCTAAAATTACTTAAACACTGCTTTTGGAGGGGGGGAACGGTAAGTTATTCGCGGATTTTCGCTTTCCGCGGCGAGTCTTGGAACCTAACCGCAGCGGAAAGCAAGAGATGACTGTATAATTTGCACCACATTTCTGACAGACTTGTAAAAAGAGAGGTGAAATGGGGAAACAGATTTCATATTGACTTCTTCTATGATACGACGCTGTGAAGATTGGTAAATACTTACCGAAGTTTCGAAGGAATTTGCTGCCTGCTTCTTCAGGGTCTAGGCAATAAACTTTATTTTTTTCTGCATTTACCCCTAACCTCCTATTTACCAGTCGACACGGTGTCATATCTCATAAGATTTGCATCTTCGTCAACATTGCTGTGACACCCTCAAATTTCGTGAGAAATTGTTCTTATGTGAGTTGCCATTCTTAAATTGTTAGGCTAATGAAAAGCGTAAATTATCATATGGAATTCAATCTATGAATTTTACAGATAATAAATAAATGAATGAAGATAACTAAGCGTAAATTATCATATGGAATTCAATCTGTGAATTTTACAGATAATAAATAAATGAATGAAGATAACTAAGCGTAAATTATCATATGGAATTCAATCTGTGAATTTTACAGATAATAAATAAATGAATGAAGATAACTAAGCGTAAATTATCATATGGAATTCAATCTGTGAATTTTACAGATAATAAATAAATGAATGAAGATAACTAAGCGTAAATTATCATATGGAATTCAATCTGTGAATTTTACAGATAATAAATAAATGAATGAAGATAACTAAGCGTAAATTATCATATGGAATTCAATCTGTGAATTTTACAGATAATAAATAAATGAATGAAGATAACTAAGCGTAAATTATCATATGGAATTCAATCTGTGAATTTTACAGATAATAAATAAATGAATGAAGATAACTAAGCGTAAATTATCATATGGAATTCAATCTGTGAATTTTACAGATAATAAATAAATGAATGAAGATAACTAAGCGTAAATTATCATATGGAATTCAATCTGTGAATTTTACAGATAATAAATAAATGAATGAAGATAACTAAGCGTAAATTATCATATAGAATTCAATCTGTGAATTTTACAGATAATAAATAAATGAATGAAGGTAACTAAGCGTAAATTAGACTGGTCTATAAAATAAAACTTATTTTAATCATCAGAAATAAAAATATGCTTTTCTAGACTAATTTTTCACGCTGATTATGAAAATGTTTTTAGGTTTCTCTTGGCACGTGTAGTTTTGGCAGGACAATTTATGCTCTAATATTCACACAAATTGTAGTAAGTCAGATACATAGGCACACTTCCAGGACATAAAACATAATTTGGTATAAACTACATCATTAGTTATACTGAAAGCAAAAGTTAAAAATGTGATGAATTTCTCTCTCTGTGGTACACTATGTCTGAAGCATCACGGTACAACATCCAGCAGTAATCTGCCAGCACAAAGTCGTTCCAGAAACCTTGATAACAGTGTTCAATTGCCTTAATATCTTGATTAAAGCGTTCGCCTTTCTCGTCGCTGACGTCACTAAGGTTTTCTGGAAAGAAATCTAAGTGTGAATGCAAAACGTGAACTTTAAGTGGCATGCGACATCTCATTTCCTTATACGCATCCAGAAGTTTCTGGATACTATCACTGAAATCAGGAGATTTCTTTCTACCTAAGAAGTTTGCACAGGCCCACTTAAAGCTTTCCCAGGCTACTCGTTCTGTGCCAGTCAGAGTTGCTACAAAGATTTCGTCTTCCAGGATTTCTCGGATTTGAAGTCCCACGAATTTACCTTCTTTCAATTTAGCATTCTAATGTTGGGAAATTTTTTACTCAGGTATTGGAATCGTTTTGCATTTGTATTAACCATGGCTTTCACTAAGCACTTAATCAACCCGAGTTTTATTTAGAGAGGAGGAAGGAATATCTTCAGGGGAATAACGAGAGGAATGTGTTGGACACTGTCTTTTCCTGGCTCATAAGTCTTTCTTGGTTCCCAGTCACGCTTGATGTAATGTTCGGCTTTAGAGCGACTATCCCAAAGGCAGAAGCAGCAGAACTTCGTAAAGCCTCCTTGCTTACCCATCAACATACCCAGCACCTTCAGATCTCCACAGTTCCACTGGTGGATATTGCCCTGAATTTCGCTACTAGTATTTTCATGTTAAAAGTTTCCTTTAGCTGTACAGAGTGAGCAATCGCAATGGAAGTTTTGGAATTTCCATTATTGAGGACAACTTTCAGACTTCGCTGCGAAAAGTCGATGAAAAGCCGCCAATCTGATGGGTTGTGTTCTTGTTTCAGTTCCTTAAAGAGGCCATTGATGTCGTGGCAAAAGACCATGGGACCATCTACCCTAAAAAATATTTTCAAAGCATTATTCCATATACGGTAGTGGCAAACTCTGACATCACTCTCTGAAAGATTTCTTTCCTTCAATCTAGAAGCAAGAAGTTCTGCTTTGTCTTTTGACAGAGAAAGGTCTCGAATGAGATTATTTAATTCCTGCTGATTAAATCGTTTTGGTTCTGAAGTCCTCTCCTCTGGGACGTATTGATCCTCTGAAGAGTGCTGAATGGCGTCAGGTGAAGAACCATCTTCACATTCCGCTTGTTCTAAAAATGCCAGTCCATCTCTGAAGGCTCTGGAACTGGTAAATTGTCATCATGAGCGACTAGCCTCGTTGTAGAGTTTAGGATTAGGTACACAATATTAGGCTTATTCTTTGCTGAGAAACAGTAACACTGACACAACAAAAATAGCAGTCATCAACATGATTCTTTGGCTCCGACCATGTCATAGGAATAGCGAAAGGCATTGCCGTTTTCCTTTTATTTCATCAGTCACGTGATCCATTTGAACATGATATACATATAACATGAGGTGCCCAGTCCTTATCTTGATCTCCTAATGGACAGCCAAAGTATAACTGATACAATTTCTGAAGATCTGGTGTGATTGTACGTCGCTTATCTTTCGTTGTGAAGGAACCACATGCGTAGCGGACTGTGTTCGGATGATTAATACACTTTCGAAACATGATGAATTTTTCTTATCATTTAACCTTAAACAATAGGCTAACATCATACTTTGGAAATAAAGAAAATGAAGCATGGAAATGAGATTTAGTTACATGTAACAAGCGTAGATACATTAACCAAAAGCAACAGGTATAATATTGCCATTACGTAGAACAAGATTTTTTGAAATTTTTAAGAGCAACGTCAATCATAACTGTGTGTTGGTTAATACGGCATTTCTAATAAAGAATGAGAATTTTCTAGTTGAATTACGGGCTTTATCTAATCAAATACCGAGCATTTTGTAATAAATCAGCGAGAATCTTCTAATAAATCAGCGAGCATTTTCTAGTAAATCCGCGAGCATTTTCTGACCAATCTGCGATCAATTATAAAAAATCGTGACAATTTTCCAGCGATTTGAAGTAAAACAAGAACCTGCAGATTGGTCAAAAATGCTCGCTGATTTATTAGAAGATGCTTCGTATTTAATTAGAAAAAGCTCGGAATTTAATTACAAAATGCTCGTTAATAAATAGAAAGTGCTCCCTCTTTATTATAAATGCTATATATGCTGAATTGCTGCTCCTTTACCTACCTTTTAATTAACGCCGTGAAATTACAAAGCTATTTTAAACATAAAGAATAACACAGAAATTATTGTCACGCCTTAACTCACCGGTGCAAGTCACCAAACAACACACAACAACATCGTGACACTTGCATTTATATAATAAGATGAGTCATCTGTAGCACGTTCTCGAACGTTCCTGAGAAAACCTAAAAAACGAGAGCGCGACAGGGTGTTTCCTAATAAATATCACGTACTGTGACGACAGCTGATACATTCAGACCTGTTCATAAAAATGTTAATTATATATTTCATGAATATTTTGAGAAGAATAAACATAATTAACATGATTATATTATGTAAATAAATTAAAGTTTTCAAACCAGTTTTCTTATGAAAATAACCATACTCCCCGCCTCATGAAAAACTAAATACAGATTTGGGATCAGCGGCTCAAACTTTGTCTAATTTACATGTTAGTTTGCTTGATGCATTTTCTTGTAGGCCAGTGTTATCATATGGAATTCAGTCTATGAATTTTACAGGTAATAAATAAATGATTGAAGATAACTATTTCAAATATATTATTTGAAATGTTATTTATTGAAAATTACAGATTTTTATAGAATTGGCACGGTCGTCACGTGCCTTCTTAGTTTAAAATTTAAATCAACACCTTCAAAGCATTCTGCTTGTTTCTGAATCGATTAAGGAGGAAATGAAAGGCAAATTATGTGCTGCAATTACGGGTCACCGTCTTCAGTGCACCATCACATCGAGCTGGCATAACTTGCCTAGTAGCTTCTTTGGTGGTCGACGTGATTCTATGTTATTGGCAGTCCGTGTTTCATCATTAATTTACAGTACTGTTTGTCTAAACTCTATGAACTTGGAATATCAATTTCATGTGTGTAATACAAAATGTTGATGAATACAGATTTGGTTCTCAATTCACCCCAATGCTTAAAACAAGTGGAGTTCAAGGAAACGGGTATACAAAATCTCTTTCCATTTTTCGTGTCAAGACGCCACATGTTTCTTGTGGAAGGAGTCTCTTCTGTGCATTATCAGCCTAGTTGTAACCTAGCTATTTACTGCACTTTTAGTTTATTCGCTTATAAACTCAACATTTTATAGCAACGAATGAGAAAAGATAGAACAATCATGAGTAACAAGTTATGTGACACGTGAGAGGAAGTGGCCATAGGTTAATATGAGAGATTATGTCTATATTCTGCAGGTGCAGCTGAGGAGTACCATGGAAGGATCAGTCAAAAGAGCTAATTCCTAGTTGGTACTCGAAATATGTATCTGTCGATTGGCAGTAATTCGGACTGTAGCTGTGCAACCTAGCTCTGTTCTGTACATTTTAGCGAAACGTAATTAATGTTAATGTATTTTTAATTGTGTTCGTAATTAGGATCATATTTATATGGAACCACTCCAGCAGCATATTTATACGTATATTGATTTCGAATAAATGAATCACTTAACTCATTCACAGACACAGGTTGCTTTCCAGAGGTGGAAGCTTCAGTGTCTTGTTTAAATTTTAGAATGTGAAAGACGCAATAATACACATTTTACTCGCTGTCACAAACCTTTCGCTTACATACCCTCCCCCCCCCCCCCAGTATGTCTCGACAGCCACTAGGGGGCATAGAGCTCCTCATTTTTTCGAGGTTTCGCGATCACACTCAGACACACCACACTCGGTAGGACTACTCTGGACGAGGGACCAGCCCGTCGCACAGACCTCTACCTGCCAACACACAACACTCACAAGAGACAGACATCCATGCCCCCGGCGGGATTCGAACCCACGATCCTAGTAAGCGAGCGGCCGTAGACCCACGCCTTAGACAGCGCGGCCACTGGGATCGGCTTTACATACCCTTACTTGCTTGTTAAAATAAACATCACAAACCTTACTAACAGTTTGCGAAATATTCAGTCACCTGAAGAGGATCGAGTCTGTCTTATTTCGTCCGATTAAGATGACCGAAAAGAAAATTTCTTGTGACATGTATGAGTATAGGTGGATCGTCTAAATATATTTTCAATTCTGAATTATAAAATGAACTCAAAATTTGTCTAAATGTGAAGTTATATCTGGAATAATTTAACGGTGTAATAAAAGTATAAAAGTAAGTTTTGTGTATTGTTGTTTGTCCCTGTCGCTCCAACGCGGAGCATAGGGGCCTTCTTTCGGAGGTTTCTATGGTCATGTGCGTGGATGTAGTGAGTGATCAGCCCACAGACCGCACACGTTCTACTCAATCCTGATGTGACTGCCAGAGCCATCTGGCAGGCAGTCAGAAGACTTGGGTGAGAAATGGCCGCTGAATTTTGCTTACGAAACATTTCTATCTAGGTTCTTTTACATGCCGTAAATCTACGTAAATCTACTTCCTCTCCGGATTTTTATCACCCTTAAAAATCCATCGCCCTCGGTCGGGATCGAACCCACGAACCTTGGGTCCAGTGGCGAGCACGCTGACCACTAGTCCACCGAGGGCGACGTTTTGTGCCCTCCTAAAATCTGTTAATAACAAATCTGTTTTGTACTTCACATCTGTAGCGTTCCTTAACACTCAGCAGTATTCAGCCACCATGCCGGCATTCGTTTTTAACTCATACTGCTTCTTCATCGCAGATATTCCTTGAAGAAGGCGGAATCTATGCTGGTCACTAACAATGCCCACAAGTTCTGTAAAAAGTGACTTGTAATATTCTGTCTCTAAGGTCTTTCAACTTGACTTAAAATCAGGGGCGCACAAACCTCGGGCGCCAGGTCGAACTTGCAAAGAATTTTTTTACGGTAGCGTCTAGTATTTCTGGGTTCTTAGTATGGAACTTGCTTCATGTCACTCTCCCAGCGCCTAGACTTTTGAGGTGTTTTCTAGATTTTTGGAAAATTCGTGCACCCATGCTTAAAATCATCAATCTCTTTGTCCTGGTATTTCCTGCTTTAGGCACAAAAATATGCCTTTTTTAAATTTTGATCCTTGACCTGAGATGTTTTTTGTTCAAATGTGCAAACCCACTATCATTTTGATTTATATTCTTTACAAATTATACTTACAGCAAGCTTAATTCTCTGAGTTTTGACAGGTATTTAAAGTATAACACATTAATGCGGTAAGGATTTTTTGCGACATCACGATCTTAAGAGGAAATCGCGTTTGCTATGACAATCAATAGGGCTCAAGGGCGGACGCGTAAACGTGTTGGAATACATCTACCATCGCCTATTTTTTCTCATGGTCAGTTCTATGTGGCATTTTCACGATCCTCTTCATTTGACAACATCGCTGTTGCAATTATGCGACTTCTTATAGGAAGTGTTACATTGATGACACCAAGCATTTTATGTCGAGGAGATCTTTACATTTTGAAATATGTAAATAAATTTTTGTATATTAAATATTTTATTGTTTCTACATGTGAATTATTCGCACGAGTGCGACTAGTATAGAAAACTTTAGTTGCTACATCAACTGCAGACATATCCCGTGTTCATTATAAGGACCAATCGACAAACGGTATTTAGGGAAGTTGTCAGGGTTTATTGCGCGAATTATATGAAACACAAAAAGAAATGCAGTTTGTGACAAAATACGCTGTATCTTATTGTACATCACTGGGCTTTAAACTACTGTAGTAAAGAGAAGAAAACTTTTTTCCGGGTTAGCAGAAGTTCACTGGTAATATTTTCTTACCCTAGAATCAGTACTTGCTGAAGCGACCATTGTTACCGTGAGTAATGCCCTTAACTTGTCCGGCTGTCCCACTCACAGTGGAAACAACAGAACTGAGTGTAAAGCAACGAGAAGTGCTAAGATCCATTCTTCTAGGGTGTTACGCCGTGTCGACTGGTAAATAGTTACCGACGTTTTGGAGTCATTACACTCCTCCAAGACCTCGACACTGTTTACCGGTTTACACGGCGTAACACCCCAGAAGAATCGGACCTTCACCAGTACCTCTGTGAAAACCTCATATCTCACAGAAATGCTGTCACTTCAAAGTACCACCGATGTACGTACCAAGAACATGAGCCATATACTTCACAAAGTGGTGAATATTGACGTATCATTCCTTCATATGAACGGCATGCGTTGTCAGCGAAACAAAGCTTTCAAACTCAGCTTCCAAGAATCGATAAAGGGGCGCCATTCGTATGGATCATGTTGTGGGTCAAGGGCTTCCACGAGAATGTCCACATTATTACAGTATACTGAACCGCATGCCAGAGGATAGGAACAGCATGAATTCTTGTTGATGCTTGCTCAACAAAGATATCTTAGTATATTTTTGTAAAACATTTAAACCGTTCAGTGCACAAGCTAAATGTTCAAACTGACTGAGATATTCAGACCACGGGCCAAGTGGCTTGGATCTATTCGTACCGACTTTCTGTTGTTTGTATTATACCTATATGTATTTAATTTAGATTAGAACTAGCTAATAAATAACTAACTAACTAACTCCATCCAGCAGAGTCCTTCTTGAGAAGCTAACAGGTCATCAGCTAGCCAAAAATTCCCCGCATTTTATGGAACCCGAAGGTTCATTACCGCATTCACAAGCGCCCGCCACCTGTCCCTATCCTGAGCCACATCAATCCAGTCCATGTCCCCATTCCTCTTCTTGAAGATTTATTTTAATATTATCCTCCCATCTACGCCTGGGTCTTCCAAGCGGTCTCCTTCCCTCAGGTCTCTCCACTAAGATCCTGTATACACTTCTCCTGTCTCCCATACGTGCTCCATGCCCCGCTCATCTCATTCGTCGTGATTTGATCACCCGAATAATATTTGTTGAGGAATACAGATCATTAAGCACCTCGTTGTGTAGTCTTCTCCACTCTCCTGTTTCCTCTTCCCTCTTAGGCGGATCTAGCTAATTATTTCCTTGAATCAGAAGTTCTGTCTTAATTTCATAATGGTAGTCCAGCTACCGAAAGTAGAAAGCTTACTTCTACTATTTGTGCTGTGTATTGTATTTGCTTTTCGCAGTCATTGCCCACATTTCAGAGCCATATAACAACTAAGCAATCTACCTTCTTACCTTGTTTTTAAGTCTCTTCCTGTTGTGCCAGATGTTGGAATTTTGTTATTTTTCCTCCATATCTGTGTTTGTCAGACCTGAGACTTTGCGAAACTGATAACAATATCGATATCTTTGATTGTGTAATTATGTTATACGTTACGTATTGTGGGGATTCGGGATAATGTAATCGGTACAGTGACTAGGCTACTGGCTGGACTGCCAGGTATCGTGTATTTCTATTCCCAGTAGGCTAAGAGTGTTTTCGCGCCCATAAACCGCCTAACCGGTTCTAGAGCTTATACGGCCTGCCATTCAGTGTGTACCGGCCGTGGAGTTGTCATCTCCTCCGTATACTGCCAAGGCTAAAAATAAATGGAGCTATACCTCCACTAACCCCTTATGCCATCAAGACCTGCACAGGAATAACTTTACCTTTTACTTTATGCATTTTCTCCGTATAATGAGAAGCTTTCTGTTCGTTATGTACTTTAGGGTTATCAAATGAAGAAGAAAGAGATGGACGGAATATGGGGCATGAATGGAAGAAAGGATATAGGGTTTTGGTGAGAATACCTAGGCACAGATGGGAGGGTAATATTAAAATGAATCGTAAAGAAATATAATGGGAGGTTGTGGACTGTGTTCCCCTGTCAGGTTACGAACCAGAGGACGGCTGTTGTCAACACGATGATGAAGCTTCGAGTTCCGTAAAATGAGGTTAAATTATTTGCTAGCTAAGGAAATTTTAGATTTTTACGAAGGAATGTGCTCCATGAAAATAGTTAGTTAGACGTATGTTGTGTCGGTATAAAAGTCATTCATTGCTTGTATTTCTGAACTGAGATAATTAGCTATTTGAAAGCTCAATAATGCTTTAAAATTCAGGTCTTAAGTTACAGAAAACATTGCGTCTCCGCTACAAGGAACAACCGGTTAATATTCTGTAGGGACGTTCTTTATTCTGAGAATTATAGGAAACATAATACTTTCCGTGGGAAAAGTAAAAAGATAATATTAGAGCAGGCATTAACTATAGTAACCTAACCTCTGTATTTTAAGGGCTCAATCTATAAAACTGAGCTATCTTCCGCAGTTTGTGTATTGCTCTATGTACCTTATACTCTGTTCTCACAATACTATTTTTTTGTCGACAATTTATTTTGTATAATTATCAGTGCATTTATTTATTCTTATATTGTATGAGTATGAATAACACCGAAGGGGAAGCATTCGCCGAAAGAAACAAGGCATGCTGAGAAGTATCTCATTTTGCAAAGGTGGTAATCAAGGAAATCCCGTTAAGTCAGGTAGAAGTTTATGCATGTTCTATCCGGTATGTATTCGTATTACAGAACAGTATGGAAATTCAATATATAAGTTGAACTGAGTTTACATCGTGCTAAATATTGGCATTACTTGCAGGAAGATGAGTGTTTAACATAGTTTCAAGGAAATCTCATTATCCATTATTTGTTATCACAGTTCTAACAATACCAAACCTTACGTAACATGTTCCAAGGAATTCGGTATTTATGAATCCACGCTTCTGTTCGTGACAGACTAGTTTAATTATGTAAGAGAATCAAAAACAGTCATCGAAATTCATTCACTCAAATTTCTATCCTCATCACTGCGATGTTTATTTTCCATGCATCCTCAGGTTTGGACTTCAGATAAATGCTCACAGAGTCTCTGTAGCCGTTGCTGTCCCGTGTACATGACACCAAGAGACTTCCTGAACTTTGTGGTCAGTTCCGATAGTAACAAATTATTATTATTATTATATAACAATTTTGGTGATTTATACAGAAAACTTGTCTCGGCCGGGTTACACCATATTACATAATACTCTATGCATTCATGACTGATCTTGCATGTACAACAAATGTCAGCCGTATTTTCCAAACTTATAGAACAACGCAGCCGCTCTCCCTATTGTTAAAACTATGTACCCATGCCTCTGCTATCAATTACACGCCTTTTTCTGTTCTTAGCAACTTTTCCAAAGTACTTGAATTTGTTATATACATAAAAAAAGTAAAGCAATCCCATTACAGTCCTTGAGAGGCCCTTAGGGTTCCAGGAGGTCGAGGCTCCCAGATTTGTAGACAATCGGCACCGCACCGGCCGCCTTTACCCCCCAGGAAAGATTCCCGGTACTCATTTCTGTTAGAGGCTGAGTCGATCCCAGGGCCATAGTGCGACCGAAACGATTATGTCAGTGAAAAATTCCAGTGACACCATCGGGAATCGAAACCGCGACGTTCCGGTTTGTAGCGTCGTGCCTCAACCAACTGCGCCACCGCGTGCCCCCCCCCCCCCCCTTGTTATATACTTGGCCATGTTTAATACTATTTAAAGTTTAAGTTAAATATTTTTCAGCATGTTTTCACTAAATCCAAGTCTGCCATTACCAACTTGGTAAATTGTCTTGACTTTTTAGTTAGCTATCATTCAACATCACGTTCATGCCACATTATCTGATCTTAGCAGTACTTTCGACTTTGTTTCTCGTATATTACTTCTATATAAATTTAGTGTTTTTGTGTAGCCTCTGGTTACGCAAACTTAGTTCGTGCTTACTTAACCAACAGACTCTTTTTTTTCGCAAGTAGTGAATTTATTCGTTGCCGTTTTTTGGTGTTTTTTTTAAGTATTTCACAAGGATCTGTTCTGGGGGGCTCCGCTTTTCGTTATCTCCGTAAATTACGTGTGTAATACCATCAGGTAAAACATTCAAAAATTCTACTTCTGCTCACACAGAGCATTTATGTGGTTTATGTGGATCTCAGAACAGAGAGCGATTATTGACCTTTACAGAATTAAAGGATTGGTTTTTATATGCAAGGCTTTGTGTGCTTACTGCGCGGTACGAAATGTATCTTTATATATAATTCAGTTAAGTTTCGTCTTAATGGGCGAAACCTGGGAACATACAAAAAACAATTACCTCTCCGTAAGAGGAGAGGATTGGTTGGAAGAGCAGCTTCAATTTTTTTTTAAGTGTCAAGTACCCGCTGATGACATAAAGAATTGTGCCATTAAATCTACTAATAATTGCGCTCTGCTACAATATGGTATTAATTATATAAGCAGTTAGTTCACTGCCAATTTTAAGAAACTCAACCTTAGTAAAATTTACAGTTCTTCTGTCTCAACTGCTATTCTGATATATGAACAAAACGTCGTAAATCTGTATAAGCCGCACAGACTCTATTAAAACCTGGGAGTTCTTACTGATTCCACACTTCGTTTTAATTATCTTGGCAATTAAATTTGTCTCAATCTGAAGCTTCAGGATCTAGTTCACACACTAAACTTTTCTCTTTTTCCCGTTGATGGTTTATTGACCTTCCATTGTACCTCAGTGAGGCCTCTGGTATTAAGGATTCAGTTATATTCACCGATGTCCAACAAGCCGAACGCATCCAGTGGAAGTTTCCAGCTCTTTTTATAGTGTTTTCTTTCCTGAAGTCGTACATAGTTAGGCTAATGCATTAGATTATTTAAAATTTCATGCCTCAGTTGGTATAGCGACTCGCTACGAGCTGGAAGGTCCGGGGATCGTATCCCGGTGGTGGCGAAATTTTCCGCACCCGTCCAGACCGGCCCTGGGGCCTACCCAGCTTCCTGTACAATGGGTACCGGGTCATTCCCGGGGGTAAAGCGGCAGGGGAGTGGTGTTAACCACCCACCCCCATCTAGCGCCGAGGTTAAAGAAAGAGTAGAGCTATACTTCTATTCCCCTCTGGACCTTCATGGCCTGTTCTAGGGTGAACTTTACCTTTACCTAACCCGACAGAACGCATCAGTACACCTATTTGTTTTGTTAATGTTTGATCTTCTTCCACATTTTGTTTTTTCGGTACTGTTGGCATTCGAGATCCTACTCGGACTCTCAGAGTCTTTTCTATGTTCTAACCTTGATCAGATTGGGCTTTTGGTACAAAAATTTTCCTTTCACTGGATACGCATCAGATACTAATGTTGTCTGTACAATCGCTGATACGTGATTTTAAAAAAAACATTCCACTTCTAATATGTTGTGTTCGAATCTTACAGTGTATTTGTAATAATTATACTTTTTTTTTTTAGTTTTCACTTTGATTTTAATTGAATTTTATTGTGTAACATTGGTTTTGGTTTGTCTTGGGCTTTGTTCTTATTTGGTTTTGTTTGTTTTTATTTGTTCTTTTTAGGACTTTGAAATTGTTTATTAGATTGTTGAGTATGATCGAAAACTAAATAAAAAAGAACTGAACTAAATTAATGAAATGATTGTCGTGTTCTGAATGTCGTAAGCCTGTCTGGTGGTACGGAGATTTCCCTTATTTTATTCATGTAAGGGGGTTTGTATTCTGTCTGTCTTTATTGCAATTGTCAGCACAGTTTCACTTACCTAAGCATATCCTGTCTTTCAGCCATAAAAAAAACAAAAATTTCGATCTTATAACACTACATTGAGGCCGATCCCAGTGGCCGCGCGGTCTAAGGCGTGGGTCTGCGGCCGCTCGCTTACTAGGATCGTGGGTTCGAATCCCACCGGGGGCATGTATGTTTGTGTTGTGTTGTTGTATAAGGACAGTAGTATGGAACGTGAAAGACAGAAGGATTTAAAAGTACAAAATGGATCAAAGGAGAAAACGGGACAGGGAAAAAATAAAAACCCGCCGGGGGCATGGATGTTTGTGTTGTGTTTGTTTTACAAGGACTAGTATGGATCATAAGTGACATGAAGAAGGACAGAAGGATTTAAAAGTACAAAATGGATCAAAGGGAAATAACGGGACAGGAAAAAAAATCCCGCCACGGGTATGGATATCTGTTTTTTGTGAGTGTTTTATGTTGTCAGGTAGAGGTCTCTGCGTCGGGCTGATCACTCGTCCAGAGGAGTTCTACCGAGTGTGGTGTGTCTGAGGGTGATCGTGAAGCCACGATGATGAGGAGGCCCAGGCCCACTAGGGGCTGTTGCACCGTGGAATATAAACACTACATTGACTAAGAAGGTAACATTAATTTAATTGGCCTGTAGGTGTTATCACATGTAACAACTGTATTTTAGTGAGATTTATTTCTGATAAAATATTTTGAAACTTAGAACGGATATACTTATACTTACATACACAAACATACTTGTACACCTTGTTTAAATACTTATTTTAAGTCAACAATCACAAGCATGGTGACGATGCGAAAATCTGAGCTTATAAAACGCCGTTCTCTAGCCATCCATTATAATAATTCTGTACTCTGACCTTTCCATGTCTGATTATTTTTCAGAGATAACTCTGTATTTCCTAGAGCAGTTGTTGAATTCAAATTTTAGCACGCCTTTTATAAAATTTCTAAACATTACGGGTGAAGATAAACTTTTATTTGATATTGGTATCACAAAAAAGGATTTCGTAGAGGTTTCTGACTGGCAGACAGTGACACGGGGAATCCTTTACAAAGCTATATTACTTTAGCGACACAATATCAATTAGCACACAATTTACAGTCTCTTACCCAAGCATGTTAATGTAATTAAAATTAATTAATTAACGCAGACTAGTTGTGTATGTATCAAGGCCTGAATGTTCTTTCCTTTGTGGTTTGAAGGTATTTGTTTTATATCTCGCAGTGAAATAAATTAATATGTGTGTTTGACGTCAAACCTTCTTAAATGTTCAAGATCCTGATGCTGTTACATGACTTCTTCCAAGTGCTCTTAATTTGAGTCAGTACACTTGTAATTTTAGTGTGTTTCTCGGAAATGTGTGTAGCCTCATACCTAAAATTTGTACCTGCAATAGACTTTCGTGTCGTGTATTTTACATGGTTCATGAGTAAAAATGTTGGTGCACACACACTTATTTCGATGTAATGGAGATTCAATTTAATAAATAGTAGAATAGAGAATAACTTTTAGGTTTATGGACGTGACACATTCGTTTAGTATCACAGCGTAATTCTCTAGGGACATTTTC
This sequence comes from Reticulitermes speratus, assembly GCA_021186555.1. NCBI lineage: Eukaryota > Metazoa > Arthropoda > Insecta > Blattodea > Rhinotermitidae > Reticulitermes > Reticulitermes speratus. Next base: position 10,643,466 of record JAJKFL010000003.1, on the reverse strand, counting down.
ATGGATAGGGGCTTTAAACCGAAAAGGTGTCAACTGTAGTGTTTTAAAAACGAATGCCAAGCAGGACTGAAAGCCTACATTTCTACTGCATAAATGTCTGCTTCTGCATGTCTCTTAGTAACATGGCTCTGTTTTCTTTCGATGAACTTACTAACTGCAAATTCTGAATGCGTTAAATTTATAAGATGTGACCTCAATAATTCACATCCTCGCCATATTTGTAATTGTTAACTTACAAACAATATTTAGTGCATTATTTGTATCTATGTTTATGATCTATCTGCACTCCGAATTATACCTACCCAGATTCAGTATTTCATTAATTATCACCGTCAGCCAGAAAACGAGAGAAATTTTTCCCACAAGTAATTTCTTATTTTACAATCTACAAAAATATTGCCTCAATAAGATTTGGACACCTTCCCCAGATTTATTACCACACATAAACCCAGTCCCTGAAAGCGACTGCCCTAGCTTCGCTCGCTTTCACAAAGCCGCGCATCCGCCCTGTTGTTATCATTGCTGTAGTAAAGAGAAAATTACGGTTTTGGGGCATAATATTTATTTCTTTGAAGAATGACTTTAACCTGAATTATAAGTAAAGGTCAGTTCCTACTGTGCAGTAAAGACACTGCTTCCCCTTTATAAAATCAAGTCGCTTAATGCTGTATATGAAAACAATCGATGTTTTTTTCTGGAGTTCCGTACAAAACACATTAATAAACTCTGTGGGTAGAACGTAGAATTTTTGAATGTCAAACTTGATGACACGTAAAGTAACCACAGGGCTTTAAAGGTTCAAACTAAGTTACATATAAAACTGAGGGTGAAGTTGTACACGGACACACGGACAGCGTGGTGATGTCATGAGCCTCTTTCTTTCATTTTAATGGACATTAGAACTCTATAAGTAAAAGTTTTGGTTGCATATCAGCTTATGAATCGATTTTATTTTCGTGGTTTTAATGCAGTACTGCTGTGACATTTCTCGCTTATCTTCGCTCTGTTAGATAAAGTTCATGATGAAATATTGACACAAAATATTGCATTACAGTGTTTAGAAAATGTTGACCTCGATGCCGTTATTAAAAGTCAGTGGGACTCTGCAATTGTAATAAAATAAATTTCGACAGAATTTTATGTCTTCCATGAAAGTAATTTTGTTTGGGTTTTCGGGATATTTTGTGACTTGTTATTCTTAAGGCGGGTTATCTTTACGGCAATGCTACCTACACGTGGTCACAAAATATCGGTGGTTCTTAATTTTCAATGAGCATACTGAGACTAAACATTATGTCATGTTACATCCTATAGGGTAAAATATACCATCTCGTGGCATTCCTTATTTTGTTGTAAGACATTCTAAATCAGTCACGAAGTTAGGTTTGACTTCCATAAATTTGTTAACATTTCTACTTGATTGGCCTCATAATGTAGTTAGGCTTCTTATGAGCATGTTTCATAACATCTGGTTGATAATTGATTTTCCTCAGTAGCCATTAATGAAGATTATACGAACTCTTAAGAATCGAAACAACAGTACATTCTTTACGCCGCCTCCGACTGGATTGAACATGCCCATAGGTCTCAGAATTTAAAATTTTGCTTTCGGTTTGCATCATTTTTTTTCAAAATTTGACAAATACGGCAGGTTTAATTTACACATTTACATTGCTATATTAGCCGCTGAAAAAGTAGAATAGATGTTAATAATGTTTGGTGGCGGGGTCCATTTTATTTTTGTTTCAGCAAATTTTAAGTCTTATATATATTACATATTACGGGAATAAGGAAGCAGATCATCATTATCATTTTTAAGAAGGTAGTTCTACGTTGGTTATCTTTCTTGTGATAAATCATTGAGACCTAAATATCCAGTGCCTTGTTTTTCTTGGCTGTTTCAATCTTACTAATTATGCATTTCAAGAATAAAAGGTGCTCAGGATAGGGACAGGTGGCGGGCTCTTGTGAGTGCGGTAATGAACCTTCGGGTTCCATAAAATGCGTGGAATTTCTTGACTAGCTGACGACCTGTTAGCTTCTCAAGAAGGACACTGCTCCATGGAGTTAGTTAGTTAAGAATAAAAGGTATCAATTTTTTTTTTTCGTTTTAATTTATTTAAATTATTTGAATTTTTCGGCTATGATTTTTCAACTACTGCAGTTTACGCAAGCTTACGTTGGTCTAATAATGTTTAAAAATCTTCGTACATATGTATTTTGTGCCGCTTTAAAGCTTGTAATGACCTAAAACACTCTATGGCTGAAATGTTGATATTCTCTGTATTCCTTACCTAAGTTCCATACATAGATAAGATCCGAGTTTCCCAAATCTGCAAAACCTTTGACGTTGTAACCCCTTTTATTTAATTTCCACATCGTGTACCCGTAATTTCATGCAACCAGCAGATAGTGGTAAATATCGCAGCGAGATACCAATACTTATATATTGCTGGCTTCATAAGATTTCATAAGTTGCTCACACAACCACAGAAATTAAACAACTTATTCCTTCAGTTTTGTATCCACCAATTATGAGTGTTCCGCCCACTCGCTGAGATGTCACACGTACCTGTAATTTCTCAACACGCTTAATTTTAGTGGGCCGGGATAGCGTAGTCGGTATAGCGACTCGCAACGGGCTGGACGGTCCGGAGATCGAATCCCGCCGATCCCAGTGGCCGCGCGGTCTAAGACGTAGGTCTACGGCCGCTCGCTTACTGGCATCGTGGGTTCGAATCCCACCGGGGGCATGGATGTTTGTGTTGAAAGGACGGTAGCATGGAACGTAAAAAGTGACATGAAGGACGAAAGGATATAAAAACAGTACAAAGATGGATCAAAGGGGAAAAACCCGGACAGTAAAAACAAATCCCGGTGGGGCGAGATTTTCCGCACCTGTCAAGACCAGCCCAGACGCTCACCCAGCATCCTGTACAGTGGGTACCGGGTCATTCCCAGGGATAAAGCGGCCGGGGTGTGGCGTTAACAACCCACCCTATCTAGCGCCGAGGTGAAAGGACTAGAGTTATACCTGTATCTCTGCGCCTTCATGGCAGGTTATAGGATGAAATTTTCCTTTACCTTTACACGTTAACTTTACTTTGGGTGTGTAGCAAAAGTTACCTAGCCCTGTAGCACGTCTTACTTCAGATTACGACACTTCCATTTGCCACTAAATTATGTATGCGTTCCGCAGGTAATTTTAACAGTTCTCCATACCTGTTTCCATACAGGAGCATATAACCATTTTCGTGGCGAATTTACAGTGTGGCACCGCGAAATAAAATTGGGTGGCTTTGTTGTGCATGTAGACACACATGTCTTTAATTAAAATGAAATGGACCATCCTGCTACATTCGCTTCTACGATTTTCTACCCAGTAAAAATTCGTTATTTTGTATCATTGTTACAATGTTACATACAAAAAAAAACTGTGTAGAACCAAATAAATTTTTGTTAACCAATAAAAAATAAGTTGAACTCAACAAAAAATATTATTATACGGTATTTATTTTATTCGCCTTGTTATGTAAGATACTTTATTTTGTTTGTGTCTGTTACCGTGTACTATATATTCGTTAATTTCAAATTTTAATTTTGTTTGCATATTTAAGCTATATTTGAATATTTCATTTGTTGCTTCACTTCTGACATTTGGATTGTATGCCTCTCCTTCAACTAAATTTCTTCTTCCTTTTTCCTTTATCTCACAATGCTTATTTAACTCCATGCCTTCTCTGCTTTTCCCTTCTTTTGGTCTCTTGAATTTTTTTTGTCTGACCCTCTAATAGTTGTTTTTCTGCTTCCTAAACCCTCGCCACTTTACTTTTCGTCAAACTAATTAAGAACTCCTTTTTGCTATTCTGCAGGATATGTCTCTCCTTTGTCTGGCTCAGTGTTCGGCCTGACATTTTAAACAATCAGAGTCTGTAAACAAGCACATGTGACACAGCTAAAGCGGAATGTATTGAAGGGAATCTGTGTCCCTCTTAGAGTTACGTGTGTTGTTGATGACACGCATACTGATAAAAAAATACTTTGAATTTAATAAAAATCCGTTTGAGAGTGGCTGAATACAGGGCACAGTGTAACGTTTCTCTATGAAAATTTTCGTACGCTCCAAATAAAGTTACATTTTTTCTTTAATAAAAATTACAGAAATTCTACACAGGAAAACTGAGACTTTTTATTGCATTAAAGTGGCCACTGTAATGCAGATGAGACATCTTCAGTGTCTCGGAAGGTACCAACATAACGGTCGTGTCTACACTGACCAGAGGTTTGGTTTCCCCTTGCTGTCGGGCGTGGTCGTCGCGACGCCCACTGTCTGTGCTATCGATCCAGTTGCCCTACACAGCGTTCAGATCAATGCTCCACTGCTATTCTAGTCTCTCGTTGGGGCCACTTCGCTTTCTTGCCGTACTTATTTGCTGTAAAGCAATTGCTGCAGTAAAATACATACGTATTAACGCATAAACTAACTCCATTAGACAGAGTCCTTCCTTAGAATCTAATAGTTCCTCATGCACTCAAGAAATACACCCAGCCCTCTTCACCCGTTTTATAGAAAACGAAGTTTCTTTACCTGGTTTACAAGAACTCCCCACTGGTCGCTATCCTGAATCAGATAATTCTAGTCCACACCCTCCATCATATTTCTTTAAGATGCATTAGTTGAATATTATCCTCCTATCTACGCCTAGTTCTTCCAAGTGGTCTTTTTCTTTTAGGTTTTCCTACCAAACCTGTGCGTGTACTGTGTTCCTATTCTCACCCTATACGTGCCACATATGCCAAACATGTCGTTCCTTTTTGATTTGAGTTTGATTAAACGTTTACATTTTAATTCTAAACTCAGTGTTCCTTAACGAACTGTAGACCCTAACATTTCATCATTCTTTTTTACAAAAAGGCGATGTTGCTGCAGAAGGTCACAGTGCTGCAGGAAACACGTTTTGGTCTTGCCAGCATAGGTTATGTTATAATTTTCTGGCTTCATCAGTGCTCAAATATTGGAGTTTATGCTTACGCTAATATTAAAACAAAAGCTGATTTGGACTTTTATTTTGACAAGAAAGTTACATTTGACAGCTAAATACTCACAGATTCAGAAGACGTTGTTAAATTAATCAAAGATTTCCGGCCTCAAAATACCAAATATCGCCATTAATAAAGGGAGCCCTCGTAAGAATTTGTTTTTCAATGAATTATTGATTCTTTACACGCCACTTTCAGTTTTCGAGCTATTTTTTTCTGAGTTTGTAGGAAGTGCAGAAACCCTTCCTACAAATAAATCTTCATTGTGTGACATAGACTGGGGCACCAAGAACTATGTCCATAAATTATTTAAAGTAACTAACAATATTTGAAATCATAATTTCGGAATTAGGCCCAGTAGCCGAAGCTTTCTGAAGAAAAACACAAATGAAGTAGAATTAGCGCTATATTTATCACCAGCTGAGAAAATGGAGGAGAGAAGCTTTGTTTATAAACACGAACCTGAATATAGTCTCACGTCTTTCAATATGTGTTAAGAATACATTCCTCTGGGGTGTAAAGACATGTAGATAGGTTAGTTGTAACTTTGATGCCCATCTGCTACACATCATTGTACTTTATATACCAGAAGACCATAATATAAGAATGAAGTTTAAATAAACACCAACAAATGCACAACTTTCAGGGCGCAAACAGCTCCCTATATCATGTTACTATCCAACGCGTTTCGGCTCTTTGCGAGCCATCATCGGGGATCCTTTACTAATATAAAAGTGCTTCACAAATGCAGCATCTGTTTGATGATTGTAAAATATGCACTATCTGGAGCTTGAGTTAAAAAACACATAAGTCATAAACAAGGTTAAAAATGATTTGTTAAATAACTTATTAAAACACTGTTCACTATGTTTATTGTGTAAAGGATGTTCGCGTTTTCTCGGGGTTTTCCATAAGGTTGCGCACTACACTGTACTGTTTGCGATGGATTTTTGTAGACACTCGCGTTGTACGTAGTGTTGTTGTTGTTTTCTTCTCGTTGCGGTGCGGTTCTCTTGAAGGTGAAGTATATGTAATTATAAAATTTGATGTGAAGAAGACGTGGTTCAGGTGCAAGTATATTGTGGGGGTTGCGTCTAGAAGTGTGTCCGCTGAGGGTGAACTGTTCACCCTCAGCGGACACACTTCTAGACGCAACCCCCACAATATACTTGCACCTGAACCACGTCTTCTTCACATCAAATTTTATAATTACATATACTTCACCTTCAAGAGAACCGCACCGCAACGAGAAGAAAACAACAACAACACTACGTACAACGCGAGTGTCTACAAAAATCCATCGCAAACAGTACAGTGTAGTGCGCAACCTTATGGAAAACCCCGAGAAAACGCGAACATCCTTTACACAATAAACATAGTGAACAGTGTTTTAATAAGTTATTTAACAAATCATTTTTAACCTTGTTTATGACTTATGTGTTTTTTAACTCAAGCTCCAGATAGTGCATATTTTACAATCATCAAACAGATGCTGCATTTGTGAAGCACTTTTATATTAGTAAAGGATCCCCGATGATGGCTCGCAAAGAGCCGAAACGCGTTGGATAGTAACATGATATAGGGAGCTGTTTGCGCCCTGAAAGTTGTGCATTTTGTTGGTGTTTATTTAAATAATAAAAATGCACGGTGAATTAAGATTAAAGATAAGAATGAAGATTACGCTTTCGTTACAAATTAAATTAAAACAACTAATACACTGCTTTCAGGGAAGACCCCAAATAGTTTACATCATATTCACCGTTACCAGTTCAACATTGCCTTAAGCTCGACAGTGCGTTCCGTTTTTAACAAAGTCCAATATCGAGTTCAAATGGGCGCGTTATTGTACAATGTTTTATGTTATTTCCTGCTGCTCTTTAACACTGAAGATTAGAAGTTTTCTGGAAAATTAATATGGACAAGACTATTGAAGAGGCTGCAGAAAGATGGCGTTAACAAAACATAATGTGAGGGTGTGAAATAATTTCATCTAGTTCAGGATAGAGACAAGTGGCGGGCTGTTGTGAAAACGGTCATGAACTTGTAAGATGCGAGATTTCAGTCCTCCGCCGCGGTTAATTGAGGCATTCGCTCTTCTGTGATGTTAGGCAGCATGTGTTGGTAGTTGTTTACCGACGTTTCGGGACAAACTATCGATCCCATTTTCAAGAATCAAGCAATCCAAGAAGAATGCTTTACCCTAGAATATGGGAACCACAGGCTATACCAAAACGTCGGTATACAAGTACCAACACACGCTGCATAACATCACAGAAGAGCGAAGGCCTCAGCTCAGATGATCGTCCAGTAATGACTAATATGTGCAAGTAAGTATAAAGACGACCCCCCATCAGGTTTACTGGAATTGCAAAATTAGTATAGCACAATATTTAACACGACTGTAACAGGTGTTCCCTGTGATGTAATATTCAGACTTTACCAAGGCTTTCTTTACTTTATTAATATCATACAGGCTTACGGTACAGGCGTGAACATAATTTCATTTACGCGCATAACAGAAGTGTAGCCTTCCGGCGTCGATTATTACGTAACTCAGAAATGTACAACAATATTATATTCAGATCTCGTGTACCGAATTCGACATAAAACGAAAAATAAATGTTGTAAGTACGAATAGAAATACATTTATGCTCATAAGTATGGATTTTACCTACCGATTTTCACGAAAATCCCAACCACATGTAAAGTTTTGCAGTCATATCCTGTACCGAATTTTTGTCGAAATTATACGAGAAATGTAGACAATATAGGCAAATTACATCCTTAAGTAAAGTATGACTTTCATTGTGTCCATTTTCACGAAAGCCACAACTGCTCGGTGGAATTATACGGAAAATTTCTTATACAGAATTTGAGCCACACTGGTCAAGGGATATGAAAATTACTGCAGAACCTCATTAACATTTTTAACTGTACTGCGACGTCACAGAACCGATTTTCACAAAACCCACGCCTGTTTGACACCATTTTGTAAGTAACTCGTATACCGAATTTCATGAAAATCCGACAAATTCTTTAGTCGATGATACCATGTCACGGTGGACGGCCAGACGGCAGAGGTGGTCTACGAATAACGTTGCCATTTTACGTCTTTAAGAAAGCCTAATGTTATGAAACGTACGATAAAATCGCAGAGGCTATGTTAACATGTTGCTACAATGATATAATAATTATTAAAAAAGGAATTTATAAGGAATCTAACGGGATTATCATTTAGTACGTTTTGACACATTTTATTAAATTAGGATCGAGCAATTTTAGTATGTATCCCTGTTGACTTAAATGGATGATCTATTCGTATATTGTTTGGATATATTGTAGAATATTTGTGATTTTAATTTATTTACAACAAAGCCCTCGGTAGTGTTTCCATTCATGTTTATTTCTGTTTTCCCTGACGATGGCTCCAGGACCGAAACATGTAGGAAATGATAAAGTAAAATGAATTAAATGTGATATTTATTTTGTTATATTGATAGTTGTTATTGATTATTATTATAAAATTGCACATGGTTTAAATAAATACCTTCAAAACCGCAATGAAATTTCAAATTTTATAAAATGCCGGGAATTTTCTGACTGGCTGAGAAAGTGCTGGCATATTAAGAAGGATTCTACTCCATAGAATTATTTAGCATCCTATTTCGTCCTTGTACCTGAATTTTAATTTTCCCTCATCCTCAACCCAACAGAATTTAGCAATAATTTTATTTGGGTGTTATTTTTAACGTAGCATTGCTTATAATGTGTAGGAAATAACACGATTCGACTAAGCGTCCACTATTCTGTGTATGGCTCCATGTCAATGAATGCTGCATTGATCCTGAAAATGGAAGCAGCAAGGTCCTTCGAAGCTTCTGTTACTATTACTAGTCGACATAGTTCTGTGTCTTTGAAGGCTTAACCTTTCTAAACGCCGCTGTGAAAACCTCAAATTTAGCATATTTGTGCTGGCAAATATACATTTTCAGGTTGTTTGTGTTACACTATTTTTTTTGGCAAAAAGTACTAATTACATTTTTTGTTTTCGCTTTGTAAAATGTTTCAGTGTATAAATCAGCACTCTGAAGTTACGGCATTGTATGCGTCGATATATTTCTACGTAGAACTGTGTTGTGTCATTGAAAAACCTTGAGGTAAAAATTATGAACCCATTCGTTGTAACGACAAGAGATGTGATCAGGAATTCTGACATATCACGAAACTTTTGTGGCTGAGTAATTTTTAAAGTATGCAGTAATTCTAAGCAAACCCCCAAGCTGCTAGGCGTGGCTAATGTGTTTCGGAGTTTTGTAGTTTTCTCTGTCCTTCAACACAATATTCTTAGCATAGTGCAGTGATATTCAAACTGTGTTCCGCGAAGCCCTGAGGTTCCATGAGCGACTTTCAGAAGTTCCGCAAACGTATTTCTGTTATAATGAATTTCGTAAATAAAATGTTGATAGCTTTTAATTGCATTCTTTGGTTTTGGTGCGGAGACCTGAGGAAAAGAGACCACTTGGAAGAACTAGGCGTAGATGAGAGGATAATATTACAAGAAAGGCGATGTACTATAAATGTAATATTGAGGCGCTTTCGCTTAGCCATTGTTTTCGTGGAAAAGCAATGAGTGTTATATATTCTTAGTGTCTGTCTGTAGCCTTATTTATCCAGCATGCAAAGCGCTTGCGCCGTATTATATTGTCGTCTATGGTCTGTCTTACTGTACCAAATTTCTTCACATTATCTCATAAATGGTAAGATTTTCGGGAAAAGTTATTGAACATAAAATACGTGTTTTGATTTTCTCTACAAATTTTTTAAACACTTTTTATTCTAAGACGAATTGAACGATTTATCATAAATATTAGGTCTTTATATAAAGTACCCATTATTTTGTCAGGTTTTAATGGAACTTGAATTTTCTCGACAGCCTTTCGAAAAATACTCAAATATCAAATTTCATGGAAATCCGTCCAGTGGGAGGCGAGTTGTTCAATACGGACGGACAGACAGACAGACAAACAGACATGACGAAGCTAATAGTCGCGTTTCGCAATTTTGCGAACGCGCCTAAAAATGGATTTTCAAGAAGTGGGATTCGGAGGCGTGGACTGGATTGATCTGGCTCAGGGCAGGGACAGGTGGCGGACGCTTGTGAATGCGGTAATGAACCTTCGGGTTCCATAAAATGTGGGGAATTTCTTGACTAGATGAGGACCTGTTAGCCTCTCAGGAAGAACTCCATGGAATTAATTGCATTTTATTTCCTTTCCATTCTTTTTGCATAATCGGAGTTGGGTTTATTTTCATTGTACATCACCAATAATAAAATCTTATCTTTTAGTAAATGTTTCAATATTTTATTTTTTAAATAGAATCTTTTTGAAAATGTCTATTTTATTTTATTTTTACACCCAGGAATTCACTTCTACTATACAGGTTTTCCGCGAGAATTCAGACTTTTTGACCAGGGTTATACAGATATTATGAGTCCGACGGTCAGTGGTATAGTGGATTTGTATTTCGGAGTTACAAATTCACTTCTCGACACAAAGACCAACCACATTAAATGAAGTATTTGTGGCTTTCCCGAGTCACTCCAGGCAAACACTGGCATGTTGTTCTACTTATGCCACGATTGTGTATTTCCACATTCATTCCAATTAATTATTCTGTGGTTATTTTAACAGTCAATTCAATACCACATATACTGCGAGAAAGATACGCGAAGTGCTATGTTAGTCAATATATTTATTGTGTGTTTAACGACTTTGATAATAGCTCAGAATGTATTGTCGAATGGTGTGAGACGATGATAGAGTATTGATATGAATTGTATTTGGAAAGAAACGTTATAATACCGACATTTTCCTGGATGGAATTTAGAAAACTAAAAATACGTAATTTAGGTTAGCCGAATCCGTGTCGGTGGGAGCTGCTGAATAATAATTTATTCGACCCCGTCTTTCGGTGAAGTGGGCCTATCACTTGAAGTGTGACCTCACGAAAAGAGGTACGGAACTTATGGTAAAGGTTTCTGTTAATTTATAACAGGCGGGTAAACTCTTTTTCTTGCCTTCTTTTATTCTCACATGAGAGGCAAGAAAGACGTCAGCAGAATGAGTGGCTATAGGCCGAGCTACTTCGGTCCTTTTCCAGTAGGGACAGAGGTCGTTCTCTTCGCCATGATATTGAGAGGGGTTCTGGGGCTCACATGGATAACGGATGCTTTTATCCTGGGTCTTCAGCGACTATATTTTGAAACTAATCACCACCTTCTAAACAACGCTAAATTTAGGATAAGTGGAAGTTCGCCTGTCCTCCTCTATACGCCTTTATGGCTCGGTCCTAAACCGGATGGGCTGTTATAACTTTTTACCGCTTTCATTTTTCTCTATGACTCAAGATCTTCATCACAGCAATATTTTGTTTCTTTAATGTAAATCCAATGATTTCACACGAAAAAAAAATGCCTTCATCCCGCTCAAAACTTACGTCATTTTAGGATGTACTAAAACTCATATTTGCTTATTTACGTAGTTGCCATGTTTATAGCTTGCTATAAAACATGGCAACTACCACTTTACTGCAATGTCACAAGGCAGAGCAAGCTAAAGCTGTGAGAGTTAAACCAGAAGTAAAGGTGGCGAGATTCTTGCTCCGTCAAATTTTATCCAATTTCAGATTAAGCTCTTATTTTTTTTACGTGTCTCCTGTAGTCGTCACAGAGTAAATGTATCACAAAAATGAAGGCAAGACTTTACTGAATAATCGCAATGTAGATTGTGTGAGTACAGCTTTATTTTTGTAATCACGTTTCCTTCCTTCGCTATTAAAACTACAAGGTACTGAACATTGTTCTCGTGGCCCTGAAAGCTAAGTCGATTAGTTGCATATTTGCTATAAGTGCTACTGAAAGTATAGACACATTACGGACTTCTTAATGTCCATGTATTGCTGTATATTCCAAAAAGATGGGAGAAAATTGCAAAACACTCAATGAGAAATAATGAAACTTAAGAATACAAAGCCGTGTTAAGGTAATTGAAGCCAGTATTACGATATTCATATTTTACTTTCTATACAACATGTAATGTAACATTTATCGTATTACGTCCCTCCAAATGGACTCTGTGTATCGTCTAATTAAAACAGCGTTCTAAGGACACAGCATAGGATAAACTGTGCAATTTAAAAACTTCTTTTAAGTAACAAAACGTCTAATGAAGACAGCGATTACATTTTCTTAATTGAGTTGTTTTAATGACAAATCTCTACTAGCAATTTAAATTACAGAGATTCGAATGAGACATCTGAGTATAATGTTGTTTATTTATTTATTTTTGTTTTGTTTGGTTGTTGGTTGGTTAAATGAAGCTAGTAGCTTAGACTACATATTGTCGAATGATACAGTGATTAATACTCGATGGATTAAAAATTATGTGACAGGAAGCAGGAAGAGATATTCTAGGATTAGCTGGGATAACTGAGAAAAATCACGAAATGCTTGTCAGAACATCCTGTCTCTGGGCTATATTTGAGCCCGGGACCTCTAAAACACGAAGGAGGTTTGCTAACCAAGTTGCTGCGACTTTCCATGCTGCTACCCCTATATAACATGTTGTTGATCGTTATGGAACCCCATATAAGCTGCTATTTAAGATGCTCTAATCCCTTGTAAATTACTAATTATGATGCTGTAACCCCGTGTAAGTTGCTATTGATGATCTTGGAACCCCGTGTAAGATGCCTTTCATGATTTTGGAACACCGCGTAAGCTGCTATCAATGATATTACAAACCCATGTAAACTGCTACTGATGATCGTGGAACTCCGTGTAAGCTGTCATTGACAATCCTGGAGCCCCATTAAAGCTGCTATTGATGAGCCTATAAACCCATATAAGCTGCTATGATGACTTAAGAAACTGACGGAGTGAAAATGTAGCATCTTGATTTAACCGTTTGAAGGCCAGAGGTAATTGTATGTGCTACCTGACTTAACACTCCAAAACTCTATATTCTGCCTACATGCTGTGTTTATGTCCTTAAGATCTTTTTCTATAAAGGGCCATTATTTCCTTGACCAGGATTATTCGGTTTGTCTGAGAGGGGCCTTTTCCCTTGTGAGGTACAAACTGAGTATTTGTGTTTAGCGTAGACAAATTTTAATCTGTGGAGACTTAAGGAAATAAAGCCGGAGTGACTGAATGAAACAAAATACGCTCACTGCGCTGGTAAAGCTACGTCAACGGAATAATGGGTTCGCCTGTATCGCATCGTTTAGACTGCAAGCTGAACAGCCGTGTCGGAGAAGTTGCCGATCAGAAAGGCAAACGATGTTGATCGAAAGGTCGGCGTCTTGACATGTCCTCACACGCAAAAATCCCGTTTTTTAAGACTTGAAGCTTAAATTAATGCAAGTACTGTTCAGAAATCCAGTTTATACCTGACAGAAGGTGTACTGCGTTTTCATTATACTGGCCAAGTCTTTAATCCTGTTCAGGAAAACAATCATATAAATACACCGTGTGGAAAAAGAGGAGTTTTTGGATATCAATTCTTATCATACACGAAGAATTCACATGGGTCATGCCATGGCCCAGGCGGTTAGTCGCCAAACTCTCACCGCATAGGGTGGGGTTCAATGCCAGGCCAGTCAATGTAGGATTTATGCTGGACATAATGACACTGAGACATGTTTTTCTCCGAGTACTTCAGTTTTTACCTGTCAGTTTCATCACGCCGATGCTCCATATTTATCCATTTATACACCACCGACGCTATATAATCTCAGCAATTGAGAGCATCATTAAATAAAACACACACACACGAATAATTCGTTATGGTCAGAGGAGTGCAATTAAACAACTTAAGGGCAAACAAAGAAAGAGAAGAGATTTTCTGCAGAAAAATTGAGAAACTTTAATATTTAAGTTGGTGGTGTACAAACATGCAAAAACCCCTGTACTTTAAAGAGAATCAAATAACCCAAGAATCAAGCAGTAATTGACTGATGGATTGCACGTACGGTAAAGAGCCCTTATATTTGTTAGTGACTGATGGATTGCACGTACGGTAAAGAGCCCTTATATTTGTTAGTGACTGATGGATTACACGTACGGTAAAGAGCCCTTATATTTGTTAGTGACTGATGGATTACACGTACGGTAAAGAGCCCTTATATTTGTTAGTGACTGATGGATTACACGTACGGTAAAGAGCCCTTATATTTGTTAGTGACTGATGGATTACACGTACGGTAAAGAGCCCTTATATTTGTTAGTGACTGATGGATTGCACGTACGGTAAAGAGCCCTTATATTTGTTAGTGACTGATGGATTACACGTACGGTAAAGAGCCCTTATATTTGTTAGTGACTGATGGATTACACGTACGGTAAAGAGCCCTTATATTTGTTAGTGACTGATGGATTACACGTACGGTAAAGAGCCCTTATATTTGTTAGTGACTGATGGATTGCACGTACGGTAAAGAGCCCTTATATTTGTTAGTGACTGATGGATTGCACGTACGGTAAAGAGCCCTTATATTTGTTAGTGACTGATGGATTGCACGTACGGTAAAGAGCCCTTATATTTGTTAGTGACTGATGGATTACACGTACGGTAAAGAGCCCTTATATTTGTTAGTGACTGATGGATTGCACGTACGGTAAAGAGCCCTTATATTTGTTAGTGACTGATGGATTACACGTACGGTAAAGAGCCCTTATATTTGTTAGTGACTGATGGATTGCACGTACGGTAAAGAGCCCTTATATTTGTTAGTGACTGATGGATTACACGTACAGTAAAGAGCCCTATAATTTGTTAGTGACTGATGGATTTGCACGTACGGTAAAGAGCCCTTATTATCTGTTAGTGATGATGGATTACACGTACGGAAAGAGCCCTTATTCTTCTTTTAGTGACTGGTGATTACACAGTACGGTAAAAGAAGCCCTTATATTTGTTTAGTGACTGATGGATTAACTTACGGTAAAGAGCCTTATATTTGTTAGTGACTGATGGAATTGCACGTACGGTAAAGAGCCCTTATATTTGTTAGTGACTCCAAAGCTGGTTTGGGCGTGGTGGAACAAGAGAAAAGTCTCGTTTCTGTCTGATGTTTAACACTTGTCATCAACTCGTAACCGATCGCTTTTTCCCACTGACTTT
The DNA here is from genome assembly GCA_021186555.1 of Reticulitermes speratus. Classification (NCBI taxonomy): domain Eukaryota; kingdom Metazoa; phylum Arthropoda; class Insecta; order Blattodea; family Rhinotermitidae; genus Reticulitermes; species Reticulitermes speratus. The sequence goes on along the minus strand of JAJKFL010000003.1, from coordinate 10,628,242 downwards.
TATACTATCTGCCCTGCTCCTAATATAGGATATGGTCAGATATCACTGTATCGAATGCAGAGGAGCTAGTACCTCTTCCTTCCTTCACTCTTACACAAATATATTTGCTGGTCCCTGAAATGCAGAGCAGACTATAAAATGTCATAAGGCGTCCTATGTGCAAAATATTAAGTGTGTTTAATGGCGTATGTTATAATATTGATTCAGTATGACATAAATATTACACGAATGTTGAGGATATGAACTGTGGATACGTTTCAATTAAGTGTGAAATTCGGAAATTATCCAGGTCTTTTTAGTACATATGCACTGATTATTGTTACGTTAAAGGCACAAATCCTATAGGTGCCTTCACTGAAGTCTCTTTCATATTAACTATTCAAATTCCAGTGGTTATTTCATGTACCACTAGGCTTAGCATTGGAAATACTACATTCCACCGAATGAGATTATTTCTGTGTTTGTGTGGTTCTTGGAACAAACAGTCATTATGTTCTCTTACGGAGTGTGTTTACTGCGCGGTACTAACTGGGTCATTAAGTACATTTCACGTCAGTTTTTGTTTTTAAGTCTGTTTTCCCCTGTCAATATAGTTCCACCTATGCCCCCTACTCATCACAATTTACATGTTGCTATTACCAGAAGGACAGATGACGAAGCATAGGAACCTTCCAAAAAGCAATGCTCTTTCGGTAATCGGGTATCATTGGGTAGAAAATTATTTTTATTACTTTTGTCTTTAAAGGATTAAATTTTATGCACTTTATACCGTGTGGTTATAGGAATTATATTTATTAACCATCTACCAGGGGCATGAGGTGGCGCAGTTGGTTGAGGCACTGCGCTACAAGATGGAAAGTCGCGGGTTCAATTCCCGATGGAGTCATTGACTTAATCCTTCTTGTCGCACTATGGCCCTGGGGTCGACTCAGTCTCTAACAGAAATGAGTACCAGGAATATTTCCTGGGGGTAAAGGCGGCCGGTTCATAGGGCTGACAACCTTACCACCTTCATGTGTCAATTTCCTGTAAATCTGGGAGCCTCAATCTCCTGGAATTCTAGGGGCCTGTCCAGACCAGCATAGGGAAAGCTTTGTCTTTACCTTTTATCCGTAACGCTTAAATATTCAAGCGTGAAAGTTTGTTGGTGTTTGGATAATAAATTAATTTGAAGTGTTAATATTATCCTCCATTTACGTCTAGTTCTCCCACGTGGACTGCTTCTCTCGAGGATCTCTGACCGAAATATTATATGCCCTTTTATAAATCCATACTTTCTGCATACCTTACCTATCCCGTCCCCCTTTCCTTGATGAACCCAATAATAATATTTAGTTGAAATTACATGTTATGAAATTTTCACGTACCCCTTTTTACTTCTCTCCCACTTCTATCAGAACAGTCTCTTCAGCATCGTCAATCTGTGTTCTATTTTTAACGTGAGAGCCTCCATTTGGCAGCCATGCAAGTGACCAGGCAATATTTTTATTTCTTTTTCACATTTTAATCTTACAATTTTAAGAAGCAGTTGGGCAAACAAAATATTCTAAAGTGAATGATATCAAACATTTCCAGAATTTAATCTGTTTTTAATTTTTTCGTGAATTCACTTTTGATTTGTTACTGCTTTTCCAAAACATTTGAAATTTGAGGAATTTATATCGACCATTCCAATAGACCTCGTCCTGCATTTTGGTGATAAGACATAAAACGCGGATTTTTTCAGTGTTGGCTCTATCCGAACACCAGCGCCAACACCACCACCACCAACAACAACAACAGTAACTCGTTAAATGAGAAGGTGTTAATAATTAGATACATATCTTGTGCTAGGTGAAGTAGCATGTATTACTGAGTGTATGATACTAGCTGTACATATCAGGTCCTTCTGTGCAGGTCGTAAATTTATTTAAACCTGCCCCAGAAACGTAGTTTTTTTATTTTGACTCGGGACAGTGGACAAAGTGCAGAAAAGAAATAGTTTCAGATGTGATATAAGCTACGATCATCAGAATCCTATAGACTAATTTTGTCTGTTTAAATAAGTCCCCATTACTATTGTTCGTAGAGCAGTCCACACTGACTTTTTGCTCTAGAAATGACATGTTCGCTTTTCTTTTTATTTTAGCATCATGTTATATCTTACAGATATATTTTGTTGCGTATAGAACCGAGTAGTAGCAGTTCATGTAGGTATTCTTTGGAATAATAATTGTCTTTTTAACAAACGTTAACGATCCCTGAATCAGGATATCTTCTTTCGCTTTCATTAAAAAATACTCGCGGTTGAGCATTATACTTATACCCATCGACATATTGGTCGTGAGAATTGTCTTTTTCCTTCAGTACATTCTCCATCCAAAGCGCTCATGTATTGCAGTCCGTATTCTTCTCAAGCATGATCAGGGGCCTAATTAGGGGGGCCAAAACAGGCCACAAAGTGAATGTTTAAAGATGTGATTTATTGCGCTCAAAATTTTTAATTTATTGAGATGAAATAAAAGGAAGTTCAGTAAATAATTAGCTCCTTGAAAGTTCATAACTTGTGTTAGGGCTGTCCATTGCGATTATTCGCCCCGGACGTCATGGGCATGATCCGTGTTTCTTGCTATTTATTATTGCTGTTTTAAGAGTGTCAGAAGAAGAACACGAATTGTGGAAGCAATTTTTTTGTACAACATTGGATTTCCCTTCCAATTTAATCTGTTTTTGGTTCCGAACAGATTATTTGCGGGTGGTGTTACACAGTATCACCATGCTGTCCCCAGAACACAGCAACCGCGTTTGTCTATGTTGTGCCCAACTTTTCAATTTATTGGTTTATGGAACCTCTGTGTTCCCTCCATGCGTTGCATTCTGTTTTCTGGTTTAGAATTCCCAAAGTGAATCAGAAACTTTCGCGTGGTAATGCTACCAACCTGTCAACAAAAGAATAATATTGATGGTGCTAACAACCCATCGGACTCGAAGAAAAGTTGAGCCCACTTCTGGAGACGATCCTAACTTTGACCTTTTCTGCGTACTCGTAACACGGCCTTTAGCTTTAAATATATGTTTTCAGATACATGTATGTTAAAGCTTTGCGGCTGGGTCTGAACCTCCCCTCCTCCAGATTTAAAATATTTCTGACTTCTCCGCCACGTCATTATAGTGGATTCGCCGTAGACCATGGGCCTCCAACCCGCGGCCCGCGGCCACATTTGTAAATTATGAGTATAGTATAAAATTTACACAATAATTTATGCGGTTAGGTATACCACTTATTGTCATTTTTCCATACGCGGCCCGCGAGCAATGCCATAATAACGGGCGTGGCTCTTTGCCATAAAACGCTTGGACACCCATGCCGTAGACAAAGCGATTATACTCGTATACGTGTCTACGAAGAAGTGACAATGTAAGCAATGTATACGATTTCAGTTAAGAATACTTTACACAAATGAAACCAGAGTATGTCAGGGTCTGACACGCTAATCGGGGTAAAAACATATATCGAGGGTTCGATTTATGAGCTTTGAGTAATTCGATGAAAAGAAATAATTAACCGACTGTGTAATTAACTACGAAAGCCTTGTTTGTTACACTTTTAGGAACATGGCGTTAGTTATACTTATTTATATTCTATAGCAAACAATCACTGACAGAACGCCGTCTGCAGAGACGTATATTAATAAGCTGCAACCGTGAAAAGTGTTCCATTGAAAGTGTAAACCCGGAGACAGTATAATAGCAACTGTCTTCGAATTTTGAAACTTTAGAAGCCTACTGTATTTTGGGTCCACTTTCAGGGAATACTTGCTTCTTTTTTGTCTTTAGATAAGCCTACTTGAATTCCGAAAATCAGTTACGAATTAGGATTTCGATTGGTGAAGAACAGAATATCTGGAACGTCATGAAATTAAAATTGCATTATCGAATATGATCCGGTTGGCAGAGACGGATATTCAGAACTTCACTTTAAATAGAGTGCGTGATAGAAAGTCATTAGGAGTGAAATATAACTAGAAAAGTCACCTTTCGCATGATGTAAACATGGTTATGAAAACGCAGTGTATTCCTGTGAAAGTTGCAATACTTTGGCTAATTGCCTGAAAAGCATCCAGTTCTCAATACATTTAGAACTGAAAGTCTGAAAATTAAGTTGCAAGGCACCTGAATTAACTGGCTGGAGTAATATCTGAAACAGTAAACAAAGACGTTTTCCTCCTTGTGGAAGCCGAAAATTCATTTCCTTATTCATAACAGCTCGCCAGTTGATCTTATTATATAATATGTGCCAAATAAGGCACTCTACATCCCAACACCCTGTTTCTTTAAATCCCATTTTAACACCCCAATTTACTTCGAAATTTATCTAAATGAAATATCAATTAAAGTACTTCATAAATTAACACAAAATGTGGGTAATATGTGGTTCCTGAAATTCGCACGTTAACGCTAAAAGCGGCAATTGGGATTTGCCTGGTTCGAATCCCCAAGAAGTACATAATTTCACATCTGTTGCGGGTTTTCTCTCTCTATTTCGTAATTTTTACAGGAAAATTATTGTCATTTGAAACTGCCTGCGTTTGATAAAGCGTTATCACTTAACCGTCGAGGGATTCGTGACTTACTAGACACGAATTTTTTAATTTAACACGCACACTTCGAAGCCTTCTTTCATAGAAGGAGTTTAAGTGACCACACTTTTTAACAAAGTTCTCTGAAATACCCTCGTCTACTGCTGACATGCAATGTTGACGGCGTCGCATGCATGACTAGTGTTTCGCGTCGAGAGAAGGTCAAAGTGTAAATTTAAATATAACTGTAACATGACTTTCTTGTTAGGATGAGGTTTTAGCTACTGCACTTACCGGAAATGTGACCTGTCTTTCGTTATTTCAAACATTTAGAGGTCTTCCTTATTTTAGTTTATCTCCGTGTGTGATATGTCACTTACCACAATGTGCATTTGTGTCCCTTTTTGTTTCTCCACTACAGATTTTGCACAGTTGCCGTTTAGAGAGGTTACAAATTCGAAGCGATTATCGGGCTACAGGATCCGGCTACTGTACATGTTACACCTGTCCAAAACATATTAACTTCCTGTGGACTATACCTAACTGTTCACCCTGCAGTAGCTTTTCCATTTTTCAAACTTAATTATCATTTAATAAATTTATGTATAAAATAAAATAAATTACATTAATTAACTTCAGAGTATGACAATGCAACTTTAGAGTAACAGCGATATGCATGGTGTTGACGAGAATGTTTTTAGGAGGGACAGAACTATCAACCACAAAATATTCACTAGCAAATGTTATTGCGCGAAGTACACTGAATGCACCAATCATATTCTAGAGTCGCCTAGTTCCAGTTTCGACCCAGACAGATACTCCATATTATTTTTTTCAATCCCTCTAGACAATCGTTGGATTAATGCATTAAAAAACACGTCTTCTTTCATCCACTTCCTTCCATGCATAATCGTCATACCAGTTGTTTTTATATTGCACGTGCAATTGACTACTTGTCTTCATTGCACGTGTATAATGCTTGATATTGTTTACTCAAAACACTCAGAAAACATTTATTAATATGCATCAGAATTAACACTTGCAAACCTGAATTTGATTTAAATAGTATTTAAAATCATTTGTATATTACAGTTGACACACTGTGTCTCCATTGGAGATACAAAAGTTTTATGCTTTAAATAATTTCTGTTTAAATCTGATAATAACATTGAACCCATAAATACATTGCGTGGACAGAATACAGACTTTCTGGATGTTAAATAATGTCCTAGACATGTAACTATTGTGATTCAAGAGGTCAATTGCCTTGAGATTATCACAAAACTTCCCAGGAGGCATTTGTAGTCCAATGTACAAGTTGTTCTGCGGCTGTGTGAATTGCTGTCATGTGAGTCAGCGGATGTCCCACAGTCGTCTGAGTAAGACAGAGGCTTAAATAAGCCTTCCGACACACCACTTGCAAATCACTCTCACAGCCCAGTCTGTATAGTAATTAGGCAGTGGTCTGGACGGCTGGCGAATCGAGGTTCGATTCTCGGCAAAGCCAAGTATTATTTCTTCTTCATAACGTCCAAACCGTTTATTAATCCGCCAAGCTTCCTATCCCGTGGGTATCGGAGGCTCGTTTCTCGGGCGTAAAGGGCCGGAGAGTGAAGCTGAACACTGACGTCCGTCTACTGTCGAGATTAAAAATACATGAATCTAGGAGTTTATCCATATCACCCACACTTCTTTAGGTGTGTTGCTTAACTAAGCACAGGGACAAATTAACCTTTACCTTAATATCTGTGGCCATTTAATGCTTTAGTAAGCTACAGAATTTCCCCATCTTTGTAACGTAGCATTCGAAGTCTCACCAACGGGGCGTCATTCAGGCGCGACTGTTTTTCCTGGAACACTTACACGCCTTTACCTGCCACAGCTCGCACAGAACTAAGGCGATTTATTTTTTACAGGGCTTATGAAATGGCTAGATATTGTAAAGTTGACAGGCCTTACAATTTTTGAGGCAAATTTAGTAAAAAATAATTAGACAAATATCACTGAGGCTTTTGTTTCTTTTTAGTAAAGAGTTTTTGAAACGTGCATACAATTCTCCTTTTCCTCATTCTTCTTTTTCTTTTTCATCTTATTCTTCTCCTTTCCTCGTGTTCTTCCTCCTCATTCTCCTCCTCATTCTTCTTCTTATTCTTGTTCTTCTTATTCTTCTTCTTCCCCTCCTCCTCCTCCTCATCCTTCTTCTTCACCCCCCTTCCGGCTTCAAATGTATATATTCCTTCTGTTAGTGTTTTCGAGACTTCCCAATCTCTGTTTCAGTTTGTACTTGCTTATGGTTTATCTAATGGCGCCAGCAGTATATAGCGCCGAATGGCAAGATAATTGGTGAGTGTGTAGGAAAGGCTGTTGAAGGAGCGGTTGTGGCCTAATTTAAGGCATTTCTTTGGAGAGTCGGAAGATAACGACGAAAACTGCGGTCGGAGTCATCGGCGTGCTGGGCACCGTCGAAATGGGTGTCACTTGAATACGCGTCATCGGCGTGCTGGGCACCGTCGAACTGGGTGTCACTTGAATACGCGTCATCGGCGTGCTGGGCACCGTCGAACTGGGTGTCACTTGAATACGCGTCATCGGCGTGCTGGGCACCGTCGAACTGGGTGTCACTTGAATACGCGTCATCGGCGTGCTGGGCACCGTCGAACTGGGTGTCACTTGAATACGCGTCATCGGCGTGCTGGGCACCGTCTGGGTGTCACTTGAATAAGCGTCATCGGCGTGCTGGGCACCGTCGAACTGGGTGTCACTTGAATACGCGTCATCGGCGTGCTGGGCACCGTCGAACTGGGTGTCACTTGAATACGCGTTATCAACGTACCGCGTGGGTCAGCTCGCTCCATTTCGATATGTAAATTATTTCAATAATTGTTTTAAACATATTGAATATTTAACTATTCGAAATTGACCAAATAATTGCATCTTGTAATGTCTGCTTTCTTAGTTAAAATATTTAGTCGGTCTCTCATGTGCTCATATTGCTCTTTTTATATTAAATTCAGTAGTGTATTCTACTTCGTCAACATTTATATAATTGAAAATAAATTTAAAGGAAACAACCGATTGTCTATTTAGTAACGGAAAAGAATTGTGGGCATAACAATTAGGGATGACAGTCAGGCTGCCCTTTTTTCTCTCCAGGCAAACTGTATTATTCATACAGTAATATTTACCAACAGGGATTTATATTATAACCGTCAGCTTCTCTTAAGGGGGCGTTATAGAAGGACTAAAGTCTAAGTCTAAGTCTAAAGTCTAAAGTCACACCCAGATACTATTTTTTTATGACAGGTACTACAAACTTGTCTGTTTGCTTGCAAGAACGTTGCACCCGTACCTTATATATTCGACTGCATGTTTGGCTGCAGTCTTCAAACGAAGCAAGGGTGGCAAGTGTGTTATTATTTAGGCCGCGGTTGCAAGTTATTTTGGATTAGTGACGCGTATTGTCTGACCAAGCATTATGTGTCGTTCTATTTTAAAAACCTAGTGATATCGTAGTCTACCTTGCGTACATTACGGGATGGAAAACCGAGTATTCTTTCGATTCCCGGCAGGGAAAACATATTATTTTCTCCAAATCGTCCATAGCGGCTCTAGCCCCATTCACACTTCTCTTCAGTGAGTACAGGGGCGCTTTTCTCATGGATAACGCGATGGATCGTAAAGCTGACCATTGCCTCTATGTCGTGCCGAGATTAAGAACGGGTAGAGGGCCTTACCGTGGCTCAGGCGGTTAGTCGCCGGTCTCATCGCGGAGTCCAGAGTTCAATCCAAGATCAAGCCAGTTCAATTCATTTGGGATTTGTGGTGGAAGAAGTGTCACTGAGACAGACCTTCTCTGAATACTTCGTTTTCCCCCTATCAGTATCACTCGTCTAATGTTCCGTATTACTTTATTCACCTATCACCGACGCTGTAGTCTTAACAATTGATAGAGCCTTTGAATATCATCCTTAAAAAGAACGGGAGGAGCAACACCTCCACTCGCTGATAGGCATTTATGGTGTGCGTAGGAACAGCTTCCTTCTACTTAATTTACCCTCTGACTTCACTGTTGTAATTACATTTTGTGTTGAATTTGCTTCTACAGCAAGGAAAACCTTTCTCTGTAATCCTATATCCCACAAAAAATATGATTTTTACATTAATATTTTCAATCTACAGTTAGTTGTAAAGCACCGATCCAGACAAGGTAAGATCGCTCAGATCCTTTGGAACTCGGATACCAGACTTCACTGGCGAGGACCGAACTACGTATGGCACGGTCAGAGAAGACGAATGTCGTCTGATGTCTAACACGTGATGAGCATTGCGCCAGTCTTGTTCAGTTATTGCCAGTCAGGAGCTGTTATCCGTGATCAGGAGGGCAGTTACCGTGGTCTGGAGCTGTTACCCGTGTTTAGGAGGGTATCTGAGCAAGAAACATGGCCGGTTTCAACATCGCAAGACTCACTAATTTAATGGGGATAGAAATCATTGTTGTATAAACTTACAGTGATAATTGCGAGGAATATTGCGAATAAACTTTTATCATCCTGTGACAAGACTTGATTCATGGAACGTTCTAGTAACGACACAGCATGTATTAGTAGTATCAATGTAGGTTATGATAATAACATAACCGGCGAAGTAGTTGTACCTTGGCCGGCAAATTACCACATTTTGTGTCAAAATACTGGGATCCGCAGCTTTTAGGTCTTTTGCTCCTTCGGTAAAAGAGCCTTTTTGCTTTCATTATGCAGTTAGGCAAAACACAAGCATGTTGTGTATTGTCCAACTTCCAGCACTCATTATCTTTCTTGGGACAGGCGTCTCGACGTCTACGTCATCATCATTATCTTTTAATGTATTGTGGTTGTTCGTAAGTGTTGTATCACAACCCTTTGGCGCACCCGAAGGGGGGGGGGAGGCTGCCGGGCTGCAACCCCCTCAAAGCAAATTAAAAAACACACAGATTTTGTAGACACGATGATATCAAAGGTTTTACGTGACTTACGCTTCAGCCTAAACCATCTACGAAATCATCTGAAGACTAGTACATTGGAATATTTAAAAAATATAATAAAAACTTATGAATATGTAGGTGATTTTGTTTTGCAGTTAGTTGTAATTTTCCCTGTAACCTAACTAGATTTCGACTCAGATATTTTCACATGATTTTCATAACATAGTTTTCAAACGCAAACATTAATTATATATAGCCTCAGCGTCAGCACCCCCCCCCCCAAAGGAACATTCTGGGTGCGCCTATGTCATAACTCCTGCAGAACTGTGTGCAATACATGATAAGACACAAAACGCCTATATCCCAACAAAGCTACTAAATTCTGGCAGTTGGACTATACGCAACAGATACTTGAAAGATGCCACACTGAACACACTACAAGCATTTGTAATGTCTAGTCTAGCTTTTTTTTTTCTGCAGAAGCTTCCATAACAATTTCAAGGACAGGAAATGTTTTAGGCAACAGTAGAAAATAACTTTCAACTACTCGCCGTCCTGCGATGGAAAACCTTGTGTTTGTACTGCAGTCCCCGTCGGGCATAAGATCTCAACCAATTCTTGCGTACACGAATGCTCTTATCAGTCAAAATTATCTTAACACAAATTGTTAAGATTTACATATACATTACGCTGATAAAATTATTTCCAGGAATTCTATGGACATCAAGAACGGAATTTGAACACTGATAATAATTAAGTGTTACAGCGTTCCTATCCCATTATCAAACTTGTCTCTGCTTCTGAAGATAAGTGTAAAGCAATCCCATTACAGGCCTGGACAGACCCTTAGGGTTCCAGGAGGTTGAGGCTCCCAGATTTCTAGACAATCGGCACATGAAGGTGGTAAGGTTGTCAGCCCTACGCACCGGCCATGTAAAGGTAGTGTTGTTTCTGTGCTCGATTCAACACCGCACCATAAAGGCTTATGGCGGAATGGAGGGAGAACTCCAGGCATTCTTGGCCGCGGAATTAGATGGTGAATGATCGGCTTCACGCTTCGGCCTGTTTTACCACCTGAGAAGGATCTGCCATTAACCTATCGAATAGGAAGCTGTGTGGGTCCTAGAGCTGATCTGGAGGCTTTGGAGAAGACAAGTCTTGCGTGTGCCTGGAACTGAATCCCCTTTCCTCAGTCGTCTAGACTTTAGCTCAGCTACTCTATTGACTCAGCTATGCTGGCTGTCCCTTCATGTAAACAGAAATACTTTAAAAAGACAGCCGAAGGCAGGCAACCGATACACTCCTAAACACGCAAGGATCACAGCCCACATAACAGGAAATACGCAGGACAAGCAATGCAAAACCACGCATAAGAAATGACAGTACGCCAATAATAACGCAACGACACACAAACCTACACTTCAAACGCATAAAATCTACTTAACAAGGTGCAGCACACGCGGTGTTGTGCTGAAAAAACAGGACGCATAAGTGAACATACATAAGAAGTATACGAAAACAGTGTTATAAAGCCATTATAAGGTGGAACCAGTGCGGAATATCAAGTGTTGACCGTTTATAAAAGTTTTTAGTGACTTTAAAACTGTGTTTTATAAAACCATCATACACGACTAGACTTTATATGCTCACATTTCAAGTGTGTTTTACATATGGACATAGCCTTTTAATGTAGTGTACCCCTGAAGATGGTCAGGTACCTGACCGAAACATGTTGGGTTTAATGTAATACTACTATTAAAGTTTTTAGTAGTGATTGTGCATCTAGTTGGTCTTGGTTTTTTATGTATACGAGATGCACGGTGAAAACAATATTAAATAAAAAAAATAAATACTTAATTCGGAATGAAACTTCGGGGCTGCTAACCACGAAGCTCACAACACAGCTGAAGGCATGGACATTGATATTTTAATGAACAGTGATGGTATACACCGGTTAGCCTGTAGCAGTTGTAAACATCCCGTCGAACCCCTTAAGAATAAAGAAGTGCACTGTGGATGTTGATTTACGATTTCCCTGTAAACTCAAGCGGGCAGGACGTGTGTTTGTCGTGTAGAGTACAAATAGCTTTCCGGTACTTCGATATTAGTGTGCTCTTAAAAACGTGTAGACCCTAATTTGAATTTTAATACTTCCACATAGATTCACATATATATGTCTTTCGTACATCCAACCGACAGTTTAATCGCGAAGGTACTGGAGGATGTCACAGGCGCTTCAGTGACTGTAGGAGATGTTTACACGGTTTGTAAATTGCCTATGAAACGGACAGTCCATGAGAATGCAAGATTTAATTTCTCACAACCGTGTTGATTAAGCTTAAAGTCCCCTGAGGTATGACGCCGTATCGACAGGTAGTTACCTCAGGATCGGGAAAAATTGTTGGTTCCATCTCCAGTGTCGAAGTAGTCTAAGAAGTCGAACAAGAGTTCAGGCTGTGAGAATTTTTAACGTCCCTGCCCGTTTAGCAATGTTAGGTACAACGGTACTACAAGGAAGCTAAGGTATCCTGATTCGACATGGATTCGCAAGCCACGGGAAGTCAAATCAGTATGTAGCGCCGAGTTCATGAATGTACGTGATTAATAGAGCTACCGAAGAGCGCAACCAGCGCAATTGTAGTACACATTCCACACCGATAGGTGGCAGCACACACACACTGCGGAGCGGGCTATGGTACCTCTCAGTGTGGGGAAGGAAGGGCTTGAGCAAGGGTCTCGAGTGAGCAGTTGTGGTGAATAGTGTGTACTTCGTTAGTCGCTTGTACGAATCGTGAAAACTAGGTACCAGAAACAGGACTAGACCTGGAGCATCAAGGATTACACTGCGTGTGAGTAGATAACTTATCTTATCGGTTTACGTTCTAATCTTTCCTGCACATGCTAGCATATTCCTACAGCAGTCGGATTCGGTATGATTTGGCGTTGGTTGCACATCCACAGTATTTTCGTACACTCGTATTGACCGCTCGCCCGGTTAAATTTTCGTGTGTTCTGTCTTGTGACGTCACACGAGTAGGTCCCTGTCAACTCTGGCCTTTCGCGGAAAACGCAGCTGTCCTGCAGTTGTGTTTTTTTTTTCGTTTTATTCAGCAACTGAATGCATAGCGTGGGACGTCTCAAGGTTGTGTTGTCAATTTTGTTGTGTTAAAACTATACCAATACCGGTCACTGTTATCGTTAGTTATTGGTAATGTATTCAACACTATCGGAAATGTGTTTGTAACCTGGTTGTTGTAATTGCATAATATGAGCCAGAAGCTGACCACTCGCCTCCATTTTTTAATGACGAGTTTAGGATTGAATCTTACGGTAAGCGCATGATTTATTTTCTAGCACGGCACCCAGTGTCAAAAAATATTTATTGTTCAGTTGTAGAAAATTTCTTGATTCTTCAGACACTTTTGAAACTGTATTCCCGCTGTACTCCCCAAACTTGACCGTTTGAGGTTGAATTGGGTTGTTAAAACACATGTAATAAAAATACTGCTGGAACAGTTTACCAGATATTAGCAGCACCTAATAATTGGGTTTAGAGTAAATTTAATTCATCCTTAAGTGTTTGGAATTATAAGTATATTTAAAAATGCATTCTATTTTTAAGCGTATAGAGTCCAAAACAGAGAAAGCAGTTTTCATAGCGTGCATTGCTCTACTTGGTCATCAGGAACGAGTTTTTTTAATATTAATCGTATATAGAGCGAGACGTGTCTCATTCATTAACGCTTTGTTAATCGTCAGAGTTCCTTGTTTTTACTGTGCAGTGACGTTAACACACATTTACGTGTTAGCCCCATTGCACGTACTCTTGCAGTCTTTCATTTGTAATTGTATATGTATGATAATAGACGAGTATTAACGAAGGCCATACGAGTACCTGCAGTTAATTGTATATTTTTCTTATAATTTGTGTTTTGAATGGAAAATTTAATTATCGATCATCTAACTTATGCAGTTTTTAAGATTAGTTCCTGTAGTGCGCAGCGAAAATGGTACCTGTAACAAGGTGCCACTCCCATGGAAAGCTACGTCGCCGTCTTCACAAATAACGGAGTATATATTAGACTTGCATGAAAATTTGCTGTGTGACTGTTTATGAACAGTTTAGTCAGTTAATCGTTCATACTGCACATATCTTCAGTATCTTAACATGTATGACAGTGGTTCAATTTCCTAACATTTGTCACCCGTTGGTGGCTGAGATTCTCATGTCACATTGTGAGACATGTTATATACTCGTATCATTAGCTAGGAATGCGTAATGTAATCTTTGCCGGCCGTTGGAAGCCGCTGCATAGATACAGTTTGATCCAACAAATACTGGTACTTGAGTAGCTAAAAATAATGCCACTGTTACCTAACAAGCTTTGGGATAGCCTTTCCGACTGTTCCCTGCCTCGTGGGACGCGCTGCAGACCTCTGTGTCTTGTTTGTTTCGTAGTGGGCCAGAGCAGTCAACCGGGGACCGGACACAGTTCAGTTAATAACTCTTTAAAGTTGCCTTTACGTTCGTGTTATTTTCCTACGGCGAGTTTTCGTAATTCATACAAGGGACGAGAAAGTAGAGAAAATATCCTACAACCTTTAAATTTGTTCTTGTAGCATGTTTTGTGTTATATCCACATGAGAAACGATTACGTATGTGTGTTAAGTTTTTGACGCACGAATTTTATTAACAAAATAGGATAATTTAAGTTCCTTTCTCTCAGAAAACATCTCTGTTACAAAGACCAGGAAAGTAATCACTGTTAATTCCGAGAATAATACAAAGGCCACTCACGATAATTAAAACGAGGATGTTTTCAAACATTGCCATTAACTAATTGATTGATATCCGAAACCAAAAACGTTGTAGAGATTCCAGTTGCTGCGCCTTGTTACTTGAACCAGAGTATTTTATCAGGCTACGCTCCGCCCAGCGAGTGATAATGCTCTGTTGGTCTGTTCCGGTCTTGTGGGTTTTTCCGTAGCAGCCTTTATGTAAAATCATGCCGAGTGGCCCATGGGTAGCCCTCAAAAGGGTAAGGTGGCTAATGAAATTTTTTTTGCGGTAATAGAAACACATGCCGCCCAAGGCGGGATTCGAGATTGACCGAATATCAAATTTGAGCTTCTCACAGCGGTGATTATGAAGATCAGTCACTGTTTTCTGTGATGTGACATCGTATGGTTTGGTAGATAAGTACCGGAAATATGAGACAAACACCGTTCTGTAACAGTTATACACAATATTCTTGGCACCACCGGCATTGCTAGTAGTAGCGTAGTGGTGAGGGCCATGACATTTATTATTATTAGTAGTAGTAGTAGTAGTGTAGTGTTGTTGTTTGTGTGTTGTTGTTGTTGTTGTTGTTGTGTGTGTTGTTGTAGCACTAATACCAGAATTGCCTCCACGAATTTATGCCTATACCACTTCTTTAAAACCTGAGGGTTTCGTTGAATTGTTTTACAATCAAGCCTTGTCACAGATTCTGAACCTTCTTGGTGACCTTGTATTAGCTACGTTGTATGTGTAGGGGCAGTGTTGAGACAGTATATCAAAACCAACAAATGTGCATAAGTGTATGAAAGTGTATTATAGAAATAGTATATATACCTCCTACATGTTTTGGCCACTCATATGGCCATCTTCAGGGAGGTGCATTACAAAGGATAGGTACGTCGAAATATTGCAGAAGTTTTTGAACCGAATGCACAGATATAAAATTTACATTTTAAAAATAATACACGGTTTAAAATACATATTAAGAATTAAAATACAGATAAAAAATATTTATGTACTGATTCTAATGGGTAACGGATATTATGTATGACGAGTAAATCACCATTCCAAGCAAGGGTGTGGTGATGTTAACGGTACGGCAGGTCCACTCTGTATTTTAGTTCTTAATATGTATTTTAAACCATGTATTAATTTTAAAATTTTAATACTTTGTATCTGTGCATTGGTTCAAAAACGTCTGTAATATTTCGATGTAGCCTATCTATACTTTATAATGCACCTCCCTGAGGATGGCCATATGAGTGGCCAAAACATGTAGGAGGTATACTATGTTGATAATATACTTTCATACACATATGTGCATTTGTTGGTTTTGATATAATATCTAATTGCTCAATGCACGGCTATGGATAACTCTGTAGCATTTATTTTTGCACGAGTTTACCAGGTCCGGATATTTAACGAAGTTTTATGAAATCTTAAAAGTAAGTGGATTCGAGTGGGAGGTGTTAGGGTGGAAATAGCTAAGGGATAGTCGAAATTGAACGTGACTTGTGTCAAAGTTATCTAAATTTTGGCTCGAACTCGATACCTCTTATTACGAAATGTGCCTTCTTCCTACACTAAGGCTGCTAAAGAAGTTACTGCCAATTTTAATGGAGAGATATTGTCATAAGGAAATTATTTAGTTTGATCTTTGTGTCTGGCTTGGTTGTTTTAAATTGAAGTTTGAATGAAAAGTGAATGTGCTTTACCTGCTTTTATAGTTTGAGTTTTAGTTCCTTCTTAATGTTCTGACAATAGAGGCAATGTACGTGTAACTTTACATTGTGGCGCGTTCGCGGAACTATTGCTGCTATGGAGACGCAACAGTGTTCGTATTGCTGACGTATATGTGTCTTTGTCAACAATTAATAAATATTGAAATCTTTGCCATGGAAACGCAACAATGCGTTATATTTGTTGTTGCGCTACATATGTCGCTGCCAACAGTATGAAATACACTCAGGTGTTCATGTAATGTGCCCTTTATATTTTTGTACGATTTCAGCCAAATTTGGATTTTCTCGACAGAGTTTTATAAAAGTCCCCGCTCTCAAATTTCACGGAAATTCGTCCGTTGGGAGACTCGCTGATACGTGCGGACAGACAGACAGACGAAGGGACATGACGCGAGTAATACACGCTTTTCACGACTACGTGAACGTGCCTAAAAAAGAGATATACGAGTAATAACTACAATCATGTTCTGGTAGTAAATTTCCACCCCGAAGATTGAGCCACTGTCTGTTGTTTCGAAGCGATAGTACAAACCTATCATATTTCATTGTGTTTTACTAAGATCTTCACGTAACTTGAATGGCTTATGCTTCCAAAATAGGATCTAGCTTGAATGAAAGGGGGAGGGGGAGTTTTGTGTAAATAAGCCTAAAGTAGATGTGTCCGAGCAAGGCATTGCTACCCACATGGATGAGAGGCATTTCTCCTCAGCCATAGGATGCTTCTATTTGGGTTATGTGATAACTAATTTAATTTCTTTACATTTACCATCTTGATTTTATCCGGATGTCCATTACGTTTTTTAGTCACACGTGGATGGCTATATTACGTAACTGAATTCATATGAGCGTGATGAATCGCGTTGGCTGAGTCAGTAACGTGGGAGCTGCGCTGTTCGAATCTCTCGACCGGGAAACTGACTATCCTGACTGCGATATTTCGTCATTTTACGCAGTTCCTCCAGGCGAATACCGGGATGATATCTTAAATTAGGCCATGATTGTTTCCTTATATTCTTCCCGATTCGTCATCCATTGTCATCCAGCCATTCGAGTTATAGGCCTATTCATATTTTTCTGGGTTGGCACCGTGCGGTCTGTCTAATTTTTGTTCCCTGTGAAATCGGTTCTTGTTTATTTTACGCTGTCGTCAGTCCCAAGTCTGTGTGATGTGCTCGCAGCGACTTATTACTGTTTTCATTTTTTGAATTTGAATTAAACTAGCGTATTGCGTAATCCTCGACGTTTAGCCACATTCCTGGCCACAACTAAGCACTCATGGAATTTCCTTTTTAATGAACGAGACTTCACTATTCTGATTATTTGAATTAAAGATACAGTGTAAATTATATTATGTGTACGTAATGTAACTAACTACATGGAGAAGAGTCCTTCAGAAACTAATAGTTTCTCAGCTAGTCAAAAGTACTCCGCATTGTATGCAACCCGAAGATTCATCTCCGTGTCCTGAGCCAGATCAATACAGTCCACACCCCCAACCGATTTCTTGAAGATCAGTTTTAATATTATCCTCCCATCAACGCCCAGGTCTCTTTTCCTCAGGTTTCCCCAGCAAAAATTCACCTCTCCTCTCCCGCATACGTGCCACATGTCCCAGCCATCTATTTCTTCATGATTTGATCACCCGAATAATATTTGGTGAGGTGTACAAATCATGAAGCTCCTCATTATGTAATCTCCTCCGGTCCCCTGTTACCTTTTCCCTTACCCTATTCTCGAACATCCGCAGCCTTTGTTCCTCCCTCAGGGTGCGAGAACAAGTTTCACACACATATAAAACAAAAAAGCAAAATTATATACCTAGTTATGTGCATTTTAATCTTTATATTTTCGGGTAGCAAACTGGAAGATAAACGATACTAGAATGAATGGCAGCAGGCATTCCTTGAGTTCAGTCTGCTCTTAATTTCTTAATGAATTTGATTTTCATTTGTTAGGATTGTTCCCGGATGTTTGAAGTTTGCCACACTTCCACTCAGGTTACGTACCAGAGGCTGACAACGATAACGAAACGAGAGTTCGTAAAATAAATATCTGAGCAACTGTTAGCTTCGTAGAGGAGTTCTGAAACATTGAGTTAGTGGAGGCAGTTGTTGTCCTTTTTCTTTTTTTCAGTGCCGATTGACTTCCTGAACAAAGTACGCAAAATAACATAACAGCGTTCTTCTCTAATTACGTCAGAGCCTGCTGAGTTGCATGTCTGAGTGTTGGTGAAAGGTTGTGTGTGGGCCATGCTTCAGCACAAGTAGAGCCTTGAATGCTGAATATGCTGACGTGATATTTTTCTAGTAATATCGTGATGCAAAAGACGTTTGTTGACTGAAGTCTCATTCGATATGTTGTAGCACTGAAACGGTTTCGATTTTTCATCTTGCTAAATCTGATGATTGCGCAAAACATAGCCTCTCTCAGCCAAACGTCAAACTCAACCTTCTCGTGGTGTTCCCTGTTATCACAACAGTCAATGACGACCGAATACCGGCGGGATATCCGAAGTATACACTATTAAAGAAGAGGGAATGCTCTTCCTTCCTTCTAAACACGAACATCAGTGTAAAGGCCAGTGCCTGGGCCTCAAGGTGGCAGCCCCACCAAGGCACTCGGGGTTCGTGGGCTAAAACTCGCGAGCTCTTAAACAAACCTTATTAAAGAAACGAAAATGAAGAATAGCCGGACGGACAAAAAAAAATTTCCCAGGCCTTTTTATCTGACATATTTTCGTTAGTATGAAGAGTTACATGGTGTCGCGTTGTGTATGATTGTGTGACTAGCAAGTGACAGGAATATGTGATCATTTCCGGAAGAGGGTAGCGTTTTGAAACCTAAATGTCGTCTGAATGATGAATAAGGAATGAAGCGGATGGAACCGTTTTAAAGCTGCTCGTATCCTTTGAAGCACGAATTTAATCCAAAAAAAATATTTAAACATGGACTTCTCGTCTAAATTAAAGCATGCGGCGTCTCCGTCACAAATTTAGAGAGATAATTTGCTGTTTGTCCTAAAACTCGTACGATATCTGTGAACAGTGGGGCACAAATACTGGGCGTTAGGTCGCCCGGGAGACTAAATTTTATACGGTAGCGCCCAATGCTTGTGGGTCCTGATTGTGGAACTTGCTTCATGTTACCCTTCTACCGCCTATAATTTTGAGATGATTCCTAGGTTTTTGGAAACTCGTGCACCCCTTTGCTTGTTGGACATTAGCTACTTTGATTATTGTTTATTCCGTGCAATTTATTATATTTCTTATTGTTAAAAACCAACTAATTGCACATATAAAGCATATAGTATGTATATACATATATATATATATATATATATATATATATATATGCTTTGTATGTGCAATTTGTGTTTTTTTTTGTAAGTATTGTGCATGCCTGTACAGGTTTCTGGCAAAATGCAGTGTGTTGTCTGTCAAAGCTTTAGGTACATGTACTACATGCCCCCCCCCCCCCCTCCCTCTTTTTATGTGGTTAAAGACACCTGCCGAGCTTCGATCCAAAGTAGTTTTACTACAGCGTTGTGCTTTGTGCCGATTTGCAAGTTGTTCGTGTGCAGACGTATGTCTAGGTTCATGTACGTCTTTTGTCTTCCTTAAGAGTAAAGTTGTTCTGTTGCGCGCCATGTATGGGGAAGTCAGGGGCGTAGCTATCTTATGGCAGGACTATGCAAAGCATATGACGCCATAAGTACCGGGGGCCCACGAACCCATCGCAACAAATTAATGTTTTTACATTAACTGAACTCCACCCACTGTTTGGGCGAATTCTAACGTATTTGCAAGAACTCCAATAAGAAACTGGATTTAAGGAAAGGGTTTGTATAAGCTTAATGTAATGCATTCCGTTGTGTTTCTTTTTCAAGTGGAAGGTAAAGTGTTTCCGTCTTCACAACTTTTTATTAACTTTGGATGGCAATGTGTTAACTCGTACAAGGCTACACGTTTCAAGCGTTAAACAGTCATCTTTAGAGCACTGTTTTACGAAAATGTAAATTAGATATTAGTCGCCATAACGTAACATAATTTCGGGAAACTTCCAACTTTTTAACTTTTATTATTTTAATTGATGCATTTTAACAATCTACTTTTATGTATTCATGATTGTAAGATTAAGAACTCAGTTCCGTGACACTGATTCATGTAATTAAGGCCTGATTTACATTTTTGTAAAATAGTGGCCTGAAGATGACCATTTAACTATTGAAACATGTAGCCTCTTAAGAATTAACATATTAATGTCCAAGGTTAATACAAAATTGTGGAGAAGGAAGCAATTTAACTTCATCTTGAAGAGCTTTTGTTTGACAACTAAGCAGTTTATGAACATTTTATATTAAGTGGCCATGTACCTCATGGGTACAACAGAGCCTATTGGTAGGACTCGCACAGGGGCACAGAAATTCTAACTGCACCACTAGGAGTAGTAGGATAGTTCTCGGTGCTAGATGGTCCTGAGTGGTCATTTTCAGTCCCTGGCCTCTGTACCCTAGAGAAAGAGCCCCTCCAGAGCCGGTCTGGACAGCAGAGTAGACATCGAACCCTCGGTTGTCCAGCCCGTAGCCTAGTTTTCTCATCTGTAAAATAAGAACGTTTAACGTGTACTAAAACCTGTTTTCTAGTGCAGGTGATTGGAACTTACAGAATGTATCGTCACCGTCGAGCAGCTAGCACGTACTGTATATTTGGCGTTTGAGAAGTGCCTGATTAAAATCGCGGCTCTGGCATTGTCTATCGCCTTGCGCAAGATTCGACTTGCTCCGGACCTTTCGGAACGTAAATATTGCATAAGCCAGGGAGTGTCTGTACTCGGCTTTACATCCTAGTAGACCGTGATTTTGAAACAGGCTATTGTAGATTAGTATGAATTTGGTTCTTAAGCGTTATTTGCGTAAAGCGCATAAACTAATGCGTGATTTGGGGCCTGTGTCAGTGACTGCACATGTTTAATACCTCAAACTTTGTGATGAATTTCTGTGATAGAACATGTGGTGAATTTAATTTCCGTTCACAACGGAAAAGGACAGTTTCTCCTTTGCATGAAACTGTAAAGTCGAACTTCCGTCTGAAGAACTGCTTATCTTGCAGAGAATCGGTACATGGCATAAATTGTAGATCTCATTAACGGCTGTAATTTAATTTTACACATTTACCGATGTACTAAATATTTAACGAAATGCAGGGA
Source organism: Reticulitermes speratus (assembly GCA_021186555.1). Taxonomy (NCBI): domain Eukaryota; kingdom Metazoa; phylum Arthropoda; class Insecta; order Blattodea; family Rhinotermitidae; genus Reticulitermes; species Reticulitermes speratus. The sequence continues at coordinate 10,606,996 of JAJKFL010000003.1, read as the reverse complement.
CAACAACGTTTTACTCTTCAGTGGGCTACTGTATCGTGCTTCTGTACGCATACAGTAGTTCTACTCTGTTCAGTGGGATGCTGTATCTTGCTTCTGTACATATACAGTAGTTCTACTCTGTTCAGTGGGATGCTGTATCGTGCTTCTGTACATATACAGTAGTTCTACTCTGTTCAGTGGAGTGCTGTATCGTGCCTCTGTACATATACAGTAGTTCTACTCTGTTCAGTGGGGTGCTGTATCGTGCTTCTGTACACATACAGTAGTTCTAACTCTGTTCAGTGGGATGCTGTATCTTGCTTCTGTACATATATAGTAGTTCTACTCCGTTCAGTGGGGTGCTGTATCGTGCTTCTGTACATATACAGTAGTTCTACTCTGTTCAGTGGGATGCTGTATCTTGCTTCTGTACATATACAGTAGTTCTACTCCGTTCAGTGGGATGCTGTATCGTGCTTCTGTACATATACAGTAGTTCTACTCTGTTCAGTGGGATGCTGTATCTTGCTTCTGTACATATACAGTAGTTCTACTCCGTTCAGTGGGGTGCTGTATCGTGCTTCTGTACATATACAGTAGTTCTACTCCGTTCAATGGGGTGCTGTATCGTGCTTCTGTACATATACAGTAGTTCTACTCTGTTCAGTGGGGTTCTGTGTCGTGCCTCTGTACATATACAGTAGTTCTACTCTGTTCAGTGGGGTGCTGTATCGTGCCTCTGTACATATACAGTAGTTCTACTCTGTTCAGTGGGGTGCTATATCGTGCTTCTGTACACATACAGTAGTTCTACTCTGTTCAGTGGGATGCTGTATCTTGCTTCTGTACATATATAGTAGTTCTACTCCGTTCAGTGGGGTGCTGTATCGTGCTTCTGTACATGTACAGTAGTTCTACTCTGTTCAGTGGGATGCTGTATCTTGCTTCTGTACATATACAATAGTTCTACTCCGTTCAGTGGGATGCTGTATCTTGCTTCTGTACATATACAGTAGTTCTACTCCGTTCAGTGGGGTGCTGTATCTTGCTTCTGTACATATACAGTAGTTCTACTCCGTTCAGTGGGGTGCTGTATCGTGCTTCTGTACATATACAGTAGTTCTACTCTGTTCAGTGGGATGCTGTATCTTGCTTCTGTACATATACAGTAGTTCTACTCTGTTCAGTGGGGTTCTGTATCGTGCCTCTGTACATATACAGTAGTTCTACTCTGTTCAGTGGGGTGCTGTATCATGCCTCTTTACATATGCAATAATGTTTCTTTACACAAGGAGCAGTAGGTTTGCGTGTTGAGTGAACGCACACTAATGCTTTAACATACAGTGGTCATTACGTGTGCCATCTGTTTTAACATTAAACCGCTATGCTTTCTGTCCACGCAGTCTAGTGGTGTGTTTCTTATGATTCTCAGAATAAGAGCGGTTATTTCCTGAAACGTGATTAACCGGTTGGTGTTTGTAGGGGAGACGCGTTGTGCGAGATTTTAGGCTTTTCGCTGCTGTGTAGGCGTCTTGATTCTTCTTGGACAATTTGACCTTGAAAATGTATCCGGCACGCTGTTCCGAGGTTTCTGTAACAACCTACCCATTGACACTTCCGCAACAACCCAGAAAATTAAAGATTCCGGGACGTGGCTTGTTTCCTGAGCGGTAGGAACTGAATTTGTAGACATTGTTTAGACGAATTTCGGTCTTCACAGGATTAAAACCACTGTGGTGTAGCTTGTAAAGGAGACATTTAGAAAATGTGCATTCCAAATTTGGCCCTACAGTTTTTCGTCCCTATTTTTATACGGACCATAAATTTTCTCCATAATTTCTCAGCAGCATGTGTTGCAGCCCTTGTTGTTAAGCTTTCGAAATTGGTTTTAAATTTGGTTGGATGTCAGATGCTTGTCCGTGTGTTCGTTTCTAGTTTCAGAGTATTGGAACGCAGTATTTAAACAAATATCTAGGGAACATGAATGCATTTGAAACAATTCCACATTAAAGTCTGGTAATTTTTGTGTTCTATATGTATAATAAGTCGACCTCGGTGGACTAGTGGTTAGCGTGCTCGCCACTGGACCCAAGGTTCGCGGGTTCGATCCCGACCGAGGTCGATGGATTTTTAAGGATGATAAAAATCCGGAGCACCACTTCCTTCGGAGGGGAAGTAAAGCCGTCGGTCCCATGTCGTAGATTTACGGCATGTAAAAGAACCTTACGGGCATGAATAAAAAATGTTGCGTAAGCCAAATTGCCTCCATTTCTCATCCAAGTCTCCTGACTGCCTGCCAGATGGCTCTGGCGTGCACATCAGGATCGATAGAACACTAAGCGCGGCTAGCTGGCCGGTCACCAGCTGCCATGAATGCGCATGACTTAGTAACCTCGACAAGAGGAGGCAAGAGGAGGCCCAGGCCCATACAGGGCTGTTGAGCCAAGAATTATTATTATATGTATAATAAAACAGCGGAATGAATATATAGATAACGTACTTTAGTAGGGGGGGGGGGCGGGGACGATTAGGTACTGTACTAGCTGAGAAAGGGTCACAAGGATAAATTCATGCAGACTGTTAGTCGAAAACCTGGAGGGGGTAGGTGACTTGCAAAATGGATCTCAAAGTATATAGAGGATACTGTTTATGATTGATTACATATGCGTGCTATGCGAGAATGTGTAGACTATTGGCAGTTGTACAGAACAGGACCAGAGGATGGTAGCAGTGAACGTCAGTGAAAGATATCTTTGTTTCAGTCGGTATAGCAGTCTCTGTCTTTTCCGAAATAAGTCCCATTGCGTGAATAGTAAGTAAGATCTTGATCTCAGAGTGCCCTGATGGGCTGTAAAGCATAGTATGTGATTAATGGGAGCTTTGCCTCTGGGAATCTTTACTAGAGATGAGAATTGTTAAACCTTTCCTATGAATTTTCAGGGTCCATGTGACTAGTATTGTTAAAATGGATCTTGGAGAAAAATACGTGAACTAGAGTCGTGGTGAATTGGAGCTATTCTTCTGTGAACTAGTTAATGGACCTCAAATTCACATGAAAATAGGTCAAGTGTTAACCAGCCGAGCATGTGCCTACTGTCATTGGTACTTCTTTAAGTGGCTTTACGCTTCACGGTTTTTAAATAAAGGTATTCAAACATAAATACTGCACATAACACGTGGTAATGTGAAAGAGATAACCATGTCTGCGGATTAGGCTCATTATTGGGACGCTAAGCAGAAGCGCCAACATGTTTGTGTACATCAGGTATTGACGTCAGTTCACCCATTTTTTTTTTTAAATAACAATGTGGGTGTGTTCACCTGTCTATAAACTAAACCTATGTGGATGCGATAGTATGTGGCGTGCAGTCTAATCCCATATTGCAGACTCCCTGTACCACTCGTAATATGTTGTTACCTAGATGTCCGCTCCCAAGAGATGGCATTTACTAAATTGACTTCAAATTCCTTGACATTTTTCCTTCCGTCTGACCATAACCAACTAACCAACCTTTAGACAGGACTGGGGATACATTCAGCCGTTCAAAAAAATTCCTGTCTGCAGAAATGTATTTTTGCTTTTCTTGTTTGCCAATGCACGTTACGTGTTTCGACCACAGAAACTTGATGAATTAATTAACGGACGAGTACTAATACGTGTATGAAGATCGTCGTTTTATGTGTTTTTAGCTAACTCTCCTTTCTAAGAGAAAGAAAGGAGAAGTGGGCTTTTGGGGTATCCAAGCTGCGTGTGCATCCCCATTTAAAGTTTTAGACCAATTGACCAATTTGCACGAAATTTTATGTGAACATTATGTCATTGAAGGACACACCACCGGTATAAATAAATCTTATTCCGACAAATGTACACTGTTTATGTTATTTAACAGAGTTTTATTTAAAAAATGCCCAACATGTTTCGAACCAATTTGTAGCTCATCTTCAGGGGCTCACTTTTTCAAATTACATCAGCTATATATGTATGGTACGTATTAAAATATAAGTTAAAATAAATAAATGTCGTTAACTGTGTAGTATTTTGAATTCTGTGTCTGTTATTTCCTGTTCACTATTGGGTTGCTAGTGGCTTACATGTTGGGCATTTTTTAAATAAAACTGTGTTAAATAACATAAACAGTGTACATTTGTCGGAATAAGATTTATTAAATCAAAAAGAATGTACGGTGCAAGTAACGTAAAGTTTACCACCGGTATACTTTTTCACTTGCTACAATCAGTAGTAACATGGCGGGCGCGCACACTTGTGACTCGGGGAACCATGAACACACGTAAAATGACAACATGGCTACTGTACGAAAAGTTTTCTTTAGCATTCGGTTTGTTTGCGATAGGTAATGAATCATTGGCATATGAAATTTGGTACTCGGATAGATTATTACGAGACGTATACAGTAGGTATTAAATACGGCTTCGAAGTCAACAGTTGCAATTATGACAGCGATGCGAAACATGGTGGTTGTATGCGACAAATTGAACATATGAGCAGTTGAGAGGCAGAGTGGTGTAAGTGAGCCGTTCAAGACAAACGAGTTACGTGCTTATGCGGTGTCACAGTACTGACATCTATGAACGGGCTAAATTGTGAATGTAATGGTTATTAACTTACCCCTCAGAGCACAGCGTATATCAAGATAGCTTTATGATTATCCCTTCGTGCTGACAGGCAAAGTTGTGTTGAGATATTCAGATGAAGAAATCATTACTTAACACAGCCTGCCTTTCAGAGGCTCATTTGTAGAATCCGTATTTAAGGAAGGAACTATTCACGGAAATAAAAATAAAACTAATGCACTTTATACAGTGTAATGCTCTTGTGAATGACCTGAATCACGCCCCGGGTTGATTGCTGACCTTAATAATCGATTGTTATCTATTGCTGACGTTAGTAATCGATTATATAGATTATTACCGATTACCGTCGATATTAATAGATTATTTATTACAGATTATTATCGACTGGACTCGATGAGTTTCGATTGGTCACAATGACAGTGGAGTAGCGCGTGAATATTTAGCAGCTTTTCATATGACGTCATGTGGCTAGTAGGTAGTACTACTACCGCTAATACTACTAATATTAATAATAATAAATTGTATAATTAGAAGTGTATGCAGTAGGAAAGTACGCTGCGTGAGTTTTGCTCAGAACTGCTAGTCCATTACACGATCCCTGTTAGTTCTAGATATTTTTGTGTGACTTTTCCAGTTACTTGAAATTTGATACAGAGTCGATAAATCTGATAAATGACCTAAGACACTGCATGTTAACTGACGGTAATGCGGACCGCATTGCTGACATGGCGAGTGTGGCGGTGCTTCCCTAAACTTAGCACCCAGACAACTAAAAATACCGAACTGGCGGGTTACAGGCAGCAATGGTGCTTTTCCAAGAATCTGTCTCTCTCTGACTCCTGCCTGGATTGTTAATAACCAAGCCAGAAATTTAATTATTCAAAGATTACGTTATTTCAGCGTCTGAAAAAAAATTCTCTTCTCTTGAGCGGATTATAAGGTTATTTATTGCTTGCTACAAAATTTTTACAATAATATATCGACTGCAATGAAAGTCTGTGTCACCTGGCCATTGGCGTAGTTCGTCGGGAAATAAAACTCGAATTCAAATTAAATTAGCTGGACCTCGGAATTACTACGTTCTTATGGACGTAGCGAATGTCTATACCCGCTAGCGAACCGACCAAAATTATGAAGGCATTGAAGTAAACTTAGTGTCATGACTCATCGTTCCATTAACATTTAAATGTCATAAACATTTTAACTTGCTAATATTTCTAATTCTGGCGGAAGCGTAGGATATGTACTTCCTTCTCTTTTTTAAACACATTCTTTTGTGCAGTTTTTAGTTAATGCTGTAGAGATATTACTTTCTCACGGAGGTATTTCACTTAGACCCTGAAGATAGAAGCAGTGCCTGCCTCGGAAACGTTGGTACTTTACTATCAAACGATGTAGCGTCACGTCCCAAAAACCGTAGTCTTAAACAGTGTTGAGGTTTCATTTATTCTGTTAGGCCAACGTGTCGTAAACTTTTTTCCTGGATCCATTATGGCATTTGGCCCACAGGGAACTCCTGCCAAAATTAAAAGGCACAGATATAGAACAGGCGTTTTTAGACTGATATAAAACAGAATGACAAAGATCCTAATGTAACATACTTGGTATTATTAAGAGGAGTTGGCTGCTCTTCACACCACTAATCGCAGAGTGCTTGGACCGTCGATAGACAGTGGTTCAGCACTTAATAATTCCCCGTTTTACATCGTGAAGATTTAATTCCATAAAAAACATTTGACAAAAACAATATCCTTCCCGGTGGGGGGTGAGATTTTCAGCACCCGTCCAGACCGGCCCTGGGGCCTACCCAGCCTCCTGTACAATAGGTACCGGGTCATTCCCGGGGGTAAAGCGGCCGGGGCGTGGCGTTGACCACCCACCTTCCTCTAGCGCCGAGGTTAAAGAAAGAGTAGAGCTATACCTCTACTCCCCCTCTGGGCCGTCATGGCCTGTTCTAGGGAGAACTTTACTTTACCTTTCTTTCCGTTTGGCACTTTTCGGCTTTGAGACTGAAATTAGTCACTGCTGAAAGCGGTACAGAATCAGAAAGGGCAGTGAAGGGGCCATGATTCTTCGTCTTCTTAGTACTGGAGAGAGATTTCTAATGAAGGAAACGTCATTTTAACAGAACGTGGATTTAGGCGTGTAGAATGGCAGTCACTGTGTTGGCCGACGATGGAAATGAAATCGTCTTTCAAAGTTAAAATTCTGTTTGCCACAAAAATAGGTACTCATGCTGTAATAATTAGGAATTCTCACTTTTCACGTGTTAAATGAATATGGAGTAAGTGTTTATTGGATCTGAATAGGGTATTGCTTTTTAGATTTGTTGTTACGTATGGATACCAGCCATTAGAACAGCCACCCTCGGTACCCCTCGCAGTTTGTGAATCGCTGCACCGCAAATGGGGTATCATCCGCTTCTGTCGAGTATCTTCTGTCTGCACAGAACAAGATAGGCAATGTACGTATAACGTAACATTCAGACGCGTTCGCATAACCATTGTTGCCGTGGAAAAGCAATAAGTATATATATTCTTTGTGTGTGTCTGTAGCCTTAGTTACCCAGCATGCAAAGCGCATGCTCCGTATTATATTGTCATCTGTGGCCTGTCTGGCTCTACCATATTTTCCACATTATCGCATAAACGGCACGATTTTCGGTAAAACATTATTGAACATAAGATGTGTGTTTGATTTTGTGTACAACTTTTGTCTGAAAAATGTCTCATCCTAAGGAGAATTGAGCGAGATGTTATAATAAATGTACATATGTCTTCATGTAATGTACTCGTTGTTCTCGTCAGATTTGAATGAAACTTGAATTTTCTGGACCGATTTTCAAAAAATGCTCGAATATAAAATTTCATGAAAATCCGTCCAGTGGGAGCCGAGTTGTTCCATGCGGACGGACAGACAGACACTGACGAAGCTAATAGTCGCTTTTCAAAATTTTGCGAACGAGCCTAAATTGACGCCGACATGAATAATATTCTTCAACAGATAGTAGTTCAGGGGCCGGGATAGCGTAGTCGGTATAACGACTCGCTACGGGCTGGACGGTCCGGGGATCGAATCCCGGTGGGGGCGAGATTTTTCGCATACGTCCAGACCGGCCCTGGGGCCCACCCAGCCTCCTATACAATGGGTACCGGGTCTTTCCCGGGAGTAAAGCGGCCGGGGCGTGGTGCTGACCACCCACCCCCAACTAGTGCCGGGGTCAAGAATGAGTAGAGCTATACCTCTACTCCCCCTTTGGGCCTTCATGGCCTGTTATAAGGATTAAAAGAAAAAAAAGATAGCAGTTCAGTGTTCGGGATGTCGAAAGAGTCCCGTTCAGATTACGTTCGGCTGAAAGTTGGGTTTTTTTATAACAGTATGTACGCGTGTTTACATTAAAATTTTTATGTACAGTTTATTCTATAAGTCAACGGTTACTGAAGTGGTGATGTTTCCCGTTAAAGTTCTTTTTCTCTTTAAGACATTGTCACACGCCTTTGTACCTAGGTAGCCATCCTTTCAGTCAAAGTTTTCTAGGCACAGTAGTCCGTTTCGTATAAGCAGCGTTTTGGAACAGTGAAGTATTGCTATAAAACATTCTTTTAACGTAACTAGTTATTTATTGCCAGACTGACACCCAACAAATTAACTGCATGTTTTGGTTCCAATGAGCCATCATCAGGTTATACAAGTTAGATTCAGAATTCCTATATAGGCTGTTCTTTCAATACATTGTTGACGCCATATATAAAGTTGATTCATATTATAATTATTCTCCTATTAAGGTTAATGAGGTAAATAAGTGCCTATATATTCCAGCTTCTTTGTACATTATATACATTTTTCCTCGAGATTTTCCGTACTTCTGCGGCCACCTTCAGACACTAAACACTAAAACACGGTTCTGTGCTGCGTGTGTCAAAATTAAACTATTAATGTATGTAAATATCACTACAAGCAATAATCTGAATATTATGCTAAATAGAAGCTCTGTTTTAAAACTACTGTATTAGTCTCAAGTTTTGATTTTCAAGAATACAGCTGCTTAGCTGTCAGTACTATATTTCAGACATAACTTTAATATGAGAACTGTTATAATATTAATTAACTTGATACATAGTCTAAACAATACATTTAAAGAACAGTTTATATTGGAAGTGATGATTGTGTTCTGAATCTAGCTTGTCTAAACTGATGATGGTTCACTAGAGCCGAAACGTGTAGATAATTTGTTGAGTTTTATCAGTCTCAATAAATAACTATGCGTTAAAATGACATTTTGCTGCAATACTGTATTGTTTAAATAAAACACTGACTGGAACAAGTAGAAGTAATGCAGTTTGACAGTCTTGAAGTTGTGAACCTCTACTGCCAATTGCATGCTTAATAACAGTTTCCGTATTTGAGAGTTTCTCGATTGAAATATCAGCGCGGACACCGGCTGTCTTGACTGAGATTATTCGTGCTTTTTCGCAGTTGCTCCAGCCAGACGTTGTGACAGTAAATTAGGGATTCGTTCTCCCGATCTTTCCAGTTCACTATTTTAGCATTCATTATAGGCCTGCCATTCGACGCCGTTGTAGTCTAGTCTATTGACGGTGTGGTGAACCGCAAGTACATACATATGAAAAGTGACTGCTTTGACACGATAATTCTGTTCCTCAAATTTGCAGATGAATGGTGATACAAATATGCCATGAAGCCTTTGCGTATACACAAAGGTCATCTTAGAAGTGGGGGCGATATGTAAGTTTATGTAATATATGGCTCTAACTGTCACGCATAATTGTAGGTATTATCAGTGTCAGTTGCAGTGCAGTTTGGCATTTGTGTTCGCCGTACCCAAAGGTGACAGTAATTGCCGAAACATGTAGCGAAGTTAGGTGCATATTGTAATATTAATGCACACCAAGTTATATTAGGATCGACAAAATGACAGTGATTCATAAGATACAACACGACGCTACAGTACCTTTGTACGTGTATTTATATTCTAAAAGTGTTTAATGTATTGCGGCCCGTGATGGAAAGGTCTGATCCCTAAGGCTGTCAGATGGCGAGAGACCAAAGTAATCGCACAGTCAATAGTATACGATAGAATCTCACCGTGTGTGTCATCAGTAGGTAGGCTAGGGGAGTTCTTTATCAGTTTTTGGCGGTAAAATTTTAATTTGGCGGTGAATCAATTAGAACCCAAGTTTTAGATCACGTGGCAGCGCCCAGCCAATTACAGACAAGCCCCCACCCTTCCTTTTTGAGGGGTGGGGGCTACCTACTGTTATCATTAAGACTGTGCAATTTAAGCGGTACTCTTGGGGGTGGGGGCTACCTACTGTTATCATTAAGACTGTGCAATTTAAGCGGTACTCTTGGGGATGGGGGCTACCTACTGTTATTATTAAGACTGTGCAATTTAAGCGGTACTCTTGGGGGTGGGGGCTACCTACTGTTATCATTAAGACTGTGCAATTTAAGCGGTACTCTTGGGGGTGGGGGCTACCTTCTGTTATCATTAAGACTGTGCAATTTAAGCGGTTCTCTTGGGGGTGGGGGCTACTTACTGTTATCATTAAGACTGTGCAATTTAAGCGGTTCTCTTGGGGGTGGGGGCTACTTACTGTTATCATTAAGACTGTGCAATTTAAGCGGTACTCTTGGGGGTGGGGGCTACCTACTGTTATCATTAAGACTGTGCAATTTAAGCGGTACTCTTGGGGGTGGGGGCTACCTACTGTTATCATTAAGACTGTGCAATTTAAGCGGTATTCTTGGGGGTGGGGGCTAACTACTGTTATCCTTAAGACTGTGCAATTTAAGCGGTTCTCTTGGGGGTGGGGGCTACCTACTGTTATCATTAAGACTGTGAAATTTAAGCGGTACTCTTGGGGGTGGTGGCTACCTACTGTTATCATTAAGACTGTGCAATTTAAGCGGTACTCTTGGGGGTGGTGGCTACATACTGTTATCATTAAGACTGTGCAATTTAAGCGGTACTCTTGGGGGTGGTGGCTACCTACTGTTATCATTAAGACTGTGCAATTTAAGCGGTACTCTTGGGGGTGGGGGCTACCTACTGTTATCATTAAGACTGTGCAATTTAAGCGGTATTCTTGGGGGTGGGGGCTACCTACTGTTATCATTAAGACTGTGCAATTTAAGCGGTACTCTTGGGGGTGGTGGCTACCTCCTGTTATCATTAAGACTGTGCAATTTAAGCGGTACTCTTGGGGGTGGTGGCTACCTACTGTTATCATTAAGACTGTGCAATTTAAGCGGTACTCTTGGGGGTGGTGGCTACCTACTGTTATCATTAAGACTGTGCAATTTAAGCGGTACTCTTGGGGGTGGTGGCTACCTACTGTTATCATTAAGACTGTGCAATTTAAGCGGTACTCTTGGGGGTGGTGGCTACATACTGTTATCATTAAGACTGTGCAATTTAAGCGGTACTCTTGGGGGTGGGGGCTACCTACTGTTATCATTAAGACTGTGCAATTTAAGCGGTACTCTTGGGGGTGGGGGCTACCTACTGTTATCATTAAGACTGTGCAATTTAAGCGGTATTCTTGGGGGTGAGGGCTACCTACTGTTATCATTAAGACTGTGCAATTTAAGCGGTACTCTTGGGGGTGGGGGCTACCTACTGTTATCATTAAGACTGTGCAATTTAAGCGGTACTCTTGACACGTTTTGTGCGCATTTAACCTCGCAGTTACCACAAGGAAATGCAAGGTGAGAAAAGGCGTTCATTTGAGACGAAATATTCGTTATTAGACGTGGCTAAACAAGATTTCAACATTCACATAAAGAGAGGAATGGGGCAGTGATTTAACGTATATTATGCAACATGTTTCGGCTTTAAATAAAAGCCATTTAAATCACTTGAAACTGTATCATGTTGTATGCGAGTGTATAAGTATTTTTTATAATGCTTGATGGTGGCTTTTAGTTAAAGCTGAAATGTGTTGCATAATATACGAGTGTGTTATATCACAGCAAAGCACAGTTGTGATTGACCGCTCCCATTCCTTCCTTTGTATATCACAGCGGGATGTCACACATAAAGATTCAAAGTTCACGCTTTGCAAAGCGTTCAGCAGTGACGACGATCTCGAATTGTCAGAAAAGTTACACTGACGGAGACAGTAACTGAGTAAATTTTAAATTGGGGATTGTGTATTTGAGCGTCATTGGTGTGTTATCAAAGTATTACTGTATATTTCAGTTCTGCACACCAATATTTCGTGAATGCCTTTTTCACTTTTCCATGTTCACTGCATGTTTCGGTATCAGTGTACCATAATCAGGTGAAAGTACCATTTAGTCTTCTTACAAACTATTACAGATTCAGTACATGTGAGTTAAAATTACCATTAAAATTTAAATGACAAATTAAAACTATGCGCAATGCTAAAATATAAATTTAAATTGCAATATTATGTGAAAATTAAATTCTAGTCAGGGTCATTGTCTCATTTTATTGTCTTATCACTTACATGTCAGTGTAGATGTTCTTTCTTACTGAACCTATTGGCACGGATGTTGGGTATCGCTGATGGCTAACTGGAGTTGAAATGTTTGATGATGATGATGATGATGATGTTGTTGTTGTTGTTTGCATTTCAGCCAGAGTTGCTTTACATTGATACTAAATCCCAGTGACGATCGTCGTAGTTAGTCTTCTTGTTGTGGTTTGTTATACACATTTTGATAATGTGAATCTCTGTTGTGTTGTATTACACTTTATACCGTGGATTTGTGCTCTCTCAAATCTCTTATCTTCTATGTGTATGCTGTGGCGGTATATCTAGTTTCAAGTGTACACTTCCAACCGAAATGCAATTGTACGCTTTGTCAATAATCTCTTCACGAAAATATCACACGTATATCTTGTTACCTCCATCCGAGCTGCATGTCCACACTACCGCAGCTACGCTGATTTAAGTACTGTAATTACATTCTTGTGCTAAGGGTAGGGGTCAGTGGCGGCTTATCGCGAAACCCGTAATTAATCTTTGGGCTTTCGTAAAGAAAATGAATTTATCGAGTGCATCAATGACTGTTGTCCTGTCAAGGACGTCGGTCCGTGGCGTTAGTTTCATTATATTCTTCTCTCTGACACAGACTAACGAACATAAGTGTGATTCAGAGAAACGAGGCGATAACGATTTTTCAGCTGGATACTTGTAAACATGATTTGTATAGTCCTGACTTCAGTTCCTGTAATAGTTGGCATTTCAGACACAGTATTCATCGTTGAAATTTACGTATATGAGATTAATTATACCACAGTGGTTTGTTATTGCTATTCTGCTCTGATGTTGGCGCTGTGGATTACCTTTAAATAGTGAATAGAAGGTTGCATGCAGAGTAAGTGCGTAACTCAGTGTGCGAACGTAACGAATTGAGAGTACGAAAGCTTATTCTGTAGTGACTTTGCTCTTGAAATTTGAAGCAAATTTCGAGTTTCCTAATTGTCACCAGGCTGTGTGTAATGCCGTTTTCTAAACTGGCCTTTCGTAAAAAAAGAGTATAATAAGAAGTAAATATCAATATTTTGAATGTGTACAGAGTCTGTCGCTTTAAATGATGCCAAAAGATTCCCTCATTATTAAACTTTTAATAAAATTACATAAAAAGATACACCTTTTTCTTGGTGTAATTTAATATATTTTGCCGTAACAGTTCCCGCGTTTTGTTCAGAAGGAAGGTTTATTCTGTAACTAGTCGAGTCCAAGACATTTTAAAATGCAGCTAGTTTAGATCACCAGTAATGCCGTCCTGTACGCGCCTGCGCATACGAGTGATTGTATTACAACGAAGGGCTTGTGACTGATAAACGTGTGCCTAAAATGACTTGCAAACCGTTCTGGTAGCAATGAAGACATAACAGATTTAAATACTTGGACAAACATATCCTACCATTCATATGCTGCTCACATGTGTGCAAGGTAATCTTATATAATAAATAACAGTGCTTAAATAAACAATATAGGCGCGTGTCTTTTACAAATGTGTCAAAATACCTAACAAGAAATAAGAATTTGTTTCGCCATTGTATGAGCTGACGAAGAGGCGTGGGAAGAGACTGTTATACTCGGTTAAAATCTGTTTCCTCTTCTGACTTTCCAAAAGACTGAAGTTGGAAGTCGACACTGAATTTGTCCCCCTTTGTGCATTGTTACAGTAAGGGTAGCACGCTCCATGCAAATGCTTGAAATACTTCTACTGAGGCAAGCAAGTTAGCCTTAAAGGGAGGTTGTGAGTGAGAATACTACTCTTCTTGAAGTTTGTAGGAGTATCCTGCGCTTCGTCTGGCGGAACTGATAAAAGTCACGAAGAGAATAGCCCGTCCTGCAATTCATTCCCCGGATTTTCGGATAGCTGCATTTTATTAACCTAGATCTTCTTAGAAAATGTGCGAAGTAGTTGGAAATAAAAATTAACACATACGATTTGAGATTTTTACAACGGTGAAGATTGGCACTGTGTAGTTAGTTGGGTGGGTTCCGACGTTTCGGAGGATCATATGCCTCAATTCTCAGGGTGTATGCGCCCCCGAAACGTCGGTACCCACACACCAGACTACTCGGTACCATAACCCAGAAGACCACAGTGTGAACAGTTAGCTATACACAATGTTCTTTGTGTGGATGCGGAAGTTTATTAGCCCCAGAACTGTCACATTGCCAGATCTATTGCTGCCCCCAGCCCAGGTGTGTAAATCTAGTTTGCTCCTCTTTATGCTGGTTTGTGTAGCCCACTACTCATCCGAAGTGGATCAAATAAATTTAATTTTAACAGCTGCATGTTGACTGGTTTTGAGATGTGTGTTTTAACTCAGTTTTTATAAGGAATGGAACACTGTACTTGATGAAGGAAATGAAACTGTGCAGTGTTAAGAGGGAAGAATTTCACACTGAAACTGTCATGAGACGTGAGAATGCCAGTGACATAATTCCCATGTCGGCTGCAATTGTGTCTCTTCCCATGAAATGTTTTGCATTGAATTCTGAAACTAAAAAGTGAGAAAATTGTAGAACAAGGATATTTTTTTGTGGTGTTATGACGATTAAGTGAAGTTCTATCGGACCTCGGATACGGTTCCTAAGAAACAAAGACGGCGTATAAAATGGCGGCGAACCATTGTGATAAAATCCCCTCTTCGAAGGTCGAGGTTTAGATGTATGGTTGTAGGTTGTTACAGTTTGTCTGAGGGAAATAGACTGTGGTGATGGGGAGGAGACTGACTTGGAATCCATGTTTCACCCAAAACAGAAAACCTTGTCTCGACCACCGAGGTCCATGAGAAACTTGCCAGAATCAACAAACAGTACCACACGTTCGATTTATCTGTATTTGAAAACCCGACATCATGTAGGCCCAATGCTTTGCTAAGACTTTAAATAATTCCTTGAAATGAATTTACAGGAAGCTCAAATTCTACATCCAGTAGCCAGAGGCCCAGTCCGGCACATAGACATGCTCGGACCAAATAAATCCGGAGGAACTGCGGTATTTATTTTTGCAATACGCAGAAAACGAAGCGAGGGTCTTGATGTGCTATAAGTTACGACGACTTGGTCTAACACAGTTAAATAATCGTTAATGTTACAGATATTCCGTGCAGTTGTTTACATATAAGTTTTTATTACCAACCACTGCACAACAATTGTTTTTACTCCTACATATTTTGTACAGAGATATTACCCATGGAATAAACATCAGGTACCATAGCCTCGGCTTTCCACCCTACCAAAATATAAGTTATTTGCAAGACATGTTTGGAGAGAGACTTTTATATTTTATATTTATATAAATATATACATACTATATTTTAATGTAATACATATAATTTAAACTGTATAAATTTATTGGTACTATATAACAACTGCTATGGGAGGATAATATTAAAATGAATCTTCAAGACGTGGGATGGGATGGCGTGGCCTGGATCGATATGACTCAGGATAGGGACAGGTGGTGGCCTCTTGTGAATGCGGTAATGAACGTTCGGGTTCCATAAAACACGGGGAATTTCTTGACTAGCAAAGGACCTGTTAGCTTCTCAAGAAGGACTCTGCTCCATGGAGTTAGTTATATAGCAACTACTGCTGTAAATTGTTGATGTACATATTGCCATTCAGTGACGTAATATACGCTGCACATGTCTGTGACAGGTGACTCCCTGATGATGGCTACGATGGGTAGCCGAAACATGTAGGAGTAAAAAGAATTGTGTGCAGTGGTTGGTAATAACAACTTATATGTACAGTTAAATAAGTTGATACAGGTGAAACGTGTGTATTGAAGGAATGCAGTGCAATGCACACACTCAGTCGTAGTACCATGTTTGTCTGACTTAATTCACAGTGATTATTATATTGTGCCACATACATCAACATGGAAACTGAATTTATCCCTCAGACCGTATTGGTATGTTTCATATGATGATGACAGTAATTATTTACTTTACAATGGAGACGCTGTATGTTTATTGTAAAGCAGCAACTGAATCTGTCAATATAATTCAGATGAACTTTGTGTTTTGTAAGGTTCATGGACTTCTTCAAACAAACTTTAAACTTGACTAGCGCGGTACACGGTATATCTCCACGAAAACGCTGAATGCTGTTACAAGACCGCGCGTGACATCTTCTACCCTCATGGGCTATTTGAAGTGACACATATATCCAGTGCTCAAACAAATGACCTTACCGTGATCATAATGCAGAAAATTATACAGAAACATAAGGCTTTGTTCCAAGTGCATCTGTTGTGTGTGTGTGTTAGTCCAGTGGCTATCAACCTAGGGGTCGCGACCCAAATTCTGGTCGCGAAGCGATTCTGAGTGGGTCATGAAACGAGTCCCCGATTCTGCTTATTACTAACGCAAAATACTTTGATAAGTGTATTAAAAGCAGCTTTTTTTTTTGTAAATGTAATCACCTGTATTGACATTGCAGCAATGTCGGCTTGACCATCAGGTTATAAGAAATGACACAGACGATTGACTACCAGAGTTGCCAGCCTCTCAACGAAAAAGTATCGGATCAGCCAAAGTTATATTACGATTGGCAAAATTGTCTCAAGTTGAGGAATTCCTCGCAAAACACATTTGTAATATCATGAAGACTTAACACTAGATACACAAGAGTCACGGTGCTAAACTCAGGCTCATGTAGAAGTGTGTGAAATATATATATATATATATATATATATAATCCATTTCATTAATTAGTTAGAATATCTCATACGTTATATCGGTTCGTTTTTTTTATTATACACCTATATTTAGCACTCATGGGGTCGCGAGACAAAGCTCTTAATCTAATCTGGGTCGCTGCTCGGAAAGTTGAGAAACAATGCGTTAGGCCAGCTGTCACAATACCATACTAGCTACAGCGTGAGTAGTGTTTCTCAACCGAAGTGCCGCGATACAAAAGTGGTCCACGTTGTGACGTGAGCCTCACAACCATTTGTTGCTGCTGCTGCTGTGCTGCTGCTGCTGCTGCTGCTGCCTGCGCTCGATGTTGTTTATATTTCCTTACATTTGTTTCGTGCTGCGTTTCTCAGAAGTTTATGTTCGAACGTAATTTTGTGTGTTGTTACGCGACTACTAGTTTATGGAATGTCTGTGTGTTTAATTCTTGTATTGACTTTAATGGGTATTACAAAAGAGTATACAAAAGAAATTGAGTAAGCGTATGAATAATAATAAAAAAGTAATAATAATATAGTTTATACATAAACAGTTTCATGGTGACTGAAATTTTCTGTGATAAACGAACTGGTGTGCATTTAGTGGCGAAGCATAAATTATTCAAGTGGGCCGTCACATGAAGAGAGTGAGACACACTAACATAGATCATCGGATTTTAGGAGACTGTTGTAAGCAGAATTTGAATCCATGTTGTAGGAAATTTAACGACCACTGACGACATATGGTCACATTAAATCAAATGGCCATTATAATAATGCGACAAATCTTTTACGTGTATGTAATGAGCTGCTGTGGAAATACATTTAAAGTAGAAAACTAAGTATGCTTATATTCTCCAGCCGCAGCCTACGATGGTGTCGTAACTATCATATAAATTTACATACACCATTGCCGTCACACATACGTGTTTGGTCACAGGTGTATATGTGTACATGCTCGTATAATTTGACTGAAACTTCTCTTACTGTAATGCTATAACATGAATTTAGAGTATTTGGAAATTAATGGCTGTAGAAAATATTTGGACTTTTGATGAAGTGATGGGGTAAGATGTGTGGGACGTTTTGGGTTACGAGGAAACTCGGAACGTCGCAGTACCTACTCTGGCGTTAGGCATTGGAGGCTTTCATGTGTTAAGAAACGCCTCCATATTTTTGTGAAGGAACTTCGTAAACCAACCCTCTGGTTAGGAAGTCAAGGCAGGGGTGCGTAAATCCCGGGCGCCAGATCGTCCGCGCAACCAGATTTTGCACGGTTGCCCCAAATATTTGTGGGTTCTCAGTTTGAACTTGCTTCATATCACCCTCCCGGCTCCTAGAATTTTGAGGTGGCTCCGGGACGTTTGGAAAACTTGTGTGCCCCCTAGTCAAGGATATAATGGATTAAAAAAACACATGTCTGTTTTATTTTCGCGGGGAAGCGTTTTGAGAAGCGATCCATTACGTGAGAGGAGAGGAAAATATGGAAGGATAAACTGTAAACGTTATAAACTATATTAATGAGTTTATTACCAACAAATTGCACAACACATTTTGCTTATCCATATATAAGACACTACACCAACATGTTTCAGCTGTTTCTTATAGCAATTCTAAGACAGTAGATATGCAAAGGTATATATATATAATCTGTAGAGTTACTATTTAAAATATAACTTTGTCAAGAGTAAGTGGTTAGATACATTATAAATACTATTATAATATTAACGTATGGTGTTGACTATACACATATACATATTAACCAGTGTACACTACTCATATTAAAATGAAGCGCATCCAAACATGTGGAATTGGTAGAATTCTTCTCGAACTTGTTGAGAGGTAAGTCTGAGAGTGTAAAAGGAAATCAGTATTAAGATTCAATTATAAGGTCACATGAAAAATAATGTAAATAATATATATATTACATTATATATTCTTTGTATCTGAGTAGTCTTTGAGGATGGCTATAAGATATAGCCGAAACATTTTGGAGTAGTCTCCTGTATGTGGATAAGTGAAATCTGTTGTGCAGTTTGTTGGTAATTAAACTCATTTGTGTATATGTGTTGCACGGAGGATGTGTAATATCAAGACTTTAATAAACTATATTTTAAAGGGAACAACTTAACGTTGGCATTGAATAGATTCTGCCAGCACAGGATGGGCTTCCTTGGCATGATTTTGTTTGCTGTGTTGAACATAATGCCAGAGAATTAAATCCGTTCAGTGCCATTTTATACGTGAAGTTTAAAAATGGCAGGCAGATGGTATTTCCTGCTCAGAACTTCCCGCTTGCCTTTTATAGTCTTTGAGACTTCTTCGCTACTTCTCTCTAGAACAGATGTCAGTTTATTCTTAGACTTGGATTCAAGGTGTTTGCAGCTTAATTGTCTCAGTTACATCATGTACTTGCGGAAAGTTTTAAACACCAGAAGTGTTAAAAAGAGTTTGTCAGGATAATGCAGCGACCATCGCAAACACACTGGAACATATTTCTTTGTTTCCCATTTATGCTGTTATTTTGCTGACTAGCTACATACGCCAGGAACCCAACCCTAGAAGGCCTGATCAATGAGTTTTGGTCTTACCAAAGATAAGGTCGAATTACACATATCTTGTAGCGCTAATCGTGTAATATTCAGCAAAAACACGTGACTGTTCGGAAGTTAGTCGTTGGTACTACAGGTAGTTGGATAGAAAGGTGGAGAATTTGACACACTTAACACGAAACATATGCGTGGTTGGGTTGGTTGTGTAGTGTATGTATTTCTGTTTGTATGGGTAGCCCCTACATGAAATGCGATTACTCGGAAACGAATTGTTTAGGAAAATATTTCGACTTAAGACGGACAAAAATATTGAATCTGTGGATAATTCGCTAATTAGTGGAAAAGCCCGCTTAAATTTAACGAGGTGTAATTTGTTTCGTACTTTCATCTCCATGATCGCCAAATAACCCTTCTTTGTGGGCGGTAGTGAAGAATGAAACTGTTTTATGTCTTTAGTGGTAAAATTCATTGAAATTAATACTCCTCTCTTCGTTAGAGCAGTTAATTTATCCTTTAGAGTTTAATTATTTTCTCTTACATTTTTACATTTTTATGCTTAAACCCTGACGCTATGGGGGTGGTTACTGACATCGAACCAAGCAGAACCGTGTGGAATCTGACATTATCTGTGGATTGTTGACATATGTTACGTAGATTCTTCGTCAGTTTTCTGTAACACCTGCTATTTGTGTGGTTGGTCGTAGTGAAGATGAAGAAATTCTGACAACCTTGCCGAGAACCGAAACCCGGTCTCCAGTGTTCTCACTGTCATGTAACAGTAATGATAAAATGACACTTAATTTCGCAGCCAGACCTCATAGTTCACTCACTTGTTATTTGGCCAGTTTTCCATGTGTTTTTCGATCCCGAATCGTGTTTTTGTTACATTTAGACTTTCACAAGACACAAGATATTATCTGCATCGTCCAGTTGTTTCAGAAGCTACAAATACTTTTCTGTGCGCACACCCGCCATGGGGAAATCATGTCGACGTTTCCCAGTTCTGACTATCCGCGTTGCACTGTTTTCATTAGATACGCCTGCAGGAAAGACGCGAGATTTTAAGTCTATAGAATCTGTGTTTGGTAACTTTTCCAGTCTGAAGTACAATTCTATATTCGACTGGTTTTAAGCTTTCGTTTTTTTTTTTCGTTTTAAATTTTAAACCTCTTTCTCAGCGGGAAAGACCTCAGAACAGGATAAGCATCTACATTCTCGTTTAGTAATCACTGCCTAATTGCATTTCTGTTAAAGAAAGGTGATATTTAGACACACCGGCATGTGCCATCCTTTCACTTGAACTGCTGGAGACTTTCCATTCACGAATTGAACATAGAGGCAATGCCAGAGGGACCATGCCAGAACCGTTTGAACATAAAGGCAATGCCAGATGGAACACGCCAGAACCGTTTGAACATAGAGGAAATGCCAGATGGAACACGCCAGAACCGTTTGAACATAGAGGCAATGCCAGAGGGAACACGCCCGAACCGTTTGAACATAGAGCAATGCCAGAGGACCACGCCAGAACCGTTTGAACATAGAGGCAATGCCAGGGGACCACGCAGAACGTTTGAACATAGAGACATGCCAGAGGACCACGCCAGAACCGTTTGAACATAGAGGCAATGCAAGGACCACGCCAGAACCGTTGAACATAGAGGCAATGCCAGAGGGACCACGCCAGAACCGTTTGAACATAGAGGCAATGCCAGAGGGACCACGCCAGAACCGTTTGAACATAGAGGCAATGCCAGAGGGACCACGCCAGAACCGTTTGAACATAGAGGCAATGCCAGAGGGACCACGCCAGAACCGTTACACTGTACGCACATTCCGTAGCTTGTTGAAGGTATATCAGGTGGTACGTGGAGTAACAGCTGTGCTGTAAAGGGCTAATGAAGCCGACGGCTAGTGGGTTATGTGGATAAATATTGTGAGCGGTTTCTGTTTGAACTCGAAATAAGTTCACTTGAAAGGAAAGCGATTTCTTCATCATAGTTCAAATACTGATGATTGTAACAAATTTGAAGAAATACAAATATTTCTTAAGTCGTTATTGAGTGATAATGGCATCTGATTATACGCGCATCTCATGCTTACGTCGTGGTTTTAAGACATCCGTGCATTATGTTTGGGAGTAGCATCATAATTTATTTGGACTAATTTTATTTTAAAACTACATTTAATGTAGTTTGTGTGTGTTTAAGGGATTATGTAATTATGTGGGACGGTCATAACGAAGGAAGGAGAGAAAGGAAAGTGGAACCTGTGGAATTTAACTTTAGTTTAGGGCACAGAATTGAAATTGATATGTAAATGAAACATTTTTACACTAGTTTAAAACCCATTGACACTTGAACGGGAAATTTTGGCAGTTCCCATTTCTAGCTACTGTTCCCACAGGTGACTGATGCACTGTTATACATAGTAGCTCTGGAGGATAATACGAAATCACAGTTTCTGAACATGTACGTCATAAACGTCGAAAGGGCTTGAAAGACAGCTAGATAAAATAACCCGTGCTGTTACATGGAGATACGTTTTTGGCGGCAGAAGTCTAGACTGCAATACCAAACGAACAGCTGCGTAACGACTGCGTATTCCCGGCAGTACCTATCATCTGGTATACGTATCTGTAATTGTAAGTGTGACCTGCTACATGGTGACAGAATAATGGCGGAATGAGACTGAAGCATGTGGAGAATAAAGCTTTAGGATGTTTTGAGTTGCGTAAAACTGCAGTAGATACAAGTAGTGATAAGAACGGAGGCAGTGTTTGAATTGGAACATTTTAACAATCGGAACGGTGGAGAAAATGTTCTGCAAAGCTTGTACACATTATTGAGAGATTTCGTTATACATGCACATGGGTACGTTGCTTGTTAATTCGTGTATGTCTGAATTTGATTCGTTTTCGTATTGAAATACTAAAAATTACACACCATCATAATAAAAAAATAATTTACAAATTTTAATTATGTAGGAACCGAAACATTCGTATTAGTGGTAATATAAAGTAGCATAAAAATTACATTATACTAAAAATGTATCCCTAATTCGTGTATTGTTCATACTTGTAGATTTCGCGAGGAGAATAATAAGAAAAACAATACAACAAATTATTTCACAAATATTTAGTGCCTGCTGTTTGTTCGACACAAGCTGTCTGCTAAACGTCTTTTTCCCCCACGCTACGATTTCGCATATTTAGTCGAGATGGAACTGGTTTGTTCGTGGTTCAACTAAATTTATGAAAAGACACTAGCATCATTTGAAATATTGAGCTACGTTTTACTGCCAGTTATTCATTGCATTACAGTTGTGTTCACACTGGTATACACAGGTATAGTGGAAACTGCTTTCGGAAGGGTTTTTAAATCATCAGACAGGTTTAGTGGAACTGCTTTCGGAAGGGTTTTTAAATCATCAGACAGGTGTAGTGGAAACTGCTTTCGGAAGGGTTTTTAAATCATCAGACAGGTATAGTGGAACTGCTTTCGGAAGGGTTTTTAAATCATCAGACAGGTGTAGTGGAAACTGCTTTCGGAAGGGTTTTTAAATCATCAGACAGGTGTAGTGGAAACTGCTTTCGGAAGGGTTTTGTAAATCATCAGACAGGTGTAGTGGAAACTGCTTTCGGAAGGGTTTTTAAATCATCAGACAGGTGTAGTGGAAACTGCTTTCGGAAGGGTTTTTAAATCATCAGACAGGTGTAGTGGAAACTGCTTTCGGAAGGGTTTTTAAATCATCAGACAGGTGTAGTGGAAACTGCTTTCGGAAGGGTTTTTAAATCATCAGACAGGTGTAGTGGAAACTGCTTTCGGAAGGGTTTTTAAATCATCAGACAGGTGTAGTGGAAACTGCTTTCGGAAGGGTTTTTAAATCATCAGACAGGGTAGTGGAAACTGCTTTCGGAAGGGGTTTTAAATCATCAGAACGCTTAGTGCCCTTTTTGTAATCTGCGACATTAGTCGAAATTTACGGAATCTTTAATCATAACAGATATAAATTAGGGTTTAAATCATAAATTCTTTGCCCTTTTTTATCTGCGACATCACGAATATCAGCTCTGCTGGCAAGTTTTAACAAGTATGTTTTATTTATCGCCATACAGATATTGCACTTATTTTTATATTTTTTTATATGTATTGTAACCCTACATATGTTTCGGCTGTGCTTTAGCCATCATCAGGGTTTCTCTTGAAGCGTCCACTAACTGTATCTCTCACTACATTGTCCTTTATTCCTATTGGTTTCTTAATAACTAGTCACTATGCAATGTCACACTATCTAGGTCCTATATTGTTCACTATGTACACAGATGCACTTATATATGTGGGTTTTTTCACGTTTTTAGCTTGACGTTTCTTTGGTCCGTTTTAGAAAATGTAGAATGTGGTCTCTTCTGGAACATGTCTGTAGCTTTCGGTGTTTTCCGGTCCTTTTGCTTTAGTTTGTATGTAGATTGTCCGCCATCTTGTCACTGCCGTCTTGATGCTGCAGTGTGCCAAGATCATTCTATGGATTGTATTTTCCGTGGTTTCCGTTACGTGATGTTTTGGTGTCTGCGGTCTGTGGTGATTCCAAGTTGTCTTCGTGCTGTGGTCACACAAGGGTTGTGCGTTCGTGTTGTCGTTTCTTTTGTTGTTGGGTTTGTTACCTAAGTTTTTTATTTTCGGTCGGTTTTCTGCACTGTGGTTGTTTATTGGTTTTTGGATCTTTGATTAGCCTGTTGTTTTCTGTGGTCCATTTCATGTTCTTTCTATGATCAGCGTATTGTTTTAGGTGATGTGTTCTTTTGTGGTGCTGTTGTTCTTGTGGTCCGGTTCTTTGGGTTTTGTTGTGGTGATGAGCATGAATAGTTGGTTTTTCTCTCCTGGGTGTTGTTCAGGTATCAAAGTATTATCTTCATGGGCTTTCTGTATGTAAAACCGTTCCAGGGTGTTCATTTTCCTGCTTTTTTTGCACGTGTGTACGAGGTTCATTGTTTGGTCTATTGGGCCCCTTTCGTGTCTGTTGTTTAGAATGTGTAGGGCGTAAGCTGATTTTGGTTCGTTATTCCTGATGTAGCGGATATGTTCGGTGTAGCGTTGTTTTATGGACCTGCCAGTTTGTCCTATGTATTGTTTTTTACATGTGTTGCAAGTGATGGACGCTTCAAGAGAAATCCCTGATGATGGCTAAAGCACAGCCGAAACATATGTAGGGTTACAATACATATATAAAAAAAGTGCAATATTTGTTGGTCTATATATATAATTATCTCAAACATGCACGGTATGTACAACTTTCAAGTATGTTATTGTTATTGAGTAGCTACGTATAAGTGATGTATTATGTATTGTCGCCTGTCATGCTACTGTACGCTGAGATAGTCAGTATTACTGTACTTTCCAGATTATTGGCAAGGCTTCGGGGGAAAGAACAACTTTGCTCATTTTATCGGCATCACTTTTCCCATTTGTTTGATTGAGATCTCTTTAAACATTCCAGTTTCAATGGCTGCATAAACTTCTGGCAACTTTTGAGTGCAGATTGCTGATCGTTGATTTAGACACTCGTATTGTAATTCTTATGTCTTTGCTCGAGGCATTGGGAGATTTATTTTTCGTTGAAGAAACCGTGATAAATTGGTGATTCATGCAGAGCATCTGCCATTATACAAAGGTTCTAGACAAAATTTTGACGTGTTAGTATTTTAAAGATCGCTGAGCGGAGCAAAGTTACTCGTGTTGATTACAGCATCAGTACTGTTTTTTTTTTTTTGTTTGTTTGTGGAAGCGACCCATCGTACCGTCAATATTCCTTCATTGTTCAATAAATTAATTAATAAAGGGCTGGCAATTTCATCAACTTTTCTTTGATTTTTTAGGAGGCTGGTGATATAGAGAATACGGATTGCAAGTTGTTAATTCTGCGGATGTCCTCGACTTCACCGCTCACGGCGAGTTCTGATCTGTGAGTAGGACAGTGCCAGACAGTAATTTGACGAAACACTTGTGATGACGATGTGCAACACCAGATTTTATTTCCAACGTACCAGATGCGTTGTCGCAAGTGAAATATATTGTAGCATTCTTCTAAATAAGGCCACATTAATTTAAGGAACTCGTTAATCTTTTTGTAATGTTTTCAGGGTCCGTACTGTCTATTTCAATGAAATCCAAGTTAAAGATGCAAGCCTGTCCAGGATATTCTTCTTTAAAAGACTTTAAGAACAGTTACAGTTAAACTGTCTGATGTTGATTCCTCTATCAACACAGGTATATTTATTTTTTTTGTTCCTGTGTTTTCTGCCGTTTTCTTCTTTATTTTGTCTGCAGTATCTTCGACAATTCCTGCACGTGATTCATCACTTGCAGAACTGCTCATATTTATACCATTTAATATTTGTCTCTGTTATGAGGTTAATCATGAAATGGTCTTTGTTTCTTTGCAGTCTTAGTCCGAAATACACGATGCGTGATTTCAAATTAAATTCTACGCATTAATTATATCTCTTTTCAATTTCCTCTTCTTTGGCTTACTTCTCTATTGCCATTGCCATGGAATGCGACGCGAAATGATGGTTCGAATTGTTTTTCTCATGGACCGGATTTGCTGATTTGCTTCGGTGTTTCCATTGTAATTTAGAAAGAATACTTGCCAGTTCGAGGACATGTGTATTCTTCTTTACATGAGAATCTAGAACCTCATCATTTGTGCAAACACGGCATTCAAGAAACTGATCTTTCACAACTAACCACGGGTCTTCGTTGATGAAATACAGTATGTCTTTGTCCAACATAAGGGAATTTCATTTAGTCCATTACTCGTCTTTTGTTCCTTTTCAGTGCCTTCATCATTGTTATCTTTTTCTTTGCTTTGGTGGGTGGGCGTAGACGGAGATGTACTGCTACTCTCGAACTTTTGGACTTTTCTTCTAATTTCAAATTCGCTTTTGATTTCAATTTTTCTTCTTTTTCCTATGTCTTTTGTAGTTATATTCTCTTCCTGACTTTTTGTTGTTAATTAAAATTAACCAATTGAATTCTAAAAGGTTTTGACGATGGTATATGATATTGTGAACCTCTTGTTTCTAGGACTTTGTCCATCGTCTTTATTGTGAATAAAATATAAAATAAAATATATAAAATCTACGTTTCGGAAGATGGCTCTTCTTCCGTCTTCAGGCCTGAAGACGGAAGAAGAGCCGAAGTCCTAGAAACAAGTGGTTCGCAATAAAATTAACCAGTTTCCCATATCCATTTTAAGAATGAAAGTTGGAGCAGGCGCGCTGGTTGATATAACTTTATTCTTCTGCAGCCTACAAACAAAACATACATAACCTATATATAATATGTATGAGGCAAATACAGCTGAGACCCGTTTGCGGATGTCGACGGGTAAACGTATTGCAACAGGAAAAGTCACATGCATTTAGATAAGAGTTCCATTGACGCGCATGTCGGAGTATCCCATCTGACAAAGAATGTTTACACTAAAGAATATCTTTTATGTCGAAAAAGTGAGAAAGAAGTAACTTACACTCGCGGAGAAATCAAATGTTTTATATGAAATACATATTAGAGAAAAGTGAAGATATATTTACTTACCAAATGGCCTGTGTTTGCTTCAAGATTTTCCCTCCTTATTGCACATACTTCTGGGCTTAGTGAACACAATAAGAGAGATTTTTTTTTTGGAAGGAAGACAAACTGTAGCTGATTTAAAATCTGCGATGTGTGAATTAATATGGGAAGTCCCGCGTTACAAAAACAGTTGCCCTAACCTCTCCAGATATGTCTTTCCCGTACCCGTTAAATTGTATGTCAGATGAAGGAAGTGTTAACATCTGGGATTAGCCCTAAAAGTCAGTGTCTCTGTATGAAAGAATGCCACCTCTGCGGAGGATGTTACTAGGCAAGTGAAAATAGAATACAGTGCAATGTACTGCCAAGCTAGCAGGATTCATGTTTGGCGCAGTTGGTTGAGGCACTGCGCTACAAACCGGAACGTCGCGGGTTCGATTCCCGATGGTGTCACTGGAATTTTTCATTGACATAATCGTTTCGGTCGCACTATGGCCCTGGGCTCGACTCAGCCTCTTAACAGAAATGAGTACCAGGAATCTTTCCTGGGGAGGTAAAGGCGGCCGGTGCGCAGGGCTGTCAACCTTACCACCTTCATGTGCCGATTGTCTAGAAATCTGGGAGCCTCGACCTCCTGGACCCTAAGGGCCTGTGAAGGCCTGTAATGGGATTGCTTTACCTTTTTACCATTAACAGTGGTTGGCGTACCAGTAGTGTTACACGTACCACAGTTTGAGAAATCGTGTTCTAGTGCACGAGGAAAATATTTCGTGCCGTTGTGTCAGTCGGAAGGCTTTTTAATTTGTTAGTATCAACCGGGGCGGTGTTCGGTGCGTTCCGGTCCAATTCGAGCGCGGTGCAGGTCAGAGGAGCCTGGTAACACAATTATTGGCAACGCAGTCCGTGTGAGGTGTTCGAGCATCCAGCAAACAGCCCACACTAAGTCCCTCCCACTACCTTCTGTGCCTCTAAAGCAGGGCCTTTCTGGAAGAATCTGCATCACAGATGCAGATTACGGCACGTACTCAAAGGGTCTGGATAATACCATCGCACGGTGGGCCTAATACCTTAAGTTTGGAAGTCATTATGTTTAAATAGTCCAGATGTGTGTCTTATAGCAAGATAGGCAATATATGTATAACGTAATATTGTGGCGCGATCGCGCAACCATTGTTGCAATTGAAACGCAACAGTGTGTTCACTGTGTATTGTTGAGGTCTGTGTCACCGCCAACAGTATAAAAGGACTGAGTGTTGCAAAACAGTGCTTTCATGGCGATTTAATGTCGCCGGCAACGATAAAACGTACTTAGGTCTTCATGTCAAGTGCCCGATATTTTTGCCCTATTGTAACAAAATTTGGATTTTCTCGACAGGTTTTCGTTAAAGTCTACAGTATCAAATTTCGCGGAAATCCGTCAAGTTGGAGCCGCTCTGATACATGCTGATAGACGGACGGACATGACTAAGCTAATAGGCGCTTTTTTGCTACTATGCGAACGTGCTGAATAACGACACGATTAAGTCTTCTGACCCCCCCCCCCCCCGTCAAAAAGAAGATTGTGTTATGTTACTTTTCGGACGTCTTCGTATAAACCATAACCATCGGTTCCGAACTGCGATCTCTTACGCCAGTGTGTGGCTCACGCAATTAAAGCAGCAAGGCCAGTTCATATACATACA
This sequence comes from Reticulitermes speratus, assembly GCA_021186555.1. Classification (NCBI taxonomy): domain Eukaryota; kingdom Metazoa; phylum Arthropoda; class Insecta; order Blattodea; family Rhinotermitidae; genus Reticulitermes; species Reticulitermes speratus. The sequence goes on along the minus strand of JAJKFL010000003.1, from coordinate 10,578,415 downwards.
ATGCTCCTATTGTGTTACCCTTTCTTGTACGTAATTGTTTCGTATCTTAAGCAGCAGCCTCATTTTACCGCTGCTAGTTGCATAGGAGCCGAAATAGCTCTTTTCCTACAACGAACAGCGTGAAGGGTTTGAGGACCGAGGAATCTGGGTTTAATTCCCTGCATTGCCAATAGAGCTTTGTCTTTTTTCTGCAGCGTCCAACTCCTCTGGGGCACATTCAGCCCCTGTCCAGTGGGTTCCGAGGGCTTCCTCGGCACGTTAAGCAGACCACCTGCATTTACTGCGAAGGCTATGAATACATGGAGCTATACATGCACTCCCCAGTATGTGTTCATGGAATGTAGTTAAATTAAGCGCTTATACAGCTGTATATATTGTATTAGTTTTTTTAACGGTTTACAGCCCAGTGGTATATGTATGACTTGCTAAGCCTATGGCATAAGAAACTGCATTTTGTCACGTATTGTAACGGTTCTCAAAAAAACATCGACTGATTCCCTAAACAACATTAACCGATTGGTTTTTGTAATGTACACGGATTGGACTCTGTGGGGTAATCTGATTAATTAGACTGCTGTTGGGGTAATTTGAGTAAAGGCCGTAAGCTTGATATGCAACAAAAAAAACTGAAATACCTGAAGCACTTGCTGTATTTCGGTATGCAATTCCTGGCGAATACCACTATTGGATCTTGGGCATAATATTTAATTAACATGTGTCGTGATGTTAGTATATACTAGGGGTGCACAAATTTTCCAGAGATCTACAATCCACCTCCAAATTCTGGGCGCCAGAAGTATGACGTTAAGCAAGTACCATACTGAGGACCCACAAATATTAGGCGCTACCGTGAAAAATTTAGTCGCCACGGCGACCTGGTGCCCCAGATTCGTGCACCACTGGTCTGTACGTTGGTGCTCCTTTGGTTTGAACTCATTTTGAACTTGCTTTTTATGAGATTGATTTTCCGGTTTAATACACCCCCCTCACGCTAATGCAAAGATATTTGTAACTTTCCCCGTTTGTATTTTCAGTGGCTGAACTCCGTGATGCGTTTCAATGGATTTTTGCTATGCGAAACAAATTTTTGGTGGGGTTTTATTGTTATTACCGAAAGTCGCGGTGGAGTTTCGTATTCGGAAGGTCGCGGAATCGAATATTGGCTCGTAGACCGCGCATCCTGGCGAGATTTCATAGTTTTATCAAGCCGCTCCAGGCAATTGACCGGCTTGTACACAATATATTATGCCGCCGCCTGAGCCCACATTTATTCGTCGTCCCATACTTCGACGCGGTGTGGCAGGGCCGGCATTAGGCCGATTGGATCGATCTGACTCGCGGGCCCCACGCTCATGAGGGATTCGCGCATTATTAATTTTTAAAGATACGCAGTGTGATACCACACAAAGCTCTCGGACTCTTTCTATAATAATTTTATAACTAACGTTGTAAATATACCAAAACGTTAGTCCTTGTTTTGCTCTGCACAAAAACTGTTAGTGGCCCGCCACAAGGATCGCAGTCGGGCCCCGCGTTTGCTAAGGCCGGCACTGCGGTGTGGTGTCAGCTACCGACAACGTCGCTAAACCTAAATAAGTGATAGGATTTTGTACAGTAGAACATATACCGATGTGGGATTGAAAAAAATGAAACAATCATCCATCACATGTGACTAGTAGATCCATTATTATTATTATTATTATTATTTATTATCTTTATGCAGGGCATTTACAATTGTATACCTGAAGCAAACCATGTATCTAAGGTATATATTGATGCAGCTATTCTGTAGTTCCAATTCTTGGCACATGTAATGCTATTTCCCATGTTAAATGTTTTGTACATTTACATCAGTACTTTCCGAAGTATGTGTGCAGTACCCAATATGGCTGTTTTCTGTAGTTCCTTGATTTCGTGCTTTTTAGGTATGTTGCTCAGGTATTTTGTGATTATTATTATTATTATTATATTATTATTATTATTATTATTATTGGCCGGGATAGCGTAGCCGATATAGCTACTCGCTATAGGCTGGACTGTCCTGGAATCGAATTCCGGTGGGGGCGAAATTTTCCATGCCAACCAGACCGGCCGCGAGGCCAACCCAGCCTCCTATATAAAAGGTACCGAGTCTTTTTCCGAGGTTAAAGAGGCCGGAGCGCGGTGCTGACCACCCACCTCTTTCTAGCGCCGAGTTGAGAATGAGTTGTAGCTATACGTCCGCCTTTCCTCTGTGCCTGTACAGGCCGGTCATGGGGCGATCTTTGCCTTTATTATTATTATTATTATTATTATTATTATTATTATTGCTGTTAGGATCATTTTCAAGGGCTTAAGTGAATAGGATATAATTACAGTTCCAAACTCTTTTCATTTTGGATATCGAAATTAACTTTCTGGTAAGCCTCGTTGTTCAAATGGCAGAGGGTGCTGTGAGGAGTCAGACCCGTTACGATCTGGCCACCCCTTCTTCAGAACGTTATCTTATCCATTTGAAAATCCAAACTGATGATGAACTAAATCCAGATTAAGGGACGGTGCCGTAGTCCCGGAAGTCCCTGCCTTGGAGGTCATCTTCACACCCAAAGTCATTGCGATCCCGATGACTGACGTAAGCTGGCCAACTGTGTGTCCGTGCTATTATCTGTATCATTTCGGCCGTGACGTAACTTTCCACCCATCGCATTTGATTGTTCATTGAGTTGAGGCAGATTTGCTTCCTGCTGATACTTTATGCTCTCACATGTTGTAGGATGTTTGTGGTTGCTGTGTTCCTTTATTCTGTTGTGACGTAAGTGGCCGTCATAAAGTTGCAACTTTTTAAGTATCTACTGTCATAAATAATTTCAGACCCTTTGGTACAGTCCGTCCTGAATCGTAAATCTATTGTACACGGGCTTTGAGTTTCTTATGGCAGTTTAAAAATTCAGGTCTTCTGGGATGTGGTGGCATGTAGTTTGGTAAATGGATACCAAGATTTCGGAGGAGCCATCTGCCTCCAACCATTAAAGTTACACGACCTCTGTTTCCGTAAGATCCTGCGAATATCTGATGTTGAATATTTGTCTCTGCACCTGGTCCACGAACTGTTCACAATGGCGGGCCTAAAGGCCCACAAATGCTTTCTTTCTTCCTTTTTTTCTCTCTCTCCTATCTTTCTTCCCGCCGTGCCTGCCTGCTTGCTCTCTCTCTCTCGCGCGTGGTTTAGTAAGTTACGAGGTGGAAGCTGTTTAAATTTAGGACAGGCCGGGGAATTTTTCTCCCATCTATTTCCTTCTGTTCTGTCCTTTTTCCTTTCCTTTCATTCGTGTCCCAGCTCCATAACCTGTTTCTGTGAGTTCCAGTTTAACATTATGTACGTATCCGTGTACGCGTTGTTTCGTGTAGCATCCTTACATACCTGCTGGAATGTACGATATGGAATAGGGGAATATGCCTGTTTTGGCATTGGAAATGCACCAGACCAATTTTAATTAGACTGATCTGAAAGGATGAACTTGGTTAATTAAGAATGCTATAGGATGTATTACGTGTGGGTTATGGACCATCGGCAAGTGTTCCAAACTGAATATAACATATCGGAACCTGGATGTTTCCGAAATGTTCTATTGACGTTTGACAAACTTCAGAAACCCAGTAACACGAAATAGCTCCCTCGATTATATTGGCTGTGTAACTTTGTTGTTTCAGCTACAGTCCTTGCATGTTGTGGAATTAACTTTATTTAGAACTGTGACTTAGGGGAGAAATAAGCTTATATGTTGTGTGACTAGTATGAACACCGTTGACATTTAAATTTGAAAATTTGACAGTTCTAATCTCTAGCACTAACAACCCTTTTCTTGATCCACTCCATAACTAACTCCATGGAGCAGAGTCCTTCTTGAGAAGGTAGCAGGTCGTCAGCTAGTCAAGAAATTCCCCGCGTTTTATGGAACCCGAAGGTTCATTACCGCACTCACAAGAACCCGCCACCTGTCCCTATCCTGAGCTTAATTTGTACCAAAGAATCAGTCCAGGTCCGAGGCTTTGTGATCTGTTTCGTAACATGGCAATTTTTTACGGTGAGGAGTTATTAGCACCTCGCCCAACCCCCAAGCTGGAGGACCACCCCTTGTCTGCTGTCCGCGACTGCTTATTCAATGTATTCGCAGCTACCCTCCATATCCGGAGGCCGTTCCTCCATCCGCAACCCGAGGACGCGCCATGTCGTGGTGACAGGGACACACTTATCATGGTTTGTTGATCCACTGTTACACATTAAAGCCCTTGAGGTATACTGCGAAATCACAGTTCCACTGATTGCATACAATAATCTTGGAAAATTCTTGAGAGTCAGCTTGATGGAATGAACAGTGCTGCTACCCGGTGATAGCGTTCTATCGGCAAGACCTGAGGCTGCAATACCGACGTAAGCACAAGACCTCTTGACTGCTTCATTATGTCAGATTTATCCTGCAGTGGGTGCCACCTGGGGGACGTAGTGATAGGACATTCTACGTAGGGACAGAGAAACAACAGAATTTCAGTTCGTGGGCATTTACGAGTATGTGCAGTACATCCTAAGCACCGGCCGCGTTCCATCCCCCCTCCCCCCCAGAGATATCAGGGGTACTCTTTTCTGTTAGAGGCTGAGTGGACCCCAGGGCCATAGTGCGGCCGGAATGATTAAGTCAATGAAAAATCCCAGTAACCCCATTGTGAATCGAACTCGTGACCTTCCGGCTTGTAGCGGAGTGCCTCAGCCAACTGCGTCACCCCGTTGCAAGTATAAATATACTTACAAATTAATATAGCAGTCAACACAACATTATATTCAAGAAGAATGAAGACTACGTGTTTCGGCTAAAAATGATTAACCATCCTCAGGCGTAATTACAAAATTGTAATTGGGCCTGATGATGGCTAATCATTTTCAGCCGAAACGTGTAGCCTTTATTCTTCCTGAATACTCGTATAGTGTTGTGATGTCTGATTGCAGTATTCATTTGTATTTAATAACGCAAGAGGGATGTACCACCTTAAAAAAATTTACTTGTTGGAAGGGCTTTGAATAACCAGTGCAGTGTGAACGATAAATTCATATTGAGTGTTCTCTGATGCCCGAAGTGTTCTTAGACTGTTATCTCCAAACTGTGGAACCCATTGGGACGAACCTTGTTGAAAATATTCCCAGTGACGCTGCCAAGACAACAGATATTGCTATGTTTTCCTCGTATTCTTAACGATGAAGTCAGTCAAGGCGTTTCCACTTACGAATTCTACACACGAGCCAATCACAAAGGCACTACGACGGTTGTGTCGCCACAACGTGTAATTAAACTGCACGGAACTTGTACACTGTGTGGCTGCAGCAACTTTGGTGGCTTGGTTAGTTTTGTTGCTGGCAGGCTGTACGATTTCGTTGTAATGTTGACTAACATGTGGTCGGTACAAAAGTGGCGTGGCCCCGTCGTGGTTGTTTGTAATACCATAGTCCGGCATTGATAATCAGCCTGAATATGAATACTGGTATTGGCACCGTGGTCCAGTTGACCACATTACTGAACGGTATCATATTTCTTCGCGTTTTTCTTCATATTGCCCAAACTGGCACGTTCTGAGTAACCGCTTCAGGAGATTTTGTCCTGTTTTTCAATTCTCTTCCTAAAAACTGTTATTTTTAAGACTTGAATAGGGACTGTCAGTACTTATATAATGAGAATGTTGTCTTCCTTTATTTGCTCTTTAAATGTATTTTTGCTCCATATCGTGGATTGTGATAATTCAACAAAGTACTTGGCCACGGCCTGGACGACCGGGTTCGATTCTAGGTAGCGGTAGGGCTTTCCTCTTCATCACCAAATCGAGGTTGGCTGTGGGGCCCGTTCGGTTCACTGTCTAATGGATCCAAGAGCTTTTTGTGGTGGAGAGTGAAGCTTTCTCTGATGCCGAGGTTAAACATTCATGAACCTTTCATAGTCACGTTCCTTATCCACTTTCTTAGCGTGGTATCCGCTCACCACTTTGCTCCCCGACACTGCGGCTACGAAGAGAAGTCCCAGGGAAGGTGCTGAGGACGGTGATCGAATTTTCTCCCTTCCTACTTATTGCTGCATCCCACTTTAGCACCCTCTGCTGTATGTCGCCGAGTCCAAAACACTTGTCGCTAACGAAAGCTATCGTATGGTTATCACAAATATGCGAACGGAATGGCAAGACGATTGGACACGGAATGATGGGAAGTGCGCTGGAAGGGGGGAGCTTAACAGCGCGAAGGAAATGTCGGGGAATCGATCCATGGGACTTCTTTCCGTGGTCGCAATATAGAGGTCTGGCCAACAGCAGCACTGCGCCCGCACGAACGTTGTGGTTCTGCTCTGCGCATGCTCGGAACGATTTCTGTAGTAGAGTGAAGGCGACAGAAGTGGGAAGTTGAAGCTGGACCCCATTACACTGAAACCACAGGAAGACCCCCCCCCCCCCCCCGGTCTCGAGCTGTTACCCACCCCAACCATCGCACTTCCGTATATTTCCCGTTATTCGTTTAGTCATTCCGTTCATTAAAGTATTAGACGTGATAACTGTCGCTAACGAGAAGCGCTTGTGGCTTGTGGACATAGGCCAAAGAGCGATATACAACAATAGGCAGAGAGCGGGCAGTTCCAAGAGCGATATACAACAATAAGCAGAGAGCGGGCAGTTCCAAGAGCGATATACAACAATAGACAGAGAGCGGGCAGTTCCAAGAGCGATATACAACAACAGGCAGAGAGCGGGCAGTTCCAAGAGCGATATACAACAATAGGCAGAGAGCGGGCAGTTCCAAGAGCGATATACAACAATAGACAGAGAGCGGGCAGTTCCAAGAGCGATATACAACAACAGGCAGAGAGCGGGCAGTTCCAAGAGCGATATACAACAATAAGCAGAGAGCGGGCAGTTCCAAGAGCGATATACAACAATAGGCAGATAGCGGACAGTTCCAAGAGCGATATACAACAACAGGCAGAGAGCGGGCAGTTCCAAGAGCGATATACAACAACAGGCAGAGAGCGGGCAGTTCCAAGAGCGATATACAACAACAGGCAGAAAGCGGGCAGTTCCAAGAGCGATATACAACAACAGGCAGAGAGCGGGCAGTTCCAAGAGCGATATACAACAACAGGCAGAGAGCGGGCAGTTCCAAGAGCGATATACAACAGGCAGATAGCGGGCAGTTCCAAGAGCGATATACAACAGGCAGATAGCGGGCAGTTCCAAGAGCGATATACAACAGGCAGATAGCGGGCAGTTCCAAGAGCGATATACAACAGGCAGATAGTGGGCAGTTCCAAGTGCCGGCATCCCTACCATCTAGTGTGGGACATGTTTCCGTGGCCTCGGTATAGTTTGTGTTTACGCTGTAGTGACAGGTTGATTGAACTTAGTTTATTTAACGACTCTTCCACGGCTGCAAGGTTATAGTGGCTGTTGATAATGCAGTAATGCTGATATTAATTGGAACAACATGGAAGGAGGGGATTCGTGGCTTATTTTGTAGTGCTGTGTCAGCAATATTGGCCTTCAAGTTTGTACGATTGTTTGGTATATTCATACTGGAATCGATTTACAGCCATCGACTAAACTGTGTTACACAGTGGAATCGATTTACATGTATCGACTAAACTGTGTTACACATTGTATTAATACTATATCACGTAGTTGTCTTTGTTGGTTTCAAATTCATTTCAGTTTTACTGTCTCCCCATTTGCTTCGAAGAACGTAGGTAAACTAGGAGAGATCGTGATGTCAGGAGGTCATAATGAATGTAAAATGGTATACTCACGAGGATGATACAGGTTTAAGTTCAGACGTGAGGTTTCAGTTTACCTCACGACGTTTCGTTGCAGGAAGTAACATTTAGAATAACAAGTGTTATTTTTTTTAACCTGGTTCTTCTTGAGACGCTGAAAGTACAATCAAGAAATACTCCGCGTTCATGTAAGCCGCAGGATCATTGCCGTGATCACAAGAGCCTGCCACTGATCCTACCCTGAACTAGAGGCATGCAGTCTGCACCTTCCCAGTCTGCTTCTTTAACGTCTATTTTGATATTGTCATTGTAGGAGATCCACGTAATTTTTTAAGTAAATTATATTTTTTTTAAATAAAGGATTTCATTACTGTGAACCGTAAAATACACCACACCGACAGCGAATTCTTTAATACTCATTGCTGTAGGAGTGTGTTGGTGATTGTTACTGGACATTTGGCCATATCCTGCAGTTGAGGAAGGTAAGGTTTATGTCGTAATGAGGGCTTACTGCTGTCATCTGCAGATCCATGACACGACACGAAAACTTGCGTATGTTAAGAAAAGTTGCTAGAATCACAAATGAAATATAAGCACGTGTGTGTCATCGGCTTAAAATAAGACAGTATATGTCTTGGCCACCGTGCTCATTGCTATATTTATTACGGGAACCCGCAAATGCTATGGGCTGCAGTGAATGCTTATAAATATGGAATGCAAGAGGAACAACAAAGATTTCAGCTTTATCACGTTTTCCATTCTTACGAGTTTTTAACCGTTTATACCCTAATGGTAACTATATGTACCACGTACTGTGACATTAAGAAACTGCAGTTTGTTCACACAGTATATGTGTGTATGTGTTTCGTGTGATTATAAACATCACTACGGATTATTTCCAGGAACAGTACTAACCTGTCTGTGTTTATAATGGAGACGAAGTGTGTTTTCTGTGATGTACAAACTGAATTTTTGTGTATAATGTAGATGAACGTCAGTCTTCAAAGGTTTAAAACTGCAAATAGTTCAGTACGTATTACTTTACGTGGCGTGTCAACTTCGTGTGGAATGTGCATCATTAAGCTTTATTGCCTGTTCTGATGGTCTCTTAGTGGTGTATTTGATCTGTCAATCTATCCTTGATGTACCGGAAATCTATTCATCCCAGTGGCTTGGTAAAACCCCCACCTTTGGACCTTGCTATAGGCTGGTAACTTACCGGGGGGACGTCTTGTGTCAATCCAGAAACCCAGAGTGTATGTGGAAATTCACAAATTTGTAACGTAACTTGCACAGTCTTTTTCAGATTTACCGCTTTTTTATTACATAGTTTAACTCCAACACATGTTTGCATTTTACACGCTTTTTTTTAACTTTCTAACATTCCACCTGAAGTTTTTTTTAACACATTTATTCGACTTCTGTAGCACTGGTGTTAGAAGTAATTATTGTTCTGGAAATTGAAATATTTCTTATTCACGCACTCACAGACCATTTCCTCACGCTGTTTAATTAACCTTATCAAGCCCAGTGGTTACTTTATGTAACATCAGGTTTAAAGATTCAAAAATTCTACGTTCTGCCCGCGCAGTGTATTTATGTGTTTTGCATGGATCTTAGAACAAATGGCGCCTTTTGCTCCATACAACGTCAATTGATTGGTTTTTGTAACCGTGAGGGAGAGTGTTTACTGCGCGGTACGAAGTGGGTCTTTAAAATGAAACATATTATGTTTCGTTCTTAAAGGATTAATGTCCTCGTTTCCAGTTCGCAGTTTCCATCTTTACCAAGCGCAAGACACTGAGAAGAACTGCCTGTTTTTAGAATAGTTTTAATGTTTTGTGAACTTGAGTTTTCCCGATATGGGACTTCATAGCGATCACCACGATGTGTTTCCTTTGGAATCCCATTTCTACTTGTAGAGCACAATAACGGAATGCTTATCATAGACCAGTCATAGACAATGGACAAGATTCATATAAGTTTCAAAATATGCTGGGATTTTCGGTCAGGTTCAAGTATAAGACTTGTTTATGATTTCAAACAAAAGACACGCGGCAGTACAAGTGCAGGTGTAGAGATATTATTTAATCTTAACAACAAATGCTGCTCACTTCCTGGCGGCTCATTTAACACCGCCCACACAACGACTAAATACCCGCTATTAATCGGAGAATGTATGAGTTCCCTTGTAGTCATTATGCGAATTTCGTAGGATACGCACAATGCAGTTTCCACGGGTAGTATCCTGTAAAACAATTTACAGGTACGTGAACGTGTTAGAGCAGCATGTTCCGTGCTATACAGTAAGAAACATGCAGCATGCAAGTGCGTATTGCGTGCATATAAGACACCTGTGTTTCACAAACTGTACGGTAGGTCGTCAAACAAGACGGAATTTTGTGAACTGGCACCTTCGCGTGGTGCATGGTAAAGAAATGGAGCTCCTGCAGTAGTTCTGTATGGCGGTGAGGTATGGTTTTAACTCGTTGGATACGTGAACTCTCCTAATAATAGGTTTCCTGTGTTAATCCACAAATTGCCATTACATGATAGTTTGTGTGTGGTGCCCCCTGAGCGCAACTAGGTTATCGGGCCTATTTTTTTTTTCTGACACCATAAATTTACACCGACATGTTACACATATTGCGACACCGTTTGTTCTACGATGGTATGATTTTTAATTAAATTTGATGCCTTGTTTACAGAGTTTCTTGTGACAGTACTAAGCACTGTATTGTGGCCTCGTTCGCCAGCCCTGAACCATTGCGATTTTTGCTTGTGGGGCATGTTAAAGCATAATGCTTAAACTGAAGACGATTTGAGTGAAGGCATTCAGAAGGTAGTTTTCAGTTTCATCAGCGGAACTGCAGTGTGCAATGAATAACATACTTTGTGAGCTGGAGGAGCCCACTTTCAGGGTCACTCTGCAGGACGTCTATACATTCTTCCCACACAGTGTATTTATGTGTTTTGTATGGATCTCAGAACAAACATCGATTGTTTTCGTATACAGCATTAACTGATTGGTTTGTATAACCGAGACGGAGTGTGTTTACTGCGTTGTACGAACTGAATCTTTATATGTAATTCAGCTTATTTTTCGTCTTTAAAGTGTTAAATGTGAGTAGCACACTAATATTTACTGCAATACATTTGCTATGTCCACACTTGTGCGTTTTTCGTGCGCTTAGACGCATGCACCGCACCGCAGCGCATGCGTCCAGCGCACGTGATGCATGCGCAAAGGCATGCCTGAAATCAGTTGAACGGCGCCGTTTTCAGTGACGCATGCAGTAACGCACGTACTTCACCGGTAGTGGATTTGTGTGCAACATTCCGTGCAACTTCACCATGGCGTCAGAACAAACATTATTATTTATTGAAGATTATAGGTCACATAGTGCCTTTTGGGACATTACAGACAAAGATTATACAAACAAATTGAAGAGAACTGATGCTTACACCGTTTTGGCCACGAAATATGGCAGTGACTGTGAAAGGTGTGAAAAACAAAATTAAAAGCCTGCGTTCATATTTTTCGAGGGAACATCAAAAAGTCACAGAAAAAAGAGCGGTGCAGAAGCAGAAGACAAGACCAACCCCTCTTGGTTCGCGTATAGGTCCATGTTGTTTATTTTGGACTCTGTAACGCCAAGGACAACGAAGGACTCACAGTACTGTACTGGGATTTGTGAAGAAAACAGTGAAGTGGATACTGATAAATATTGTTTGACAAATGTAATCAATTAATAATAATTATTAAAGTCCTTACCTTGACGTAATCTTGTAAACCTTCAATTATCGCTTTTAGGACCCCAGGAAGCATTGATGAAATGAATTGCTTGGATACTTTAAATAAGTACATCAGAGACGTGAATGAATCACCGGTAGCCAAATATCTAAGAGTGATCGCTAATTTCACTTCAGCTGGTATTGCTTCTCTGAAACGAGTATTTTGTTTTTCGATCTTCGGCTCCACCATTCCCAAAAGCATGTAGAAGTTTGTTCTAGACATTCGCTTAAAGTTCTTAAAAAGAACGTTTTCATTTAATTCCAATTCCCTCAGTATTCCAAAATTCCGCGTTTTAAAATAATATTTCATCCATATCGATCGCCGGTATTTTTCGCATCTTTTTCTCACTCTTTTCAGCACTAACATAGCAGCACTTATACCCGCTAACATAGCAGCATCAGTTACGTCCATTGCAACTTCACGTCTACACTGGTGAAAAATTGAAAACTATTTGACGCACAGGTGTGGACAGTTGAAGGCATGCGTCCAACTCATTCAACCTACGGCATGCGCTAGACTACTCGGTGTTGAAAAGCGGAATTGAAAGTTGAAAGCGAAGTTGAAGATGAAAGCGCACAAGTGTGGACATAGCAATTGAACTACTCGTAACATGCACGGACCCCAGTTAAAACACGATGAAATTTTTAATTTCAATTCTAAAACTTTGTTTTGTATGATTTTTTCCCCCGTTTCTGAGTTTGTGGCTCCCGTAGATACAAATGAACGTACTCTACATAAACCTCTGTAATATATAAGTAATACAAACACACAGGGGTCTAACTTGCGTTTACGTAATAACCAAAAGAATAAAATTCTAACCTTTGTGTTGTTTAATATGCACACATAATATCATTTACTGTTCAAATTTAATGGCTGAGGTGTGTTGAGAAATATAATGTGAGTTTGAGGGCGAATATTACCGCATACGTGGAAATATTTTCCAGACGTCGATCTTTATTTTTAAGTAATATGCATATATTAGTGAAAAATCAAGATCGACGACCGTTCGCTAAAGGCAGTTGTAGTGAAACCAGATTCAGGGTTTTCTCAGTAGTTTTCTTTCGAACTGTTTCTCGAGTCCGCGTGGATTTTCATGTCAAAACGCACTGACGAGAGTACATAAGCGCTTATGTAGGACAGCGAAGGACATCACAGACGAAAAGTACATAGGCCGTTCAAATTTAAACGAGAATTTAGTTCCCTTTGAGCACAAATCAACTTGTATGAACGTGCTTGCGCTGACAAGTTATGACATGTTTAAACTTGCAACCCGCACTAGTCGGATCCCTCTCCGCCCAACCATCAGGTGCAATCAAGATGGCAGAGCAAGAAGTACCCAGTAGTGTTGCGCAGCGTATAATTATCAAATTTCTCACGAAGGAAGGTGTCATTCTTCTGAAATCTTTACCAGGCTTCAAACACAGTTTGGGGATGAATTTTTTACAGCCAAGGGTGTTCAGTTGGGCGACATCATTTCGAGAAGAACGAGACCATGTTGAAAATGAACCTCACGCTCGGCGACCAAGAACTTCTGTCAATCCAGACAACGTTTTGAAAACTGGTGAACTTATTCGGGCTAATCGTCGCATAACTGTTGTTTAACTGTTACAGGAAGTAGGAATTAGTGTAGGGAGTGTTGAAGAAAGTCTGCACAACGAGTTGAAAGTCAGTAGAGTGAGCGCAAGGTGGGTCCCACGGCTCCTGTCACCGGAGCACATGGAAAGACGTTTAGTGGCCGTTACTCAACTTTTGCAACGATACGAGAGAGAAGGAGCCGAATTTTTGGAATCAATTGTGACCTGTGATGAGACCTGGGTCCACTACTTCACTCCTGAATCAAAAAGAGCAAGCAAGCAGTGCAAACACACACATTCTCCACCCCCCAAAGAAGCAAAAGCAATTTTTTTTCAGCGGGGAAGTTAATGGCTACTGTGTTCTGGGATTCCAAGGGTACCATTCACCTGGACTTTCTCACTGGTCAAAAGACCATCAATGCGCAGTACTATTCAACTCTCCTGAATGAAAAAGTGAAGCCGGCAATTCGCTCAAAGCGAAGAAAAAGGCAGGATTAAGTGTTCTTTCTCCAAGACAACGCTCGCCCTCACACTGCTGCTTTAACGATGGCAACTCCACTGAAATTGAAGTGGGATGTCCTGCCTCATCCACCGTACAGTCCAGACTTAGCTCCACCTGATTATCATTTGTTTGGACCAATGAAGGTGGTTTGAGGAGGCAAGAGATTCCGGAATAATGATGAGGTCATTGCAGCTGTGCAAAGTTGGATACACGAGCAACCTACAACCTTCTTTGAAACTGGAATTAAGAAGCTTCCAGAACGTTGGCACAAGTGTGTGACAGTCAACAGGGACTACATTGGAAAGTAGTGTGTAAGACTTTTCCATTTTGTTGTGAATATTTTTTTTAGAAACCAATTCTCGATTAAATTTGAACGTCCCAAGTATAAAATGATGACGAATGACGTCAAACTGGAATTTCCAGTGGCTCGACGCTTCAGTATGTAACCTGTTAATGAACTCGATGCGAAAGGTCACGAGAAAAGTAAATTAGCGGCTACTGTACTGTCCCATGATTGTTGGGGAGGACGACGCTTTTGGCTACACACTTTCTGACTGTTCTTCTATCCCCCTCCGGCAGCCTTTGCCCAGTATAAACTTGCCCCAAAGCGCTTGTCTCAAGCGAACATTATCTCTACAAACACGCTTTGAACAGACTGGCTAGACGACTGGAGGGGAATGTAGGAAATTTCTCTGAAGGAAGACGGGTGACAGCTCAGGTGGGGACGTAGGGATGATCCGTCCATGGAACTTCTTTTAGTGTCCTGACAGTTCATGAAAATGAAACTCAGCATCTTGATGTGAACTTAGTTGATTAGAGAAACGGCGCTAACTGCCAGTGATTTACGTCATGTAGGTCTATATATAGCCATAAGTGTTCAAGAGTTCAGATCTCTAGTGTAAATGGAGTTATGGTGACACGTGTGTCTGAATCATAGGTAGAGTTGTCATAAGAAGCATAAAACGCTCGTATCACTAGGTGTCTAACTCCGGTCTATTAGAAAAGAGTTGACTTACCTACTTACTTATACTACAGGCAAAACGTCAAATTAAGACGGCAAATTAAGACACAACTCACTACGTCATGGAACGTGTGCTTGAATTTCGTAGAAACGTGAAATTGCTTGAGCGACACATCTTGATAAAGTAGAGGTAGGATAACACTGTGTAGTAAATTGGAAGACTTTGTTGTTTAATGCATGACCAGAGATTTATGAAGATTACTGTCTTCTGGGATGTGACGCCGTGTAGTTTGGGAGGAACCAGTTTATGGAAGAACGTGGTGTTTCACAGAAGTAATCATACTGCCGTGCGAACCACAAATCTCAGAACGGAGAATATCCTTTTAGTCTCTGAAAGCCAGAGGAAATGGGCCTATTTTCTTTCATCTAAAAATCGGGGGAAAGAGCCTATTACGATACAGTTTTGTTAATATGAGACACCTCAAGTTTGGCCAAAGTAAGAGCTGAAATCTGGTGGCAATCATGTGGGACCTTCAAGTGTGTGAGTTAGCAACAGGAAGCTGTGTCGTGTTGGACAGAATTTGTGGAAGAGCATTCGACATATTTCGTTTCTCACTTTTTGACAGGGCTCGGTATGCAGACACACACACACACATATATATATAATGATGGGTGGAAGCATACATACTATAAAAAAAACACAGAAGCGTCAGTAGTCGTTAGTAAGGAGATTGGACTAGAATTGAATGCTGAGAAAACTATGTATGGTAATGTCTCTAGACCAGCATGCAGGTAATAAATTCTTCGAAAGATTGGAACAGCTCAGATATTTGGGAACAACCCCAACAGATTAAAATTCCATTCATTCAGAAATTAATAGCCGATTGAAGTCAGGGAGTGCTTGCTATCATTCTGTGCAAAATAGTTTGTTTTCCAGTTTGCCATACAAAAATATAAAGGTTAAGATGTACAGAACTATAATTTTGCCTGTTGTGAAACTTGGTCTCTCACACTGAGGGAGAAACATAGGCTGAGTGTGTTCGAGAATAGGGTGCTGAGGAAGATATTTGGGCCTAAGGGGAACCAGGTGACAGGAGAGTAGAAATTTAAAACTGTAGGTTATAATTCGAAAAAAAAACTATCTCATATTAGGACACCATATGTATTAATAGAAAAGTGACATGTTAACATAGCATTTTACTGAGAACTGTGTACTTCTGAAAACATATTTAGATGATTTTTAAGATATTTAAAATGTTTTAAAGAACTATACAGTTTTTTAAAATAAAAAGTGCATCCAGTTGGTGTTTTTGAATAGTGATATTTATAAGCTATTCAGCGTAAAATAGAAAGCTGCTTGGAAGATCTTTTCTTCTCTGCATAAAAAAAAAGTTAAATGATTTACTCACTATGTAATGTCAAAAAAGGTATGTCATATTCGGCTTCTTTCTCGTATAAGTTTCTGAATACAAAGGTTTTGCGTTTAGATGATGTGATACCGTATAGTCTGGTAGCTTGGTACTGCTGTTTCGGAGCATCTGCTGCCTCTGTCTTCAGAGATGTAGCAAGGGGCTTTGAAATGTTGGTAATGAACTGGGCTAGTAAAGTGCTACATTTGGAGCATTGCTTTGTGTGGTGCTGAAACGTGGACACTTCGGAAAATGGATCAGAAGTATCTGGAAAGTTTTGAAATGTGGTGCTGGAGAAGAATGGAGATGATCAGTTGGACCGATCGTGTGAGAAATGAAGAAGTACTACACAGTCAAGGAGGAGAGGAATATCCTATATACAATAAAAAGAAGAAAGGTTAACTGGATTGGTCACATCTTGCGTAGAAACTGCCTTCTGAAACACGTGATTGAAGGAAAGTTAGAAGGAAGGATAGAAATGACGATAAGACGAGGGATAAGACGTAAGCAGCTACTGGATGACCTTAAGGAAAAGAGAAGATACTGGAAATTGAAAGAGGAAGCACTAGATCGCACTCTGTGGAGAACTCGCTTTGAAAGAGGCTACGGACCTGTCGTAAGGCACACTGCAGAATGTTGGTAATGAACTGGCTGACTACACGGCGGCACGTAACGACCCCAGAACTTACCATTCTTCATAGGCACCGCCGCAAGAAACTAAAATCTGACAAGTGGATTGTTTTACATATGTGTGAATTTGAATGGAATTTAATGTGTGATGACTGGATAAATTTATTGCGTTGATAATTATGAATCCATATTATCCTTAACAAGCGTCGTGAATTGTGGGATATTCAGATGAAAACTAAACAGAAATATTTATTTCTTTGACTGAGTGGTCGCTCAGTGTTATATATTATATGAATATAACACTTTCAGGCGCTTTCGTAAAATTCCGCAAAGTAACTATTAGCTTCATCATGTCTGTCCGTCCGTCCGCATGGAACAATTTGAGTATTTTTCGAAAGTCTGATGAGAAAATTCAGGTTATATTAAAATATTACAAGAATAACGGGTACTATGTACATTTATGATATCTCTCTGAATTTTTCCTAGAATGAGAAATTTTTTAGACAAAAGTTGTGGAGAAAATCAAAACACGTTTTATGTTCAATAACTTTTTTTTTTTTTCGAAAATCGTGCCATTTATGAGATAATGTGGATCAATGTGGTAGAGCCAGACAGGCCACAGATGACAATATACTACGGTGCATGCGTTTTGCATGCTGGATAACTAAGGCAACAGTCACACACTCAGACTGTGTAATACTTTTGGTTTTCCACGGCAACAGTGGTTACGCGAACGCGCCTCAATATTACGTTTATACTTACAGTTCCTGTCTTGTTATTGTTACGATTTCATCCTATCGTCTTTGTAGCGATGGCAGCTAGTTACTTCCAACGGCGCAAATATTTTGGTGAGAGGTATTTGGTTATTCGTGTCAACGGAATTCTGTCACAGTAGTTTGAGTCAGTATGACAGATGGCAACCAGTGATATTGATGTCAGTATGCATCTTTACAGATTATTTAACTGGCTAGCCATTGTCCTTTCTCCCCATACACAAAGATATGTTCACCTATTTGTTGATTATTTAAAGAGGTTTTACAGCTGCATGGCTGACATGGCGTAGGCTACGGTAGATTGACTGTGAATTATGAATTGTAAAGCATCTGGAAAGAAGTCTCGATCTATTTTAAGGTACATGGCAGGTACCTGGTATACATATAGTCGGACTAATTAAAACCGCGAAGAACCTTTGGCGTAACGCGTCAGCGACCCTAGATTCGAACCCGGCACCTGCAGAATACGGAGCACGTGTGTGTTGAAACCACATAATATGATGTTCGGTATCACGAGTAGTGTTTATAGCCGTTGGTATTCTTCGATACAAGCTGAAACTACGTACAAATATGGCTGAATATGTGTCGGTTGCTGCGGATTTGTCTCTGTGTATGGAGATCTGTGCAGCTTGTTAAGATCATGTGATGGAAATGAAGCCGGCCAGTTAGCTTGACAACGACCTGCTTCCACGTGACCCAATCTGCGTGAAAGTTGCGGCTGCGTGGAATGCATATCACATGTAGCAAGCACGTAATTCAGTTACCCAATTGACTTGACGGCGGACACATGGCTGCAGTAATAAAACCAAGATTCTTCCCGATGACGAACCTCGCAAACTACTCAGTAATGTTTAATGATAAAATTGGCTGAACTTGGTCACGCGTTCAGTGTTCACAAGCTATTCAATTTACCACTCCCCTGCCTCTCTGTCCCGACCGAGTTGGCTACAGGCTGATGTATGACAGTCCTCGGAGTTTGCTCTATGATATCTCCTTTTTGAGATATGACGCCGCGTCACTGTGTTATTGGTACCCGACATTTTGAGATAGCGTACTGTTCTTAGCTTCAAGGGTCGACCCTTAAAGATGAGACCACTACACTCTCTCGAAACGTCGGGTGCCAATCACCAAGTGACGCTGTGCAATGTTCCAGAAGAAAGGAGACCTCAAACTGCACCGCTGCGAAAGCCTAAAAACTCGCATTTGGTGTAAGATCTATAATGGTATTTCTCATATGTATCTGCCTCTCGCGTGTAAACAGTTGTACCAGTTGGTGTAAATAGTGTATGATTTGAGATAAGGAGTCCCTGAAGATGAACCCAAATTAAGGGTTCGAAACATGTAGGACAGTAAATTACAGAATTAATGTGATTAAATTGTACATTTGTCGGACTATAAATATAGAGATAATACTGTTTATATAAAATCGTGATCCAACAAATGTACACCCTTTATTATCTGCTATTTAATAATTTTAATAAAAATAGTCCAACATGTTTCGAACTATGTTACAGTTCATCTTCATGGACTCAATTGTTTATTACACCAAGCTATACACATAAGGTACATTTAATACCTGTTAATAATAATCTGTCGGATCACGATTTTATATAATCAAGAAAAATGTACGGTACAAATAACAAAGTTTGTCATCTCAGGAGACGGTAATTTGTTTTTGGTAATGGATTTCATTCGGTAAGCATCAAATAAAAACTCGGTGAGCCAAAAGATTTTTATGTTGTGCCTGTTGTTGACACCGTGTGGAAGTCGGCTATGATGCCGACGATGCTCAAGCATACTCATATGTCTGCAGGGTCGAAGGGACAATGTTTGAGACATCTGCTACACGGTCCGTTTCCGTAAGTGTAAGCTCAGTATCAACATTGAGCCAATGTGATTCTTTTTTTTTCTGATTTCGTTATAAAAATGCTTCGTTATAAGATAAAATTTTGGTATAGATCGAAGTTAAGCTGTTTATAGTTGTGATAATTGGCTGAAACTTACAAAGTTTTGTTATCAACAGATATTCCATCAAGGACATTTTATACGGCTATCTGCGTATTTTAAATGTGCTTTGCGAAATTATTCGAAAGTCGACACCGTCATTTGATGGCGTATTCAGGAGTGTTCGGTGTTCCTACGAAGCCTTCGTTTTGAGGTACTGAAAGATATCACAGTCTTAAAAAAGAAAACAATTGTTTATTATTGCACTGTATACGGTCATAGTTACTGAACTGAGTAATAATAGATGGAAGTCTACAAACCGGAAATTACCGCACCACAACTTTTCAAAAGCGTTATCGAAGGTCACGGGCGACATGTAGCGCTTATGCTTGGTATTTAAAATATCTAAAGTTCGAATTAGGGCACTAGGCCATACTGTCATTACTGAATTCTTTTTGAGATTTTCCTTAGTCACTCCAGGTAGATGGAATACCTTGAGATAGGTCGCTAACCTCATCCGTCCTCATAATTTGTAATTCTTTATACACAATCCTTAATGTCGCTCGACTCTATAACAATTTAAGACGAAAAGTGGTCGCTCTGTAACTTAGTAGTCAGTCATTGAACAACATCAGGGTAAACTGACACGTGGTTTAACATGTTGTACACTAATTATAACAAGACAGGCAATGTACGTATAACGTAATATTGAGGCGCGTTCGCGTAACTATTTTTGCCGTGAATAAACAATAAGTATTACTTATTCTGTGTGTGTGTCTGTAGCCTTAGTTATCCAGCATACAAAGCGCATGCGCCGTATTATATTGTCATCTGTGGCCTGTCTGGCTGTACTATATTTTTCCACATTATCTCACAAACGGCACGATTTTCGAAAAGAAAAAAAAAAGTTATTGAACATAAAATGTATTTTAATTTTCTCAACAACTTTTGTCTGGAAAAACTCATTCTAAGAAGAACTCAGCGAGATATCATAATTGTATATAGTACCCGTTACAGATCTTAATATCACAAATTTGGAGTGAGGAGGTAATTGCCAGAAGAACGGAATACAGCAGCTATTGCCCCTATCTTAAAAAAGGAGACAGAACATTGTGTAATAATTATCAGGAATTAGCTTGCTACGTGTAGCATACAATATATTATCGGTAATCATATATAATAGAATTACTTAATTAATTGAAGATAAAATAGGGGAATATCAGTGTGGATTCAGGGCTAATCGATCAACTGTGGATCAGATCTTTGCAGTCAGGCAAACATTAGAGAAGACATGGGAGTATGGAATATGAATATGGTTCGTACTTATAGATTTTAAGTCAGCTTATGATCAGATAGAGAGAAAGGCAGTTGTAACAGCCATGAGGAGATTGGATATACCACAGAAATTGATTAAACTGACTGAAATGACTATGAGGAAGAAAAAAGTGTGATAAAAGTTAATAAATGTATATCTGAGGAATTTGAAACGGTGAGAGGGCTGAGACAGGAGACTGCCTAGCTCCACTCTTGTTAATGTCGTATTACAAATGGTTGTAGAAGGAGCTGGTCTGGTTTTTCGGACAGGAACAATATATAACAAGACTAAGCAGTTTTTGGGATACGCTGATGATATCGTTCTGATAAGCAGAACAGAAGCTGCATTAAAGGAGATGTTTCTTGCCCTGGAAAGAGAAGCAAGGAAAGTAGGATTGGTGGTTAATGAGAAGAAAACCAAAGTAATGTATGTATCTCGGAAGCATGCTGATAGACATGAATGGGAAGTTGGGAGGTACAAATTTGAGATTGTGTCACAGTTTATATATTTAGGTTCTGAAATTAGTAACAGAAATGAAGAAACAGAAGAAATTAAAAGACGAATTCAAATGGGAAATAAAATTTTCTTCTCCATGTTGAGATTGTTTCGGAGTAGCATCTTGACAAGAGCTACCAAAGTAAGAATTTATAAGACAGTTATTAGGCCAGTGGTAACCTATGGATGTGAGACATGGGTACTAAATCAAAGTAATAGAGAAAGACTGGACATTTTTGAACGAAGAATTTTACGTAAGATATATGGACCAGTCAGAGATCAATATGAAGAATGGAGAATAAGATGGAACCACGAACTGTACCAACTATACAAAGATCTTCCCATCTCAGCTTGGGTAAGAATACAACGATTACAGTGGTATGGACATGTTATGAGGATGGGGGAGGAACGTCTAGTAAATAGACTGTTTAAAAGGATGCCCTTTAGGAACAAGACCAAAAGGAAGACCTAAGGCAAGATGGAAGGACCAAGTGTATGCTGACATAAAGGAGCTGAAGATCCAGTATACTCCAGATAGGGCAAACTTGAAGAAGCAGCTAGATCGGGCCAAGGACCAGTGGAGTCTGTAGAGCCATCAAAGAAGAAGAAGATATGGTACCCGTTATTCTTGTAAGATTTTAATAAAACGTGAATTTTCTCAACAGATTTTCAAAAAATACTCAAATATCAAATGTCATGAAAATCCGTCCATTGGGAACCGAGTTGTTCCACACGGACAGACGGACAGAGAGACAAGACAGAACAACACAGACAGACAGACAGACATAACGAAGCTAATAGTCGCTTTACGCAATTTTGCGAACGCGCCTAAATCTTCAAGTTTGGCAAATGTTGGTGACGTAATTATCCTTCAAGTACAGTAGCCGATATAATCGGAAGGTATGGATTTGGGTTTAAAACGGGTTACTGGAGAAGTCGGCTGCGGGAGACTGTGATATTCACGTTTGTTTCCGCTTACCAGAACCAGCAGCATAGCCACGCTCTGTTTTCAGCGTGGCACGTCTGTTCGAAATGAATTCTTTCATGTACATCGTGTAACTGAACAACATGTGGGTTAGAGTTGTTTTCTCTTTTTATTGTAAATTCGTCTCTTCTCATACACACAACAATTTTAGAAAACGGATACCATATGGTGGCAAGTGAGAAACTTGCGGTTGTTTTGTGGAACACAAAGGAGCGTAAAGAAGACTTGCGTTGCATAATGATGTATCCACATTCCACCTTTAGACTGAGCGTGTATTTGCTTCTAACTCCGGTCTTCTGCGCCGTTAATACTGTAAAAATAAACCTTGGAGAAAAAGATTCCTTTGGACTGTGGCGTGCCTTTTAGAGTTTTGGCGAGGTGGTCACAGGGTCACGGAGTTTGCCTGTCACTTAATGTATTGGCTAGTCCATGCTGCAGAACATTTCCCATTTTTCCTTCCATCTCACGGTGTGTGTGTGTGTCAGACAATAAGATATATTCCCGTCATGTGACGGGCTGCCGTATTATTCACTCGCAACTCCACAGTCTCTTTTATCGGCTGTTCCTTTAATCGAAGAGTTAACCAAGCGTTCATTTCGTCTGTTGGAGTGCTGCCATCTGTTCGTGCTATGTTGTTTTACACGCCTGATGCTCAACTGTTTCTTCAGCCTCATTTCTTGCTTCACAGTGAACACATGCTCAGTCTCTTCGAACGTCTATCGTAACCATGGCAACCGGGAAAGATACAAAGCCAGTAACCGAGTATGACACACGCAAGGTTATTACATACAGGGAGATTAATATCTTGAAGCAGTTGCACGTGCCTGTTTTATCTGTGGTATAGGCTTATGTGCGAGAAAGATAAAGAAAGAGAATTTTTCTTTATCTTTGCTTGTATCTTGTAGCACACTCCTCAATATTGGTATTTTCCTCCCATCACAGCGGAGAAAGTAACGAGAGGGTACTGAATTATGACAATGGGTGGGGTGGGGGGTTCCCAGGTTCAATTTATAGGTGGTTATGCCAAGTATCTGGCACCTCGGTTCATATCAAGGGTGATGACATGGGTAGGACATGTCAGTTTGTATCTTGTTTGTTTGTCTGGTACTTAGTGTCGGTGGCCGGGGGTCTATGATTGAGTTGTCTTTTCGGTATAAAATAGTAGGACGGGACGGTATTCACACTTTACACGACACAGCAAGAAATCCTTCCTGGGAGGTGCCCGTTCGATTCAGAATGAGCATACATATATGAATAAGAAGTCCTTAGGACCCTTCCAGCATCGTCGGGTCCTGCATACCTTCTCTAGAGTAGGCGTGGGCGGTAGCAAGTTTACCCTTATCCTGTATTTAATTCCTCTAACATTTTCCTGAATGTAATTTTGATTTTTTTCTTTCCCAAATATGTGAACTTACCATGTTTTCTGAGGATTTATTATAAATGCTGCCCTGCATTCTGGTGACGAGACGTGGTGTGTACTTTGCTAGATGTGCCTACCTTTGTTTCTGGAGTAACGTCCTTATTTGAGTGCAATAGAATTACGTGTCACTTCGCTTTTGCCAATTCGGTTAACACCGGCACAGATAAAAACTGATGGGTTCAATGCAAATCGATTTTTATTATTTGGCCGTTCGTAATAGCGTATTCGAAAGTGGTATTGAAATTTAGTAGTGATAAAGCACCTCTTCTGACACGTAATAACCTTGACTACCTTTTGCTTTAGTTTGGCCGTTCTCTCTAATACTTTCATTCCAATACTTTTAACAGTCAAACTTTCATCTAAGCCTCTCAGAGTCGTAGATGCTCATGGGATTTTAACCCGACTCTTTCTTAAGTATTCGCTTTATTTAGCGTCTTCGGATTAATTATTTCCATATCAAAACTTTTGTTTTGTTCTTTCTCTTATTGAAGTTTTCCCTAAATATTTTCAACAACAGTGAAGTTAGTTTAACCACCGTAAATGGGAACAACTGGTAGAAATGTTACTCGAAAAGACAGTTAATCCGGAGAAAGACGAAGTAAATGGAAAACAGTAAAAGTGCAGCTTAGAGTGAAAAATCATTGGTATTGATGAAGACTAAGAGGATTTAACAGTAACATATACGCCGTACAGCAATGAACATCTGTAATATCAATTTAACTTATTTCGTTAGATCCAGTATTAAAATCATTTTCGCTATTTTTCTTTATTTTTTGTATGCTGTCCCGCGTAACCGCCAGCCTGCGAAGGGAGCGGCGATTAATGGAGAGTCCACCGTACTTGACCGTGGTCAGTATAAGCTGATGCTCCTACGATGACACCGCAAGCGATGCCTATTTCGCCGGAATGAGTTCGTCAGCACTGGAAATAAACAAACCCATTATCAAAAGCGGACGTGCACGAGGATCCCCCGCCAGAGTCTGTCTCGACTGCTCTAGTCGACCCCCAGTTATCTCCCGAAGTGAGGGATTCGGACGTGGTAAAGTTTTTCGAGAGACAGCGAAAGTCTTAACTTCCTCACAAAATTGGAGAGCATGTAAACGTTTCAGATAAGAAAATAGTAACACATTCTATTTTATTTCTCATTTACGGAAGTTACGAAACATTGTAATTTAATACTGTAATATAATTACGTAATCAATAATTATTGAGTATATTAGAGTATTAATTATGTGAAGGTTATCAAAAGCAAAGTTTTACTTCAGGATCTAGCACAATTGCAGCATAATCGAAGCGAGGCTCTTTGCGCCGTAGTGGGACGCTGCTGACAGTAACACACTGTCAGTGTTCGGACGTTGCTCATTACTGCGATGCTGCTGACAGTAACACACTGTCAATGTTCGGACGTTGCTCATTACTGCGATGCTGCTGACAGTAACACACTGTCAGTGTTCGGACGTTGCTCATTACTGCGATGCTGCTGGCAGTAACACACTGTCAATGTTCGGACGTTGCTCATTACTGCGATGCTGCTGACAGTAACACACTTTCAATGTTCGGACGTTGCTCATTACTGCGATGCTGCTGGAAGTAACACACTGTCAATGTTCGGACGTTGCTCATTACTGCGATGCTGCTGACAGTAACACACTGTCAATGTTCGGACGTTGTTCATTACTGCGATGCTGCTGGCAGTAACACACTGTCAATGTTCGGACGTTGCTCATTGCTGCGATGTTGCTGACAGTAACACAGTGTCATGTTCGGGCGTTGCTCATTACTGCGATGTTGCTGACAGTAACACACTGTCAATGTTCGGACGTTGCGCATTACTGCGATGCTGCTGACAGTAACACACTGTCCTGTTCGGACGTTGCTCATTGCTGCGATGCTGCTGACAGTAACACACTGTCATGTTCGGACGTTGCTCATTACTGCGATGCTGCTGACAGTAACACACTGTCAATGTTCGGACGCTCATTACTGCGATGCTGCTGACAGTAACACACTGTCATGTTCGGGCGTTGCTCATTACTGCGATGCTGCTGACAGTAACACACTGTCAATGTTCGGACGTTGCTCATTGCTGCGATGCTGCTGACAGTAACACACTCTCATGTTCGGACGTTGCTCATTACTGCGATGCTGCTGACAGTAACACACTGTCAATGTTCGGACGTTGCTCATTACTGCGATGCTGCTGACAGTAACACACTCTCATGTTCGGACGTTGCTCATTACTGCGATGCTGCTGACAGTAACACACTGTCATGTTCGGCCGTTGCACCAGTAATGCGATGCACCACAGCTGCAGTGTTGCGGCGTTCTCAAACTCAGACCAACTGGACTTCGCGCTTAGACGCACACATTACATAACCCCGAGGTAAAACGTCTAGTCATGCTTGATCGCCACCTGTACTTACTGAATAAAGCAAGATAAATCAAGTTGTGTCTTGCCATTAGAAGTAGCTTTGAAAAGTCAGCCCTATAGATTCGATAACTCTTACAGTCTGCCCTGCAGCCCGTGCGAATGTCTGCGTGACGCAAATGATTCGTAAAACGAACTGTTAAAGTACGAGTAGGCCTATTAACGTACTGCTTACTAATTGAGTTATCTGACTGAGATTTGAGCAGTCGACTATTAGGCTACTTTCTAAGTTTTGTAGGGCAAGATAAGATTTGTTGTCACGCTGTGTGACCTTGTCCGTATGCCTCGCGATAACGTCTGAACAAGTTAACGGGACACTGTGTCAACATTATGAAATGATTGTAATATTCCTCCACTACATGTAGGACCCAGAAATTGGATGTGAAGGAATGTCTTCAAAGAATGCAGCTACGTAGTACTTGTAATGTTAAACAAGTTGAAATGAAATCAGTCTTTCGATTTGGTGAAGTTATGTATGGGGATGATAAACATACATACACGTTCAATGTTGGCAGTAACAACGGTTGTGACTTACGAAAGTTTAGGTTTCAGGCGTTATTTCACGAAGAAAAACAAAAACACCCTATTTGGAGACCACGCCTGTCTTCCAGCTGTCCGTATGTAACCCGACATCAGCGACTATACCGTTTGTTGGATATTGATGAAATTCGGTGTACGAATCCTTACAGAAGTTTGTCGAATAAGCGTGATTTTTCATGCTCAGTGACAAGTCAGATTTCTTACTTTACTTAAAGTGTACACGAACTTCTACCCATACTTTCTATATTTGTAGACCGGTTTGGGTGAAATTCGGTATGCAAGATCTTTACGTAATTGCACTGACTGAGTTTCGTGAAAATCTGTGCGATGAGAGCCATGCTTTGCCGGAGGTCGTCGAGGAAGTCTTGCCTGTATTTTCTACATTTCCTCTTATTTGGATGCAGTTCGTTACAGGAGATATCCACAACAATTGATCAAGTCGTGTGAGTTTTGTGATAATCGGCACAATGAACGCCACACTTTACATAGGGACGTAAGTGAATTTATATCCGTACTTCTACATTTAGTGTCAGAGTTAGGTGAAGTCCGGTATAAGAGATACACACACATAATGCTGTTGATCATTTGTGAGCTTCGTAAAAATAGGCGCAAGGAAGGCCGTACTTTTCTTGTGTGCGTAAATGGAATTACTTGTACGCGTGTGCCGTAAAAGTGTATGACGTTTGAAAGTGAAGAACTCCTTGCTGAAGTCAGCTTACTACTTCATGGAGTACACTGTTTGTAGTCTTGCTATCTAAACAATTTCACGTAGTCGAAGTACGTACCATTGACTCTCAAAATAATATAATTATTAGGTCGTCGTTTTTTGTAACCAATGTAAACTGAAGCAGTGATGGTTCCAAACACCACTGGTAGCAGACGTCTGCTGTGGTGTCGAATGTGTGGAGAATAAGAAGTATGGCGGTCAGAAGAGTGCATGGTAATTTGAAATGCATTCGTTCATTGGCCGCCTAAAGTGGCTGCGCAAAACACGAAATACTGTAAATATTGAGGATGGTTGATAGTGACCAAGATTCGAACCACATGCCAAGCTGCAACGTTATGTGCTACCTTATCGATTCTCTTGAGATTGAAGGCAACAAGGCAAGCAATGTACGTATAAACGTTACATTGAGGCGCGTTCGCGTAACGTAACCATTGTTGCCATGGAAAAGCAGTAAGTATTACATCTTCTGAGTGTGTGTCTGTAGCCTGTTATCCAGCATGCAAAGCGCACGCGCCGTATTATATTGGTTATCTGTAGCCTATCTGGCTGTACCATATTTTGCCACATCATCTCATAAACGGCACGATTTGCGGGAAAAAGTTATTGAACATAAAATGTGTGTTTTGATTATCTCTACAAATTTTGTGTCAAACATTTATCATTCTAAGAAGAATTGAGCGAGATACAAATGTACATACGTCTTCTGTAGAGTACCCATTAGTCTTGTCAGATTTTAATGAAATTTGGCTTTTCTCGACAGATTTTCGAAAAATACTCAAATATCAAATTTCAGGAAAATCCGCCCAGTGAGAGCCGATTTGTTCCTTGCGGACGGACAGGCGGACAGACATGATGAAGCTTTAGTTGGTATTATTGTGTCAAAAATTACAGAAAGAAATTCCCTTCTACGTCACATTACACAGGGTGAGTTCGTGTTTAGTGTGTTAATTTTTAATGTTGGTGTACAGGAGAGCATGCAGATAACCGCGGAACTACCTCTAACCTCTTGCTGATTCCGTCTACCTTTTCAAGCTCGCACTGTGCGTAGTCAGTGAAGTCATGACACCAATGTCCGTCAAGAACTATAATGTATAAATATGAATGAGTGGGAAGATTATCTGTTAAAACCGAAGGTAGAGATGGGAACTGTCAAAATATTCCTTTGCACTTTTATCGGAGTTTTCATCATTGTTAACAATACAAGGTGCCTTGTGTAAACGACGAAATGTATCGTTATGTAATAACCTAAATTTTCCACTTTCATCGCTTTAGGTATAAATATTTTTTGGGCACTATTTTAAAATAGTTGTAATGTATTAGATTCACATAAATCATAATTACGTTCTGTACCAATACGAAAAGAGACCAAGATTATATTTGTAATGTCGTTACAAAGTTTCGTGAGTTACGACTGTGGGCTGTGTTTATGTTTTAATTTTTGTTTGCCATTTATCTTCGAATAACACATCGGAACATTCTGTCGCCCTGCTGGTGTCTTTTGTTGAATTCTTCCAAGACAGGTTCAGACACAGACTAGAAAAAGGCTGCCTTTATAAAATAATGAAAGTAGGCTAATGCTGTCTGTCTGCTCAAAAGGAACCATTGACACTTTTGTTATATCTTAGGAAATTTTTGGTATGTCAGCTCAGTCAGTAGACACAATGTGAATTTCCTAGACCGTGTCGCTGAAGTAAAATACACATTCATTGTGGTAGTTGAGTTTTATATGCCTACATTGTAAGTTAGAAGACAGTGGGTACATTGATGGAAGTTTAAAACATGAGGGTCAAGAACTATGACCAACCGTACTAAATAGAGAGAGAACAGTAACAAATGAATGCTGACGACAGTGACAAATGAACTGAAGTCCCGGCTTTTTTTGCGTTGATGCGTAGCTACAGATTCTTTCTGTTTCGCCCGTTATTGAGTAAGAAATCAATTCCCAACCAAATCCGTGAGGCTTTGTTTCCCCATTAGAGTGTAACAGCGCATACAGTTAATCCAGGTAACTTCTGTCATGTATTTCAGCCTCGCATAAGAAAAACTATTTGGATTCTGGATAATGGTTTTTTCTTTCTATCATAAGTCATGAAAATTGTGTCACCAGCTTCTTCGTACACGTTGGTAACCGTCTTCCATACTAACGATGTTATAAACCAGAAAAACGTCACTGTCCAAATCCGTACCGCCCGTAAAATCTCAGATCTTACACAGATCAGACTCTGTGTTCATCGGAAAGCTGTTATCAGAGTTTTACAGAAGAAGAGTTTCAGAAGTAGTACTCTACTTTGTGTAAGGTAGCAGTACTGTGTTGATGTGTCTGCGTGAGTCACTGTCGCATGTGGTACACTAAGTATGCGAGGGTATTACAGTTTTAAAAAGACTCGAGGACATGTAGCCTTCCAAAATGAAGTCCTAACATTTTACGGACCTGCACACTGCTCTGACCCAAAAATGTTTAGAGACGTTTTCATTTATAGCAGGATTACATACACAAAGTCGCCGTCGGTTTACATAACAACCCTCAACGCGAGTCTTACAAACCTTACGGCCCTCCTAGCACAGTCACATGATTGCGGCTGCTACGTAAGCAGACGCATACTGACTGGCGCCTCTACCACTGTGATTGTAGAAACACACCGATCTACGCGCACACGACTTAGCGCACTCTGCCGACCTGTGACATCAGCCACGGGTCGCTAACGTTACCTGCGCCTAAAGCTGGAGAATTTGTGGAATTAATCCTGCTATACCTGAGTGATAATGAATTTACTGTTAGAGGTACTGGGAAAGTGTTCGGTATTACGTTTCACTCGTTTTGAGGTAATGTGGTGGAGCTGGGATAGCATAGTCGGTACATTGACTAGACAACGGGTTGGACAACGGAGGAATCTAGGTTCAATTCCCTGCAGAGGGAAGAGATTTGTGTCTTCCTAAGGGTTCTTTTTCCTGAGGGTAAAGCAGCCGGGTCATGAAGACGAACACATTTCCATATAATTCTGAGCCTTAGAACGCCAGTGTGCCTTTTATGTGTAGTACGGTCGAAAGTGACAATAGCCAAGAAATATGCCTCCTTTAACATTTTCAGACACGCTCGAATTTAAATAACTGTAAACCAATATAAATTTGACAACCCCATAGCAACGCGTTTATTGTAAAATGGACCATAAGTTGTAGATGCGTAACACACACATTACTGCGTTGGGTGTTCTATATTACAATCCTAAACATCCACGGAAATTATACGAGTATACAGTGTATGAAGTGAAGACGAGTAAGGAAAGAATCCGAATTAGAACGAGTGTTGTGCGTTGGGAGGAGAGTGTTTAGAAACGGACGACCGGGTGTAAAACCCGAGTTGTCTCTTCGGGAGTTATCTATACGAAATGATATTCTGAGCCACGTGTGACAACGCCGGATGCAGGTCACAAACAAGTACATGTCAGTTACTTGCATGACGTTGGCACTGAACAAGTGCAATAAATCTCAATTGCCTAAATGTTTCGAGAAGTGGAGCTACGTTGAAATCATCAGTCTCTACTTAAACACACAGCATATCAGTACAAGTTGAAATGTGTGTCACATTTGTGTCCACCGGACTTGTAGGCGCGTTGTTCAAGCCTGAATGAAAAGAGAAAGCATGGCACAGGAGCCAGGTGTGTCTTGTTTTCCCGTCTGTAGTGTAATTGTAGGACATTTCATTAACTCCTTAGTCGAATTTGGGCGTTTGCAGTCTGTTACAACACTAAACTTATGTATGTATCAATATAAAAGGTGTTTCTGACAAATCCTTAAACCTTATCAGGGTAAATATTTTCTCACATATACTCACAAGAGTTTTGCATGAATGAATTCCACACACTTTCTTCGCAGTGCAGGGTCTTTCTTGCAGTTTTAAGAAACCCAGAATCCCCCCCCCCCCCCCCAATCGTTTTCACAACAGCTTGTTCTTTCCTCAGCCACTTAAATCGACTACCTAACTTTACACGCTGAACCACTGTAATATTTTGCTCCCATTTACACCTTTGTTTCCCACGTGACCTCTTCTTTTACACCATGGGTCTCCAAATTTTTGCGGCAGAGTGTCACTCCCATTATTGTGGGCTGGTTCGCGGGCCACACGCCGAAAAATAACAGTAAGTGGTATACTTAACCGCCTTAATTATTATGTAATTTTTATAGTATACTCGTATACATAATTTACAAATACAACCTGGCGGGCAGCATGCGGCCCGCGGTTTGGAAACCCCTGTTTTACACAGCGTTTCACAAAACTTGATTTCAACTGTTATGTTAATTTCGTTACATAACAAGTGTCATTCCCACCCAGTGTTTTGGATAAAGAGTTAGAGATGTTAACTGGTATTCTTATGGTTCTCTTATTTTTAAGGCGAGCCTTTTTCAATCAAGTTAACGGTACTTCGCTGATGTGTGCAGTCAACTAGTACCTAGCACCGCAGTTCCGTTAATGCAATTTAAAGCAACATTGTTCCTATTGTTTGTTGTGCCCCATTGTTTAGAACACACGAAGGCAGCAGTCATGTTTCGATATCGATTTTCTTCGACGCCGACTGTAGTACTTCTGGCACCTCCGTCTTTCTCCCCGGAGTTCGCGACTCGACGCGACGCTTGGAGACGCCATTCAGTCGCCTCTTGGTACGAGCCTTAACCCATTTTTCACTGTGCCTTAATCTTGCTTTTTAGTGCCAAGTACAGAGTCAGCCCACCTCCAGCACTTCTTTGGAAACCCGATCGCAAGTTTTGGAACGTGGCATTCACGTTTAGCGCCCATATAATGTTGAAATATAGTTAAAGTGGAATTTATTGTCAGTTGATTTGGTTCGTATCTGATGTCCTTTAGATGGGGGTAAACACGTGTAGCGCGAAGCTGACCATCTCAGTTTAATGCCGACTTAATGAATGGGTGGATTTTTACCTTCACTGTCATGTGTGTCTTTATGGTGTTCTGATGAAGCAGCGCGACGTTTTACGTATACATTTAATGGAATCAGCACTTGATATTCCGAATCTCGTCGCGAGTTCCACCATGCCCGCTCGTTACTCGACAGTCATATTACTTCAAAGACGCTAAGGGCAAATACTAAGTTTATCGACTTCGTGCAAACTTCACCCCATGACATGCCTATGCTGGCACACATGGGAGGTATAGCTCCGACCCATTCGCAGCCTCGGCGCTGGAAGTGGGTGGATGGTCAGCACCGCGCCCCGGCCGCTTTACCACCGGGGAAAGACCCGGTATCCCTTGTACGGGAAGCTGAGTGGGCCTTGGGGACGGTCCGGACGGCCACGGAAGACTTCGCCATCACCGGGATTCTGTCCCCGGACCGTCCAGCCCGTAGCGAGTTGCTATACCGACTGCACTATCACGGCCGCCCATAGATACAGTATACAGGCAAAGATTGTCCACCAAAGTAAAGTCTCGCAGAGAGCACGCGTTCTTTCAAGAGCCGGTATATACAGATAGCATCCAGTTCTGTCATCCATAGGAAGATGTAAGCATGTTCTAGCAGCCCCCTGGACTCTGAGTGACATTTTTCTTCAAAGTTCTGCAATGTAACGCTGCAGCAACTCTGACCAATAGTAAGACCATAAGCTCAGAATCGCGCTAGAAGGCGCAGGTTAACCAACAACAAATGTGATGTAACGTGATTCGTTTCAAATATGGATGCAGAAATGCGTGCATTGGCTGGTAGCAGATTGTTAAAATAGTCGTGTACTTCTAAGGAATGTATTAGATTTGTTAGACTTTCCGATAAACGAAAAACGTAGTCTTATCTTAATCATTCTAACGTGCGATATTGGTTATAAATCCACTGTAAATGAAGCTGTGGTTAAGGTATAATTCCATCATTTGTGATAACATGTGGAAGGATTTAATTCCTTATCACACTAAGTAATATTACTACATCAAACGAGATGTGCTTGGAATGTTACATTTCATAACAATATGACAGCGCATTGAAGTGATAGTTTTGTATTTCGAGTAAACGTAACCCCCTTCCCCCCCCCCCCCCCCCCGCCCCGGTTAAGTGGCATTTATTTTAACGTAGATCAGACTTTGGAAATTAATCTCAAATTTTGGGGCTTGCTTGTAGCTGCAGTTGCTCTTCGGTTACAGACAGGAAACCCGAAGCTAAAGAAAAACTGATCACGTCCGCCGTGTTATTTTGCATTCTATTAATAGGTTTCCTTAACAAAACTTGT
This sequence comes from Reticulitermes speratus, assembly GCA_021186555.1. NCBI lineage: Eukaryota > Metazoa > Arthropoda > Insecta > Blattodea > Rhinotermitidae > Reticulitermes > Reticulitermes speratus. The sequence goes on along the minus strand of JAJKFL010000003.1, from coordinate 10,544,916 downwards.
GTATTTTTCCAGTGTCTATTACGTACGTCATTTTAAACCCCTTAGTAAGTGTCTATTCCGAGTCGTAACTTCTCACGTCCGCTGTGTCACTGTTAACGTGGGTGTAGGAAATCTTGAAATGACATTGAGGGTGGCCTCCATTCGCGTAACATTCACACCGAGTTTTGTGAAAATCGGTTAATTTGTGTGCACGTTGATCACGTAGGCCTGCTGTTTTACATTTAAAAAGAAAAGCGTCCTAATAAATAACAAATGTATTGAAGTACTTAGTGTGGGCCGGGATAGCTCAGTCGGTATAGCGACTCGCTAGGAGCTGGACGGTCCTGGGATCGAATCCCGGTGGGGGCGAGATTTTCCGCACACGTACAGGCCGGCCTTGGGGCCTACCCAGCCTCCTGTACAATGGCTACCGGTCATTCCCGGGGGTAAAGCGGCCGGGGGCGTGGCGTTGACCACCCACCCCCATTTAGCGCCGAGGTTAAAGAATGAGTAAAACTATACCTCTACTCACCCTGTGGGCCTTCATGGCCTGTTCTAGGGTGAACTTTACCTCTACCTCTTGAAGTGCTTAATTTAAGCGCTGTATTGAGAAGTGATGTAAGAATAAACTTTTCCACAAGCTGTCAGTGTGCAGTTTGTGGTGGACAGAATGGCTCTGTGAAAGGTTGTTCTTCCAGTACTTCGGACCGACGCCATATTTTTTTTTACATGGCGCAACAGCCCCTAGCGGGCCAAGGCCTCATCATTGTCGAGGCTTCACGATCACACTCAGACACACCACACTCGGTAGTACTCTCTATACGTGTGATCAGCCAGTCGCAGAGACCTTTACCTGACAACACACAACACTCACAAGAAACATCCATCCATGTCCCCCCGGCGGTATTCGAACCCGCAATCCCAGCAAGCGAGCGGCCGCAGACCCACCCCTTAGACCGCGCGGCCACTGCAATCGGCACCGACGCCATATAGTGTTAGAAATTGAGGGCGTTGTTACAGGAAAAACATTTTTTGCGTTCCTAACTACAGGTATACTGTCTGTTGGTACTGTCCATTGAGGGCGTTGTTACAGGAAAAACATCTCTGCCGTTCCTAACTACAGGTATACTGTCTGTTGGTACTGTCCATTGAGGGCGTTGTTACAGGAAAAAATTTCTTACGTTCCTAACTACAGGTATACTGTCTGTTGGTACTGTCCATTGAGGGCGTTGTTACAGGAAAACATTTCTTACGTTCCTAACTACAGGTATACTGTCTGTTGGTACTGTCCATTGAGGGCGTTGTTACAGGAAAACATTTCTTACGTTCCTAACTACAGGTATACTGTCTGTTGTTACTGTCCATTGAGGGCGTTGTTACAGGAAAACATTTCTTACGTTCCTAACTACAGGTATACTGTCTGTTGGTACTGTCCATTGAGGGCGTTGTTACAGGAAAAACATCTCTGCCGTTCCTAACTACAGGTATACTGTCTGTTGGTACTGTCCATTGAGGGCGTTGTTACAGGAAAAAAACTTCTTACGTTCCTAACTACAGGTATACTGTCTGTTGGTACTGTCCATTGAGGGCGTTGTTACAGGAAAACATTTCTTACGTTCCTAACTACAGGTATACTGTCTGTTGGTACTGTCCATTGAGGGCGTTGTTACAGGAAAAACATTTCTGCCGTTCCTAACTACAGGGATACTGTCTGTTGGTACTGTCCATTGAGGGCGTTGTTACAGGAAAACATTTCTTACGTTCCTAACTACAGGTATACTGTCTGTTGGTACTGTCCATTGAGGGCGTTGTTACAGGAAAACATTTCTTACGTTCCTAACTACAGGCATACTGTCTGTTGGTACTGTCCATTGAGGGCGTTGTTACAGGAAAAACATTTCTGCCGTTCCTAACTACAGGTATACTGTCCATTGAGGGCGTTGTTACAGGAAAAACATTTCTGCCGTTCCTAACTACAGGTATACTGTCTGTTGGTACTGTCCATTGAGGGCGTTGTTACAGGAAAAACATTTCTGCCGTTCCTAACTACAGGTATACTGTCTGTTGGTACTGTCCATTGAGGGCGTTGTTACAGGAAAAACATTTCTGCCGTTCCTAACTACAGGTATATTGTCTGTTGGTACTGTCCATTGAGGGCGTTGTTACAGGAAAAAATTTCTTACGTTCCTAACTACAGGTATACTGTCTGTTGGTACTGTCCATTGAGGGCGTTGTTACAGGAAAACATTTCTTACGTTCCTAACTACAGGTATACTGTCTGTTGGTACTGTCCATTGAGGGCGTTGTTACAGGAAAACATTTCTTACGTTCCTAACTACAGGTATACTGTCTGTTGTTACTGTCCATTGAGGGCGATGTTACAGGAAAACATTTCTTACGTTCCTAACTACAGGTATACTGTCTGTTGGTACTGTCCATTGAGGGCGTTGTTACAGGAAAACATTTCTTACGTTCCTAACTACAGGTATACTGTCTGTTGTTACTGTCCATTGAGGGCGTTGTTACAGGAAAACATTTCTTACGTTCCTAACTACAGGTATACTGTCTGTTGGTACTGTCCATTGAGGGCGTTATTACAGGAAAAACATTTCTGCCGTTCCTAACTACAGGTATACTGTCTGTTGGTACTGTCCATTGAGGCGTTGTTACAGGAAAACATTTCTGCCGTTCCTAACTACAGGTATACTGTCTGTTGGTACTGTCCATTGAGGGCGTTGTTACAGGAAAAAATTTCTGCCGTTCCTAACTACAGGTATACTGTCTGTTGGTACTGTCCATTGAAGGCGTTGTTACAGGAAAACATTTCTTACGTTCCTAACTACAGGTATACTGTCTGTTGGTACTGTCCATTGAGGGCGTTGTTACAGGAAAAACATCTCTGCCGTTCCTAACTACAGGTATAATGTCTGTTGGTACTGTCCATTGAGGGCGTTGTTACAGGAAAAAATTTCTTACGTTCCTAACTACAGGTATACTGTCTGTTGGTACTGTCCATTGAGGGCGTTGTTACAGGAAACATTTCTTACGTTCCTAACTACAGGTATACTGTCTGTTGGTACTGTCCATTGAGGGCGTTGTTACAGGAAAAACATCTCTGCCGTTCCTAACTACAGGTATACTGTCTGTTGGTACTGTCCATTGAGGGCGTTGTTACAGGAAAAAATTTCTTACGTTCCTAACTACAGGTATACTGTCTGTTGGTACTGTCCATTGAGGGCGTTGTTACAGGAAAACATTTCTTACGTTCCTAACTACAGGTATACTGTCTGTTGGTACTGTCCATTGAGGGCGTTGTTACAGGAAAACATTTCTTACGTTCCTAACTACAGGTATACTGTCTGTTGTTACTGTCCATTGAGGGCGTTGTTACAGGAAAACATTTCTTACGTTCCTAACTACAGGTATACTGTCTGTTGGTACTGTCCATTGAAGGCGTTGTTACAGGAAAACATTTCTTACGTTCCTAACTACAGGTATACTGTCTGTTGGTACTGTCCATTGAGGGCGTTGTTACAGGAAAAACATCTCTGCCGTTCCTAACTACAGGTATACTGTCTGTTGGTACTGTCCATTGAGGGCGTTGTTACAGGAAAAAATTTCTTACGTTCCTAACTACAGGTATACTGTCTGTTGGTACTGTCCATTGAGGGCGTTGTTACAGGAAAACATTTCTTACGTTCCTAACTACAGGTATACTGTCTGTTGGTACTGTCCATTGAGGGCGTTGTTACAGGAAAAACATCTCTGCCGTTCCTAACTACAGGTATACTGTCTGTTGTGTACTGTCCATTGAGGGCGTTGTTACAGGAAAAAATTTCTTACGTTCCTAACTACAGGTATACTGTCTGTTGGTACTGTCCATTGAGGGCGTTGTTACAGGAAAACATTTCTTACGTTCCTAACATACAGGTATACTGTCTGTTGGTACTGTCCATTGAGGGCGTTGTTACAGGAAAACATTTCTTACGTTCCTAACTACAGGTATACTGTCTGTTGTTACTGTCCATTGAGGGCGTTGTTACAGGAAAACATTTCTTACGTTCCTAACTACAGGTATACTGTCTGTTGGTACTGTCCATTGAGGGCGTTATTACAGGAAAAACATTTCTGCCGTTCCTAACTACAGGTATACTGTCTGTTGGTACTGTCCATTGAAGGCGTTGTTACAGGAAAACATTTCTTACGTTCCTAACTACAGGTATACTGTCTGTTGGTACTGTCCATTGAGGGCGTTGTTACAGGAAAAACATCTCTGCCGTTCCTAACTACAGGTATAATGTCTGTTGGTACTGTCCATTGAGGGCGTTGTTACAGGAAAAAATTTCTTACGTTCCTAACTACAGGTATACTGTCTGTTGGTACTGTCCATTGAGGGCGTTGTTACAGGAAAACATTTCTTACGTTCCTAACTACAGGTATACTGTCTGTTGGTACTGTCCATTGAGGGCGTTGTTACAGGAAAAACATCTCTGCCGTTCCTAACTACAGGTATACTGTCTGTTGGTACTGTCCATTGAGGGCGTTGTTACAGGAAAAAATTTCTTACGTTCCTAACTAACAGGTATACTGTCTGTTGGTACTGTCCATTGAGGCGTTGTTACAGGAAAACATTTCTTACGTTCCTAACAAACAGGTATACTGTCTGTTGGTACTGTCCATTGAGGGCGTTGTTACAGGAAAACATTTCTTACGTTCCTAACTACAGGTATACTGTCTGTTGTTACTGTCCATTGAGGGCGTTGTTACAGGAAAACATTTCTTACGTTCCTAACTACAGGTATACTGTCTGTTGGTACTGTCCATTGAGGGCGTTATTACAGGAAAAACATTTCTGCCGTTCCTAACTACAGGTATACTGTCTGTTGGTACTGTCCATTGAAGGCGTTGTTACAGGAAAACATTTCTTACGTTCCTAACTACAGGTATACTGTCTGTTGGTACTGTCCATTGAGGGCGTTGTTACAGGAAAAACATCTCTGCCGTTCCTAACTACAGGTATACTGTCTGTTGGTACTGTCCATTGAGGGCGTTGTTACAGGAAAAAACTTCTTACGTTCCTAACTACAGGTATACTGTCTGTTGGTACTGTCCATTGAGGGCGTTGTTACAGGAAAACATTTCTTACGTTCCTAACTACAGGTATACTGTCTGTTGGTACTGTCCATTGAGGGCGTTGTTACAGGAAAAACATTTCTGCCGTTCCTAACTACAGGTATACTGTCTGTTGGTACTGTCCATTGAGGGCGTTGTTACAGGAAAACATTTCTTACGTTCCTAACTACAGGTATACTGTCTGTTGGTACTGTCCATTGAGGGCGTTGTTACAGGAAAACATTTCTTACGTTCCTAACTACAGGCATACTGTCTGTTGGTACTGTCCATTGAGGGCGTTGTTACAGGAAAAACATTTCTGCCGTTCCTAACTACAGGTATACTGTCCATTGAGGGCGTTGTTACAGGAAAAACATTTCTGCCGTTCCTAACTACAGGTATACTGTCTGTTGGTACTGTCCATTGAGGGCGTTGTTACAGGAAAAACATTTCTGCCGTTCCTAACTACAGGTATACTGTCTGTTGGTACTGTCCATTGAGGGCGTTGTTACAGGAAAAACATTTCTGCCGTTCCTAACTACAGGTATATTGTCTGTTGGTACTGTCCATTGAGGGCGTTGTTACAGGAAAAACATTTCTGCCGTTCCTAACTACAGGTATACTGTCTGTTGGTACTGTCCATTGAGGGCGTTGTTACAGGAAAAACATTTCTGCCGTTCCTAACTACAGGTATACTGTCTGTTGGTACTGTCCATTGAGGGCGTTGTTACAGGAAAAACATTTCTGCCGTTCCTAACTACAGGTATACTGTCTGTTGGTACTGTCCATTGAGGGCGTTGTTACAGGAAAAACATTTCTGCCGTTCCTAACTACAGGTATACTGTCTGTTGGTACTGTCCATTCCACAAGTGATCTTTTAAATGTGCTGTTACAGGAACGTAAATAAATAACAGGGAAGCAGCTAGCTGTTTCTGTGTAATTATGAGGCTGTTTCCAGCTCGTTGAATGTACCGGATACTATAGATGACTGAGTCTCGTTGACGTCAGTCTCCTGTACTACACTTTACTGATCACACGGACTTAATCATATTCTAAAAGTCATCCTTGTGTGTCACGCTTCCTGAATGGAGGAGTTTCGTGAATTTCCCCAGTCGTTCCAGAGAATGGTAAGGCATTACCTTCACTCATTAATTAAGCAGAACGCAAGGAACGACACGTGGGTGGAATGTAGGTATAGCACTGCTGTGGCTTATCCTTCATCACTGGGTCGAGGTGAGTGATTAAATGCACGCAGCCACTCGATTACTGCGTGGGAAAGCGTCCACGGCACTTCCTAAACCAAGGTTGGGTGTTTGAACGTTTATTCATACCATGCAATGGGATATGTAATTAATTTTTATAAGATCAACAACTTGCCCATGCAAATACATGTGCATGATATCAGTCCACTTCTACGTGTTTCGGCGGCTGACGGCAATATTCAGGGAGCCAAACCAATTTTTAAAACCTAGTGAACACTACAAATGTTATCATAATGCGGTAGGTTTTAAACATTGGTGTGTCTCCCTGAAGATGGCTGTCAGCCGCCAAACATGTAGGAGTGGCTATTATCTCACTACCAACTAAATGCACATTTATTTAAAAAAAAAACCAATATAAGGTTTTTCTAAAATCGTCTAAAAGGCCCCTACATATGTTTCGGTTTCTATGAAACCATCATCAGGGGGTCACTGGATTGTACTTATCAAATGCCGTCCATGTGTTCCTCTATCAGCACACGCAATGCAGGTCACCACGTTCACTTCTGATAATAGCGGTATCACTTTCTAGCACCATATGTTAAAGTAATAAATTAGATAAATATTAAAATATGAGAATTATCGTGCACTGTCACTGAACTCGTCTCGTTGTGTTTTCATGGTGGAGAGTCTTTAACACTGCATGTCGTTGGATATTTGAAGGATCGTGGTTCTGTGTTACTGTAAATTAAGTAATCTTAGAAATTAAAATCTGTTATCTTACGTATCCCATATTTTAGAAAAAACCTTGTATTGGTTTTTTTTTTTAAAAATGTGCATTTAGTTGGTAGTGAGATAATAGTTACTGAAAATGCACGGTGAACCTAGAAAGAAATATGTAGGAGTGGATTGGTGTCATGTATATGTATTTGTGTGTGGAAGTTGTTGGTTTTATAAAACATAAACAATGTTGGATGTGTCCCGGAGTCGGTCTGGACTACAGTGGTGAAAAAAAAAAAAATCAACGCCTCTGACAGGATCGATCTGCCGATTCTCCGGTCGTCTCGCCCATAGTCTAGTCACGATAGCTACAGACTAAGCTGTGCTGCTCACAACGAACTTATGATACTTGTCATTTTGAATCTGTTTCTCTTTATGTCTCCTGAAATGGGTCAGACTGACCCAAAAATGAGTACGGTTGTTAAATTTTACCGAGAAAATTTAGCTACAGAAAGAGTATTTTAATATCGATATCACCAAAGTTTGCGTGTGCCAGTCCGTTGCGTTTTATTGCTACAGAACCTAATTATCTTTGTTGGCCATATTAGTCCATTGTGCTAGATTTCAGCACAGTATTAAGGGGGGGTATGTAACTCCACACACACGTGTTTTACGGGCACTGAAGTCGGGACAAATGAAGAGAAATGCATGCAGACTTCTGATCGGAAAATATGTAGGCAACAGGACACGTGGAAGACGTGAGAGTAGTTGGATGTATTAAAGTGGATATATAAAAAAGCAGGATTGGAAGGTGTTCACTGGATTCAGTGGGCTCAGAATAAAGTTCAACGGAAACCAGTGTAAAAACAACAAAAAAACTCACGAAAATAACCTAAACAACCTGGTATACAGTGTTCGTAGGCTGTCTCCAAAACAGTGTATACCAGGATCCATTTTACAACAAACGCCCACATTTTAAGTAGTTGACCTTTTTGCATCCTTTTATTGTGCGCATGGATTGCTGGTTCGGTTTTGTGAAGTGTTGCTTTAATGGCATTCCCTGATGATGATCCCACAAGGGATCGAAACATGTAGGAGTGTTAAGAGTGACATTTAAATATAAAATATCTGGGAATAATGTATTGCATTTTGTTGGACTGTGTATTGTGAGTTGGTAAAAGCTTCTCAGTAAGGTGTCTCCTGCATTGAGATATTTGTTTATTTATTTGGTTGGTTAGAAGTTGAGTAGAATATGTTTTGCAGCAACTGCGATATATTGTGAACGCCGAAACATGTTGCATACTAGCGCTACGCATGGAATTTGGGGGAGAATTAAGCTGGAGAAATGCTTCTCACTGACAAGAAAATAGTAACTATACCGATACTTTACTCACGCCTGTTTGTTCACAGTTGGCCGATCTGGGGACCGGGTCTGTCTGTCGTGTGTGTTAACCCTCTGACCCACATAGAAAGTTTGGAAGAGAAATCGATATTTCCATATCAGCCCGGAAAGATTATTCCCCGTCGAACTTCAACCGTTATGTACACAAAGATTTGAAAAATTGTAGAATTGCACAGTTTCATCACACTGGTCGCAAATCGTGCGAGTTGAGACTCGTCCAGTCTGGGATCGCTCCAGTCAAACGCTCGGGTGCATATACATTTATAGGTTTTGTGATGGGCTGATCGTCCGTCCTGGGGTTCTCATGAATGTGTTAAGGCAGTGGTATTTACGCTGTGTTCCGCGGAACTCTTCGCAGCCGTCCAGACTGGCCCTGGGGCCTACCCAGCCTCCTATACAATGGGTACCGGGTGTCTATCCCGGGGTAAAGCGGCCGGGGCGTGGAGTTAACCACCCACCCTCATCTAGTGCCGGGGTTAAAGAGTAGAGCTATACCTCTACTCCCCCTCTGGGCCTTCATGGCCTGTTCTAGGGTGAACATTACTTTTATTACTTTACTCGCGGAACTCTGGGATTTCCTGGGTGACTTGATCGTTCCGCAAGCATATTTCCTTTCTAATGAAATTGGTAAATATAATTTTGATAATATTTAATTACATTTTATTCCCCCTCCCCCTCTCCGATCACTGTGCATAATCGGGGCTGGGTTTATTTGCAGTCTACAATTTTTCAAATCTTTGTGTACTTAACGGTTGAAGTTCGACGGGGAATAACATTTTGATTTCATAAGTATGATTAAATATTTTATTTTTAATATGTTTGTTTTAAAAATTATTTTATTTTACACCCCAAAAGTACACTTACTTTAAAGGGGTTCCGCGAAATTTCGGAGTTGGTCACAAGGATACAGATATCGAAGGCTTTGAAGACCACTGCTACAAGAGATCTGCAGTTTAGGAATTATATCTGACTGGACTTGACACAGGAACCAACACCTGCCGACTAAGGACGTAGATATAGGAGCTAATTAACCTCAATTGTTCACTAATTAACACGAAGATTGATCAGCTGATCACAGTAAACTTTCTCACCTTGTTATATTTACCATGCGGTTTCGTGTTTGTCAGGCAGAACACATTCACGTGGCCAATATGTATATAAATATCAGGATAAAGAGATAATACATCAAATTGCTCAAACAACAGTTTTACGATGTTGAGTATTTTGTTTAAGGAAATGACAAATTAAATTTGTTTAAGTTTAAAGAAACAAGAAATACCCCTATTGACGAACTGAAATTGTTAAATTGTCCAAATTAAATTCAAGATTAAACGTAGAGTTCCGGTATTTATTTAAGGGCCATCACGACAATCTAGGAAAATACGTAAATGTACTTGCATTGTGAACACACATTGTTTAGTCTGTTCTAAGTCATCCTCGGTGTTATCGTAGCACGCCTACGTACTAACCAAGTACATTATGTTCAGTATTTTATAAAGGTAAAGGTAAATGTCGCTGATCCCAGTGGCCGCGCGGTCTAAGGCGTGGGTCTTCGGCCGCTCGCTTACTAGGATTGTGGGTTCGAATCCCACCGGGGGCATGGATGTCTGTCTCTTGTGAGTGTTGTGTGTTGTCGGTAGAGGTCTCTGCGACGAGCTGGTCCCTCGTCCAGAGGAGTCCTACCGAGTGTGGTGTGTCTAAAAAGTGTGATCGTGAAGCTTCGAAAAATGAGGCGGCCTAGGCCCCCAAGGGGCTGTCGAGCCATTGAAAAAAAAAATGTAAATGTCTCCCCGTAACATGCCGTGCAAGCACAGAGGGTGAGTGGAGGTACAGCTCTACTCTTTCTTTAACCTCGGCGCCAGATACGGGTTGGTTGTCAATGCCACGCCCCAACCGCGTTACCACCTGAAAACAGCCCCGGTACCCATTGTACAGGAGGCGGGTGGGCCTCAGAGCCGGTCTGGACGGGTGCGGAAAAGAAAAAACCTCTTACCTCCAGCGTGGGTCGAACCCCGAACCGTTCATTTCTTAGCGAGTCGCTTTACCGACTACGCTACCCGGATCATTTGTAGTGCAACTTATTCTACAGTAGATAAGTGTCTAAATTTTATAATTTGGACTTAATATGATTCTGCCGTAATTCACTATCATAGGGCGATCCAATGCATAGGCTTGTCAAGTTCTGTATGAGACACACGAGTTTTACACTGCGGTGACTATTAAGGTGACTGTCATCTGGGATGTGACAGCGCATATTATGATGCATAGGATTCTCTTAACGTCTGTAACTGCTGCACCCATCTTCATGGTAGAAAGATGGAGGAGACAGCAGCTTTTTTTTTCAGACGTTGGTAAATACTCGAACTCACAACCCGTAAGACCGTAATCCTCATGTTTTATAAGGTTTAGATACTACATTTGTCAGCTGGTTAAAATACTTTAAAGTAATAAAGAATTGAATACTGTCTTTACGTAATATTAACCATAAGCAGTGTACTTTCCTAAGGTTGCATTGAAGATCCTTGCCTATTTGACATTGAATTAGTAACAGGATGTTTTATTATAAGTTTGAAGATGAAACGTGTGACTGAGCACGGTAATTTACTCACATGAAAAGCCTTCGTTTCCACATTCAACTTCCGTGAACGTAATTTTGGAAGATTACTGTCGTTTGGGATGCCACGCCATGTAGTCTAATGGAAATGTACCGCCGTATCTGAAGAACCTGCCTGGATGCTTGATCTACCTTGAAGATGGTGGCAATGGGTAACCCCGAAACATCGATAAATTTCCATCAGCAGAGCGACTCCACTTTGTGTTGCGTACCCGTGAATGGATTTCCTGTACGTTTGGCGTCACCAGCACGATAAGACAATAGCTGGTGCTCCAGATGTTTCAAGTAAATTCAGAACTGTCCATAATTCATACGAATTCGTTTGCTACGCTGTACCAATGAAACAGTTCACTGTTTTATGCTGTTCGTTTGTGCGTGCATAAATAAAGCCATGGTTTCGAAAATAAAGCGAAACCATATGAACACTTGTAGCACTTGATAGTTCTAGGAACGTGTCCAGATAGTCCTACATTGATTGAGCGTCAGTGTTCTGAAGTGTTGAGAAATTCAGATTCTTTGAAACGGGTATAAAAATTATGTCGATGAAGAAATGAAAATCACATCTAAGCATTTCGTCTGCTGGGCGCGTGTTGATATTTATCTTTTCTTACAGAATGATAATGACAGCGATATTTAAGGATCGTGCTATGAATAATGGCTTATACGGTGTACGTAGAATATCGAGTTGTCAGAAATTTACTGACGTTTCGGAGGGACTTGCTGCACCTATCTTCAAACTAGAACATAAACCTTACTTGTGGTACGCCTTGCCAGTATGCAAGGGGTACACCAATTTTTCCGAAAATCTGGGAGCCACCTCAAAATTCCAGGTGCCAGGAGGGTGACATGAAGGAAGTGCCAGACGGTGGGCACACAAATATTAGGCGCTGCGGTACAAAATTCCGGGCGACCTGTCGCCGGAGATTTGTGCACCCTTGCAGTATGCGTGTCTAGCTCTTAATAACAATAACAGTTAGGCCTATAAAATGTATTAAAATTGTCATTACTAGTGGCATTACTTTGTCTCAGGAAGGGTGACTTGAATTTACCTCAGGGTAACAAACAAACAAACAAACAAAAAGACAATATAACTGATAAAAACATAGTTTCTCGAAACTAGTTCTGGTGTTCATCATATGCTTCTGGTCGTGGGAAAACATCCTGTTAGTACTCACTCATTGCACTAGAACTGCACACACATTGATTAAATTTTCACTGAAATTAGGAGAAAGCGAAAGGTGACGAAGTACAGGAACTTATACCCTGAAGAAGGAGGCAGATTGTTCCTCCGAAACATTGGTATCCACCAATAAGACTACACGGAAAACATACAGATCCTACCAAAAACATGAGTATCACTGCATGATCTTCTTTCCACTTGTCGCCATTTATTAGGTGTTTCGTTTCTAACAAGCCTGACGCCAAATTTATGCACAGCTTTAACCGGAAAATTGCAGTATCTCACACGCACTAAACATGACTGAACTTCTGCCAAATGTATTTTTAAATGGGATACATCGGTTACTGGTCACAAACAATGGACGGTCAGCTTCCCCAAGCGCAAGCAACTGCCAAGGTCAACTGCAAACTCCTCAGTTGGTATCAGTAAGAAGTACGTTTGGGATGGCATGTAGTAGGACAACGTTCATCTGTTGGGTCAAAGGGAGGACGCGCATGCTGATACACACACACACACACACAGAGAACATGACGATTTCATAAGCCTAGTTTATTTCCGTAAGGTAAAGTTAGCTAAAAGTGTTTTTATTAAACCTAAATAAAAGTGATAGGTTCATTGGTACTGCTTTATTGGTACGTAGACATGTTTTGAGTAGTAATACAAACATCTTCAGTATAGCTGTCAGTCTCAAACAGAACATTCGGTGCTGTATATATGTGTTTCCTTCAATCTAAAGAAATTTCTCAAGTCCCTTCGTACTGTATCAGATCACGGTAACCACATCGGTCTCCCCTCTCAGGATCCTCGTGTACTGTAAGTAATTGGTTTACGTGAAGTTGTGATTTAGAGAGGATGATAATGGTTGCGGCGATTGTCAAAGGATTTGGTAATGCGAACTAAAGATTACACCGAAAATGGTTAATACAGAGCGTCGAATTCAGCCGCCATCTGACAGTGTTACGGTAATCCCAGGACTTCTTTCTCTATTTTCCTCAGCTTCGCCGAAAGAATTCTGGAACAGTCCGTTATATGTGTTTTGCTACCAATGTTTTCAATGGAGCCGGAGTAGTGTAGTCGGTTTAGCGACTGGCTACGGGCTGGACGGTCCGCGGATAGAATCCCGGTGGGGGCGAGATTTTCAGCACCCGTCCTGACCGGTTCTGGGGCTCACCTAGTCTGCTGTACAATGGATACCGTGTCGCTTTTCCTTAAGTAGAGGTCAGGGCGTGGTGTGGACCACCTACCCCCATCTAGCGCCGAGGTTAAAGAAAGAGTAGAGCTATACCTTGACTCCCCCTCTGGGTCTTCATGGTCTGTTCTAGGGTGAACTTTACTTTACTTTACTTTACTATGTAATGAATATTGATTCCTCCTTGGTCAGTATTAAGAAGCTTCCCAGTAAATGTTACATACGTACGTAATAATTTACAGCTATCCCTCGGCTTGCACGTTAATTGCATTATTAAGAATGCTAGTAAGTTTAAATCCCCTAACCAAATTTTTTATTGCTTTGGTGTCGCTGCCTTTAATTTGCATTTAAAATGGCGTGACGTAACTCATTCGACACCAATAATATTAAACTTTTACGAATAGTAATTTTTTCTTTTGTTTTAGACAAAATATTTCATTGTACTTTATTTATTAAGGTAAAAGGTATCCCTATACACGCCATGAAGGCATATAGGGGAGTGGAAGTATAGTTCCACTCATTCTTAACCTCGGCGCAGGTTGGATGTGAGTGATCAGTCTCACGCACCGGCCGCTTTACCCCCATTGGAAAGCGCCCAGGGTACCCATTGAATAGGAGGAGGCTGGGTGGGCCTCAGAGCCGGTCGGTACTTACGGACAAGTGATGATTCTTTTCCCCGTGCCGGGATTCGAACCCCGGATCATTCAGCCAGAAGTCTAGTCACTAAAACGGACTAGACTATCACGGCTCATGTTTATTACTTATTAAAAGTTAAATTTTGGTAATTCGTGTGAAGTCCTTTCAGTTGGAGACTTGTGTAAACCATTATCACGTACGACGGTACCTGTATATCCGTTAACAGTGTCTGTTCGGATTGGTGTAGCCATATGTGCCAAACAGACGGCTGTAACTTGTACCAGAGATTGTCCATGAGCTCGAATAAAGACAATAAAACTTGACATACTGCCACCACCTGCGTCACAAGCCGTTTCCAGCATACTGGCAGGAGCCTGTGTTCTGGACTTCATAACTGCCCGGGCCACGTGTTCCGTGGTTCCGACTGTGGTGATTCAACAGCTGAACTGAGGCCTATTATTGGAGCTGCGTTGTTTGTGAAAATCCCACATAGATGCTGAGGGGGATGCTGGGTTCTCATTGGCTTATCGACCGGTTTTCCTACCCAGATGACGTCAATGATCTTGAAATGTGCCCGTCAGATATAACTATAGTCAGCTACAGAAATCTTGACCGCTGAAAGGAAACTGGGCCAAGTTGTGGCTGACGAATAGGCGTAAGCACGGTGCAGTGCTGAAGGGAGAAGAGATAAGATAAAGACGGAAAGCAGAAGACTGATGCGCCCCTGTCAATATTTGGCCCTCGTCTGTACCGAAGTAAATTGCCTGATAAAGTGCTTAACGTGATGTAGAGATTGTGCAAGAAGAGAGTGCCTTTCCCCATTTCGGGTAACATTTCATGTGAACTCTTAATAAACAAGCAGTTCCTGACTCATGTTTAGAAACTGTCCGATTCATACCCGGACGGGCACAGGCAAACCTGACTAAGGAGTTCCATGGTGACCCTCAGTCAATCCAGGCAAATGTCGGAATATTTCCAGAACACAAGCCGTGACCACTGCCTCGCTCCCTTCGTTTCGTAGTACAATCATATTCATCCTCTCGTTTCTTTCGTAACTGTGGAGCCTTGCATTTAATACAGGGTTTTATTAAACCCCCCAAAAAGTAAAGTTACGTTAGCGACTCATTATGATACCGATCAGTGACCTTAATTTCTCTCAGACGTATACTGTGTCGAAACGTACCCGTAAAGGTGGAGGTAGTATGCTCCACTGAAGCCTTTGTAACATGGGGTCCAACATTTTGATAGCAAAGGGCCACAACCGTTATTGTGGGCTGGTTCGCGGGCTGCACGTGGAAAAATCGCAGTAAGTGATATAACCAACCGCCTAAATTATTGTGTAATTTTTATAGTAATCATTCTCTAGTGTGACTTACGATAGTTCCATAGCCTCTTGCAAAGCGAGGTCTCCACAGAGTGCTATCTAGGGCTCCCTCTTTCAAACTCCAGTATCCAGTCGTTTCCTTAAGGTCATCCAGTAGCTGCTTACTTCTTCTTCCTCTCTTCCCGCCACTTCTTCCCTCTATCTTTCCTTCAGTAACTTGCTCTAGCAGGCAGTTCCTACGCAAGATGTGGCAAATCCAGTTAGTCTTCCTTCTGTTTATTTTATGTAGGATATTACTTTCCTCATTGACTCTGTGTTATACTCCATTTGTAAATTATATATAGGCCTATACTACTTTTATAGTATATACATAATTTACACATGTGGCCGTGGGTTGGAGACCCAAGGTTTGTAACCTTCTAGCAGAAGAAATGGTGTAACATAGACGATTCAGTGTGGACCTCCCGATTTCCTTACACGCAAATGCAGGGGTAGTAAACTATCTCGATTAGGCAACGACTGCTTCCTTCAGATCCTTTTCCAGTTTGTCATACCAGCCGCTCTGCCATCGACGTTGTAGTGTCAGATACTAACAGCGTAAAAAAATAAAACATACAAAAAATTGTAGCTGCGAAAATTCCAGATCGTTATAGACCTCGAGATGTTTGGGAAACGCCGGCTGTATGCCCATTTGAAGCACTTACAGAGCTGAGGTTCAACATATGATGGAAGCGTCGGGACTTACCACTGTATTGCTGTTTCTTGGATAGTCCTTGAAACGGGAGGTATTTATGAAATATGAACCGGTGTCTCTTACGTCGCTAATAAAAGTAGCCGGAGCGTGAAGGTGGTATTTCGTCTGATATATTTCTCTACCCGAAAATTCTCATCGCTATTTCCGTGTTCGTGGTATGCATGTGTGCCTTATGTGTGCATTTCTGTTGATCCACAGTGATCTGTTTCGATGGCGATCAGCCTCTTTTTTCTTGGACTGTTAGTTAAACTACGGCGTGTGTTTACTTGAGACATCCGTGTACAAACAACAGTAAAGACAACACAAGAGTTCCGCATAATTATGAGCTTGTGGCTTGACATAATTTTCGTTTTTTTACTGAAGTTTGAAATTGCACAAAAATTCGAATTTTATTTGTTTTAAATTTGCTATTTCGAAATGAACGAAAGAATCTACCATGATTACCTTATTATATTCGTTTTGTGTGTATATAACCGTAGCTGCAGGCGGCGAATCTGTTTTTACAAAAGACAATTTGAATTGAAAGAGTTATGAAAATCGTCAGCGAACCGCCATTTGGCTGTTAGGTTTGCTGGTGTGTTGCGGGCTGCGTGCTAGAACCTGATAATCCCTTACCCCAGTTTCTGTTCAGTTATAGAATATAGCACAGAGCAAACAAAGTTGGGGGGGGGGGCGCATGTTTATTTGAACGTACAAAGTACAGACGGTCACTGAGTAAGTGCGTTGGGCCAGAGGTTTCTATACACATATGGAAGAGAATTTGATAATTTGCTTAACGTTTTGTGGACTTTTGTAAGAAGACCGATGCACCCCAGTTGGACATATCAGCTATGTAAAATTCTTAGCTTAGTTTATTTTGTCTCTCGCAACTTGTAGGCTGGGATATTTACTTAGGCCTCTTGAAATATTTACAGTAGATGAGGCTCACTTGCGTGTAACACAGCTGTTCTGAACGGTCGTATGTACCAGTGCGTCTCAACATTTTTTCCATGGAGAAACCCCCACAGTTATATTTCGTATCCCGACGAACCTATGAAAAGTTTTATAGGCCTGAAAAAAATGTATGACAGGGAACCGTTATGTCGCCACCGGTGAGGCGGTTGTGTAATTATTAATACGAAACGAACACAGACAAAATACATCTAAATATAACCTTAAATACGGACTGACCAAAACAACACAAAGAGGCAGCTGGTGGCGCACGGAAATTATTGTCAATTACCGGACAGAAATTCCGCGATGGTTGGAATTTTTCGCGATATTTCACAATTTTTATTTATTTATTCCACGATTTCTCTTGGAAATCCTAAAGATGTCTGCGGAACCGTGATTTGGAAACCCCGATATATGCTCTCAGTGTGTACGCGGAGCCTCATAAAGGGGTATGTGAGATATATGTTTTATGCTTACATTGTTAGACGCACGGTGAAGGGTGTCGTGTGTTGGTAATGCAAACGTACTTTGAGATTACAAAGAATTCAGGCTCCAGGGGCACACGAAGTTTTATTCTGAAACCAAGGGCTGCATCTACTAAAAGTGTTTCAAATAGGCTACGGCGTTGCATTTCGTGGTTTGGTGCTTAGGCGCAGAGGAAACTTGACGAAACATAGGTCTGACGCCGCAGTGATCTTGACCTAAGTTCGTGGGGGGGATGTGCAGGGTGTGCGCCGGGCTGCAGTATCGACATTTGGCAAGTGTCGGGAGAAGCCTCGTGATACAGTGTTCAGAACCGAAAGCCGTCCAACCGACCGACAGGCTGTCCGGTCGGCCTGCAGATATTTTATAATAACCACGTACAGATGCAATAGAGAGGGAGGAAGTGAAGCCTGGTTACGTCGTACTGCGGTGTGTTTGTGGTTTGTGCCTCATGACCATGTCGTAATCACGATATGAATGGTGAAAACTCGACTGTGACAACCGGAGTCTGCGCTTGGGCGACAAATATGCCGCTTTGCGCTGTTAGTTTGTGTGTTTCTTTACCTTGTTGCGTCCATCTTCAGGGTATAAATAAAATTAAGCACACTGCACTGTTACCACCCAAAAAAGACTGCGGTCTAAACCTTCACCGTTTTGAATACCTCATCTGTTTAAAATTTGATGCTTGTCCGACGTGTGTCATATTATTGAAAGGGTTTACTGTAATCGCTGGAACGGATAATATGACCTATATAGTGAGGTACACGTTTTAACACGTGTTATGGCTGGTTTCAAATAAATCTGGGATTTTGAACTTAAATGGAATAAATTTTATTTGGAATAGGTACTTATAAACTCTCACCGCTGATACCTGATTTGTCAGCCTGTTAAATTCTATTGAATGGCTACACTTCAATACAATAGCTATTCACTGATTACACCAAGTGGGCCTGAGTTACTGAATTCCGTTTAAATCGTGATATCTGTAATTATTTTAAAAAAACTGGTGAAAATATCTTGCTCAGAACTGTCTCACAAATCCTTTTTGTTCAAAACAGCGCATTCCTCACCGACGAAGTTGCCTCAAGCGGTTAGAATATCTGCTGCAACACTCACTACCTTGACTTGAGTCTCTTTTTGGTGTTACTGAGCTTCTGCAGACAGATTACAGTATTGCACCATAAAATATACCGCCACCGCTTCTTTCCACGTATTTTCCAATTCATTATTCACTAGAAGCTAATCATTCGTCCGTATACATTCTGAGTTTCGGAGAGCACTGCCAAACTACAGTCCAATACCTCCTCTAGCTTCGTCTTCATGTCATACCCGAGTCTTCACACACTGTAGAACGGTCTGCTGAGTTCAACACTAAGACGGTATCGAAAGGAATGGGGTCATGTCCACATAGCGGGACAGACTGAGGGCAACATTTATTTGTTTCATACTGATTGCGGCTCTAAGAATCGTTCTAGACACCATCTCATGCGTAGCTACAATTGTCAGGATTGCACTCATCCGCTCGCCATTTAGAAACTGTAAGCTGTGTGGCGGTGCTATCAGCGATTTCCAGTGCCTCTCTTTGAGAACAAAATTATCTTCAGAAACAATGAAAATTGTAACAGAACGTAATATAGTGATGATGGATATTCTCAGTTTAAGATAACATTCGATGCAGTTGACTTTCTTGCATGCAATGGAAACCATTTATAAATGGAAGAGTTCTGTTCTTTCCCGAGTGAAAATTTCCCAACGAATTAATATTATACTGTTCGAAGAGTGATTTAGGTCTCCTTTGAAATGTGTGCGTATTTGCTTCCATGCTTGCTGCGAAGTATATATAAGGTGCCCCAATTAAATGGAAGGTGTTTCATGAGTGACAGAAGCATTCAATAATAAGACTGTTTTCGGTCTGAATTAAACCGTGTTATTGTGGCCTTTGAACATACAAGTTCTTTAATTTCAATAAAATTTAATAATTCGCCCGGAATGTAATAATCCGCACTTTTTTTCTTGTTTGTAACCTATTAAAGAATAACATCGTCCATACGTTTAGTCTGTCACATCAGTATCTTAACCACATAACCAACTTCCGTCGGAGCCAATAGTGACGGCGCTGCGGCCGGACGACTGAGGAATCGAGTTTCGATTTGCGACAGGGACAAGAGATTTCTCTCTTTTTCATAGCATCCAGACCAGCTCTCTAGGACCTACCGGCCTTATATTGAGTGGGTACCGGCGGCTCTTTCCCTGAGGCTAAAGCGACCGGAGGCGTCTTGCTGACCACAGACATCCATCTAATGTTGAGGTTAACGTGTGGAACTGTACCATCACTCCCACGTACGTCGTCATGATGTGGTATGTAATTAAGCACCACTTCCCGTCTGTGTCAACGCCATCGGAAAACAAGAGCTCGCCTTCCTCCCCATCAGATTTCTGCCCTGCCTCTCCAAGCCTTGTTTTCGCCTCGCCAGCAGCGTCGATATATCGAGCGAGTCAGCATTGCGTCTCGTCATAGTAGCGCGTCCATAGCTTCTAGCCTTTTGTGAATGTTTCCCATCTGTTTGTTTTTCGCGGGCATAAACAATAATTACAGTTCCTTTTGTTTCGGACACAATCCCTGTTAGCTGCCGCTTTGACGACATCTGTCTCAACATTTTGCGTCCTTCTAGCCCAAAGCAGGAACATTAAATCGTACAGTACACAAAGTGTCGTTGTTGTTGTTGTATAAATGTTTTTGTGTGTGCGGCTTTATTCACTGGGAGACCGTCGCTAATGTTAAAATAATGTTCACACAAAGGTAGCAAGTTGTTGAACCAAGAACGTTCTCTCTGTCGACTGGTGAGCAGACCTGCCAGCTTTGCTAGATCTTTTGTATTATAAATCTTACAGGGATGTTTGTATTTTCTACCTGCTGCGATTGATCTGGACGTGTGGTACACATTTCGAACAGCCTGCTATTTTCGTTTGTGCTCGGAGATGTTCTGACGTAAGTTGTAAGGTGCAGTTGCTCTTGCGCTTAATTGAGCAGTACTTTTCAAACATAAACTTCAAGGATTTCGCATTGTGTGATTTAAATCATTGATGTGACTGTTTTAAGGTTAGAGGCTTAAGATCCAGTTTCGAGGTAATCGTTGTGCGAGAGTTTCATATAGGATTTATAGGATTCAAGTCTTATGGCAAGTGACACCGTGTCGATTGGTAAATATTTACCGACGTTTCGGAGGCGCTTGTTGCGTCAGTCTTCATGTTATACGCAATTCAAGAAGAGATGTAGAAAACTGATGTAGATGAAATGTCGGTAATTATTTACCAATCGACGAATGTCATATCCGGTAGACTTTAATCTTTATCAACACCGCTGTGCTGAACTCAAATCTCGCGGTTTCTCGTCTCGTAAATCTGCCAGATCGTTCAGTGCTTGTTAATGATTAGGGACTGACCGCACGCATGATTCGTACCACAGAATAACAGCCCTGGTGACATGCGTAATAAGTAAGAAACATTGTGTAGGATTCTGACGATGATGTATGACATTTGAACTCGTAGACTTTTGGACTTTTTCCATCATATGTATTGAAATATTATACACTACGTTTCGGGAACAGGACCGGTCTTCCTCTTCAGGCTTACTTCTTCAAAAACAACGCTCACTGCATGATTATTTACGCTGTCATTAAACACAGATTAACGTCAAATTTGTAAGTACCACATATTCCAAAAACTGTTTACTAATTTCACTTTAATCCTTGTTTAATTACAGTGTAAATAATTGCCATGTAGTGACAGTTGTTTTAGAAGAAGTAAGCCTGAAGACGGGGACCGAACCTGTCCCTGGAACGTAGTGTGTTGTATTTCAGTACATACAATGGAAGAAGTCCAAAGAGTCTATGAGTTCAAATATAGTATACCTATCCTTGAGAAATGTCTGCAGACGTACTCACACACACACTATCCTTTTACTTATTTCATCGTAATTTGTTCAACGACATTGTCAGTCGCTGTGACTATCGTATGTGGCGCCAAATGGTTAATGGCAGTGAGTAATACTTTGGAAAGTAATTGGACGAACGCGGCCATGGCATTTTTAATGTATTGTCGGAGGGACTGAGGAAACCCAAGGAGGAGGACAATCGCGTTTTCCAGCCGAGATTCGAACCGGATACATGTCACAAGTGTTATCGCTCGAGCCTTGCCCGGTACTATCCATTGTGATGGTGGTGGTTGTGGTGGCGGTAGTCTAGGCGACGTTGTTTAACGCGTACAACATATAGTTTTAAACAATGGTTTCAGCAGTAGTAAAATTAAATATTTGCAGTCAAATGGCTCAGTGAACACTTACCGGATAATGTATTTGGGGAAGTTACAGGACTTGAAGAGCAAATTATTATAAATGGAATTGAGGCTAAATAGCTCCTATAGCATTCAGACTCTATTCTTTATAAAAATATACCTATGTATGTTTGCAGTTGTAGGGTGGTAGAAACGTATTTGCTGTAACCGCAGATCGCCTTACTATCCGCCTCCCACAGTCCGCATATCGCTCTGAATACGAGGAGAGTACATAAGTGTATTGCATACGTGCAAGTTTGTGGCAAGACTTTTGGCACGGCGGGTCTACATAATCGCTCTTCAGCCCCATACATTGTTTTCATACTTGAAGTATCTTCCTTGAACGTAGTCAAATCGAAGTTGTCGGAGAGTCTTTAAAAGATGACTGGCACGCTCTTGTCCTAACTTGTTGCCTCCAATCGACTATTTCAGCAACATTAAAAAGAAAAGAAAGTAGATGGTGCTGAGTGGTTCACTTCCTGGGTCCTGAAGAACCTGTTATTGCAGTATACAGGTCTTAAAATGGCAATGCATGGCTCACTCAAGTTCTTGAAGAATCTTTCGTTGCAGGATACAGGTCGCGAGGTTCAGTGCATTACCTGAAGAACTTGTTTTTGCAGGATACAGGACTCAATCTAGTGCCTAAAGAACTTTTTACTGCAGGTTACAGGACTAACAAGGCAATGCTTGGCTCACCAGAAATATCGTAAAACGTTCTAGCGTCTTGGATGTACACAAAAGTATTCTCCTTGGACACTGCAGAAAATCGTCGTTGGCTCTCAAGTTTGGAAACTCCTTTACCAATGAGAAATTGAAAACGCTGCGCTATTTCGTGTCTCCCTGCTCGATCATTACCGCAAATAACAATTAATAAAGGTAATGGAATGCTAAAATTTACATTGCCACACTGAATGCTAGATGTTGTGCTTCATGTTACATTCCAGCAGCTGTCTGCTATTGAAACAAGCACTAGAGGATGTTGTACGCCATTCATATGTTATATTTGCGTTGTTTTGGGAACAGTTTTACGAATCCGGCAGAAACCTAATTTTCACTGCTTTGTGTGGGACCTGTTTCCTGTACAGGTGCTAAACATTTCGTGGTTTCATAGTTCTTGGATACTGCCAGCATCTAGTGACAGGCTTTTAATATCAGCGTGAAGATCAACTCACCTTACCTCCTGAATGCCCACTCTTCTATGTTCTGATAAGTAAAACCAACGCAGTTACCGTGCCATGGCTCAGGCGGTTAGTCGCCGGCCTCTCACCTCGGAGGCTCGGGTTCGATACCGGGTCAGTCCGTGTGGGATTTGTGGTGGACAAAGTGGTACTGGGACAGGTTTTTCTCCGAGTACTTCGTTTTTCCCACGTCAGTTTCTTTCCACCGGGGCTCCATTACAAGGAAAAACGAAAAAAAAAACTAATCATCTTCATCACAGGGTTGCACAGTAAGCCTCAAGGCTGCGGTGCGTCCGTAGCATCTGCTGCGGGGCCCTTCACAAAAAAAAAATCAACGCAGTTGCCTGAAGTGATGTGTTGACCTACTGTCTTCTCATTTTATGGAGGTCACAAAGTCCGCTCTCCTGATAGAGGTTATTTGATTTATCTTGCCGATAGCTGCATACGTGAGAGGCTGAATATGGGGAGTCTGGCATGGTGCATAAAACGTCGATTCTTACGCGTCGACAATATTAAGTAGGCGAAACAACTCGTATAAGGTAACGTTATGTTGGTACAGCCAAGCAAGTCAGAGATACACCTGCGCGACAGTAACAGTTGTGCGCTACCTTGCGTCAGTAGATTTCCTGGTAACGGTTTGTGTTTCCAGTAACCGTGCTATCACATCAGAGCTTGTTGCTTCCCAGGGCTAGTGGTACAAGCTAGAAATCAAGTGAGAGCCAGAAATACGTTCCCAGCGGCCTATTTCGGACCGAAACTTATAGCTGTTGATATTCCAGTTGAAGAATGCAACAAAATCCAAACTTTATACTATAAACGATTATTTCAGGCTTCCGCCGCGATGTTGATGTGATCTGCGCTCTTCTAGGATATTATGCGGCGTCGTGCGGTAATTGTTTACCGACGTTTCGGCACAACGTATCGGTCCCATCTTCACTGGTCAAGAGTCCGAGTAGGAACTCTTGACCCGTGAAGATGGGACCGATACGTTGTCTCGAAACGTCGGTAAACAATTACCACATGACGCCGCGTAATATCCCAGAAGAGCGCAGATCTTATCTACTATAAACGAGATTCGACGGTAACACTCCTGGCGCGTTTGCTTTGTTATTTTCGGTATTATTCATTGTTTCTTGTACTCGCCTCCTGAACATTGGTGGATGGTATTTCTTGTACTTGTCTTTTAAACGGCTTGATATCGTATTTCTTGTGTTCATCTCGTGAACATCGAGGTGGCTTTTTTCCCCTACATGTCTCGTAAAAGACGAGATGTTTTGATTGTCAGTTGTTTCTTTGGCCTCATTTCGTACGTTACTGTATGTCCCCATTATAAAGATCAATCACATAAATGTACGTAAGTCTTCATGTAAAGTGTTTGTTACTTTTGCTTGATTTTAACCAAAATATAAAGTGTCGACAAGTTGTAGTAAAAATTCCAAGTATAAAATTTCAGGATTAAGGACAGGTGGCGGGCGCTTGTGAATGTGCCTTCGGGTTCCATAAAATGTGGGGAATTTCTTGACTGGCTTAGGACCTGTTGTCTTCTCAAGAAGGACTCTGCCGCATGGAGTTATGAAATTTCACGAAAATTATGTCGGTGGGACTCGCGTTATTGCTTGCGGACAGACGGACATGAGGCTAGTAGGTTCTTTTGTTTATTTTGCGAAGGCGCCTTAAAGAGCAATGCATTTTGTGGACAGAATATATCTATGTGTTCCGTACAGGTCACAGCAGACAGCGATTATTTCCCTAAACAGCAGTAGCCGGCTGGCCTTTGTAATGGAAAGACAGTATGTGTACTGGAGGTCACGAACTAAATTTGTATATTATTTATGTTAAATCTGTGGATCAAAGGATTCATCTCACTCCATGAGGTTCGTTCAGTGTAATGGTAGCAATAAGCTACCGAACAATTGAATACTGTTCCTTTTCATCTTCTGCGCAAACACCACTGTCACTTCCAGATGTCCTCTGCTTAACTCATCCTATCCACTGCTTTTGGTCCGTCCTGGCCTTTCCGTCTTCAGATCATAGAGACCCATAAGCCCTCCAGCCATATCAAGGTAGAAGTCATGGTGGCCGCCCGCTCCTACCTCGTCTCGTAAAGGTAAGTGAAATATCACGTATCCCGTATTCTTGATCCGAGATTATAAGATATGGGACACGTGATCAACAGAGCCCTGTCAACCCCTCCGCCGTCCCTACGCAGTCCCTACAAGATAATGGTGCAGTGATGTAGGGCTACTGCCACAGCTCGACTTACCCTCCTCACCCTAAACCCCGTACCGACCTCGCCTTGCACAGAATTCGGTGTTGGCTTCCCGTTGAATTAAGGCTATCGTAACCGAAATGTTAACCCACTGGCAGGCCCGATTTACGGCTGCATGGGACCCCATCAGATTATATTTCAGATATTTGTGTCACATTTATATATATATATTTATATAAATTTACATAAATACATAGGTATTGGCCCTGTTTATATTTCAGATTCTGTGCCAAAGATTTTTATGCGAATTCTTACATTGCTGTATCTGCATTGTTAGTTCAGGAGTACGCGTAAGTATGCCTTCCCCCCCCCGTGCTCAGTCTGTTTTTACATTGGGCCACGAAATGTCTGAAACTGGTCCTCCCCACTGATCCCAGCCCCAGTCTTGGATCACATCGTTCCTCGTCAAATGGACCGGGTCAATCCGTTCGCAGTGGAAGGTTCCGCATCTTTCCGGTGCCGAGTTAATGATCAGGAGTCGCACGGTTCCGGATCTGACAGTCTCATGTCCCTCGGTCCTGTATCCCTGCTCTGTGTCCCTAGGCCCCTTGTCCCTAAATTCATTCTACCATTAGAGCGCATCTGTCGGTCCTGTCATATGTTTGATGTACATCTTACTGAAAGTTGCCTCGTTGATACGTACGTTCCTTCAAAAATTGTCAGTTACTTAGCAGAAATTTGTGGAATGGTTTTACTGACTGCTGTAGCGGTTTCCGATAAACACACTACCCGACGATCGCTTTCTGCTCTCGTGGTACACGACTAGAACACGGTGACACCTGCTTCACAAGAATTCTACTGGGAAATACTTTATCCGCAGGTGATTAGATTTTGCTCAACTGTATCCTCGTTTGGAGTGCCGCACCAAAGCAAAAAGTGGGCCGCGAAGTATCGCTGCTCTGTGCACTTTACTGTCATATCACCGGAAAATAACGGGAATGAAAACTCTGTTGCAACCTGGGTTGATGACGAGTTGTGTATACGTATACGTTTTTATTACCAACCACTGCACACAATTCTTTTTACTCCTACATGTTTCGGCTACATGTTGTAGCCATCATCAGGGAGTCACCTGTCACAGACATGCGCAGCGTATAGTGTATCAGAGAATAGCAATATGTAAATTAACAATTTATAGCAGTAGTTGCTATATCGTGTGTTCTTCGGGGAAACCATAAAGGATAATCATGTTTTTTTTCAAGTTAACTTAAACGATATAATAAATAACTTTACCAGAGGAAAGATATACGAAACAACTTTATTGGTAATCTCAAAAAATGTGCTTCGTTATTGCCCAGTTTTCGCTTGTGAAGTTAGAAAGTAACATGGCATTAGCACAGAAATGCATGCAAGACCGTGGATATTGTGAACAGATGCTGTGATCACACGTGTTACCGAGACTGAGGACGGACTATATGATGGGCTAAAATGATGTTCAGTAATTCGATTTGTAACGTTAGTCGGGTGAGCGGCGCTGTGGTCTGGTTTTCTCCATTTATTTGCACCACATCCTATTAATGTTTTCATCCACCGAAAAATGACATCACTTAAAGCTAGGTGAAGTTGTATTGTAATCCTTTGTAAGAAGAATAGTAAGAAAAATCTTCGGGCTTGTTTGGGATAGAGGTGAATGGAGGACACGCTATAATGCAGAATTAAATGAACTGATCAAGGGACATGACATTGTAAGGTTCGTGAAAGCACAGAGGATAAGATGGCTAGGACATGTGGAGAGAATGTCGGAGGAACAGATGCCTAAAATAATGTTGAAGAGCAGCTTATTCTGCAGAAGAAGGAAGGGACGACCACGTACAAGATGGTTGGACAATGTGGTGACGGACCTTTTGGTGATGGGAGTCAGAGGCTGGAGAGGAAGCGTTGAGGACAGAGTAGGCTAGAGGAGAGTTGTGAAGAAAGCCAAAGCCCACCAAGGGCTGTAGTGCTGCTGCTGCTGATGATGATGATGGTGGTGATGATATTATACAAGTCAATGCACCGGAACTGTTTATTGTGCGGAGGAATTTGGTGTACAGTTGGAATTTGGTGCGCGCGTTCTTGTAACTGTAGTCTGTGTCAGTGGGTGCACACGTGTATTGTATTACACCTAGGCAAGACTCGTATTAGCTCCACGTCATAATGGAGACCAGCGGCTGACAAGCAGCTTTTGAAATTGTTACTTCAGCCAAGTACTTTGACTGTACCTGTTTTGGCCGAAGGAAAACTCCGAAACACTGAGTTGGCGTGACTTCGGAGGTCGCTATTACTTATTGATGGTGGAATGCGTGAAATGTGCATATTAATGTTATCCAAATGTACAAACTGTCGACTTTACAGTCCTTGTTCGACACCGTATGCTCCCTCCTGTCCAATATTATTTTGCGTCGCCAACCGGCTCAAGGGTCCCGAATCCCAGTACGTAGAATGGGGGAGACCCTGATTTCAGTATCACTGATTCGATATTACCTAACCAAACGGACACTGAGTTTTGGCACTATTTAGCTGCGCACTATGAGGTGTAATTTCGTGTTTCTGAATCCTTCAGACGCAGTTGGTGTCTCTTTTCTTCGAACACCTACAATTTTTCCTCCTAGTGGTTTATATTGCAGAGCATGCACTAGTAGCGTTCAGTTTTGTCTAAATTCTGTATGTAATGTGACGTTTCTTTCGATTTCCACCAGTTTTACATATGCACTAGTATTGAGAGCGTTCATTTCTTTTCTCTCCATGTATATTTCGTTGATCTAGTTTTGCAATACGTAATCAAGTTAGCATAAATATTCTTTCTGTTGCCTGGAGGAATCTTTGTCGTTCTGCTGAAGTTATTTAGTATTTATTCGTAATGGTCAGATCCGCCCGCATCAAAATCTGTACCTGCATAACACAGAGAAACGCGGACGTCCGTATACATACACAAACACGCACACAGGCTGAAAGGGAATTCGCGCCTAAGTCCTCCACAGCGTGATTTCACGTTAAAAAACGTCGAAAAAGTTACACAACATATGTTCTGAGACGTGTAATTTTAGACATACACGTCACCGGTCAATGGGGTAACACAAACGTAATAGCGTTATTTGTCACGACGATGAAGCGCATTGTTAAGTACACTCAGGACAGCGGGGCTCAGTTGTGATCGACTGATTATGGCACACGCTCGCGATGAACAATGCAACATGCACGGAAATTCGCAGTATATTATCCTGGTCGACGTCATCCACATAATGTGTTTCGACGACTGTAGCGGCGTCTGCTTGAGCCCTTAAGTGTAACACTTGTGAATACATGTCGTCTACGGACTGTACGGACACGGGGTAGTAAAAATGCCGTAATTGCAGCTGTGGAACGAGAGCTTGGAAGCGCTCATGCGATATCGCACGGAGATTGGGTGTATCCCAACCGAGCTTTATGGGAAGCACTTCTTGGCGATCGATTAGATCCATTCCACTTCTGCGGAATGCAGATCTGGTTCCTGACGACCGTCGTGTACGCTACTGTGCGTGTAACTACGAGCACCCCATGGTTTATCTTATGATCTTTGACGGTGACGTGATATCTCGAAACTAAAAGTCTTATTTTTCTTAACAGGGAATCAGACTGTGGAGGAGAGCTAATGCGGTAGTACTTTTAATGCTCTGTATGTCTCATCGGGATTCGAATCTATAGTCTTTCTGTTCCCGTAGTCTGGATTGTGCGCACTTCACATCACGCGGGCAGTCCGACTCAGATAATATCCGTTTGACGTCTGTTTTAATGCGTCAACTTATTTTTTCTGCAGTATTTTTATACCACTTCCTTGTTTATGGTTTAAGACGCCGTCCGTCCTCAGACTGTAGTGTCGAAGAATGTTTAGTGAGGGATGAATTGTAAAGGTAAAGCAATCCCATTACTGGCCTGGACATGCCCTTAGGGTTCCAGGAGGTTGAGGCTCCCAGATTTGAAGACAATCGGCACATGAAGGTGGTAAGGTCAGCCCTACGCACCGCCGCCTTTACACCCCAGGAAATATTCCTGGTACTCATTTCTGTTAGAGGCTGAGTCGACCCCAGGGCCATAGTGCGACCGGAAGGATTAAGTGAAATGACACCATCGAGAATCGAACCCGCTACCTTCCGGCTTGTAGCGCAGTGCCTCAACCAACTGAGCCACCGCGTGCCCCAGGATGAATTGTAAAGGACCTGCCAATATGACCGGTATCCCTTCCCGAGATTCGAACTGGGCTCCTTGCCAATACAAGTCAGGAGTGTTACCGCAATGGACAGCCTGCTCGGTATATTTTCATATCAGTTACGAGGTACTAAATTTATTAAATACATTATGTCATGAGAACTTACCATTCCATTGGTTAGCGCAGTGTTTTCCAACCTTTCTTCCTTGGAGGAATCCCTAAAATTTTCGTATCCCGAGGAACTCCTACCTATGAAAATATTTACAGGTCAGAAACCAAAGGGCATTTGGCAGGGCACGGATATTATTCCAGGATTTTCCAATTTCCCGGGCAAAAAATCCCGCGAAGTTTCGAGGTATATTTGGATTTTTTGCAGTATTTTAAAATTGTCATGTATTTATGCAACGATTTCTTGTGGAACGGTGTTCCGATGGATCCTAGGTCCCTTGGAACCCTGGTTGGGAATCACTGGGTTAGCCGGTAGTATTGTCAGAAGTCGAATGGGTACCGACTATAGGCTATAGCAGAATCTAGTAAGGTCCACATACTCTCCCTTTTTACGTAAAAACCCCCCAGGCATTCGCACTGATGGACCCACATCTTATTCAGTAATATACGTACTACCATAACAGAAATTGGACGAGCTGAGGACTTCAGAGTTCTCGTCACTGCGTATCCGTATGGCACAAGTCTGAAGACAAGAGCAACGAATCTGCGCGAGTTTTAAATACGAATTTTGAAAGTAACAGCGTAAAGTTTAGAAACTTTAAGCTTCTATAATTGATGAAATTTACACGAAAACAGTTAGCCGTAACTCAGTCCGACAAATGTAATACAATGTTATATAAAACTGTGTCATGGCTATGCTGAGGACCAGGTATGTCCTTAGGCACGATTGTGAGGTCTTGAGATCTCAATATCCTCTAGAAAACTAAAGATCAAATATCGTAATGTTTCCAATATCTATTTTTACTAAAAAAATCCTGATGGTGGCTTTATTATGAACGGGAACTTGTATCGATATTTTGAAACAAGTAATTTGATCTGTAAAGAGTTATGTTGGATTGGACTGGTGCGGTTTTTATCTCGTAAACATAACGAGATATCTGGTATTGAAATTTTCCAGATCAGAGCATTAATAGTGCAGCTGGTTCGATTTAAATACCAAGTGGACGGGGCAAACCTCTGAGTACTGCTCTATTTTTAAGAAAGGTATCATATTCCTACATTAAGACAGGCGGGCGCTGAGTATTTACGAAGATACACGTACTCTTGTCTGTCAGAAGCTAAAATTAAAGTCTCATGGGTGCAGTCAAAGGGATGACAGGAGGTCTGTAGCCTGGAAGTTTCTTGAATTCCTTTTGCCATGTGCTTTCCATACACGTCGCGTCAAGTACGCTCTCTCTTGGAACGTAAAGCGAAGTTCACTAACCGCATTGTGTTCCGTTCAGAGTAAACACACAAGAGAAATCATTAAATGGTTCCGGGTTCTTTCCTCGGACACGCCCGAACCAACGAATTATACAACACGATACAGAAACGCAGAAGACTGTAATATCAGCAACACCTGCCTTGAAGACGTGAAAACTTAAAAAACAAAGTAGTTATTCCTGTCCATGTCGTGGAGGTCTAACTCCACTCTTGCTTGACCTCGGCACTAGATGGATATAAATGGAGATCATGAAATAGTTTTTGAGCTTTGGGTGACATCAAATGCTTAATACATTTCCTGCTCATTTTGTAGTGATATTTTGTCAGAATTCATTGGCGTGGTTGCATATTTTGATGGGACGGCGAGTTAAGTGTCTTATCCTTTGCTTTTCGTTGCCTGTGTGTAATGTGAAACGTCGGCTTTCAGGATTTAACCGTGTCGTATATTGAAATAGTTCCAGCGTTTCTGCATGCAATGCTGTCGAGGTCGTTAGCGTGTATTTACTTTGAGTAGCTATTCTGGTAACTCATTGTCTCCTTAATTAATAAGGATCTGTTCACATACCATCGTTACAGCGTTTCATAAAGACTGCATTGAGTAAGTTTATAATTTATAAGTGACAGCTACTTAACCTTTTAAAGCCCTGTGGTTACTATATGTACCACCAAGTTTAACATTCACAAATTCTACGTTCTGCCCACACAGTGTATGTGTTCCGTATGGATCTGAGAACAAACAGCGACTTTTGTCCTATACAACAGTAAGTGATTGGGTTTTATAACAGAGCCGGAGAGTGTTTACTGCGCGGTACGAACTGGGTTCTTAAATAAAGCAGATTACTTTTCGTCCTTAAAAGGGTTAATGACGGCAGCACAGCCGATGTCTAAATTTGTGCGTAATTATGAGTGCATGTGCGTTTGACTGTCCATGTGTGCGTGCGTGCACACGCAAGTATTACATTCATCTCCACGTGTGGTCCAAATTCATTAAAAATATGAACTGAACTGAATTAACAATAGGCAATAAACATCATCAGCATCTGTGGTATAAATGAAGTTACTGGTCAGTGTAATCAAGAGCTTGATGATGCAGCATATCTGTTGAAAATTTTATGGTCACTGATCTGTCTGTGGAATTTTCGGCTTTTCAGACAGCCAGCTGTTCATTACCGTGTTCACGAAAGACCGTCATGCGAGATTTCAGACTTCGCTACGCTGTAGATGCGGTCTTCGCTTTTCTGGGTTTTTACGCAGCGTTGGCTGGTAGTTTTCTTTACCGACGTTTCGGGACAGTCTATCGGTCCCATCTTCAAGGGTCAAGGTCTTGGACTGCATGAATTTTGAAGATGGGACCGGCAGGCTGTCCTGAAACGTCGGTAAATAGCTACCAACAACTCTTTGTAAAACCCAGAAGAGCGAAGACGTCTAACATCATTTGACTATCCTGAGCCGCTTAAATCCAAGCCAGCTATTCAAACCTATTTCTTTCAGATATGTTTAAGTATCCTCAGATACATGCCTGCATCTTCCTAGTAGTTCATTTTAGCGCTGGGATAGCGTAATTTCCGTTGTGCGTTTACAGTAAATTTATATGCACGTATTTGTATACACGGTACAGTTGTTTCCATGAATCCTTTGTGCTGGTTTACCATCCGTAAGCGTCCGCGTTCACATAACCCTATTTTTCACATAAGAAATTTGCGCAACGCGGTTTTGCTGAACACGCAGTGATAGCTCCCCCATCCTTCGCGTTGAACGAGGGGTAAATAATGTGTATGTGTGTGTGTGTGTGTGTGTGTGTGCAGTTGAATATTTTGCACAAATTTCGCTAACCAGTATCGTTATTAACTTATAATTTCTGAAAATCATCTGTTAGTATGTCAGTGCAACATTTCTTCATATGGAAACTTTTGGAACTAGGCATAATAAGCTATCCGTTCTTCTGGGATACAACACCAATCACTGTGTCGCGGCGCCATATTCCAGAAAAGAGGCAACTGTACCGGTGCGAAAGCCTGCAAACGCGTATAGATATAATAAGTTTTTCTTTCCTGAAATTTGTTCATTTGTTGCTCCCCGCTTCTCGCTCCAATGCCATATAGCGTTTTCACTAATGAAATACATTTGCAGATTGCGTAAATACAGTGCAGCCCTGCATTTCCTGTTGCAGCATCGTCATATGAGTAATATCTGATTATGCTGTTGTTTCCTTGAGCGTTTATCTGTTAAAATACATCTTCATTTTTTGGATGGCCT
This sequence comes from Reticulitermes speratus, assembly GCA_021186555.1. NCBI lineage: Eukaryota > Metazoa > Arthropoda > Insecta > Blattodea > Rhinotermitidae > Reticulitermes > Reticulitermes speratus. Next base: position 10,511,760 of record JAJKFL010000003.1, on the reverse strand, counting down.
TTATACAATACGGTGTCACGAAGATTTTTTGAAACATACTTCTTGTTGGAGCCTGGGTTCACATGCGTTGATAGCCAGAGTGTCCTTCAGGCAGGCGAAGATAATGCAATGAAATAACATCTAGTTTCAGCATTTTTCATTTGAGAAACAATCGAATTGGGACAGCGTTAAGCGACCAGTTTTCCTTGACTTGAACGCTTCTGATTTGTATCTGAAGACTGATAAAATTACAAGAGTTGTGTCATGATATTGCTATAGCTGCGAAAGTTGACAAACTTCAATGGTTTCCTTAAGGCTAAGATCGTTTAATTACTTTGCAGAGTATCAACACGGCGCTCCCGATGACCCGGAGATAAGACCAGTGCGGGCAGGCAGGCAGGCAGGCAGGCAATCGGTAAGTAGCCGTCTCTGCTACATCAAATAGGGAATTACTATGTATTTTCATTGTTTTATATTGTATTACACGGAAAATAGTTTTCTGTCTCTCTTACGAATTGTCCTATTTACGTGAGGAGAGGTGAGCTCGAAAATATAATGGTTTCCGATAATTGTGATGACAGGAAGGGAAGTTGGAGTGTTCATCCCATTTCTAAGTTAGAAACACACAATTGGTTTTCCAGAGTGCATGCAAGTGACATTCAGTACAATATTTTGATAGATATTTAGGTAGAATTTTACCCTTACCTAAACAAGTTTAATACCAACAAATTTCACCAGTATTGATTATACCACTCGTACATGTTTCAGCTACTTCATGGAGCCACACCATTTAAACACATATACACCATAACATGCTGTACAATATTAAATTTACCCTTACCTTTTTCGGTGTTTATTCAATGTCAAGGGGGATGTAGCCTGAGCTACATCCCTTTGCCTCCTTGAAATGGTGACTGCCACGAAGTGTTATCTCCAGAACCATGCAAGATATTGGAAATGCTACACTTTTAACGTAATTCATAACAGTCTACTGTTAGGTGCGTGTGAGATCGCAGGTACAAATCACTCAACTGTACGGCTGCCTGCGGCATGGTATACTTTGAGTGCAGTAATGTGTTGTGTCCGCCGATCCCAGTGGCCGTGCGGTCTAAGGCATGGGTCTTCGGCCGCTCGCTTACTAGGATCGTGGGTTCGAATCCCACCGAGGGCATGGATGTCTGTCTGTTGTGAGTGTTGTGTGTTGTCAGGTAGAGGTCTCTGCGACGGGCTTATCACTCGTCCAGAGGAGTCCTACCGACTGTGGTGTGTCTAAGTATGATCGTGAAACCTCGACGAAACGAGGAGGCCCAGGCCCATATAGGGCTGTCGAGCCATAGAAAAAAAAAATGTGTTGTGTCCAACCAGTGTGACAGACTGTCCACATTAACTTTTGGTGACATTTTACCGTTAGAATTTGAGCACAGGGAGTTATAAATCATATGTCACAAAACAAATTTTATAGATGGCGCCCATTCCAAGAAAATGGTAAGCGTTGGATTTTATGTTATTTAACGACGCAGTTAGGATGTGTAAGGTAGTGCGGTAATGAATAATTCCCTGCATTGTTAATAAGAGAAAAAACTGCACGGAACGACACGAGAAGTTCTGTGATAACAGGGGGTATTTAAGTGGCACGTACGAAAACAGGGGAACAACATGGCGTACATCTACCTCATATTACACACTGCTTGACGTCACAGCCACCGGTTTCTAGTGTTATGATACAGCTTCGTTTCTGAGTGACGTCACAGAGGTGTTAAGATTTGGGGAGTATATCGATA